>JAWWNI010000992.1:0-600000 GCA_034642065.1 Darevskia nairensis
TCCATCCAACACTCAGTCTAGTACAACACTGCACTATCTTTGGCTGGTTTATTTTGCAGGTTTGCATTTCAGTTTGGGAGGAAGAGATTGCAAAGTATTTTTGCTAAGAACTCTTTCTTCCACTTCCATTCTCCTTGTCTTTCAAACAGATACCAAAAAATTCATTCTTTGTGTCCTTGACTTAAAATGAATTCTTTTTCCATTTTAAAAATAAATCTATGGTCTCTTTGCCTCTGGGGAATCTTAATAATATTTCCCATATACCAGTGACCTATGAGTTTATACCCGTAACACACAAACAACTCTCCTTTCTAGGAGTTATAAATAGGCTGAACATATTGAGCTGGATCCAGACACAGCTTGCAATCCTAAACACCCTGAAGCACAGTGGGACTTATTTTCAAGTAAACATACATGGGATTGTGCTGATAGTCATGCTTGCTAAAGTGCCTTTCATTTTAAGGGGTCCTCTCTAAACTTGATAGGCTAACTCTGGATCCAAACCATTATTTTGCTCCAACTACTCTTCTAGCATAATGTGTCAGAATATTGAATCAAGTCAAACAAACCCAGTCATTCCACTTTAAATTACAGTCTTTCACCCTTCGTCTTTGATGGGCAGGCAACTGTATTTTGCATGAATATAGGGACTCCAAAGGAAGCAATTATGAGCCAAGAGTATGTTTTATTTTGAAATTGCATCAATTGCCAGATTCTTTTAAAAAGGTCATCTTATTAAATAAAAGCACTTCTGTGGACTCTGCCGGGATAAACTAGAGAGAAAAGAGGAGGAGAGTGCAAAGGAAGAGGGGTGTGTGTGTGTGTGTGTGTGTGTGTGTGTGTGTGTGTGTATCCCCTGAGCATATTCAGAGAGACAACAGAAGGATGGAAAGAAATAATAGATGTTTAGTCCCTTCATGAAATTATATGCATGCAGAAGGTGGTTTTTAATATACTCTACTGGTTAACTGTAAGCATCAAGAGACTAATAATGGAAAGAATGAGCTACCAAATTATATATATATAGGTATATGCTAAGTTGCATAGGCTAATTACCTGATCATTTGCATAACTCTCATCCAGGAAAACCATATGCTTACCACTGCTGCCTTCAGACATGTTATTTAGTAGCTACACAAAATAGGTTGGTTAGCTATCTTTTCACGCTGTAGAGATCCGTTTAAAGATGTTGCTAGCTTTGATATTTTTGTTCGGGCATGTGTGTTGCGTTATTTGTTTGGTTTGCGCCTCCCATAAACGCTGATGGGGCCTGAACTGTCGGTGACTGACCAGGAGTGAGACCTTGAGGCCGTAGCGGACAGCTCAATGAAGATGTCAACACAGTGTGTGCTGGCTGTGAAAATGGCAAATTCCATGCTAGGGATCATTAGGAAAGCAGCTGAAAACAAAAGCGCTGATATCATACCGCTGTTATGCAAATCTATGGCGCGACCGCATTTGGAACCCGCTTTTCAACACCGCCATTGTCTGGGCCTGAGCAAGAGGCATGGGGAATAAACAAACAAATTGCAATGGTGAAAAGAGGAGCAGATCCAGGGGGTTGGGGCCAGGGGGCCCTTTGCTGGGCTATGGGCTCTCAGCAGAAGACCAGCCAACCCTTGGCTGTAGCACTACATCAGAAAGCACCCGACCCTTCACAAATAAAGCTATTCTTAGGAAAAGGGAAAAGGTAAAGGACCCCTGGATAGTTAAGTCCAGTCAAAGGTGACTATGGGGTTGCGGCACTCATCTCACTTTCAGGCCGAGGGAGCCGGCATTTGTCCACAGACAGCTTTCTGGGTCATGTGGCCAGCAGGACTAAACCGCTTCTGGCGCAATGGAACACTGTGATAGAAACCAGAGCGCACTGAAATGCCATTTACCTTCCCACCGCAGCGGTACCTATTTATCCACTTGCACTGGCATGCTTTAAAACTGCTAGGTTGAAAGAAGCTGGGACAGAGTAACAGGAGCTCACCCTGTCGCAGGGATTCGAACCGCCAACTTTCTGATCGGGAAGCCCAAGAGGCTTGGTGGTTAAGACCACAGCACCACCTGTGTCCCAAATAAACAAGCACACAATCACTGATAGGTCCACCTGCCATTGTGAAGCTCAAAGCAATGAAGATGATGCCTCCTCAGCTGTTTGCCATTGGCTGTGGGTTTCTTGTGATGTCACAAAAGCACTTGGCAACTGAGTGGATATAAAGGCAGGCCAAGGGGAAAGCCCTTTTTTATTTCCAGCAGGACACACCTGGCAATGGATGTGACATTCAGCACTGCCCAGGTTTCTTCCACTTGGAGGAGGCAAAGTGGTGAATCCTCTGGCAGTGGGATACTATGGAGCGATAATAAGGCAAGTTTGCTTGCTTGAAGGCTGCTGATATCCGTGGTTGGAAGCTGGTGGATGTCTCATGATGGACCTAACAGAAGCTTCTGGCGCAATGGGACACTGTGACAGAAACCAGGCCACACAGAAATGCCAGTTACCTTCCCGCCGCAGCAGTACCTATTTATCTACTTGCACTGGTGTGCTTTTGAACTGCTAGGTTGGCAGGAGCTGGGACAGAGCAACAGGAGCTCACCCCATTTTGTGGAATCAAACTGCCAACCTTCTGCTACCCAAGCCCAAGAGATTCAGTGCTTTAGACCACAGCACCTTAGAGTGTCATAGAATCATAGAATTGTAGAGAATTGTAGGGCAATTGTCTAAATAATAAATTGTTATTATTATAGAGTTAGAAGGGGGCTGAGGGTCATCTAGTCCAACCCCCTGCAATGCAGGAATTCTGCCCACAGCCTTCTCTGCGTGGGCTCGAACCACCAACCTTCTGCTTAACAGCCAGACACACTGACCCATTGCGCCACAGGAGGGCTCCGGCTCTGAATGGTTGCAGTGCATTTTCTCACAAAGTGATAGCTTTGTGTCAGCTAAGTCACTATGTCATGGTTATCACTAGCAACTGCTTTCAGGCTATGTGTCCAGGGCAGCTGTTTACCAGCTCCATTTGGTACGCAGGCTGAGACCCTATCTGCCCGCTTACTGTCTCACCAGAGTGGTGCATGCTCTAGTTCAGTGTTTCCCAACCAGTGTGCCTCCAGATGTTTTGGGACTACAATTCCCATCATCCCTGACCACTGGTATTGCTAGCGAGGGATGATGGGAGTTGTAGTCCCAAAACATCTGGAGGCACACTGGTTGGGAAACACTGCTCTAGTTATCTCTCGCTTGGACTACTGCAATGCGCTCTACGTGGGGCTACCTTTGAAGGTGACCCGGAAACTACAACTACCGGTAATCCAGAATGCGGGTAGCTAGACTGGTGACTGGGAGTGGCTGCCAAGACCACATAACACCAGCCTTGAAAGACCTACATTGGCTCCCAGTATGTTCTGGGCACAATTCAAAGTTTTGGTGCTGACCTTTAAAGCCCTAAACGACCTCGGTCCTGTATACCTGATGGAGCGTTTCCATCCCCATTGTTCTGCCCAGACACTGAGGTCCAGCACCAAGGGCTTTCTGGTGGTTCCCTCGCTGTGAGAAGCCACGTTATAGGGAACTAGGCATTATTAATCCAGGGACCGTCAAAGTGGTGCCCTCCAAACACTGGACTACAACTCCTATCAGCCCCAGCCAACATGGCCAATGATCAGGGCTGATGGGAGTTTCAGTCCAGCAATATCTGGGCTGAACCACAATGGCTACCCATTCTTTAGTCTGATCACATTGTCAGCACACCAGGAAGAAGAGCCCAGACAAACAAATGTGGATAAATAGTTTATATTTATTAAACAGAACAACTTGAAACAAACTAAAAACAAACTAAATCAGATTCAACCAATGTAAAAAATTGGACGAAATGGCCCACAGGTCATAACAATCTCCCCTAGGGAGATACCACCTCTCTACCACTAGCGGGGGGGGGGGGGGGGCGGGGGGGAAGGATCCTGGTCTAGCTAGGCCTCTGTTCTGATCCATCGGAGCTCTTCTTATGCTCGTATTTGCCACTGGGCAAGCAATATTGTACGGCTTCCAGAATGAAATCCAGTCCTCTCTCTTTTTTTCCTACTGTGCACATAACTTTGCAATTGCACCATGCAAAACTGCATAATTACACCTCCAACTTTGGGTGAGATGTGGATGTCAGGAACAGGCACAAAGACTAGCTCAGGGGTCAGCAACTTTTTTCAGCCGTGGGCTTGTGCACCCTGCAGAGCCTCCTGAAGTCGCCGCCCATCCGGCAGTGCACCGGCGCGATGCCCTGCCCCCGGGGATGCCGGGTGGTGGCTGCTCGTGCAGGCTGCCCGGCACCCCCTTGGTGCGCCGGATGCTGAACGGGCAGTGGCTTCGACCCGGAGCGCAAGTCAGGGCAGGGAGAGGGGCGGGCCAGCGAGGAGGGGTATCACCCCTCCTCGCTGGCCCGCCCCTCTCCATTCCCCGGCTCTGCAAGCCAGCGGCGGGAAAAGACGCTGGAAGGGGGGGCTATTTTTGGCGCTGCTGGGGCGGAGCCGCAGGGGCGGCCAGCGAGGGGGGTGACCCCTGCTCCTCGCTGGCCGCCCCTGCCGCTCCACCCCGGCATTGCCGAAAATAGCCTTTAAAAATTTTTTTGTTTTTTTTTTTAAACGCCCAATTTGTCACCCTTCCCAAGGGTGGCACCCGGGGCAGACACCCCTGGCAACAGAGGGATGTCTTGCTGGCCCCCACCACAACACGTGCTCTCCATGAAGGAGAACCCGCTTTGTCAGGAAAACTAACACGATATTCCCCACATGTCAATGCACCCTGAGTCTAAACCACACCAGCAAATTATCAGAAGGGAAACAAGACTGTTTCATTTAAAAAGCAACAACCCTAAAGGTGAATTCTGTATAGCACAGCATGAAATCATAGTCACTGGAAGAATGGCAAGGCAGCATCACAGAGACAGGTGCAAGTGTTGCAAGATGGCAAGGAAGAGGTTGGTGTCGTAGCAGCTCAAAGGAAATGCTGTCCAGTCACAGAAGCAGTTTGAATTCTTTGGACCAATCTTAACAATTGTTAAGATTCTAGGAAAGTATCAGAAGTAGCTAGGAGCCGAGGTGTACCCTGTTTCCCCCTTTTTTAATACGTAGTCATAAAGTAAGCCATGGCAGGGTTTTTTTTTACCTTTGTGAGAAGTAAGACGCACCCCAAAAGTAAGCCGTGGTGCCGCCATTGTTCCCGTCGCCTCCTCAGCCCCTCCTGTGTGCGCAGGGAGCCAGCGAACCAGTGAGAGGCACGGGGGGGAAAACACGCCTCTTGCGGAGTTCTGCCCCGCCTGCTCAGCGCGCAGGGGGAGGCTGTACCGTACCATACTGACATAATAAAAATAAGACATCCCCCGAAAATAAGCCACCCTGTGTTTTTTTGAGGGAAAAAAATTATAAGACGGTGTCTTAAAAAGGGGGAAAGACGGTAGAACTAGGAGTGTTAGAATAAGTAAAATGTTTTTAGTATTTTATGTTTTTGTGAAAAATTTGGGAAACTGATAAAGAGGATAGATAATGAATTCAACGGGGGACAAACGAGGAAGTCAACCGAAAAATGAAATTGAGGAAAGGAAGAATATCTGGCCTAGAGAGATAGGCCAGACTCAAGCAATGATATGAAGTATGTTAATTACGTTAAATGTGAAATGTTTATTATCTTTCCCGGTGAGAGAGGGGAATAGAAATTTGCTTCCCCCAGTGGGGGGGGGGGAAGGAAAAATCTAACGGTAATGTAAAGTGCTTAAAACTGTTAAAATCAATAATAAATAAATAAATAAAATGAATTATTTGGACCGTCTCTGCAGGTTGGACAAAACTGCCCTTGGTTCATGAGAATCTGTTTTATTTATTCAACCACAATCAACAAATAGCCAGTGCTCAAACACAAACCAAAGTTTTCTTTCCAAAATGTAGTTGACTGCAGTGAACCTTGAGCAGTCAAGGGCACAGATCCTGTGGGTGGATCAACTGATGTAAAGCTGGAATGATTTCCAGCACAAGATTATAAAGGCGTTTGCCAGCAAAACCAGACATTGCGGGGGTTTCTATTTTTACAGCTCACGGGTGCATTGCAACGCCTTCGAGTGCTCCACTTGCCATCACTGTGTAATATATAGGCTTGTTAGTGTTAAAATATGACATCCTGGCCAGCTCCCAACTGCATTGCACGTTGCATAGGTATGTAAGTGTACACAATCTGTCAACTTCCCTGGAATATCTATGTGGGAAATGTGCAAGGACCAAATTAGGTTTAAATCACAAGAGGGTGTGTGTGTGTGTGTGTGTGTGTGTGTGTGTGTGAGAGAGAGAGAGAGAGAGAGAGAGAGAGAGAGAGAGAGAGAGAGAGAGAGAGAGAGAGAGAGATTGAGAACATATTGCAGGCTAATACAGCTTATGACGGCATTCTGGGAAACGGTCCAAACTTTGCAACGGTGTGGTGGCGGGTTTCCCCCCACCCCCAGCTTCTGCAGTTGAAAGCCAGAAAGTGTCCCAAAGAAACAGACGAAGCTGCTTCGAAAGCACAAATGAGGAGCCATGGAAATAAGGCGCCCATGTGTGACTCACTTTGGCACCAGCCTCTGCCCAGAAAGGGGAACTGCTGCTGACCCACTTTGAGCAAACAGGCAGACATTTCTTCTGGACCCAGTCCTGCAAGGCAAGAAGTCAAAAGAGCAAAGGCTGTGGCAGCGGAGCTTTTTTAAAGGGATCAGCCAAAGTTGTCGAGCTTTTTTTGGGAGATGTCAGGAAAACTTCCTTAGCTGGCGTTTTGAGGGGCGGACAGTTGCTCCACTGCCCTCTAGAGCCAGTGTGGTGTAGTGGTTAAGAGCGGTAGACTCGTAATCTGGGGAACCGGGTTCGCGTCTCCGCTCCTCAACATGCAGCTGCTGGGTGACCTTGGGCTAGTCCCACTTCTCGGAAGTCTCTCAGCCTCACTCCCCTCACAGAGTGTTTGTTGTGGGGGAGGAAGGGAAAGGAGAATGTGAGCCGCTTTGAGACTCCTTCGGGTAGTGATAAAGCGGGATATCAAATCCAAACTCTTCTTCTTCTTCTTCAAATAAACAAGCACACAATCACTGATAGGTCCACCCGCCATTGTGAGGCTCAAAGCAATGAAGATGATGCCTCCCCAGCTGTTGCCATTGGCTGTGGCTTTCTTGTGATGTCACAAAAGCACTTGGCAACTGAGTGGATATAAAGGCAGGTCAAGGGGAAAGCCCTTTTCTATTTCCAGCAGGACACACCTTTTTTTTAAAAGAGATCACAGCTGCAGAGATAAGAAAAAGGGTTGTTGGAGGAGGAAGAGAAAGGAGAATGTTAGCCGCTTTGAGACTCCTTCGGGTAGTGATAAAGCGGGATATCAAATCTAAACTCTTCTTCTTCTTCTTCTTCTTCTTCTTCTTCTTCTTCTTCTTCTTCTTCTTCTTCTTCTTCTTCTTCTCCTTCTCCTTCTCCTCCTCCTCCTCCTCCTCCTCCTTCTCCTCCTCCTCCAGTGCTCTGCAGCTCCCCTGCCACCCTATAGCCCCCCCGATGCTCCCAGAGCACCCTGATCCCCCCTTCCTTCACTACTGGGCTGTGGCCAAACATCCATCCTTTGCCAATGCATTCTAAGCAGTGCCGGATTTACGTATAAGCTAAACAAGCTATAGCTTAGGGCCCCACTCTCTTAGGTAAAGGTAAAGGGACCACTGACCATTAGGTCCAGTCGTGGACGACTCTGGGGTTGTGGCGCTCATCTTGCTTATTGGCCGAGGGAGCCGGCATACAGCTTCCAGGTCATGTGGCCAGCATGACTAAGCCACTTCTGGCGAACCAGAGCAGCGCACGGAAACGCCGTTTACCTTCCCGCCGGAGAGGTACCTATTTATCTACTTGCACTTTGACGTGCTTTCGAACTGCTAGGTGGGCAGGAGCAGGGACCGAGCAACGGAAGCTCACCCCGTCGTGGGGATTCGAACCGCCGACCTTCTGATCGACAAGCCCTAGGCTCTGTGGTTTATACAATTTAGGTAGTTCTGTCCCTATAATTCCCAAAAGAAAAGCTTCTGGGTTTTTGTTTTACAAAAGTTATTTTGAACATCCTTTTCAATTCATTGTACATCGTTTCCCATGATCCATCTGGTGTAGATAGAACTGAGCTAGATGGAAATGATCCATCTAGCGCAGTACTGTCTACACTGACTGGCAGCAGCTCTCCAGGATTTCAGATGGGATGTCTCCCAGTCCGACCTGGAGATGCTGTGGATTGAGTCAGAGACCTTCTACATGCAAAGCAGCCACTCTATTGCTGCTCTATGGTCTCTTGATTCCGAAATCACTAGATTAGGAGACTGCTTGATGCCCAAAATCTGTAACACCCTATTAGCAAATGGGGTTAATTCAAAGTAAATGGTAGCAGATGGGCATTGGTTAGAAATTATTGGATTACTCGAAAGCTAATACTAAGGAATGATCATGAATTGAATTATGTATTTTGAACCCAGCGGGCGAAGAGATGAGCGAATATTGGGTCAATATGCAATCTAAGTAGCTTTGCACAGGCAATGCATCTGTTTGCTATTAACTTTTCTTGAGATAAGTAAAGGTCAGGGGTTTTCCTGTGGTTTAATTTGAGAAGCAATTTGGATTTCCTGCCCTCAGCTGGAGACGCTGTTAGTATGAGACCAAAAATGGTCTCAGCCATCCAATAAAGGCTTATATTTCACAAAGGAAAACACCTACGGAAATTTCTGTGGGCTATCAAAAGAATGATGTAAGGAGGGTTTTCTGGGGAAATAAATGCTTGTCACTCCTTCGGAATAATTGTTAAAGAGGGTGAAAATTCAATCAAGAACTAATGCATTCTCTCCCCCCCCCCACCTTTCTTCACAAAAGAATCTGACACTAGAAAGACAATATTACCCAAAAGTTCAGTTTACATGATTAACAATGCTATTTGCTCAGGTGCTGAATTTTTTCTTTTGATAGGATCAGCTGCTTAGTTCAGAAAGCAAAGCTGTCTGATTTGATCCCCTAGTCTTGAGATAACAGTGATGGAGATGGAGTCCCAGTCCTGTCGAAAATGCAGCTGTGTCACAAGGTGAGACCTGCCCTGCCCCGATGCAATAACTCAGGCACCCCCAAACTCGGCCCGCCAGATGTTTTGGGACTACAATTCCCACCATCCCTGACCACTGGTCCTGTTAGCTAGGGATGATGGGAGTTGTAGTCCCAAAACATCTGGAGGGCCGAGTTTTGGGATGCCTGCAAAAATTCCTTCCCCAAGCACTGTAAGGCAGTGTTCCCCAACCTTGGGCCTCCAGCTGTTTTTGGACTACAACTCCCATCATCCCTCGCTAGCAAGACCAGTGGTCAGGGATGATGGGAATTGTAGTCCGAAAACAGCTGGAGGCCCAAGGTTGGGGAACACTGCTGTAAGGCACTGCTGTGTGAAGCCAGCATCATTGAACTTGGCTCCCGGTCTTGGGAAAAGAGGATAATCTCTTCCCATTGTGCATGGCATCCCGGAAGGCCTTTCTGGCATTCATTTATTATTTCAGATATTTTTGCACTGCTTCATCTCCAGCACAGGTGGAGGCAAGGCAGAGCGGAGGAGCAGCTTCTCCACCTTGCCCAGTTTGGCCGGCCATGGAGCTTGGCCTGGGAGCAGGAGGAGGAGAAGAAGGAAGGGCACAGCAGCAGGGGAGGCAGAAGAGGCAACAGCCCCAGTAGCCACCACCCTGGAGGACTTGAGAGCCAGTGTGGTGTAGTGGTTAAGAGCGGTAGACTCGTAATCTGGTGAATTGGGTTCGATTCCCCGCTCCTCCACATGCAGCTGCTGGGTGACCTTGGGCTAGTCACACTTCTCTGAAGTCTCTCAGCCCCACTCACCTCACAGAGTGTTTGTTGTGGGGGAGGAAGGGAAAGGAGAATGTTAGCCGCTTTGAGACTCCTTCGGGTAGTGATAAAGCGAGATATCAAATCCAAACTCTTCTTGTTCTCTGAGACATGCAGCTTCTGGTCTGGACAGATCCCTTCACTGCAAGCCCAGGAGGTCCTGCATCAATAGCTGTCACCCATCCAGAAGATCATGGTCTTCAGGAGCAAAACGTACAGGAATGTCTTGGTCCTTGATGGCATCACCCAGTTCACAGGGAGGAACAAGTTTTCGTGCCAGGAAATGATTGCAGAACTGGATAAGATGACAGGAAGAATTCGAAACCGACGGGACCAGGAATTTCTAAAAGATCGGACTAAATTTGAGACATATTTGAAAGATAACTGTAAACAACAAATCATGCTAATAGGCTTACAAGAAGTTTGGTGAGGTTTATTTTAAGAAATATTACAGTAATAATTTTGGAAAAGTAATATTTGAACTTGATTATTAAAAGTAATAGTGGAGTATGAAATACAAGAAGAAGTTAAGAAAAGTGAAAATCCCGAGAAGTGGTTGGTGGAAGTCAGAAAATTTGTATAACATATGAATGTTAAATATTATTTAAGAATGTATGTAAAAATCTTTAATAAAAATTATTTATTAAAAAAAAAGGAAATGATTGCTAACCTTCCCTTGTACAGTCACCCAAACCCACAGAAGGTGTTCATTATCAGGGGCGGCAATGGAAGAGTCTTGTGGGAAGTGGTCAAGCACCCTCTGTGGAGTCTGTAATATGGTGCAAAATCGCCGAGGATCTAAGAGCCAGTGTGGTGTAGTGGTTAAGAGCAGTGGACTCGTAATCTGGTGAACTGGGTTCGATTCCCCGCTCCTCCACATGCAGCTGCTGGGTGACCTTGGGCTAGTCACACTTCTTTGAAGTCTCTCAGCCCCACTCACCTCACAGAGTGTTTGTTGTGGGGGAGGAAGGGAAAGGAGATTGTTAGCCACTTTGAGACTCCTTCGGGTAGTGATAAAGCGGGATATCAAATCCAAACTCCTCCTCCACCTCCCAGGGATGGCCATGGGATATTCCAGCCAGAAACTCTCCTTGCATGTTGCGGACGGCTTTGAATTCATGAAGCAGAATAAGAAATCAAGATAACAAACTTTTGATAAAAGAATGGAAATGGTTTATTGAATATTTACAGATAAATTGTAAACAGATAAGAACATTGGCAGGATCATTGTCATAACCTGCAGTTGTATAAGAGTATACATTCAAAGTAGATGAATAAAGTAAGTTAATTTGGATATGCAGAAGATATTAAAAATAAATTTAAGGAACCGCAGAAAGAGGGGGATGAAAGTCAAATTTTGAAATGTTAAAATGATTGTAAAATTAGTGAAATCTATAAACCGGGGGGGGGGGGGCATTCATGAAGCAGAACTAAGAGGCTTAATCTCTGACGGTTCTAAGCAGGGCACAACGGATTAAATCAATGAAAATTAATTGATTTAAATTGGGAGCTATGGAAGGCAAAGGACAGCTAAGGGGAACATTGGGCTTTCTGGGGAAATGAGGCAAATCTAGTTGTTGAAGGATGGTTCTGCATCACAGAGCATCTTTTGGCAGATTAATGATATGTCATTCCTTCGATCCCAGCCATTGCGAGGCTGTCACAAATCATGGCAGCACAACAGCGTAATGGAGGAGGAACAACCTTAAAAAGCCAAGCGCTCGGAGGACGAATTTGGCAACTTGAAGAAGGAAGGATGGAAGGATGCTAGCAAAGATGAAGGAAAAGAAGCTAAAACAGAGTTGGTGCCAAGAAAGCACTTTGAGCAACATGATGGAAGTCCATTAAGTCTCAATATCACCATGAGGAACTGACAAATGGTCTTCTAGAGAAGATCTGCAGCGCCAACAAAATATGCTCTTTTATCTTGTCCATTGTGTAAGTTCCTCTTCACAGTCTAGGGGTGGACAAGAAATTTGATTCCGTTTGCACTTAAAAGCAAACCTATCTAATTTGTACTGTCCGAAACAATAAACAAACAAAAGCATGGCCATCCTTTGAAATTCACACAAATTTTGCAATGTAGTTCTCCAGCTAAGGTCTATATATTAGGGCAAAGAGTACATAAAAGTGCATATATTATCAGAAATAGTACAAAAATTGGATTATGCTATGGGAAATTGTTTTTCAAAAATGTATATATTAGGAGAAAATCACACTAAAATGCTGGCGAATTTTTCTGATTTTTTTTTTTAAAAATGCAAACTGATATGGAAATGTGAAGAACTGAACTTAAGACTCCAAAAATGAGAAACTGGGAGAAAAATGAAATTTACAAATTCGCTCATCCCTACTTAAGGGTTATCAAACAATCTGTTTTGATGGTTAGTCTTGCATCTCCTCATTCCAGGGTTGGATTTAGGTTTGATGAAGCTAAGCTACTGAAGATAATGGGGCCCTTTATATGCCCAGCTGTCCTTGGTCAACAACAAATTGTCACTGTTTTTTGTGTTGAATATATGCTATATGGTAATTTATGGACCTAATAGGTATCTAAAGCATTTGCACATAACAAAATATGTATTTTATCAAAGTAATTGTTGAACTGAAATACAATTAAGAAGAAGTATATTAATAGTGAAGAGGGACATGGGTGGCGCTGTGGTCTAAACCACAGAGCCTAGTGCTTGCCAATTGGAAGGTCGGCGGTTTGAATCCCCGCAATGGGGTGAGCTCCCATTGCTCGGTCCCAGCTTCTGCCCACCTAGCAGTTCGAAAGCACGTCAAAGTGCAAGTAGATAAAAAGGTACCACTCCAGCGGTAAGGTAAATGGCGTTTCCGTGCGCTGCTCTGGTTCGCCAGAAGTGGCTTAGTCATGCTGGCCACATGACCTGGAAGCTGTATGCCGGCTCCCTCGGCCAATAAAGCGAGATGAGCGCCACAACCCCAGAGTCATCCATGACTGGACCTAATGGTCAGGGGCCCCTTTACCTTTACCAGGTAGAAGGTAAACGGCGTTTCCATGCACTGCTCTGGTTCACCAGAAGCGGCTTAGTCATGCTGGCCGCCTGACCCGGAAGCTGTACGCCGGCTCCCTTGGCCAGTAAAGCGAGATGAGTGCTGCAACCCCAGAGTCTGACACAACTGGACTTACAGTCAGGCGTCCCTTTACCTATATTAATAGTGAAATACAATTAAGAAGAAGTATATTTGGGGGGGAGGGGCAAGAGAGTGGGGCCCTAAGCTATATCTTGTTTAGCTTATACATAAAGCTGGTGCTGCCTCATTCAGATGAAGGGTGGGGGAGCCATATTCAAGTGTTGAAAACCACAGAATTGCAGCCATATGAAGGGGTGAGTGAGACCGTGATAGCTGGGTCCCAGACCCACATCGTTCATGCACTGGGGAAATAGGGAGGCCTGCCAGAGGCGTGTGAGCCCTCCTCATAACCTGGAACTCTGGATAAATGAAAGCTGTCTTTGGCAAGGCCTTACAGACGTGGAAATGCTGAATACGGCAGAGATTCGGAGCACTGCATTTTGGGTTATGACAGTTCTCTGGCACTTTCGAGTCCGAAGCTGGACTATTGCAGTCTAGCGAAACGTGCTTAGTCTTGCCCTCTTGTTTCATGTACATCACCTCACCACAACGGCGGCGTCCGTTAGAGTCTCTGATTCAGGTGAATGAAGGGACAGATGAAGGTTCCACTAAAGTGGAAAACATGGACTTGTTCAACTTATTATCGCTTGACCGTGTTAGACGGATCAAACACTTCTGCTTCGTTGGATGCCAAGACGCCGAGTCCAGCACCAAGAAGCCATTATTCAGGCTGACATTTCAAACATTCTGCTCATCAGCAGGGGGCCCTGAAACCGCCATGGTGACATTTTAATGAGTGCGCAACAAAACCGAAGTCCTGGATTTGTGTAAACCTACTGGAGTAATTTACTTGCGCGTCCAAAGGGATGACAATATTTATACACAATTTAGTGCCGCAGTAAAAGGACAGCTCAGAAACGAGTCTTCATAAATAAAGGGGAACGAAGCCATGTACTCTGGCATGAATATTTCAGTTTCCTTGGCCTGAAATTGTGCTCTCTCATAACCACATGTGAATGCTCCTTCGAGCCTGTATAAATTTTACAACTTCTTTTTGAAAAAAAACATTATTGGGTGCTTTAAAGACGAACTTGGAAATAGACACAGTGGTGTCAAGGTTGTACGCTGGCAGCAAATGGGCTGAGTCTCAAAACATACAAATGCAGCTAAGGTCAGCCTCTCAAATGAGGGCTCCTGACCTCCGGGATTGGTGTTTTATAAAAAAAAAAAAAAAAAAAAATTCTGGAAGTGTGGAAATGAACCCAAAGATTTTCCCCTCCCCAAAGATTTCAGCGTACATTGGACATTTGCCAGGCTATTGTCTTCATATGGTGGTGGACCGCCCCCCTCATCTCGGCTATGTATATTTAAGCAGTGTGGTGCAGTGGGTAGAGTGCTGGACTTGGTTGGACTTCAGACTAGAGCAGTGGTTCCCAACCATTTTTTGGTCATGCCCCACCTAAGCCAGTGTTTCCCAACCAGTGTGCCTCCAGATGTTTTGGGACTACAATTCCCATCATCCCTGACCACTGGTATTGCTAGCGAGGGATGATGGGAGTTGTAGTCCCAAAACATCTGGAGGCACACTGGTTGGGAAACACTGACCTAAGCATCTCTAAAATCCTGATGCCCCCCCATGACATATAATTCTTATTATTCAAAAAGTGAACTCCTATTTACGTGGAGGAAGCGTAAAGCATGGGAGCCACAAGAAAGTGTAATATATTCCCTCGTTGATAAATCATGAACTTCCCAAGGTATCTGAATTCCCACCGATCACCAGTGCTCAGAGCAGGTAGCGGCTCAAAACACATCTCCGAAATATGGCGACCGCTCCAACTGAGCAGCTACGGAGCAGTTCCATCCAGGGGGAAATTCCACAACTGTTGACTGTGCGCTCCTGGAGCTCTACTCCCCTGAATGCGCCCAGTGTATTTTCTGTTTAGATAACCTTTTCTGTTTAGATAACCTCTCCATTGTCACCAGCTGACCACCGTGTATATTCTGATTTTAATTTTAAAAATGTGTATGTCACAATATATATTTATATACTGTATATGAGGCCCCTAGAACATAAGAAATGCAAAAAATAATAATAATTCACTGTTAATAACTCATTCTTGAATTGCCCCCCTTAAAAATTAAATTGCCCCCCTTTGGGGTGTGACCCCCACATTGGGAACCATGGGACTAGAGAGACCTAGATTCAAATCACAACTCAGCCATGTAGCTTTATGTCACTATCCTAACCTAATTCACAGGCCAGTTGTTATGGAGGGTCCAACACTGATTTCCAAACCCTGCCAAATGTAGTTCACACTTACAAGCTTGCAGCAAGAATCTTTGGTGCAAGGCCAAAGTGCCCATGTCTGTTTTGTTGTGTAACTGGGATTTGCCAGATACACTTAAATATTTGAAATGTGAGGTGTTGGGCTCAACTCTGCTTGAAAGTGGGACACTTTGCCCTCAGAGGGCTTGCCTCAGTTGTGCAATGGTAAAAAGGTAAAGGGACCCCTGACCATTAGGTCCAGTCGCGGACGACTGGGGTTGCAGAGCTCATCTTGCTTTACTGGCTGAGGGAGCCGGCGTACAGCTTCCGGGTCATGTGGCCAGCATGACTAAGCTGCTTCTGGCGAACCAGAGCAGCGCATGGAAACGCTGTTTACCTTCCTGCAGGTAGGATTTACGCAGCAAAACACAACCACCACTCTTTGGTCGCCAGAAACTTCAGGAACTAGAAAGTTATTCCATAAAAGGTATTTCCAGAAGTCATTTTCCATCAACAAATCCACGAAATGTCTGACATCTGAGATAGTTTGCATCAGTGCTTTTTTTTCTATATAAAAAAAAAACCATTTAGGGGTACTCTCGCGGGTGGCGCTGTGGATTAAACCACACAGCCTAAGGCTTGCTGATCAGAAGGTTGCCAGTTCGAATCCCCGCAACAGGGTGAGCTCCCATTGCTCAGTCTCTGCTCCTGCCAACCTAGCAGTTTGTAAGCACGTCAAAGTGCAAGTAGATAAATAGGTACCGCTCCGGCAGGAAGGTAAACGGCGTTTCCGTGCGCTGCTCTGGTTCGCCAGAAGCGGCTTAGTCATGCTGGCCACATGACCTGGAAGCTGTATGCCGGCTCCCTCGGCCAATAAAGTGAGATGAGCTCACAACCCCAGAGTCGGTCACACCTGGACCTAATGGTCAGGGGTCCCTTTAATGTTTTTAATGTTATTTTAATGTTTGCTGGAAGCCGC
Organism: Darevskia nairensis; assembly: GCA_034642065.1. Classification (NCBI taxonomy): domain Eukaryota; kingdom Metazoa; phylum Chordata; class Lepidosauria; order Squamata; family Lacertidae; genus Darevskia; species Darevskia nairensis. The sequence goes on from JAWWNI010000992.1 coordinate 16,230, forward strand.
CCAGAGTGGCTGGGGAGACCCAGCCAGATGGGCGGGGTACAAATAATAAATTATTATTATTATTATTATTATTATTATTACCTTTACCTTTTTACAATTTCCTACTCATATTGAAATGCTGCCCCTCAATGAGGCCCAACTTACATTCATAACATGTTTAGGGGTATGCGTACCCCTGCATACTCCCAGAAAAAAAGCACTGGTTTGCATTATCTGTAGTTTTTCTCTGCCCATCCTTACCCAAACCCTCCTCCCCTCTTCCAAATAATTACAAGTGATTCCATCTTCCAACAAGGAGCCTTCTCTCTCTCTCTCTCTCTCTCTCTCTCTCTCTCTCTCTCTCTCTCTCTCTCTCCTTCTGTATGTTTTTCTAAATATCGCATGGCCCTTATACCATGGTGCCCAACAGAGCCTCTCTAAACATTTCTTCCCCTGCATTGTACGAAGGAACAATTGTTTTCCAAATGAATTAGGGCAATGCTGCTTCAGGATTCCTGAGGTTGGACCGCATGCTGTTTCATTCAGCTGCCTTTGATAACAGGAATGTAGCCTCTGGGGCAACTTATTTGCTCCACTCATTGTGTCCTCCTCAATGGATATGAAAGAGCTGCGTTGAGCCTTGACTTCGTTTGCCACTTCAGAGCATCACATCTGACATTTATTTTATTTTTCTATTTGCCAGGGAACAAAAGGGGGAAGGGGAGGAAAGTGTTCAAAAATTGCCATTTCACAATCTTCATCGTGAATAGACAAAGGATCAATTCTCTGTATGCCAAACAGCTGCCACTGGAGTACGTTCTGGGTGAGAAATTGCTCTGTTTATCCAGCCAAGAGACAACTTCTTTCCTAAAGGTAAAGGGACCCCTGACCATTAGGTCCAGTTGTGACCGACTCTGGGGTTGCGGCACTCATCTCGCATTATTGGCCGAGGGAGCTTCTAGGTCATGTGGCCAGCATGACTAAGCCGCTTCTGGTGAACCAGAGCAGCACACGGAAACGCCGTTTACCTTCCCACTGGAGCGGTACCTATTTATCTACTTGCACTTTGACGTGCTTTCAAACTGCTAGGTTGGCAGGAGCAGGGACCGAGCAACGGGCGCTCACCCCGTCGCGGGGATTCGAACCGCCGACCTTCTGATCGGCAAGACCTAGGCTCTGTGGTTTAACCCACAGCGCCACCCGCGTCCCCCAACTTCTTTCCTACCTCCAAACTATTGTTCTTTCCGCCAACCAAAGCAGTTAAGTAAACAAGAGCTCTGACCCCCAAACCCCAACTCACACTGGTCATGCTCTCACTGGTATTTATGGCCCATGTGATAGCTTGTGAAGGACCTTCTGTGACACGCGTTTGATCTTTATTGCTCCCATCATAGCAGCGCAGATTGTGCACTGAGCTACAAGGTTCAAACCTGTCTCTCTGGACAGGGCACAATCTAGTGAAACCTACCAGCACGTAAGGCTCGGTTTGCAAATACGTCGTCATTGCTGGACAGTTTCAGCATTATGTAGTGGCTTCCTAGGTCAAGGGCCATCGCAGAAATACAACACAGCAAAAAGAATGAATATCAACTCAGACCCGATGCTTTTCAATCAAATCAGATCGTAGAACCATAGAGTTGGCTTCTTGGAAGACAAAAAGAAGACAAAAACTTCAAGAAAGAATGGGGAAAATTTGTAATTTATTTAGGAGACCACTGTAAGCAGCTGAAAACATTAGCGGGATTCTAATAACACTTGTAATGTAACAAATACTATGGACAACATGGAGAGATATAAAATATGGATGATGAAATAATATGCAGTTGAAAACATTGAAGGGAGAGTGGGAAGACCGGAGATTCAGAGAAATCTCTAAATATGGATATGTAATTGGTATTGTTATAATTCTTCACTTGTAAATTCAAATAAAATTTATTTATTTATTTAAATAAAAAAAGAATAATAGGGATGATCTTAGGGTCATCTAGTGCAAACCACTGCAATGCAAGAATCTTAACTAAAGCATCCATGACAGATAACCACCCAACTTATGCTTTAAAATCCCTGAGGAAGGAGAGTCCACCAGCTTCTGTTAGCACCAGACTGTTATTCTGTTATCACTAGATTGGACAGTGCTTTCCTTTTGGATAAAGACAGTGGCAAGGTAGGTGTTGAGCAGTTTCACCTTTTTTTCTGTCACCCAGTAACATTTCTCCATCTTCTCCATCCAAGTCTTCAGTCTGGCTAGGACAGGCATGTCCAAAGTCCATTTCAGGGGCCTAATCTGGCCTGCCGGTCAGTTTAATCCAGCCCCTGTGGCAGTTTATTTCCTGGGGTAAAATCCTAAAAAAACCTCGACAACTCCAATCCTAAAAAAAAGGTTAAGAACTTTGGTCGGCCCTCACGGCCCTTCACTTCATCAAATCTGGCCCTCTTTGAAAAAAGTTTGGACACCACTGGTCAAGGAGGTCTATTTCCCAGTTTCCACTCTTTCTTCTCCTTTCTTTCCGGAGCTGCCTCTTTTGGAATTGCTTTTGGAAGCCTCAATTTAGAAGGAAGTCATTGTGTGAATTATTACCATTGCCAATATTAATTTGTTTCTTTCCCTGGAGCATTCTTGGCTGGCCAGCATCCTGAAAGACCATCAGAAATTCTCATGTTATAATTTGATCTCTTTTAAAACATTAAAAAACCCCAACAAGTCTATTCCTTTGAGATTTTTTTTACTGCTAATACAACAGCAGGCTACTTGGTCTCAAATGTCATATCTCCAAAGTCCAGTCGCAAAGGGTTCAGCCAAGATTAGCTTGGACCATCACAGCATTTATTAGAAAGCCAGAAATTGGTGCCATGATTTATCTTCCCATGACAAGAAACCTTGGAGGATCCAGCTATTAAATATTCAGGCTCCAGCGTAAAGTCTTTCAAAGTCGATTGAGATATTCCTGCCTATTAGCATCTATAATGGTTTGCATGTCACCGTAAACTATAGTTAATACTTGAGCAAGCAGTGTGCTGATGCTTATTACTCAAAAGTTCTTGCTTTGCCTCCCTCCAGCTTCTGGATGGGCCAGGAGCAACAAACCGTAAACCTGGGCTTGGCATGTCACTCAAAACTGGGTTTAAACAAACCATAACTGGTAGCCAAGGTAAACTATGGTTGGCTAACATTAATGTGACTATGTTTGAACATGACGCACAAACCAGGTAATTGTAAATGCACCCACAAGTTTAATTGTTGCCTTTTTTCTAATAGTATTTTATTTTATTTTATTTTATTTTATTTTATTTTATTATTTATATCCTGCCTTTCCCCCAGAAATGGGAGTAAAGGCAGCTCACAAAATTTAAAACAAATACAGATATCGCTAAAAGCACAAACCCTCCAACGTTTCTCCGATGAAAATAGGGATGTCCCATTCTATAATGATAATTTTACTATTTATACCCAACACATCTTACTGGGTTACCCCAGCCACACTGGGCAGCTTCCAACATATATAAAAACACAATAAAACATTAAAAAAAACTTTTGTATTCCAGATTGCCCTCAGACGGCTCGGTGGTTGGATAACTCCATACCCTCCAACATTTCTCTGATGAAAATAGGGACATCCTAAGGAAAAGGAGGACATTTCAGGATCAAATCAGAAACCAGGATGGCTTCTCTAAATTGGGGATGTCCCTGGAAAATAAAGGATGTCCCTTCCATAGATACCAACCCATTGTTTCTCTTTCTTAAAATAATGCAAATTAAATGGGCCTAAAATAATAATAATGTAACTCTTCTTCTTCTTCTTCTTCTTCTTCTTCTTCTTCTTCTTCTTCTTCTTCTTCTAGGTTCTCTGTAGCGGGCTGTGGAAATTTCCTTTCCTTTGATAGCAGATTATTGTGAGATTATTCCTCAGATAAAAGGAACTGGAGAGAGACAGCATCTCTGCTAATGAAGTGTTAGCACAATATCACTCCCCCTTATACGCCAGCCCCAACTCTATTTATTTAGCTTCAAAAATAGCTATGGAAACAATCCAAATACACCAACCTGCAGCTTTCCAAGAATGAATTTTGCCCTGCTTTAGATATATTGATCTGCTCGTGTATAAAGGGGAACAACGTCCGTATACACAGATCACAATAAAATCCACTCTGTGGAGGCATTTTTTAAAGAAATAGAAATCACAGTCTAGTGAAAACCAGCAGGGAAACTCTTCTAGACTTTTACAGGTGGAGGATCAAATTCATAAAAGTGAAGAGGAGCACAAAGAGCCCTTATTTCACCAGCACCGCCCTGCCTGCCCTGTGGTGTGAAAAACCTATAATGGGAAAGGGAAGCACAGTGGAACCTTTCTTTGTGCAAAAAAGGAGAAGGACAATTGTTTCTCTTACTCCATCAAGCAACAGGAGCACTTTTAAAGGCCAGGCTGCTGCAGTCTGGCCTGGTTTTTTTATGACATTTCCATTTGACAAACTTCCAGCTTTGATGGCAATTACCCCTTTTCACTGTTCTTTCAAACTGCCCAGTAAGAAACCTGTACTTCGCAAGGAAAATATATATAGCCGATATCATTTAGGGGGGGGGGGTTCCCACAATGGATTTAAGAATTCTTCAGATGCTCTCAAAATAGGATGATCATGTGTCCTGTTTTACAGAGGACAATGGTCCACGGGGCAAACTGAAGAGAGGACGTTTTAGGATGAAACAGTGAAGCCGTCCAGAGTGGCTGCAGTAACCTAGTCAGATGGGTGGAGCATAAGAAAGTTGTTGTTGTTGTTCTTAGGGAGAAAAGTCCACGCTTACAGTGGAATGTTAAAAATTCACCCCACCCAGAGTTCTTCTGTCCCTGCTGTTGGTCTGCACAAAACAGCACCTGCATGGCATAAGTGGCAAGAGGTCACCGAGAGGAAGACAATGCTTGAGTTCTAGGTGTACCAAAGGAGAACCACCACCCCTACTTGCTGTCGTAGCCCCATAGCTACTGTTTAAGAGGACTCAGGTTGGTAGCCATGGGCTTCCTACCTTAATCCAGGGGAAGACCCTCAGTCCTACTGCTTGGATCTTCTCACCATGTCTTTCTGTGTCTGGCTGGGGATGGCAGTCTGGTCCACAGCTTTGTAGAGGAGCGGGTGGCGCTGTGGTGAGTCTCTTGGGCTTGCTGATCGGAAGGTTGGCAGTTCAAATTCACGCAACGGGGTGAGCTCCCGTTGCTCTGTCCCAGCTTCTGCCAACCTAGCAGTTTGAAAGCACACCAGTGCAAGTAGATAAATAGGTACTGCTGTGGCAGGAAGGTAAATGGTGTTTCCATGTGTTTTGGCTTCCATCATGGTGTCCCGTTGTGCCAGAAGCTACTGTTAGGTCCATCATGAAACATCCGCCAGCTTCCAGCCACGGATATCAGCAGCCTTCAAGCAAGCAAACGCCTTATTATCACTACCTAGCATCCCAATGCCAGAGGATTCCCTCCTTCCATTCACCAGTTTGCCTCCTCCAAGCGGAAGAAACCTGGGCAGTGCTGAATGTCACATCCATTGCCAGGTGTGTGTCCTGCTGGAAATAAAAAAGGGCTTTCCCCTTGGCCTGCCTTTATATCCACTCAGTTGCCAAGTGCTTTTGTGACATCACAAGAAACCCACAGCCAATGGCAACAGCTGAGGAGGCATCATCTTCATTGCTTTGAGCCTCACAATGGCAGGTGGACCTATCAGTGATTGTGTGCTTGTTTATTTGGGATGCGGGTGGTGCTGTGGTCTAAACCACCGAGCCTCTTGGGCTTCCCAATCAGAAGGTTGGCAGTTCGAATCCCCATGACGGAGTGAGCTCCTGTTGCTCTGTCCCAGCTTCTGCCAACTTAGCAGTTCAAAAGCACACCAGGGCAACCGCTGTGGTGGGAAGGTAAATGGTGTTTCAGTGCACTCTGTTTTCTGTCACAGTGTCCCATTGTGCCAGAAGCGGTTTAGTCCTGCTGGCCACATGACCCCGAAAGCTGTCTGCAGACAAAAGCTGGTTCCTTTGGCCTGAAGCGAGATGAGCACAGCAACCCCATAGTCGCCTTTGGCTGGACTTAACCATCCAGGGGTCCTTTACCTTTTTAATATATACCACAGCTCTGTTTACTCCTGCTGCAAATCGCGGTCTGCACATGTTCAGTCAGTGCTTGAATTACAGGTGGACCTGCATAGGGGACCTGTTTCCATTTCCTTTGGTGATGGTCATCCATAGCTACAATTTTTAGAAGGCTGGGGAACAACACGTTTCTGTTATAACTGTGGAGGCATCAGAGATGAGGCATGTGGGTTTCATTAAGAGCTCAGCTATCTCCTGCCTCCTGGATTTTGGGAGCTACTATGCGAAAGACATCTAGGAAGAGAGAGCCTCCTACCCTCTGGATGAAACCAAATGAGAAAGTTGCAATGAGCTGATTCATAGTAGACCAGTAATGGATGGACTGGGAATTTCCAGAACTGCTTAGCTGGCACATAATGAACCGCAACCCCTGGCACTGGGTCAGTTCAGAGCTGTATCATTTTCTGTCAGAGTATCAACGCAAGTCCCAGCATGGTTCTAGATTTTTCTCAGGCAGATCAAAATAGGCCTAAGTTTTTTCCTGCTCGTCTCTCTCTGTATGTCTATAACCTTGCTAAGTAGCTTGTCTGAACATACAAATGGGTTCCCTGTTCCTAAAAAATTATTTTGTTTAAAGGCAATTTCTTTCTGTGGTTAAATTTCCGCCCACCCCATCTGCTTTTCATTAACAAGCTTGTAGCCTAAAGGCAAGATTACCTCATTCCAGCTGGGATAAAGTAAGTCAGGAACTTTCCTGGGAGAAAGGCACAGGCTTATTAAATATAGTAATCCCCTCCCAATGCATAGGTTATAAAAATGTGTTTGGATATTTAGCTAAAGGGTGCAATCTACCAATAATTTCTCAACACTGCTGGAATGAGAGGCAGCGTTGCACTATTGAATTCATTGTCATAGGATGTAGCAATGGCCACTCACTTGGATGTGCTGAAATTTTTCTCCATCTCTGATAACACTGGAATGGGTGATCTCATGAGGCTGAAGTATGGGAGATTCGGATCAGAGAAGAGGAAACCTTCCTTTGCACAGGTGCAGCACATATTAAAACTTTGAAATTCACTTCCACGAGATGTGGGGATGCCCATTAATGTACGCTACATTCACATGGCAGTTTATTCTATTTCCCTCACCGTTAATTTGAGCTTTCACTGTTAATATTTGAGCTTTCACACAACACAGAAGCCACTTCCAGAGGGCAATCTCTGCATTCATTTCTGTGTTGTTTGCAAATAACACAGAAATGAGTGTCATATATCCCACCATATTTCTGAAAAGGACTTTAATGTTGTGGGAAAGCTCAAGTACAGTGGTAGCTCTACTTACGGACGCGATCCGTTTGCACCCCGAAAAGTCCATAAGTAGAGTGCCGCTTCTGCGCTTGCGCGTGACGCGATAGAGCACTCCTGCGTATGCGTGAAGCGCACAGATCGCTCCAGCGCATGCAGACTGAGCAGAGGAGGAATGGTGGAGACCGCCTCCCCATCCTGACCCTTCCAGAGAGGAGGAAGAGGAAGACAGTAGAGATTTACAACAGAGATTTGAGGGTGGTCACAGCTCAGAGGCAGATGAGGCGAAAAGTTGGGGAATAATGGGAGAAGAGGAAGCAGAACCGGAGCAGCAGCTGGCTGACACGGTGTCTTTAGAAAACATCCCTGACCCTCCATCTCCCAGAACCCGGAGAGCCTTAGAAGTAGGAGAGCAAAGAGCTCAAAGACAGAGGGCACCCGTAGAAGTGATGAATGAGGAATTGGAAGAGAAGGGAGGTTGAGATTCACTCGGGACAATGCCATTATCCAAGAGGCTGGGTTCTATAGTAAATATAAATATTGAAATAATAAAGGATGGTAAGAAGTTTTCCCTTGTCTTTATCCTTCCTGGACAACCAGCCGGGAGCCACTGACAGCATCCTGGCACCTCCACACCCCACCCCACCCTGGCCCGTGTGGATGCGCCCCAGGCACCAACAATCCATGTTACGCCACTGGTCAGTGGGGAATAACAGTGGAAGAGGGCTATTGCCTTCCTGTCCTCCATCTAGGCTTCCCAAAGGTATATGGTTGGGTACTGGAGAAAGAGGGTGCTAGACTAGATAGGCTGTTGGTCTAATCTGACAGGGCACCTCTTATCTTCTTATGTTCGTTCCTTCTACAGGTATTGGGCTAATGAACTTCAGCAGCAATAGAAGGCAACAAACCAGCCAAGCACCTGCCTTTACAGGTGAAACTCTACCACACCCTGCCAAGAATCCAAGTAGAGCCCAACTCTTACATGTTCTCTGATGCAATGTCCTGCCATTTTGGCTCCCTCTCTAGCCCTCTCTCTCCAATGCATCCTCACCCCCAGGCTTAGATTTTTGCGGCTTTTCCTTCTACCCAGCAGTGGGAAGAGACTCAGCTTGCCTCATCTTCCAGCACAGCTGGCTTTCCCATGTTCCAATGGACTTAAATGGGCATAGAACCAGGCTCTCAGCTAGCTAAGCTTCTCAGAAAAAACAAAAACAAACATTTCAGCTTTGGCAAGGCCACCTTGTCCCATGCCCATGTGTCACAGGCAATATGCACTTTTGCAACAGGCAGGGTTATGATTATGGTATTCCCCGTGTATATTTGAAGAAAACAAGCCATAAAATATGTTGGCCCATTGCACATATTGCCACAGCAGTAATTATATGCATGGTAAGGTTGGGAGCAATTGCATTTGGTGTATGCCCAGCTCTTCTAGAATAGGGAGTCCTGGTTTTATGCTAGAGTATAATTTCTTTGCAGGGAAAGTTTTATTTCTCTGAGCTGGGCTGCCTGTTTCTTGCCATCCTTCAGGCTGCAGCAACAGCTGAGCCTTGAGGGAAACCTCCCTCGGTGTATGCACTGAACATATAGGCAGAAAAGGGGATTGCTAGGGACTTAAACAGCAATCCCCAAGAAGGATGGCAAAAAAAAGAAAAGGGGATTGCTAGGGACTTAAAGAGGGACGCGGGTGGCGCTGTGGGTTAAACCACAGAGCCTAGGGCTTGCCGATCAGAAGGTCGGCGGTTCGAATCCCCGTGACGGGGTGAGCTCCTGTTGCTTGGTCCCTGCTCCTGCCAACCTAGCAGTTCGAAAGCATGTCAAAGTGCAAGCAGATAAATAGGTACCACTCCGGCGGGAAGGTAAACGGCGTTTCCGTGTGCTGCTCTGGTTCGCCAGAAGCGGCTTAGTCATGCTGGCCACATGATCTGGAAGCTGTACGCTGGCTCCCTCGGCCAATAAAGCGAGATGAGCACCGCAACCCCAGAGTCGGTCACGACTGGACCTAACGGCCAGGGGTCCCTTTACCTTTACCTTTAGGGACTTAAAGAACGTGGGGCACACACTCATGACACAAATAGATAGATAGATAGATAGATAGATAGATAGATAGATAGATAGATAGATAGATAGATGATAGATAGATAGATAGATAGATAGATAGATAGAGGATACATAGATGATAGATGATGATTAGATATAGATTAGATAGATAGATACCGTAGATAGATGGATGGATGATAGATGCCTCTGGGAAATTCAGATGGTGGGTCAGTGGGGTATCATTAACTCTGCAGTGTGCCTATTGTCAGCATATATATATATATATATATATATATATATATATATATATATATATATATATTGCACACCCACACACCCCTGTATTTTGTTGTTGCAATAGCACACATAAATCCACTGATTTGAGCATTGTTGGGTTTTTTTTAGCTATATCAATTAGTGATATGAACATATATTTGGGTGTCAGGTCCAAAATCTGATCCAGATTTAGTCCATATTATCTCCTCCTGTACATCAAACTTCTAGAGAGGCTGTGGAATGCTAGGCTTGAATCAACATATGTGGTGGACATGTCGGAAAGTGGCTCAGTTCTGGGAAGAAAGGATTTGTTGAAATAAAAGAGATTACCAGACAATACTCCTCCGAATGTCCGCAGCTGGCGCTGTTCAGGTTTTTTTTACAGGACATAACGCAAATGCAGAGTTCAAACCCATAATAAGTTATCTTTTACTCATGGCCAGACTCTTAACAACAAGATATTGGAAGAACTTGGAGGGTGTTTCTTTGTCAAATTGGTGCTATAAAGTATGGTAAACAACATTTACGTAAAATGTGACTAATAAATTATAAGTTTGAGGCATGAGGACTCTTTCACAACTGATCGGTATTGCTTTATGAGGTACATGGATAAAAAGGAAAACTCACCTTACAGTGTAAAACCTTTTGGTTACCACATATTGTCTTCTTTGCACGGGGTTGTCTGAGTCAGGAACTTATTATTTTATTTGGATGTCATTTCTGAGGCATCGCCTAAACGTCATCTTCTTGCTTAGGGTGGGATATTTGATTTCATGTTTGTACGATGCTGTGATGTGCTGTAAAAAGTGAAAAATAAAAACTGCAATTAAAAAACCCTGATCCGGTCCAACAGCTGTCATGATGTCATTGGCTTTAGTAAGCAGATGTAGCTCACTTTGACAATGATGGAAGTTCTATCCAAGTCAGGAACAGAAGTGTAGGATTGGTTAAGATCAAGGTCAAGGACCCCTGGACGGTTAAGTCCAGTCAAAGGCGACTATGGAGTTGCGGCGCTCATCTCGCTTTCAGGCCGAGGGAGCCGGCGTTTGTCACAGACAGCTTTCTGGGTCATGTGGCCAGCAGGACTAAACCGCTCCTGGCACAACGGAACACTGTGACGGAAACCAGAGCGCGTGGAAATGCCATTTACCTTCCCGCCGCAGCGGTACCTATTTATCTCCTTGCTTTCAAACTTCTAGGTTGGCAGGAGCTGGGACAGAGCAACTGCATTGCAGAATTCGGAAAAGTGTCAATTTCAAAGGATCACTGTGTTTCAATTTGCATGTTGGCTCAAAAAGTGTGAATTAGGATTTTAATGAAAAAATACCTACCGGTATTTCTCCTCTCCCTCACCTCCCAGTTCTTAGGCACAAACGCCTGGAGCCACTCAGACCTGGATTGGATCCTGCCCTGGTTCCATGTGTTGATCATTTAAGTAAATTCAGAGTAGTTTGGGGGAGAGGGGAGAAGCTCAGACCCTCCAAGTGTCTTTATTTTCCAGGGACACCCCTGATTTACAGAAGCCGCCTGGGTTTCTGATTTGATCCCGGAATGTCCCACTTTCCCCTAGGACAGTGATGGCTAACCTTGACACTCCAGATGTTTTGGGACTACAACTCCCATCATCCCTGACCACTGATCCTGTTAGCTAGGGATGATGGGAATTGTAGTTCCAAAACATCTGGGGTGTCAAGGTTAGCCATCACTGCCCTAGGATGTCCCTATTTTCATTGGAGAAATGTTGGAGGGTATGGAGTTATCCGACCCTTGAGCCATCTGAAGGCAATCCTGTATAGGGAAGGGTTGTTTAAAAAAAAAAAAAAAAGTTTAATGTTTTATTGTGTTTTTATATATGTTGGAAGCTGCCCAGAGTGGCTGGGGCAACCCAGTCAGATGTGTGGGGTATAAATAGTAAAATTATCATTATGGAATGGGACGTCCCTATTTTCATCGGAGAAATGTTGGAGGGTATGGAAGCGTCAGTAAAATAATGCATCCTGCCATCCAGATCTTTATGGCGGCTGAAGCTATGATTTCATTGGGCACTGGTGGGAATCAGTGAAAACTCTGGGAACAGCATGATTCATCCTAAATCTAGCTCATGGATTTAAGATCCCTATGATGAATTCAGTTCCCATCTGTGTGAGAACCAATGCATGGGCTTTAAAATGAGACGGAACTTGCACAAGGGGTGGAGGGGGTGGAGGAAAGGAATTGAACCTGGCCTGTTGGGAGTCGTATTACTAAAATTACTCCCTACCAGAGCACTCACTCAAAACAGCTGTCCTCAGAATTCCAAGGAACCACATGTCTGCTTTCAGTTCAACAAAAGAAAAGGAATTCCCCAAAGGATTCAGAGGAATTCGTGATGTGTTTTCTTACTTCACATCTGAGCAATGTCCCTGTTGACTGCTGCCGTGCTGACATGCAAACAGATGTGTGTCTGAGACTCCATCCTGGATCTTGCTTGGCCTCCTTCGCCAGCTTCAAAGGGATGCCCCCTCTTTTTGGAATAAGCAGAGCTGTCCTCGTAGGTAAAATAACCAGAAAAGGAGAATGGATCAAGTGTCTCACCAGGTATTTGTTCCTCACGTAAAGGGGACTCCGGGCAACAACATGAAAACACCAGTATCCTATCCACTGAAGCATGTCAGCTGTTTCTATAGTGGATGGTCAAAATGATGAAACATCTGTTATTGATAAAGATGAATTATGTTGGGAAGGCCTGGAGTTAAGGGCAAAGGTCATATACCTTTATGCCATAAAAATGCACCCCATAAACTTAAACAAGCCAGTGCTCTGACACTTTCCTCTACAGTAAAATGCTTCTCACAATGACTCCTGATTCTCGAGAGGCAAAATCACAAAATCTAGTCCTAAACCAGCCTTTTTAATGTATTGATTGCCTAGAACGATATTGCCACTTATTTAATGTTTCCAAATTCCATCACCATGCCTGAAGAAACCTGTTTTGTCAGCCTCTTATGGGAAGGAGAAGTTTAATGGGATTTCTTTTTCTCCTTTTTTCTTTCGCTTTAAATAAATACAATATTATATTCAGTCTAGGGCATTGCCTTCAAGTTCATCATGAAGAATGTAACCTAAGAGAAGCATGAGCAAAACGTGCCCAGAGACATACCGTATTTTTTCGCTCCATAAGACGCACTTTTTTCCTCCTAAAAAGTAAGGGGAAATGTCTGTGTGTCTTATGGAGCGAATGTGTGGTCCCTGGAGCTGAACTGCCCAGGGGCAAAAGCAGATCGTGCTTTTTTTTAAAGAAAGAGAGAAGGGGGTGTTGAAAGGAAGCCCGCTGAGCAGCTGCTCAGCAAACCATCGGGGGGAGAGAGATAAGGGAGAGAGATTCCAGCCCCGCCCCCTTGCAGAGGGAGGCTGTTTCCCCAGTGACATGTGACTGGCTGATTAGATTATCTGTCTGGAAACTGTAGAAATGACTCCCTTTCCTGAAGCTGCAGAACTGTGAGTTAAACCCCATAAAACAGGGATTTTTCCCTTTACAAAGTAAGCTCAACAACTTTGAGCTGATCCTCAAAAAATGGGACTTTTCTCCTTTGCAAAAGAAGCTGCAGAAACTGGAGCTAATCCTCAAAAAATGGGGCTTTTCTCCTTTGCAAAAGAAGCTGCAGAAATTGGAGCTGATCCTCAAAAAATGGGGCTTTCCCCCTCTAAAAACTAGGTGTCCTATGGTCAGGCGCGCCTTATAGAGCGAAAAATACGGTATTCTAAGGCAGCCTTCACCCACTAGCTAGGGCTGATGGGAGTTGCAGTCCAAAACTTCTGGAGGACACGGCTACCTTCACTTGAGTTTTAATTCACCTATTCCTACTCAAACCATCTACAATGTTTCATAGCAGCACTAAGAGTATCATTCCCTCAACTCCACCCCCAGAGCTGTAGGATGGTCCAGTGCTCAGAGGATGGGGGAAGGGGTAGGAAGGAGGTATTAACTATTCCCACCCCCTTATAAGTTCTAGTGTCAGGAGTAAGGTAAAGGTAAAGAGACCCCTGACCGTTAGGTCCAGTCGTGGACGACTCTGGGGTTGCGGTGCTCATCTCGCTTTATTGGCCGAGGGAGCCGGTGTGCAGCTTCCGGGTCATGTGGCCAGCATGACTAAGCTGCTTCTGGCCAACCAGAGCAGTGCATGGAAACGCCGTTTACCTTCCCTGTCGGAGTGGTACCTATTCATCTACTTGCACTTTGACGTGCTTCCGAACTGCTAGGTTGGCAGGAAGTGTCGGGAGTAGGTGTCAGGAATAAATCACTGGAGTAAGTGAAGTTAACTCTATTAGAAGAAGCATGGTCAGCTCAGGAGTGCCAGCAACTCTTCTCGGCAGGTCTTGCCTCTATGAGGCAGTTGTGAAGGCTGAATGCCCCCACCTTCTCACAGCTGCCTAAATCTCATTCCCAAGCAATCTGAGACGAAGGTGACATACATGTCTCTGCTCCTCTCTCTTCATGCCTCTTCTGGTCCTGGGAGACCAGCGAGGATGGGAGCTTGTTGCAGTAGGAGGGGGAGACTTTGGCTTCTTCACCAACCTGGCTCATCTCTGTCTCTTGACCTCCTTCCTCTCCTTCTTCTGCCTCTGCTTCTGATTCTGGACTTCTTTCTGCCACAGACTCTCCCTGATCATTAAACCCTGAAATGCCTTCAGCTTCAGGCATCTCCTCCTTCCAATCTTCTCCCTCTTCTCCCTCTGACCAGGTAGCGTTGTCCCACTGCTACACCCCAGACTCTGAGACTTCTTCCCTTGGGAGTTCCCCAGCTCCTGCCTCCCACCATTCCTCTGTATTCAGCCAGTCCGTAACACCCAGCTATATGGGGCAATAGCCACCACAATGCTTTCATAGTGAGAATCAGGTTCCGCAAACCCTTGTACAGTGGTACCCCTGGTTATGAACTTAATTCGTCCTGGAGGTTAAAACCATTTTTAACCTGAGGTACCACTTTAGCTGGGACCCAGGTGGCACTGTGGGTTAAACCACAGAGCCTAGGGCTTGCCGATCAGAAGGTTGGCGGTTCGAGTCCCTGTGACCAGGTGAGCTCCCGTTGCTCGGTCCCAGCTCCTGCCCACCTAGCAGTTCGAAAGCACATCAAAGTGCAAGTAGATAAATAGGAACCGCTCTGGTGGAAAGGTAAACGGCGTTTCCGTGCGCTGCTCTGGTTCGCCGGAAGCGGCTTAGTCATGCTGGCCACAGGACCCGGAAGCTGTACGCCGGCTTTCGGCCAGTAAAGCGAGATGAGCGCCGCAACCCCAGAGTCGGATACGACTGGACCTAATGGTCAGGGGTCCCTTTACCTTTACCTTACCACTTTAGCTAATGGGGCCTGCTGCTGCCACACGATTTCTGTTCTCATCCTGAGGTAAAGTTCTTAATCCGAGGTACTACTTCCGGGTTAGCGGAGTCTGTAACACGAAGTGTTTGTAACCCGAGGTGTTTGAAACCCGAGGTACCACTGTAACTGTTTAGTGGGTGGGATATTCATAGCAGCTGCCCGCACATCTAGTTTGGCTTCAAATATTTTAGCATATCCATTCATCGTGGCGAGAAGTTCACAGAAAGAGCAAATACCAATGTGTATGGGTTGAAAATAAAAATAAATAAATGCCACTATCCAGAACTGCAATGACAAAGTTTGTGGAGAAACCAGATGTTCTTAAGGGGTCTTGCTAGAATGTGCCCAATTTACGAGGTGCAACGAGACATGCCTTGACTCTGTTTGGAAATAATTGGCAATAAATATTCAGTGAAACATTCCTAGAGCTGGTTTTAAATGTGTGTGTGTATATATACATCTCCCCAATGGGCATGAGAAAAGAGATTTCCAGCTTGCCTGCCCATTTAATGACATCAGCCATTATTTCCTGGTGGGCACTGAAACAATGAGCTCAGTGAGCAAGCACACAATTTACTGCTTCCATCTCTGGCCTCTCCACTTAAAAGGATCAGGTACCAACTGATGGGAAAGATTCCAGCCTGAGAATCTGGAAAGCCACTGCCAATCAGAGAAGGCCATATTGGGCTACAGGGACCAATGTTTTCAGTACTCTATAAGGAAACCTACTTGGGGGGGGGGGCTCCAGTGTGTGTTTGTTATCGAGATGGGTTAGACAGCTGCTTCATGTTTCTTATCACTGATTCAAATTCCCTGACTTTACAGCAGGGGTAGGCACCTAAGGCCCGTGGGCCAAATGCGGCCCATGGCCTTCCCAATCCGGCCCACGGAAGGTCTGGGAATCGGCGTGTTTTTACATGAGTAGAATGTGTCCTTTTCTTAAAATGCATCCCTGGGGTATTTGTGGGGCCTGCCTGGTGTTTTTTACATGAGTAGAACGTGTGCTTTTATTTAAAATGCATTCTCTGGGTTATTTGTGGGGCATAGGAATTCGTTCATATTTTTTTTTTCAAAATATAGCCTAGCCCACCACATGGTCTGAGGGACGGTGGACCAGCCCACGGCTGAAAAAGGTTGCTGACCCCTGCTTTACAGCATGAAAATTCACAGGAAGATGCTCTCTCTCCCACATCACCCACTTCGTTCATTTATCTACTCTGAGTGACGGTGCTTCTCCAGAGTTCCCAGACAAGCCTTTCTCATCTTTCTTTTAGAAGACCCCTCCCCCCTCCAATCTGCATTTGGTTAAGGTAAACTGCAGCCACTGGCATCCTCTTAATAATGCTGTTTTATTGTATGGCTTTGACTTCAGTTCTAGGGTGCTTTGTGAGGATCTCTGGCCCAGAAATAAAGAATGAAATTAACAGAGGCTCAGAAGCCAGGTGCAAGCGGACATCAAAGGGCACTTGCGGACAGGCTGTTTCTCATGCGCAAATAAACAATATTTGGCTGTAATTTTGCACTTCCTAATAATGCAATTACCCATCACTTTTCTAACCACGAAAAGGCCAGTTAGAACATGATGTCAAATTGCTCTGGAATAAGTATGGGATAACAACCACTAGCTGGCAATGTCGTATCACCTTCATGCAAGTTGTTTTTGTTTTGTTTTGTTTTGTTTTGTTTTGTTTTGTTTTGTTTTGTTTTTGCAAACCATGTATGCTCCTTTAAACAGTTGGTCTGGAAGCTCCCTAGGTGAAGATATACGGAAGTGCAGAGTCACTTCTGTGCTCTTTTTAAGTTGCAGATTTACTTATAAGTAGAGCAGATTCAAATCCCAGCCCATGCTTCCATTTATGGTCCAGCTCTCACTTCCATACATCACTACTGGGAAAACCATAGCTTAACTATATGGACCTTTGTCGGCAAGGTGATATCTCTGCTTTTTAAGAAGCTGTCTAGGTTTGTCATTGCTTTTTCTCCCAAGTAGCAGGCGTCTTTTAATTTCATGACTGCTGTCACCATCTGCAGTGATCATGGAGCCCAAAGAAAGTGAAATCTCTCACTGCCTCCATTTCTTCCTTTCTATTTGCCAGGAGGTGATGGGACCAGTGGCCATGATCTTAGTTTTTTTGATGTTGAGCTTCAGACCATATTTTGCGCTCTCCTCTTCACCCTCATTAAAAGGTTCTTTAATTCCTCCTCACTTTCTGCCATCAAGGTTGTATCATCAGCATATCTGAGGTTGTTGATATTTCTTCCGGCAATCTTAATTCCGGTTTGGGATTCATCCAGTCCAGCCTTTCGCATGATGAATTCTGCATATAAGTTAAATAAGCAGGGAGACAATATACAGCCTTGTTGTACTCCTTTCCCAATTTTGAACCAATCAGTTATTCCATGTCCAGTTCTAACGGCAGCTTCTTGTCCCAGCATAGAAGATTTCTCAGGAGACAGATGAGGTGATCAGACACTCCCATTTCTTTAAGAACTTGCCATAGTTTGCTGTGGTCGACCACAGTCAAAAGCTTTTGCGTAGTCAATGAAGCAGAAGTAGATGTTTTTCTGCTTCCATTTAGTACACAATATTTGTTTAGATAAATGTTAGCCCACCTGCTACCTGGTCCTTTTGATTAGAGAATGCCAAAGAATCATGGCCGTAGCTGGGGGGGGGAGGGAGGCACAGCTGCCCCCCTGAAATCAATAAAATACAAACTGAGGTTCTGCTCCTCCTAACAAAAGGCCTGCCCCCCCCCAAAAAAATCCTGGCTACACCCATGCCAAAAATTGAACTTTGGATTTTCTTATGCAAAGAATGTGTTCTGCTAGCACTCCTCCCCATTTCAAAGAAAGAGCATCTCCTGAATGAATATGCTCAGAAGATGTGTGTTTATGTCACTGAGGTGTGAGCCAGATCCATTGAACTCACAGAGGTCCACAGATTCTCAGACATAAGGTGAAGGAAGGAAGGAAGGAAGAGCCATGAGCTTAATTAAAACACTCAAGTTACGAAATTCTTGGTGACATACAGGACATGAATTTGCCTGAACACTTCGTCTCTGGGTATTAGCTCAGCAGCTTCCATTTCATATACAGTGGTACCTCGGGTTAAGTACGCTTCAGGTTAAGTACGCTTCAGGTTAAGAACTCCGCTAAGAACAGAAATCGTTGCTCTGGCGGTTGCAGCGGCAGCAGGAGGTCCCATTAGCTAAAGTGGTGCTTCAGTTAAGTACGCTTCAGGTTAAGAACGGACCTCCGGAACGAATTAAGTACTTAACCCGAGGTACCACTGTATGTTGTTTTTGTAGCACATGAAAGAAAACCTCAAACGTTGTCTAGCCTTTCTGGGAATCTAAAGGAGTGCGACTAACTGAAGTTATCGTTTTGTTTTTCTGCACTCAGTGTTTTTCTATTAAGTAAGAGTGCAAAGTTTTCCAAGAGCAAGGCAATCCAGTTCCTGTAGAACCGACTATTAATCTCCCACATTTAGTTTTACATATTTGCACAACAAACTTCAGGCATTACGAATGAGGAATGTTTGTGGGGGGCTTCTGTCACATCTGGCTTCTTTCCTTTAAGTGGGATACCTTGGCATTGAAACCGATAACCTCTGTGAAACATCAAAACATCAGAGGGCAAGGACCTCTGGGATTACAGGGAACCAGGCATGTGGAATTCCAACCTTTGACGTTCTGTTTAGCAATGCCGAGGATGTTTTTACTTTGTGTCTGCCTGAAGATGGCCCCTGCTACTGAGATGTAAGCTACTGACCACTTTTCTGTTTCATGAACAATATGAGGCAAAATAAGCCTTCTTGCCTCAATACTTATGGTCAGTTTAGAGGACCCCCAATGCATTCCATCACATGCATTATAAAAATACTAGTAAATTAAGCCCGTAAAGATTACGGGCGCTAGATAAATAGGGCGCGGGGCGGAGAGGGCTGCCCTGCTCCCTCCCTCGTGTCCTTCGGTTCCCCCTCCCCTCCGACCCTTCCCCCTTCATATCCTTCTCAGTCCCTCTCTCCCCCGCCGCATCACTCTTGGGGGGGGCGCGCTGCCCCCCAACTCCTCCAGCGAGAGGGGCGCCCCCCGCCTCCCCGCGCACTGACTGAGGGCAACAGCAGCAAACGGCAGCCAGCAGCAGAGAGCTTGGGAGGCTCGCGACCGCACCGTGCTGGGGTCGCCTGTTTCGCGCACCTCGGCCACCGCAATGGAGCAAGGACACCTCTCTCGGCAGGGTCGGAGGCAAGGCGGGAGCCCAGCGCCTCCCTCGTCCGGCACGAAGTCCGCCTTCGCCAAGCCGGAGCTTTCGCCCGCCGCCGCTTCCCCTGCTGTAGGGCCTGGCGGGACCGGCGTGCAGGAGCGTGAGGGCAAGCGGAGCCTCCCTGCGATCAGTGCAGCTGCTTTGCACGTGATGTTGTCCCTCCCGCTGCTGCTGCGACGTGCAGGAGGGCGCGCAAGAGCCGGACTCCGCCGCCCGAGGCACTGGGAAGCGCGAGGCGCGCGCAGAGCCGCCAAGGCCGCTGGTGGCAGCGGAGGCGGCGGGAGCCGAGGCGCGGAGGCGGCCGGCGGCGGGAGCAGGCGGCGGCGCGCAAGAGCCGGCCTCCGCCGCCCGAGGCGCTGGGAATCGCGAGGCACGCGCAGAGCCACCAAGGCCGCTGGCGGCGGCGGGAGCCGAGCCGCGGAGGCGGCCGGCGGTGGGAGCAGGCGGTGGCAGCGGCGCTTTGCGCCGCTTCCCCCCCGCTCTCCAGGCCCCGACGCCGTCCCCCCGCCCCAGCAGAAACCTCAGGGCGGCCGGAGGAGGTGGAGGAGGCTCCGGTCAAGGCGGCGGCGCTGCCCCAAATGACACTGCGCGTGCGCCGCCGCTGACTTCCAGACACGCCCCCCTCTCCAATCCCTGGTCCAATCCCTGCGTCCCTGTGTGACATGCGCAGAACGCACTTCCGTGACACACGGAAAAGCAGGGACACTTCAAGATTATTATATAGGATAAAAAGAGTCCACTGGATCATACCAAAGGCTTATCTAATGCAGAACCCTTTTTCCTGCAGTGACCCACCAGATGTCTACAGGGAGCTCACAAAAGGCATGAGGCCAACAGCAGGCTGCCTCTGAATCTAGCTTTAAGATATAGCTATCATAATTAACAGGCAGAATTTTTGTCTGTGCAGATAGAACCCAACATTCATGGGCCAAAACGACGTGGTTTACAGCCTGTGTGGCGATTAAAGAAAGTTATATGAAAATGATGTATAGATGGTATCTAACTCCTGTTAAATTAGCAAAAATGTACAAAACTATAGAAAGTAAGTGTTGGAAATGTAAAGCAATAGAAGGGACAATTTTCATATGTGCTGGGGCTGTAAAATTGTTAAGAAATATTGGGAAATGATTTATAATGAAACGAAGAAGATGTTTAAAATAATCTTTGTTTAAAAAGCCAGAAGCTTTCCTAATAGGTATTACAGGAGTGGACTTACCAAGATCACGAAAGAATTGGTTTTGTATGCAACAACGGCCGCACGAATATTATTAGCACAACATTGGAAAGAAGAAAGTGTCCCAGCTAAAGACGATTGGCTAGTTAAATTAAAGGAATATGCCGAAATGATTGACAATGAAGTTAAGAGGAAGAGACGATAACGAATTTAAGGAAGAATGGAAGGACTATTGCATATATGCAGAAGCAGTGTACACAGTTTAATACATTAACAGGTTTTAAGATTACTTGTAATTTTATTATGAATGGGCAATAAGCAATTCAAATGGTTAAAATTCTACAATGGACCATATAGTACGTTGATAAACAATGGAACCTAGGAAGGGAATAGGGGGAAGTCAAATTGTTTTGTTTTTTAACTTTTGTTTGTTTTATTTTGTTATTGTTAGAAAAACTAATAAAATGTTATGGGGGGGGAACTACGTGGTCACTTGCTAGAGGTTTTTCTGGGGATTCCCCCCCCCCCCCCGGCGTGGGTATGCATCTAGACTCATTTTGAATGTTATGTTCCCACAGGGATGTGAAAGGACATTGGTAATGATGTGCTCACCTCCATATTATGGGTTTTATTGTGGGGAGCACACTTATCATCCCAACCAGAACTTGCATAGCAGGAGAACTGTCCAGCAGGTTTCTCTAAATCCCAAAGTAGGCCTGACGGAGGAAGTTGTTCTCAGTGACGTTTTCTGAGTCGCATAGCTTTAAAAAGATCCGAAGCTCTTTCAGAGACCAGAAACCAGTTGTTTAAACTTGGAGAACATTAATAACAAGGTATTTTTTATTTGTTATAATTCTTTGCTAAGGAAGACACCTAATCATTTTTTTTTCCTTTTAAAAGAAACCGATTGTTTCTGGAACGTTTCTTCCCCAAAACTCAGGTTAGTCAAGAGTACTGGTAAAAGGCATAGCTGTCAACGTTTTCTTTTTTTTGCGGGATATTCCCTTATGCCGAATAGGATTCCTCGCAAGAAAAGGGAAAGGTTGACAGCTATGGTAAAAGGTAAAGGGACCCCTGACCATTAGGTCCAGTCGTGTCCGACTCTGGGGTTGCGGCGCTCATCTCGCTTTATTGGCCGAGAGCCGGCGTACAGCTTCCAGGTCATGTGGCCAGCATGACAAAGCTGCTTCTGGCGAACCAGAGCAGCGCACGGAAACGCCGTTTACCTTCCCGCCAGAGCGGTTCCTATTTATCTACTTGCACTTTGACGTGCTTTCGAACTGCTAGGTGGGCAGGAGCTGGGACTGAGCAATGGGAGTTCACCCCGTCGCAGGGATTCGAACCGCCGACCTTCTGATCAGCAAGCCCTAGGCTCTGTGGTTTAACCCACAGCGCCACCTGGGTCCCTCCAAGAGTACTGGACATCTCAGCAAACCCACTTCCTCTGGAAGTGTAAATAACTCCTCCTGAGTGTGGGACGGTGGGGAGGGGGCTAGGATTAGTGATACCTCTACCTGCTGAAATCTTGTGGCACCCAAACTCTGACCAATCTCTCTGACCCATCAGGAAAATGAAGCATATCCTGTTCCATGCATGTTAAAGACTCATGCTAGCTGGTTCTCTAATGAGGCTGAAACCAGCTGTTCCAGGTGCACAAATTCAACCAAAGCTTGCAGTTTCAGGCCTTCACATTCAATTTTGCCAAAATGAAATATTGGCTTCAGTCACAAGTATGCTGCAAAGGTTCCAGCAAAGCAGCCCAGAGCATGTTTGTTTTAAGGTGCTGTTTTTCACCTTTAAAACCCTCTATGGCTTGGGAACTTGGTACCTTAAGGACCATCATCTTCTGAAAATGCTCCTGAGACCCAGCTGTAGCTACCATTGTGAAATGAGATTCAATGGGTATTGCTAGAAGCAGGGCCGACTCGGTCATGGCACAGACTTTGTGGCACTCCCTTCCTGCAGTTTGCAAGTATATTGCCATATCTGACCAGATGCTGAAACTTAAGGTGGTGTAGATCATTTCTTATTCAGATCAGATCATACAAATCTTTTATTAACTGCTACTATTGTACTGTAAGTTGCTGCTATATGCCGCTGATGTAGGAATGCAATTTTTATTCTAATGTGATTTTGCTGTGTTTTTTAAATATATATAAGCAATTGTATATTCTGTATTTGTTGATTTTATGTCATGGGTCATTTTAGGCTTTATTTTGATAAAGAAAAAAAGTGGGGTAGGATTTAAAAAAAAAATACAAAAAGCACTGCCGAATATTCAGATTGCTGTGAATATTCCAATCCGCACTCATTCCATGTCAAGCAGTGCTTGCCATTGTTGATATTTCCTTTGCAGAATGATGCAGGCCATTTGTTGAGGATCAGGATTTACTTGCAACAGGACATGGCATGCATAGTTGATGTAGCTTTGATTTCCTGTGTGCTAAAATGTTTTCTTTTCTCAGCATGCCAAACATAATACGAAACTGGAACAACTCCAAGAAATGTTTCTTGTTCTTTGAAAGACGCTCGTACTTGAAATGGATCTTCGCCTCTTTTCTGGAAGACTTTATTAAGTGTCCTTGAAGGTAACATTATCTACATCGTATTCGGGATAGTTCAGCTGGAACAAGGCATTGCTTAGGAAGATGCGTTCTAGGAGAACTTTTAAGATGGCATGAATTTCACGTACCCAATGTGATAAGTTTACCATTGCGGCTGTGCGCTCTGTATTTGGCAAGTGCTTAACTGCTTGAACTTAACCACTATATGGTTACCATGTGAGCCCTCTTCAGCTATTACAGCCATGAATAGGCAACCAAAAAGTTCTATGGGCATGCTTTTAGCCTTCCCTTAGCATCATGCAGCTCCTTCCCAGTGCTCAACAGGGAACATTTTCTACTTAATGGAGGTCCCCCCCCAATGCAATTCAGGACCATCATCTTCAATTGTTGTGCCTAGACTTTGGAATGCCGTATCAAGGAAGAACGGTTTTGCTCCTTTGTTGGCCTACAACAGCATTAAGACTTTCCAGTTTGGGAAGACATTGGCCATTAGTGGCCATTTTGTTATTGCTTGCCTGTCATAATTATAGTTGTTGTTGTTGTTGTTGTTGTTGTTGTTGTTGTTTTCTTTTTTACTCCTACTGTTTTAAATTGTTTTATTGCTAGCTTTTTTCTCTACTTTCCCTTTTCTTTCTTTCTTCTTCTTCTTCTTCTTCTTCTTCTTCTTCTTCTTCTTCTTCTTCTTCTTCTTCTTCGCTGCCTTGAATTATATAAGAAAGGTGGGGTTAAAATAAATGTTTAAAACAGGCAATGAAATAAACAGTTGCAGAGGGGAGCCCTTCTCTGTGCAGGGTGCTTTGGCCCACAGGAGCTGTAGATTTTCAAATTCGTTTATTTCTCATGGCACAATATCCCGTGGAGAAGAAAGATACCTCAACAAGAGAAGCATGTGCATGCAGAGAATCCCAGGTTTAACTCTTGTTATCTTTAGGTAAAAAAGTCAGGTAGCAGCTGATGAGATCCTGGAGAGCTGTTGCCTGCCAGAAGAGAGGGCACTCAGCTAGATGCACAAATAGTCTGACAAGGGTCCTAGAAACTGATGGAGGGAAAAGTGATGGTGCTGCACTCAAGTACTGCTTGCAAACTTTTTTTTTTGCCATATCATTTTTTATTGGTTTTACATTAATACAATCATAAAATCCATCATTTTATCTTTTCATCTCTTAACACTTTTGGCTTTTTAAGGCCATGACTTCCGTCAAACCCTCCTAATGATTTCTAACATCTTTAACTAATATCTACTCGTATATCAATCATTGCTTTAAATATTCACTTACAATCTTATCACTAAAACTTCATATAACAATAATATTTCTTCATTAATCTACAAAGCTTCTTGTAGTCCTACTAACGTATTCAAATGAGTGCAATTGTCCTTCAAATAATCTGCAAATTTAGTCCAGTCTTTGATGAACTTCTGGTCCTGCTGTTCTCGGATTCTTCCCGTCATTTTGTCCAATTCCGCATACTCCATCAGTTTCACTACTGCTTGCAAACTTGCCACAGACATCTGGTTACCCACTGTGAAAACAGGATGCTAGACTAGATGTGCCACTGGCTTGATCCAACAGGTTCTTCTTTGGTTCCTCGGTCCCTCTGTTCTTGGTATTCTCTCAGAGCACATTAAATAGTCCCTGAAACATATGGAATCACTTTTGTACCAATGTATTCCCAGCTGCATAGGGTTAAGAGGTTTCCCAGAGTGGTCTTCTCAAAACAGAAAGATCTGCCTCCAGAAATAGGACACAGGCTGTCTCTATTTTGTATGTAGGACTCAATCACATACTGGTTGTGCAATTAAGGTGGTCATAGAATCATAGAATCATAGAGTTGGAAGAGACCACAAGGGCCATCCAGTCCAACCCCCAGCCAAGCAGGAAACACCATCAAAGCATTCCTGACAGGTGGCTGTCAAGCCTCTGCTTAAAGACCTCCAAAGAAGGAGACTCGACCACACTCCTTGGCAGCAAATTCCACTGTCGAACAGCTCTTACTGTCAGGAAGTTCTTCCTAATGTTTAGGTGGAATCTTCTTTCTTGTAGTTTGAATCCATTGCTCCGTGTCCTCTTCTCAGGAGCAGCAGAAAACAACTTTTCTCCTTCCTCTATATGACATCCTTTTATATATTTGAACATGGTTATCATATCACCCCTTAACCTTCTCTTCTCCAGGCTAAACATACCCAGCTCCCTAAGCCGTTCCTCATAAGGCATCGTTTCCAGGCCTTTGACCATTTTGGTTGCCCTCCTCTGGACACGTTCCAGCTTGTCAGTATCCTTCTTGAATTGTGGTGCCCAGAACTGGACACAGTATTCCAGGTGAGGTCTGACCAGAGCCGAATACAGTGGTACTATTACCACAGTAATAGTGGTATCTCATGCACAACAAATCCACTTTGAAAAATAACTCACTTTTCCAGTAAGGACAGTAATGGCAAAATGCACTGGAAAGCGTGGAATAACAATTAGGGCATCATGATCTATTCATTTATTTACCTTCTCTGCAAACCACTTTTTTCTACAATCAAGCCGTATATGAATTTTATGGAATGAAATATGACCTCCCCGCAAACAAATCAGAACGAATGCTCAATAAACAGGAGACGTCATTCCGGTAGTTCCCAGCTGGTTTGCTTTTGGCCCAGAGACAGCACCCCGGCAAAACTGTATGGCGTCAGCAGCGCAATCCGTTGCTTTCAAGGGATTTAGCTCTGCGACTCATCTCTTACTGGATTGTGCCCCATTATTATCTCAATAGGAGCAAAAGAGTTCATCGCTGGGATGTAAGCAAAGTGATACCATTTTCATAAACAAAGCTTAACATCTTCCACTGCCTCCGCTGATTCATCCGAGCCAGCGACTATTTCTGCAAAATGTAACCAGTTGAAAGGACATGGAGATACGCAGGGAAGCGGACATCTGAAAATGGTCAAAGATATGGATAGTCATGGCCTTATAAAGTAGTTGTTGCTAAGTGGGAAGCAGATGAATTTTGTGTGTGTTGAGGGCGGGGCATTTTTTTGGGTTAATGCCTCCTATTTGTTTGCCTCAACTGTAAGTTGAACTCTGTTATTAAACAGCTGTACATCTTGCAAATCCTGAGTTAGCTTGGCTTACAAGGGAAATGAAGTGCTGAAACTCTGTTTACTTTAGAGAAACATTAATTTATTATGAGCCTAAGTAAAGGAAAGCAGATTAAAATGAAGCATAGTTGTGGTTCCCAATTATAGTTAATAGCATTGTATTGGAATTTTTTGATGTTACAAGTCCTTGTCATCTTACATAGGTAAAGGTAAAGGGCCCCTGGATGGTTAAGTGCAGTCAAAGGCGACAATGGGGTTGCGGTGCTCATCTCACTTTCAGGCCGAGGGAGCCAGTGTTTGTCCGCAGACAGCTTTCTGGGTCATGTAGCCAGCAGGACTAAACCGTTTCTGGCACAACGGAACACCATGACAGAAACCAGAGCGCACAGAAATGTCGTTTACCTTCCTGCCGTAGTGGTACCTATTTATCTACTTGCATAGGCATGCTTTCGAACTGCTAGGCTGGCAGGAGCTGGGACAGAGCAATGGGAGCTCACCCTGTCGCAGGGATTTGAACCACCGACCTTCTGATCAGCAAGCCCAAGAGGCCACAGCGCCACCTACATCTTACATAGCCCAGACCCCACCAAGCACACCATCTTCTTAAAGTCAATGGACTAATAATTATAAGGGATATCAACTAACTAGCCTCTAACTTCTGTAAGTTCACCCTTAAAAGACTGTGGTATCATGGAGTTTTGAGGTTTCCTAAGTGCTCAGGGCAAATGTGGCAGAAGCAGAATACAATCAGTGCAGTTTCTCGATGGAAGTATAAGATGTGTCGAGAATATCGCTGGATTTTGGGGGTGAGACCTTGCACACATATTTGCCATGTGGAGCAATTTAAAACAATTGCTAGGTAACGGATTCTTTGTGTGCATTAGTCTTAAACTTATGAAATACCACGACAGACTTTTGCTCATTTCAAGGCTGACATGACAAAACAGAAGAAGTAAAAATAGCATGTGTGTCTAAACACAAGCTGACAAATCATTTGCCCAGAAGGGATCTGACCACAACAGGAAATGAGTACACAAAGTTTACTCTGCACCAGTTCTTGGATAACGCTTTCTTCCATGGGAGTGCATTTTGAATGATTCCTGTGGGAATCCTATGTGGAAAATGTTATGTGTGAACTGAAAGTCAACAGGATTTTATGTCATACGAAAGAGTTTATGCCTCGTAGAATCAGTTACTGTATTTTTCGCTCCATAACGTGCACTGGACCATAACGCGCACCTAGTTTTTTGAGGAGGAAAGGGGGAAAGCCCCCCTTTTTGAGGATCAGTTCAAAGTTGTGCATCTTCTTTTGGAAGAAGAAAAGCCCCATTTGCAAAAGGATCAGCTCAAAGTTGTGCTGCTGCTTTTGCAAAGGAGAAAAGACCCATTTGCAAAAGAAGCAGCTCAAAGTTGTTGTGCTGCTGCTTTTGCAAAAGAGAAAAGAAAGGGCTTTGAGCTGATCCTTTTGCAACTGGGGCTTTTCTTTGCAAAGAAAAGCCCCAGTTGCAAAAGGATCAGCCCAAAGCCCTTTCTACAGTTTCCAAACAGATAATCTAATCAGCCAGTCACATGTCGCTGGGGAAACCAACAGCCTCCTCTGCAGGAGGACCTTATCTCTCTTCCCGATCTCTTTCTCTCTGCAGCGACCTTATCTCTCTTCCCGATCTCTTGCTGATCAGCTGTAAAGCGGCAGCCTTTCAACACCCCCTTCTCTCTTTGTAAAAGAAAAAGCTCGATCCTCTTTTGGTCCCTGGGCAATTCAGCTCCAGGGACCATGCATTCGCTCCATAACGCGCACAGACTTTTCCCCTTCCTTTTTAGAAGGAAAAAAGTGCGCGTTATGGAGCAAAAAATACGGTATGTCTCACGGATGTGCTGGAAAAGTATTGTGTAAAGTTGTATAGAGTAAGGTTACCAGATTTTTTTTCAATGAGTCCAGGGACACTTTAAATAAATAAATAAATACTACACGTTTGGGATGTTGATGCTGCAGCGATGGCGGTGGCAGAGGGGCAGCCGCTGCCTTGACCTCAACTGCCACGTTTCCCCTTCCTCCGAGGCTTCTATCTCCTTTCTCCATGAGCCTGGGCAGCCCCTGAATTGTTGGTTCTTCGGTGGTGGTGGTGGTGGTGGGTCAGGCATGGAGGGCGGAGAAGGAGGACCGAGAGCGACGGTGAGACTCAGGCAGCGCGATGCCTCCCTTCCCATCGGAGCAGCTCCAATCCCATTCCTACTTGCGTGCAAGCAGGAGGGGGCAGGGATCCCTCAGCTGGGAAGGGAGGCTTCCCGTTGCCTAACCGAGAGATCCCTGCCCCCTCCTGCTTGCATGCAAGCTCTGATACGCAGCTTGAAGCCTCCCTTCACAGCTGAGAGATCTCCACCCCACTCCTGCTTGCATGCAAGTAGGAATTGGGAGGCTGCTCTGATAGGCAGCATGAAGCCTCCCTTCACAGCTTAGTTGCTGGGGTCAGGGAAAGTGGAGGCAGCCCGGAAGCTGCATCTTAGAGCCTCTGCACCACCATCGTATGGGGACTTCTGAGCAGCTCCTGAATAATAATAATAATAATAATAATAATTAATTTATACCCCGCCCATCTGGCTGGGTTTCCCCTGCCACTCTGGGCAGCTGAAGCCAGCCAGAGCCAACTGCTCTGGGCTGCTGAGACTGACGCTGCTGCATTTCCCGGGGACATTAGATGAAACCCGGGGACATTCCGGGGATGGAATTTGTCCAGGGACTTATTCGCAAATCTGGGGACTGTCCCTGGGAAATGGGGGCGTCTGGTAACCCTAGTATAGAGTCTCTGTCTGGAGCTTATAGGAGGTATGCACACTCACCACAAGATTTGGTTTAGACTCCAATCCGTTGCTTTGAAAGAACCTGCCTTTGTATGAGGCACATTGTGGGAGCCCAGTTTGGTTGAGATGCATTGGAATCTGATTCAATCCCACCTCCACCCACATTTACTATTGACTTCTTCTTTTTTAAATTCTATTACTTCCACCACTTTGGTTAGAAGTGGGTGACATTTGCAGGCATACTAATAAAGTCTGACAAATTACAGGCAAATTGGTCCAGGGGTTTTGCGCTTGGCACCTTAAAATTTTGTTGTCGTGTGTTATATTTTATGCCTATACTTCACAAGTGTGGGAAATTGCACTCTCATATAGCATGTGTAATGCTAGCCAATGCATGAAGGGGTTAAGACCATAGAATTGTATTCCTAGACTCAGCTAGGTCACACCCCTCACCTGGAAGGAAGTTAAGTCTCCTCCTTTGTGTCCTCTCTTTCTCCATGTGAACTCACCAAGATAGGACATGCCCAAGTTTGATCGCTACAAGCCAAGGCCACGCTCTTAGAGCTATTTCGCTGTATTTTGTATCCCAAGATTTCTGCCTGTGTTTACTTGCTTCTGCATGGATAAATGCATGAACCTGGCTTTTTAAAACTTACTAAGGCGTGTAGAAAAGAGGATGCTCTGTTAGCAGACTAAATGGGATATTAAAAGGTTTAACAGTCTGAATCCCCACACTGCATGGCTGTTTTGGGGGGCCCTATCTATTTCCCCCAACAGCTAGTTCCCTGCATCAGGTCATGCTGCCTCATACAGATTCTGATTCACCTTTAACAAGACCAAATATCCCCTGAGACACTCCTCCTCGACTCAGGATTACACGCCCATAGCTTACCCTTTTTCCATGGTGACAAAGATCAGAACTGAGGCCTAAGAGCACTAACAGGAAGTGGTCTGCATATGGCATGAGCCAATACTGGAAGGGATAGAAATGAGGTCAATGCCATCTGCTTTGAATTTCATTCAAAGCATAGAAGGCATAAACAGCCTTGGTCTGGTGCGAAAGGGTCAATCCAGATGCAAGAATGAGTATGAGAAACGGGAAGGAAGCAAAAGGCAAACAGACAGAAAAAGGAGTAATATTTGAGGGAATGTAGAAGGGGCATGAGTAGAAGCTGCTAGACGCAGACATCAGGCAGGAAGTAACACTATACTCAAAAACCAGGCAAAATATCCTTTTCAGTCAGGTCAGGAGATTTAGGTCAGGTGAGGGTTTGTCAGCAGACCTGGGTGAGTTTATACCCAGCATGAGAGAGTTGCAACCAAGCACCTACCTCAGTGGGAGGAAGTCAAGCAAAGTAGTAGTGTAGCCATTAGCTTCAAATGCAAACTGAATCAAATTGCTCTCCCATAGCTCCCAGGAGCTACATTCAGGGGCGTCTTGCCCATAGAGGCTAGTGGTGCGGGGCGCCAGGGTGCCAAGTTCTGGAGGGCCCCAGGGAAGAGGCGGAGGCTGGACGCGGCGCCTCCCGGCATCAGCTCACCACCCTCGCCCGCCTCCGCCATGCCGCGCCGAAGCAGTGCTGCACCGCACCCAGAGCCTCCATCTGCTGTGGCCACCACAGCACGAAGCGGCCAGCTGAGCCGGGGGGTGCTGCATCCAGCCTCCGCCTCTTCCCCGCCGGAGGAGCTGCCCTCCAGTCGCTGCCGGCAGCACCCTCCTCCCTAAAAAAACCTCTGGGAAACGGGGGGGGGGGAGGGAGCTTTGCACCACGGCGCTGGATATGCTTAAGATGGCCCTGGCTACATTGCCAGTGCATCCGGACAGTTTCCAGCATCATCCTATTCAAGCACATTGTTGCGGTTGGAGGATGGATGGCGGCTAACAGATTGAGGTTGAATCCTGACAAGACAGAAGTACTGTTTTTGGGGGACAGGGGGCGGGCGGGTGTGGGGGACTCCCTGGTCCTGAATGGGGTAATTGTGCCCCTGAAGGACCAGGTGCGCAGCCTGGGAGTCATTTTGGACTCACAGCTGTCCATGGAGGCACAGGTTAATTCTTTGTCCAGGGCAGCTGTCTACCAGCTCCATCTGGTACGCAGGCTGAGACCCTACCTGCCCGCAGACTGTCTCGCCAGAGTGGTGCATGCTCTAGTTATCTCCCGCTTGGACTACTGCAATGCGCTCTACGTGGGGCTACCTTTGAAGGTGACCCGGAAACTACAATTAATCCAGAATGCGGCAGCTAGACTGGTGACTGGGAGTGGCCGCTGGGACCACATAACACTAGTCCTGAGAGAACTACATTGGCTCCCAGTACGTTTCCAAGCACAATTCAAAGTGTTGGTGCTGACCTTTAAAGCCCTAAATGGCCTCTGTCCTGTATACCTGAAGGAGCGTCTCCACCCCCACCGTTCAGCCCGGACACTGAGATCCAGCGCCGAGGGCCTTCTGGCGGTTCCCTCATTGCGAGAAGTGAGGTTACAGGGAACCAGACAGAGGGCCTTCTCGGTAGTGGCGCCCTCCCTGTGGAACGCCCTTCCAACGGATGTCAAGGAAATAAGCAGCTATCCTATTTTTAAAAGACATCTGAAGGCAGCCCTGTTTAGGGAAGTTTTTAATATTTAATGCTGTATTGTTTTAATATTTGACTGGAAGCCGCCCAGAGTGGCTGGGGAAACTCGGCCAGATGGGCGGGGTAAAAATAATAAAATTATTATTATTATTATTATTTAACTTGTGATTTTGATGTATTTTAATATTTGTTGGAAGCCGCCCAGAGTGGCTGGGGAGACCCGGCCAGATGGGCGGGGTACAAATAAAAAAAATATTATTATAATTATTATTATGGGAACAAAGTCTGCCTACACCCCATTGTGAGTTGGGTCAAGCTGGTTGTCCACAAGATTATTAAAGAATAACCTGAGAAGCTGTGAAAGAAGCATTGGCTGTAGTAGCAGGAAGAGAATATCTGTGGGCTAGCCAAAAGTAACTAGAAAGCCCCGGGATACAAAAAGGTGGGTGCGAGTTCTGTTTTTAACTACCTTAAGAACTGAACTGTCAAATACTGTCAAATACAAGTACTGCTGGTATTTATTACTGGAACTCATTTTTAATGCATTTATTACCACTACTGTATACGGTCTTGTGATTGATTCAGTATGCTGGATGCAACTGCTATGTGAAACCATGACTGCACATTGCAACGCTCCGATACCTGGAGAGCTCAGTTAGTGCTGATAATGTCCTTTTTTCTTTTTTGTTATTTTCTAATATGTATATCCCACCCTTGAGCATTTTCTTTTACAATGGAAAGGTGGGATACAAATACTCTTAAATAAAATATATCAGAAATAGGGAACCTGTGGCCCTCCCAACAGCCTCAACCAATAGTCAGGGGTGGTGGAAATAATAATAATAATAATAATAATAATAATAATAATAATAATTTATTTGTACCCCGCCCATCTGGCCGGGTCCCCCCAGCCACTCTGGGCGGCTTCCAACAAACACTAAAATACATTAAAATATCACACATTAAAAACTTCCCTAAACAGGGAAATAAAGAAATAAATAAATAAACAAACAAACAAACAAATAAAAATATTTGGAGAGCCTCTGAATTACATTATGCATGCTTTGAAGAAGGGCAGGAAGTATGTACAATGATAGGCACTCTCTTTTTCAAGAAAAAGCAACCATGGCTGTGGTCCCAATTCAGATTTTAAAGATTAGGAATGGGTGCACCAGGAAGAGGGTTACTTTGCTTTCTACATCAGCATCCAGCAGAATATCCACCTCCAGCTGTTTTTTGCCCTCGTAGGTGCTGTTAGCAGTAAACAGCATCTTTGGAAGGAAATAGCAGCTGCGGAGGGGCAATTTCCACCTGGAAACTGGTGTGAGGAAAAGGTTAACTATCCTCCTCCGTATTCACTGAGATCCTGGTCTGTGACATATGGTTTAGCCCTTGGTTTCCTGAAAGAAGAGGCGGTTATGTGCAGTATATAAACAAACTGATATTTAGAGGAAACTATTCCATTTGTTTTAAAACACTCGGCTAAATTTATGAATTATGGCTTAGGGGCTTAGGGAATGCTTTTGAAGTCCAACAATAATCTGGGGGGAGGGGGCGGTTCTGCAAGCTTTCTCTGTGTCATTGGGACTTTCCATAACTAAAGACAAAGGATGGATTTTGCTTCATACAGAGGAGCCGAATGTTTGGGGGAGCCAGGATACTATCCATGAGTAGTTTTTGATCCTGAGCTGCAAGGTGGCTTCTCATAACCCAGAGCTTGATTGCAGTACAATCCCAACCACATCTGCTCTGAGGTCCTATTAAATTCAATGGGCCTTACTCCCAGGTAAGTGTATTTAGAATGGATTGCCACCTTGATCAAGTATTCTGGAGCAATATGCTCCATACGTAAGAAGTCTTGGTTTAATGCAGGGATGTAGTGTGGGAATGTATAGGGAATGATATATTAAATAAGTATTACCCTTCTTCCACTCACACTAGTAAGTGACATAGTAGAGCAGATGCCCCTCAATATAGCTGGAAGCTAGTTTGCAGATTCGTTTGAATCTCTTAGTTAAGATTATTTCCTGGTGTCCCCTTTTAGCCCTCCTAAAAGAATAAAGACACAAGAGTCTTTCTGAGTAAAGTAACAAAAAGTTTCCTCACATTTCAGTTTACAATATGATCCCTGAAAGGCAGGCTTTACTTGGTAGTTACATAAAGAAACAGTGTGAGTTCATCTCATAGGGAGACTGAGCTCATGTGCTGCTGGCTGAGAGCCAGCAGACAGCAAAATTACATTAATATAACAAAATGGCTGCAGGAGAGCAGCATGGCAGCAAAAGAACAGCAAGCAAGTGAAAGACAAAACAGACTGAGAAAATGGCTGCATGACAGGGCTCATTTATGGAGTCAGCCAGAGCCATGCCCATCTCCCAGGTCACATGGAGGGGGAGGATCCTGCAATCAGCGGAACAGGAAGTTACACTGACTGGGTGTCCCCCTTGCCTGTGCCCACTCTAGGGAAATAAGGAATGTTGCATTTGACTGTACCAGTGGATTACATCCCACATGTGGAACCTGAGATGTTACTGGACTCCTGCTCCTATCAGCCACAGCAACATGGCCAATGGCCAAGGATGAGGGGAGTTGCTGTTCAGCAACCTCTGGTGAGCCCACGGTTCCCCATACCTGCTGTTGGGATTCTGATATGCAGAAGGACTTGATGATCTTTTGGTCCTTTGAGATCAGTGATAACATTATCTTGACCCAGAAAGGTCTGAAAGCCCTGAGTCAATCTGGGCCTGACCTGTACCTGGAGTGGAAACCACCTAGAAACCTCGTGCTCCAAGTTTCTGAGAGCAAGGATGGGATTTTTTAAATAGTAAATTACATAGTCCAGGCATTTGCGTGTTGAGGTCCCCCAAAACCACCCCTCAAATAATTCACACATCAGACATATTTTTTTGTTTTGGTTTTTGGCATGATTTTGGCCACAACTTTATTAAAAGACAAATAATGTGAGTGGTTGCTTAGGCATTGGTTAAGACTGTCCCACATAGGACAGAACTGACGACCGCCAGTAAGGGGAAAACACTCTGGAGATATAAAGGGAGCCGGATGACATGACCCTCCTCGCACTCCACAGGCTCCCAGGTCTCTTGCATGGCCCTAGCCCCCGACCGGGGGTTCGGACAAAAGCATATTGAGTCCTGGATTCCTTTAACGGAATTCCCCGTACACCAGTATCCATAGGAGGGGTACACACAGGCAACAATTCCCCTCCTCCAACCAACATAATAACCAATGCTTAACCACCAACCTTACAAGTTGTAACTATTTGCTACGCAGTAGGCAAAACCAGGTGGCACCAGGCAATCAGCCACGTGGAAAAATTCCTACCAGGCCCCTGCCCCAACAGCAGACGACCCCATGACAGGCATAGCAAGGTCAACGCAGAGGCCTAAAATATAGGGAGGGACGGCGGGTGATCAGAAGCACTCAGCCAAGAGGGAGATCACGTTGCACACCAACCCTTATATATACGCTAGGCTGTCCATCATCAATTTGCAACATACAGATCTCCCCAACAACACCCTGGGTCCAATCACAGCAGTGGCCATCTAAACGTTCCCGCCCAGCACCAGAGGGGTGACTTGCTGGCCCCCACCGCAACACGTGCTCTCCATGAAGGAGAACACGCTTTCTGGACGTATCTTCAGTGTTTTCTCTGAAGAGATGTGAAAGGGCTTGCTGTTTATACAAATTTCCATCACATCTCATTTAACACCCAGTGCGAGCAGTTGGTTGATGCTCTCAATTTCCTTTACAGCAGCTTTATACTGCTTTGAAATTTAAACAGCCAGGAGACTTCGGCAGCAGTTTCTGGAAGACATCAGCCTGATGAGTCAATGTTTGGCATTCTCCAAGCCTAGCCAGCATTTGTAGACCCTCAGAGAAAAGGGACGCGGAGGGCAGAACAGAGACAGAAGTCTCAAGGAAAAGAGACAGATTGCTGACCTTTACAAGGGCAAATAATGAGTAAAATATTGTGTGTTTTCTCCCAAAGCAAGTCAAAGTTGAGGGATTTTGCTCTTAGGAAGGAGGGTCACTGTGCCACTTCAGGGAACTGTAGTAAAGGGGTTCAGAAAGACAAGAGTAGGAGAAGGCAGAGCAAGATAGCTGTTGAGGGATGAGTGAATAAAGTCAATCTGGACTTGGTCTACAATCAAGGTCTGCCTGTTTTCTGGCAGCACTTCAGTTTTTGTTCCTACTAAACCAGTTTTGGCAAGCTCCATTCCTGGATGTGCTTGAATGAGATGATTTCGAGCAAAGCGGTGGTTAGGAAAAAGAACCCTCTCGGCCTTCACATTCCTCTCCCTCCTCAGATCTCTCCCTCTCTCTCCCTCCCCATCCATATGTCTGTTGCAATCTTGCAACCTTGCTGGGGGCCAAGAAGGAGATGGGGATACAGCAAGCATCTGGCCGTGACAAGTGGCCCCTTAGCTTAAACATCTTAGCTATAGCGGTTCAGCCAAGGAACAAGCTGCTTTTTCAGAGAGCTTGGTTGCCAGCAAATGGAGAGAGGACAGGCCTCTGGGGTTTTCATTCTTGCTGACGGCCAGGAAAG
This sequence comes from Darevskia nairensis, assembly GCA_034642065.1. Lineage (NCBI taxonomy): Eukaryota > Metazoa > Chordata > Lepidosauria > Squamata > Lacertidae > Darevskia > Darevskia nairensis. The sequence goes on from JAWWNI010000992.1 coordinate 52,271, forward strand.
GAAGGGCGCATGGCCAGTTCTGCCCACCCCAGGTGTCGGGACAGCAGGGCAGTCTAGAGCAATTGCATTTTTATACACACGCACAGACAAAAATGCTGAGACTCGCCATACATTAAAAACATATTTAAAGCACCTGACTTTCCACCAAACGTCCTGAGTGCTGGGAAATGCAGCTCTGTGGAAACTACAGTTCCCATGATTCTTTGGGGGAAGGCAGGTGCTTTAAACGTGCTATAGTATAAACAGCTGAGAGGGATTGGAGAGAGAACAGCAAGACTCTTCCATTGCCTTCCTTGTGAATGATGTGCAGAGTTTGGTCTCATATTTATTCATTGTATAACAACAACAACAACAACAACAACAACAACAACAACAACAACAACAGTTTATTATTTATACCCCACCCATCTGCCTGGGCCTGGGCCTCCCCAGCCACTCTGGGCAACTACCAACAAAACATTAAAAACATGATAAAACATCAAACATTAAAAACGTACCTAAACAGGGCTGCCTTCAGATGTCTTTTAAAAATAGGATAGTTGCTTATTTCCTTGACATCTGCTGGGAGGGCGTTCCACAGGGCAGGCGCCACTACCGAGAAGGCCCTCTGCCTGGTTCCCTGTAACCTCACTTCTTGCAGTGAGGGAACCACCAGAAGGCCCTCGGCGCTGGACCTCAGTGTTTGGGCAGAATGATGGGGGTGGAGATGCTCCTTCAGGTATACTGGGCCGAGACCGTATAACGGCTTTACTATGCTGCTCATTTGTAGAAGGTGAATACTTCCGTTGTTCTCTCTGATTATTTTCATCTCCTACAAAATAGGTTTTCAAGATTACATTTAAACTGGCACTTCTTCTTGACTGTTCAAATATTCAGTTTATTATTGAGTTGTCTTTTTAAAAACAATAAAAAGGCTAATGTCCCTGTGAGCCTTCTCTCAGAGAGTACTCACCCTAAGATACCTCAAAGCACATGCCTAGCAACAACTTGGAGACATGTAAGGTAAAAAATGTAAAGGACCCCTGGACAGTTAAGTCCAGTCAAAGGTGACTATGCGGTTGTGATGCTCATCTCGTTTTCAGGCCACAGTGTTTTTCCACAGACAGCTTTCCGGGTCATGTGGCCAGCATGACTAAACTCCTTCTGGCGCAACGGGACACCGTGACAGAAACCAGAGCGCATGGAAATATTGTTTACCTTCCCGTTTCAGCGGTACCTATTTATCTACTTGCACTGGCTTGCTTTCGAACTGCTAGCTTGGCAGGAGCTGGGACAGAGCAACGGGAGCTCACCCCATCCCGGGGATTTGAACTGCTGACCTTCTGATCGGCAAACCATCTCCTGAATAAACAAGCACACAATCACTGATAGGTCCACCCGCCATTGTGAGGCTCAAAGCAATGAAGATGATGCCTCCCCAGCTGTTGCCATTGGCTGTGGGTTTCTTGTGATGTCACAAAAGCACTTGGCAGCTGAGTGGATATAAAGGCAGGCCAAGGGGAAAGCCCATTTTTATTTCCAGCAAGACACACCTGGCAACGGATGTGACATTCAGCACTGCCCAGGTTTCTTCCACTTGGAGGAGGCAAACTGGTGAATGGAAGGAGGCAATCCTCTGGCAGTGGGATGCTAGGGAGCGATAGTAAGGCAAGTTTGCTTGCTTGAAGGCTGCTGGTATCTGTGGTTGGAAGCTGGCAGACGTCTCATGATGGACCTAACAGTAGCTTCTGGCACAATGGGACACCGTGACGGAAACCAGAGCACACGGAAATGCCATTTACCTTCCCGCCACAGCGGTACCTATTTATCTACTTGCACTGGTGTGCTTTTGAACAGCTAGGCTGGCAGGAGCTGGGACAGAGCAACAGGAGCTCATCCCATGTGTGGATTCAAACCGCCGACCTAGAGGCAACTGTCTTATTTTGTCTTATAAGGCACCTCTGCCTGAACACACTGCCTCCCCCCAATTACTTCCTCCATTTCAGAATGACATTTGGAGGGTGGGGGGAAGCGGTTTGCTTGGTGTGAAAAGCAGTCAAAATTGTAGAATGCAAGAACTCTGGCCAGGCAGTGGATCAGTTTTTGAATCTTCAAACAGTTTTAATATTATAGTATTGCAACAAATTCCAGTTGAAATAAATTCCTGTTCCAGGACAAGGCCCTGTTTCGCTAATTCTTTGTCAGCTAAATTTTCATGGTCAAAGTGTACCAATGTGTCTTCTGTGTATGCCTAACTAGCTAACACTGTTTGTACTTTTTATTTCAATTGGAATTTGTTGCAATACCGTAATATTAAAACTGTTTGAAGATTCAAAAACTGATCTACTGCCTGGCCAGAGTTCTTGCATTCTACAATTTTGAATGGTGTGAAAAGCAGGAGAGTGCTGTGCTTGTGACCTGCTTGCGGGCTTCCCATGAGTATCTGCTTGGCCACTGTGGGAACAGAATTCTGGGCTAGATGGTCCTTTGGTCTGATCCTACAGAGTTCTCCTTATGTTGTCTGACTAGAATATAAGCCAATATCTCATATCTTCGCTCATGCTTCTCAAAAGACTAGAAGTAAATTGCAGCCAGACTCCCTACCCTCCCACCCACTAGGACATTGGTGGCTAACCTTGGCACTCCAGATGTTTTGGAACTACAACTCCCATCATCCCTAGCTAACAGGACCAGTGGTCAGGAATGATGGGAGTTGTAGTCCCAGAACATCTGGAGCGCCAAGGTTAGCCACCACTGCACTAGGGTCTTCTGTCCCAATCTCCAGTATTATCTTGCATTGCCAAGCAGGTTGTATGGCAGGTTTTGGAGTTCCCCCTTGGCTGACTAATTCCCTATGCTCCTCACACATGGAAAAATAATAATCTTAAGTTTAACCTTTAATGAGAAGGATCTGGTGACATTATAAACCCAGAAAAGAAAAACCCAAGAATGGATTTCTTCATGTCACCACAACCTCAAAGATAAAATCAAAGCTTGAAAGTTCGACAAGCGGGGAAATAAAAAACGAGCAAGCTGCTATGGCAGAATATGTGCTGCTCCTAGAACAGATTGTCACAGAGGACCATGGGAACATGAAAATATCCTGTATCCACTGATGTCATATTTTTAAAAAGCTAGTATTCAGAACCCGGCTATGCAATGAATGGAGATGGACATCGAACTGCAAGTCTTTTGGCCCCCTTGAGCTGCCCTCTCATGCAGAGGCACACAAACGCAGCCACGTCCAGTGGATAGCTCAGTTGGTTATAGTGTGTTGCTGATAATGCCAAGGTTGCAGGTTCGCTCTCCGCATGGGACAGCTGCATATTCCTGCAGGTGGTTGGACCAGATGATCCTCAGGGTCCCTTCCAACTCTACAATTGTATGATTCTACGTTCCTGACATCTTCCAGATGTTGGACTACAGTTTCCATCATTCGTTATCATTGGCCATGCTGGCTGGGGCAGACGCGAGTTGGAGTCCAACAACATCTGGTGATCACTGGTTGGGGAAAGCCAGCACATTTCTGATGCTATAGGATATATTAAAAGTCAAGTACCTAATATGAAAGGACGCAGGTGGCGCTGTAGGTTAAACCACAGAGCCTAGGGCTTGCCGATCAGAAGGTTGGTGGTTCGAATTCCCGCAACAGGGTGAGCTCCTGTTGCTTGGTCCCTGCTCCCACTCACCTAGCAGTTGGAAGGCACGTCAATGTGCAAGTCGATAAATAGGTACCGCTGCAGCGGGAAGGTAAACGGCATTTCCGTGCGCTGCTCTGGTAGCCAGAAGCGGCTTTGTCATGCTGGCCACATGACCTGGAAGCTGTACGCTGCTCCCTCGGCCAATAATGCGAGATGAGCGCCACAACCCCAGAGTCGGTCACAACTGGACCTAATGGTCAGGGGTACCTTTACCTTTACCCTTACCTAATATGATGTACAGGCTTGAAATGACCTCCATGTGAGGTTTTTGGTAATCAGATCCATGCCAATGCCTCTAATGAATGCCACTGGTACAGGTCCCCACAAGTCCTTGCAGGGCATGATAACACCTTTCATTTTTATGTATATAGGAAGATACTAAAACTGAATCTACTTTGTGCCTGAAATTCCCTACCCTATGCACATTGTGTGTGTGTGTGTGTGTGTGTGTGTGTGTGTGTGTGTGTGTGTGTGTGTGTTAAAGAGAGGGAGACTGAGGAAGTGTAGAATTTTCCAAACATTCTGAAAACTGTTATTTTCTAATTTTGGCCTTGCTCTAGTTTATTCTACAAGGTGACTTTCATTATGTAAAATACAAAACAGCAATCTCCCCCCTGAAGTACAATATGGGAATATTTCATTCATTCATTTTTTGTCCAGTAGTGGCTCATTAACCTATCTTAGAATTATTATTATTTTTAAAAAGTGATATGATTATTGAGACTTTAATTTTTACATAATTTGTGTTTGGATACCCGTTGCTGGATATTGCAAGAGTGGAGCACTCTGTTGTTCTCAAGTCCTGCTTGCAGGCATCTGGTTGGCCCCTTTGAGAACACAGCGAGTCGATGGGCCCAGAGTACTGATCTTAAGTCCTGATGTTTATTTTTGGTGGCCCATGTAATGCAAGTTGCTTATTTATCTACGTGCAGAAACAAAATTGTACTCCTTCATCAGTCTGAATTGTGAATAACTTGCTATGCGATAAACCTAAGAAAAGCAGTATCAGAGTTACGAAAAAGAAGTAAATAGGCTCAACGGAAATCTGCCACACTTTGCTTTGCAAACTGTATTTAGTCAATGTCTGCAATGTTTAAATAGTATTTTGCCTGACACAGAATGACTTGGAACTCATTCAAGTTGGCCTGTTAGTCATGCAGGTTAAGAGGACCTATGCAGAGTTCACATAAAAAAATAAAAATAAATACATATACTCAAGTATCCATATGATTGCTTCAGTATATATCTACCCAGCTCACAAATCCTCAACCTCTGTTTTCTGCTCCAACACTCAACCATCTTGGCAGCTTTGTGGTGTCATATTAAATGTGGCCCGAGGTGCAAGTAGCATGCCTGGTGAAACATAAACTCAGAGCCAATCATTTAACACATATCCCCATTCTTTCAGTGCTAATTTGCTCGCGCAAATTGGCGTTTAGCAGGGCAAAAATGGAGCAGCCTTCTACTCACGGCTTTGTGGCATTGCTTTGTTAACCTTCAGCAATAAAACCCCATGTCTTAAAGATAAGCCACAGTGAAATTCGATCTCCATTGAATAAATAAATAAATGGTTAACCTTCTGCTACGGAATTCCTTGCAAAAACTAGTTTTCCTATCATGTCCTTTGGTTTTCTGAATGTATGTCAAATGTAGCGTGGAAATTGTTTTCTCTGGCATTCTCATTGTTCTGGTGAAAAACAGACGAAGCGTTACAGAATGCCTTTTGCTGTGGGGCCCCAGCTATATAGTCTGACATGGTTTAGCACTGAGCTTTATTCAATTTCATCTTATGCAGAAACTCAGATGCTAAGCAGATGTGCTCATAAAAGGGGGGGGGGGAGTTCAACGATTTCCTATGAGAGCGGCTCAGCTCGCACAGTAAATCTGGACATTTCCAAGAGTTAATTGAAAGAATCTTGCCATGCTAGGCTTTACTTCTTTGTTTAGAATATGTTAGCAGTGAATTTATGTGTGTCGTCAGCAAAGGGTCTGCTGGAGAAAAAATATGAATGTTTCCAAACCATCTGAGCGTTTTGCTAGAGGAGACTCAAACACTGATCACCTATGACAGCAAATCCCGGGCAGATTGTTTTGAATTATAACTGGATGTAAAATGTGCAATTTCTACACTTAAGAGAATCCGTGAGAACAAAGTCTGCTGGGCTGCTCTGTCCTTTAGTGCCTCTGCAGTTCCCACCAGCTGCTTTAGGGGAGTGCTGAGAAATATGACCACATGGTCCTGCCTCCATTCCTCCTTGGTTCTCTAGTTGCACAGCCATGGAGATGAAGGTACTCCAGAAGGTCATAACCACAGCCCGAAAGATTATTGGTCATCCTCTCCCACCTTTGGAAGAACTATACAGTTCCCATTGCCTTAAAAAAGTAAACAATATTTTACAGGATCCATCTCATCCGGGATATAGTCTCTTTGCACCACTGCCTTCGGGTAGAAGATATAGAACAATTAGATCAAGAACAAATAGATTGAAGAATAGTTTCTACCCAAGAGCTATAACCATGTTAAATGCTGTAACCGGATAATATGACCTTGGAGAGTTGTGATAGGGGTGTGTACGCATGTGCATGTGTGGCTGAAAATGTGGTTTTGTGGTTTTGTTTTTTGTGCTGTTTTTTGTTTTTATGGGATGGCATCCAATTTTGTTGCATTTGTACAACGTTGTACTTGTACTTGAAATCTTATCTTATCTTATATCTTATATCTCATATCTTATCTCAAATCTTATCTCAAATCTTATCCCTTATCTCTCATCTTATTCCTTATCCCTTATCTTATCCCTTCTCCCTTCTCCCTTATCTCATATCTTTTCTCTTTTCTCTTTTCTCTTTTCTCTCATCTCTCATCTCTTTTATCTTCTCTTCTCTTCTCTTCTCTTCTTATCCTGCCTCCATCCTTTCCACCAGCCAGTCTGGGAGGAGGAAGAAGAGCACAAATACCTAATATGATATTCTCTTCTCTTTCAACATAGGAACGCAGAGAGCTGCCTGATACTTGGGAAAGCCAGAAACATTGGAGAGTAGCTGCCAGTCAATCCATACTGATCTAAATGGACCGATCATCTTACTTGGTATAAAGCAGATTCATGGCTTTCACATGTGCCTCAATCTTGCTGTATTATTATTTTATTGTTATTTATTGAATTTACATACCGCCCTACACTCGGAGGTCTCAGGGAGGTTCACAGAAAAGATCACAATATATAAAATCAAAATGAAAGCAATAACCCAATAACCCCCCCAAAAAGAACCACATTTTAAAAGGGTATAGGATGTCAATCAGGTCGACCAAAGGCCTGGTTAAAAAGGAACGTTTTTGCCTGGCACCTAAGGTGCGTAATGAAGGCACCAGGCAGAACATCTGCTCAATTGCTAATTGCATGAATTGCATAATGTCTGATTGGCTCTGTGGCATCAAGTCAAACCTATATATAAGGAAGAAGGCTTGGGCTTCTTCCTTAATCGTTTGATATGTTCAGCAAAAAATATTTTTGTGCATCCCCACATGGCAGGAGATAAAAAACGATTGACAAAGTGCAGATGTACACATGTTGTTTTAATCCAGACCACTTGAACCGCTCGCAAACAGCACCTAACTATTTAGAAGTGTATGATTTGTAAGCAGCTTTAAAGACAATGTACACCAGATTGCAATATATGCTTGGCCACTTTCCTGTCACTAAATTACACACTACTGAATTCATGCTCTGTACTTAAACTGAGAATTATAGTGCTGTCTTACTGACCGGTGCAGGCAGAGAAGGGAACGAGACCAGATCTCTTCAATTGTTCCATTCATGTTTTTCGGCAACAAAGATCATGTCACCCTTAGCGATTCATTATTCAATTCTAAGTTATTTTTAAACTGGCAGATTCTTAGAGAGCAGAGCAGTACAGAACAGAACAGAACAGCCAGAGAAATATTAAACTGTCTCACTGTAAACCAGAAAACAGCACCGGAACTATTTGTCATGTATAAGGTTCTACTCAGTGCTTGGGGTACCATGAGCCATACAGGGTTGCAACTGAGTAAAGCCCCAATCCTATCCACACCTACCTGGGTGTAAGCCCCACTGAATTCAGTAGGAGTTACTTCTGAGTAGACAGGGTTAAGATAGCAACTGTGATGCATTGACTTTTTCCTCCATCTATAAAGGAGACTTCTCTGTGCACCTGGTAAGGCTCATCTATGCATGGAAATCTGTTTTTAACTTATGGACATAATCCAAATGGACTGGATAAGAGCCAGCGAACTGAAGCTCAATCCTGATAAGACTGTTAGTGGTTGGTTCTTTAGCTGGATGGATGCGAGGTTGTCTGCTTTTGATAATAATAATAATAATAATAATAATAATAATAATAATAATAATAATAATAATAATTTATTATTTGTACCCCGTCCATCTGGCTGGGTCTCCCCAGCCACTCTGGGCGGCTTCCAGCAAACATTAAAATACATTCACACATCACATATTAAAAACTTCCCTGAAAACGCCTTCAGGTGTTTTCTAAATGTAGGATTGTTGTTGATACTTTTAACCTCTGCTGGGAGGGCGTTCCACAGGGCGGGCTCCACTACCGAGAAGGCCCTCTGCCTGGTTCCCTGTAGCTTTGCTTCTCACAGTGAGGGAACCGCCAGAAGGCCCTCGGTGCTGGATCTCAGTATCTGGGCTGAACGGTGGGGGTGGAGACGCTCCTTCAGGTATACAGGACCGAGGCCGATTGGGGCTTTAAAGGTCAGCACCAACACTTTGAATTGTGCTTGGAAACATACCGGTACTGGGAGCCAATGTAGATCTCTCAGGACTGGTGTTATGTGGTCCCGGCGGCCACTCCCAGTCACCAGTCTAGCTGCCGCATTCTGGATTAATTGCAGTTTCCGGGTCACCTTCAAAGGTTACACTCCCTCTGAAAGAGCAGGTATGTAGCTTAGGGTACTCCTGGATCCTTTTGCTGTCGCTTGAGACTTAGGTGGCCTCGGCAGCCAATATAATGTAAAGGGGATTTAAAAATAAAAGTAAAAATCAGTGCCTGTTGCTGCCAGGAGTGCCAACTGCTGGCATCGAAAGCTGTTCACTATGGCATCTTGCTATGCAACAAGCGTTGCTCTACATCAGGGGTGGCCAACTCCAAAGAGACTGCGATCTACTCACAGAGTTAAAATCTGGCAGTGATCTACTCCCCTTTTTTTGGGGGGGGGGGTTCAGGTAAAAGTTGTTAAGCTTTTTTTAGAGAGGAGGAAAGCCCCATATTTTAGGGGTTCAGGTCAGAGTTGTTGAGCTTTTCTGAGGTGGGAGGAATGCCCTGTTTTGAGGGGGGTGAAGGGCAAAAATGTTGAGCAATTTTTAGGGGAGCAAAAGTTGTTGAGCTTCTTTGGGGGGAGCCAGTGATCTTCCAGTGATCTACCAGTAGATCACGATCTACCCGTTGGACGTGCCTGCTCTACATTACAAGACTGAAATGACAGGAGTGCCGACAAAAACCGCACGTGAACTGGGCTTTGGTGTGAGAATTAGGTCAATTGTTTCTGGCGAAAAGGCAGGTCAGGATTTCCCACGATGCCAGCAGCCACGGGCGTTGTTCACTGTGGTCACCAGCAGATGAGTCAGACGTGAGGCAAATTCTCTCCCAGAAGCTGAACGGGACATTTCCAACTGATGCACATTTCCTGGGAAGCCCCCGCTGCTTCACAGAGATGCCTTACAAAGAACTCTGTGCACTCAGATGCAAACTGTCCATAATAATAATTATACTTAAAAAAAGAAAAATTGCCACAACACACTTTATACACTGGGATAGTGAAAACATCTGCAGGGCATTTCTTGTTTGCCAGCATTGCAAAGTCTACAATTTTTCAATCACTGTTAAGTAACACACACAAATTCTCCAATTCTTTTGGGAGGTCTTTGGCCGGCCGTTTCCATTAGCAATTTTGGGGGAAGTACAGAGTCTTTCATTGGCGACGGCTGCATTCCCATAGACTGTTCCAACTTCTACGAAATCGGCTAATGAAAATACGTCTGGCGCTAGCTCTCCGAATGGAATGGCTCTATCGATTACCAGACAACTACCCACTAAGACGAGGAGCCTTTTCTAAAGATTATATACCACAAACAGGCATAACAATGGTAACAGCAACCAGATGTGTGTAGCTGCAGAGTGGACTGCTTAGCTTAAGTTAATATGGGACGTTCTGCTCTGCAGTGTCTGGTTCTCACTGTCCTCAAAGGATTACCCGGTCCCTCCTGTGGTAATGGCAGAAGCTTCACCCGGCAAAGTTCTCATTCAGATTCTAGAATGTGTATAGCAATCTTTTGCTCCCTGACCCATAGTCCAGAGCCCTTCAAATATCCCTAGTGCACCCACTTCCTTCCTGACACTAATAGACAGCTCCTCCTATATCTAGGGCTGATCTATCCTTTTGCCTACTTACTTCTCGTATCCTTTTCTGAACTCTGTCACCCCATCAGTCATTGTTTCTTTCAGCTTTCTGTTATAGCGTGTTCTCCTTCATGGAGAGCACGTGTTGTGGTGGGGGCCAGCAAGTCACCCCTTTGGTGCTGGGCGGGATCGTATGGATGGCCACGGCTGTGATTGGACCCTGGGTGTTGTTGGGGAGAATTGTATGTTGCAATTTATTGATGGACAGCCCAGCGGATATATATTGGTTGGTATGCAACGTGATCTCCCTCTTGGCTGAGTGCTTCTGATCACCCGCCCTCCCTCCCTATATTTTAGGCCTCTGCGTTGACCTTGCTATGCCTGTCAAGGGGTCATCTGCTTTTGGGGCAGGGGCCTGGTAGGAATTTTTCCATTTGGCTGATTGGCTGGTGCCATCTGGTTTTCGCCTACTGCGTAGCAAATAGTCACAACTTGTAAGGTTGGCGGTTAGGCATTGGTTATTATGTTGGTTGGAGGAGGGGTTATGATTGATTGCGTCTGCCCCTCCAATTGTTGATGGTGTTAGGGGAATTCCGTTAAAGGAATCCAGGGGCTCGATGCTTTTCTCCAAACCCCCAGTCAGGGGCTAGGGCCGTGCAAGAGCCCTGGGAGCCTGAGGGGAGAGGGGAGGGTCAGACCACCTGGCCCCCTTTATCTCTCCAGAGGGTTTTCCCCTTACTGACGGTAGTCAGTTCTGTCCCCTGTGGGAGAGATAGTCTTAACCAATGCCTAAGCAACCACTCACATTGTTTGTATTTTAATAAAGCTGTGGCCAAAATCATGCCAAAAACCAAAACAAAATTTCTGACTGATGTGTGAATTATTTGAGGGGTGGTTCGGGGACCTCAACACGCAATTGACCACTGCTTATTTTGACCTACTTTGTTTAGTCCCAATCTTGGACTGGCTTCCCTACCAAACCTGTTTCTCTATCACACAGTCCCTCCATGCTCTTCAACACACACACCCCGCTTGGCCCTGTGCAACTCAAGGAGTGTCTCCACCCTCATCATTTAGCCTGGACACGGAGATCCACCACCGAGGGCCTTCTGGCGGTTTCCTCATTGAAAGAGGTGAGGTTACAGGGAATCAGGCAGAGGGCCTTCTCGGTGGTGGCACCGTCCCTGTGGAATGCCCATCCATCATGTGTCAAAGAGATATAAAAAAACTATACAACTTTTGGAAAACTTCTGAAGGTAGCTCTGTATCAGGGAGCTTTTAATGTTTGATGTTTTATTATGTTTTTATATGAGTTGGAAGTCATACAGAGTGGCTGGGGCAACACAGCCAGATGGGCAGGGTATAAATAAATTATTATTATTAAGCACTTTCTTTCCCCCCTTTTTTATATTTTATTTATTTATACTTTTCAAGTTTATACATTTCACCAATTTTATACATTTCACTAATCTTACAATCATTTTGACATTTCCAAACTTGTCTTCCTTCCCCCTCTTTCTGCAGTTCCTTAAATTTGTTTTTATATCTGCATATCCAAATTAACTTAATTTGCTCATTTATTCATCTTTAAATATATACCGTACTCTTATCAAACTGCAGGTTATTACAGTAATCCTGCCAGTGTTCTTATCTGTTTATAATTTATCTGTAAATATTCAATAAATCATTTCCATTCTTTTATTTATTTAAAAAAGTTACCTTGATTTCTTATTCTTCCGGTAAGTCTCGCTATTTCTGCATATTCCATAAGTTTTTATATCCATTCTTCCTTTGCTGGGACTTCTGCTTCTTTCCATATTATTAAGCACTTTCTTGCCTCACTGAATTCTTCCCTTTTCCTCAAGTTTCATTCTCTACCTACCCTTCCTTCAGTTTTCTCTTTCTTACAGTGCATTAGCAACTTTGTGATAGTCTCCCTTCAGATTCAGTTCCTTACCTGCTCTTCCAAGTCCTCAGCCATGTGAACTGTCAATTGAGATTTCTTTATTTTCATTGTACAAATACAATGAAATTGTACAGATACAATGAAATTGGATGCTTTCCCATAAAAAACAACACAAAACATTGCTTGTGCAGCGATTGATATAATCCCAACCAAACTAATGACTTTCATGTCTCTCACAGAAATTGGACCATAACAGTCTTAGCTGTAACCCGTGTTAAGCCGGTCTTCAAGAGCTATACAATATAAATGAAAATTCTCAAACAATTTAACTGTAGTTTATTACTTGGATTACATCACAGATGAAATGGGAAGTATTATCTTTTGCACATCAAGATATGGAATGGGATTTGCACATGATATCACTCTTTTGCCTTGGATTTCCCTTGAGATCCCAAGAAGTCTTGGTGATTTGCTAGAAAAAGTTCCATTCCTATACATTCGCATTGTGCTAGTGACATAGCTTAAGTAAACACAATATTATTAATATTGTTGATCTATAAGAGTATTTCTGAACCACCAACTCATTAAAAAAATTGTGGTTGTGTACAATAAAATCATTAAAACATCACAAAATTACCGTATACAACCATAAAACACAGAAGAAATGACCAACCACTACATGAAATTAATTCTCTAAAAGCTCATTTTTATCTGGTGGAGAAACATCAGAATTTCAGTTGTTTAAAGTTACTTCTATATAACACCTCATTCACACTATACAGCTATATTGAATTCATACCACTTTAATAGTCAGGGCTTTTTTTAATAGCCGGATCTCACCAGAGCTCAGTTCCAGCACCTCTCAGGTGGGTGCCATTGCCATTATTATAAGAGAACAACAGAGGTGTTCATGGTGAGATTTGTAGATGGTGTGATAATGCCTACATTGGTTTCCCATGGACTGTAATAAATTGTAATCCCATCATTAAAATAATTTTAAGGATAATTTTTGTAACAGATGTCCCCATATAATTTATGCTTATACAAATCAAACCATCTATTCCAAGATGCAGCTGAAAACCCGTGGCATTTGGGTAACCGAATCAATTTATTTTGCTTTGCTTGATGCAGTCCTTGAGAAATACACACTAAACAACTGCATCTGGAATTGGCACACCAGTCCTGCGTGATATGAAGACGTAAGACACTGAGAAGGCATTATGGATGCAGATAGCACAAGTTGTTCCTTTTCGTCTTCAGGGGGCTTTGAACTGCCTTGGCAGCAGTAGATATTCCTCTGAGTGCTTCACCATATATGCATCAGAGAGAATTATGCTTCCCAATAAAGATGACAAGAAAGGAACATAAACAGATGCTAAGCGAACCAGGAAGCATCGTTGGAAGTGGGACAAGGGGACAGGGTGTCTACAGGAAGGGGAATTGCAAAATTGAGAAATTAAAGAAGTTCTCTTCCAGTGCTCTGCCACCGTGTGAACTATAATCACACAAGGGAGGAGGCCTAGGGGAGAAGTGAGTTCTGGCCCTCCAGTGTCATTCTCATTGGTCTCCATAAGTGAACCAGAAAGCCTCCTCTCCTCTGAATTTAGAGATCTTAACCAAGACATCACAAAACATTTAGCTAGTCCTTGCCACATGGGGGTAGACTTTTTGATTGTCAAACCCACACACCCTGCTAATATTTACAGCAGGAAACCTATCATCAGGTGTCTGGGGCAGGATTCCTCTGAAGAACCCCATCACCAGAAGCCCTGTGCAAGCCCTGTGCAAGGGATTCTGCTGGCATAACAGAGCTTCCTTCCTTCCTTCCTTCCTTCCTTCCTTCCTTCCTTCCTTCCTTCCTTCCTTCCTTCCTTCCTTCCTTCCTTCCTTCCTTCCTTTCTCCACACCCCATACCCCTCCAAAAAAATAATTGATGGGAGGATTAAGAGAACCCTCATGAAAAGTATTCATGGGGAGAGGGGATCATTATACCCAAAACTTGTAATAGCACAATGTTGAATTCCATCCTGTGTCAATGTGGGGAACCTGTGGCTCCTCCAGATGTTGCTGTTTTACCACTCCAATCATCCCTGACCACTGGTCATGCTGATGGGAGCTTGGAATCAAACATCTGGAGAGCCATGGGTTCCTCGCCCCTGTCATAGACAAGGCACATTGAGACCAAAAGGGGCACTGTGAGAATCTACCCTGCAAAAGTTATACAATGACAACACTACAGTACAGTACAGTACAGGACAGGAGGCAGCCATTACTGAAGTTGGTTGAGCCATAGAAAAGAGGAGTTAGTGTCAATGAAACTTGCCATTCAAGTGAAGTATATGATGCCATTGTACCACATGATTTACTGTAAGTTCTATCCTGAAATGTGTTATCAGACTGGCATTCCTTGAGCATAGCTGTCAACTTTCGGATTTGAAAATAAGGGATTTTTCCAAACTTTCGGATTTGAAAATAAGGGATGCCGCGAGGGCGGTGCAATGGCACCAAGTAGCCTCGCCACCCTGCGCTCCAGAGGCTGCGCGCGAACGGGTGAGCGAAAGAGCGAGCGCATAGACGGCAGGCAGGCTGTCTGTCTGGTTGGGCGTGAGGGTCTGGCTGCACAAGGCATGCAAGCTCCGCCCCCAGTCGGTCTCAGACTCCTTATTGGCAGCCGAGCAACACAGCTGAGGAGCCTCCCTGGCCGGCAGGGAGGGAGAGGAGCTGCTTCCTTTGAAATCCGGGAAATTTAAGGGATATCAACAATCCGGGATAGCAGCAGGAAACGGCATTGGAATAACGGAGTTTCCCGCAAAAAAAGGGAGGGTTGACAGCTATGTCCTTGAGTGGGCTATTAAGAGACTGGGTGTGTGCACGAACCATATAAACCCTTTCAATTTAATTAAAACCATAATTTATCTATTATCACTTTTGGAGTATTTAATAATAGCGTTTCATCACAAGAGAACTTTCTTGTGTTGCCATCCACCACGCCAATTTTTTTGCAAGGTTCACCCCAAGTTTGTCAGAGTATTATTATACCATGTTTTCCTTCCAGAATGAAAACCTATGAATCCTGTGCCATTGCCCATGAACTGCCCAGGAAAAAAAATTGTGGGGGCTTCCATAGCAGCTGGGTGACCAGAAGGTGGCTATCTTTCAATGAGTCACTTGCTTCTCTGGGAATAAGTCAACCAAGTATTCCAGTGTGGGTCATTAAGTTCTCCAGATGTTGCTGGATGACAACTCCCATCATCGCTGATCACAGTCCATGCTGTTTGGGGCTGATGGGAGTAATAGTCCAATAACATCTGGAAGACCAAATATTTCCGTCCCTGCTGTCAAGACGACAAATGATCCCATCAACACCAAGAAAAGATTAGTGGTTCAGGTGTGTTATCTCTCCTCAGGTTACATTTGTTTGCCAGGTAAACAGCAATTATTGTGAAGCAATAATTTAATTACAGAACTCCTGCGTTCCCTATTTGCAACAGAAAATAATGCATTTCCCATGGATGGTGTATGAATGATGTAGAACTGCTCTCTTCTGCTCTTTACTCCTACCAGTTTGGATGTCTTAATTTAATTCCTCTGACATTTCAGTATTTCTGTTACCCATTATGTATGAGCCAAGGAACTCACTGGGGTGGCTAGTCAAAGAGCTGTTTCTCACAGTGATCTAATGCTTTGGTTGCAAATTCACCTCCCACTGATATGTAAATTTTGAACTAAATACAGCCAGTTAGATTTACAGCCAGGCTATTAATCCTGTTACTTCCCTGGACACACTTTTGTCAGCAACAAATATATTAAGTCTCCTGCTACTCAAATGAGAGACAAGACTTGCCTCATCTCAGAATTAAAGAAATCCCACTGAATTCCTTCCAAAGAACTGGATTTTGATGGGAATATTGTTTTATGATTACATTGTGGTTTCAAGAGTTACACCCCAAAACGTGGGTACATGCACAAAAGGAATGAAACAGTTCAGGTTTAAAAACTTGGTTCATTTTCAAATTGATATTATTTCATTTTATTAACTCAGTGGTACTGTAGGAGATAGGGTCAAAGGTTAGACACAGAGCAGATACAGAAAGCCCCAAATTCAATCTCCAACATCTCCACCTAGAAAGATCTCTGCTGGAGATGTTGCCAATCAGTAGACAATAATGGCGCTCAGGCACTCGTCACAGTGCCCCATTGCACCAGAAGCAATTTAGTCATTCTGGTCACATGACCCGGAAAGCTGTCTGTGGACAAACGGCGGCTCTCTTGGCCTGAAAATGAGATGAGCGCCGCAACCCCATAGTCGCCATTGACTGGTCTTAACTGCCCAGGGGTCTTTTACCTTTACCCTTCATCTGCTTGCTGCAGTCTGAGATGAGCTCTCCAGATAATGTTTTCACCAACATTTGCCAGCTTCTGTTAGGTCCATCATGAGACGTCCGCCAGCTTCTAACCACGGATACCAGCAGCCTTCAAGCAAGGAAACTTGCCTTATTATCGCTCCCTAGCATCCCACTGCCAGAGAATTGCCTCCTTCCATTCACCAGTTTGCCTCCTCCAAGTGGAAGAAACCTGGGCAAAGCTGAATGTCACATCCATTGCCAGGTGTGGCCTGCTGGAAATAAAAAAGGGCTTTCCCATTGGCCTGCCTTTATATACACTCAGTTGCCAAGTGCTTTTGTGACATCACAAGAAACCCACAGCCAATGGCAATAGCTGGGGAGGCATCATCTTCATTGCTTTGAGCCTCACAATGGCAGGTGCACCATCAGTGATTGTGTGCTTGTTTATTTGGGACATGGGTGGTGCTGTGGTCTAAACCACTGAGCCTCTTGGACTTGCCGATCAGAAGGTCAGCGGTTTGAATTCCTGTAACCGGGTGAGCTCCTGTTGCTCTGTCCCAGCTCCTGTCAACCTAACATTTCGAAAGCACGCCAGTGCAAGTAGAAAAATAGGTACTGCTGTGGTGGGAAGGTAAACGGCGTTTCCATACACTCTGGTTTCCGTCACGGTGTCCCGTTGTGCCAAAAGCAGTTTAGTCATGCTGGCCACATGACCCGGAAAGCTGTCTGTGGGCAAACACTGACTCCCTCAAACACTGACTCCCTCAGCCTGAAAGTGAGATGAGCGCCACACCCCATAGTCAGCTTTGACTGAACTTAACCGTCCAGAGGTCATTTACTTTTACTGTTCTCTAATGGGCCTAAAGGGACATGGGTGGCCCAGTTGAGGGACCAATGGCTAAAGCTGCTTTATATGATCATAAAATAAACCCATTGTAGCATATTGAGTGTTGAGAATGAAACAGGGACAGACAGAGAAGCAATTAATCCTTCCTACCGGTATAGGACCCAGGTGGCGCTGTGGGTTAAACCATAGAGCCTAGGGCTTGCTGATCAGAAGGTTGGCGGTTTGAATCCCCGCGACGGGTGAGCTCCATTGCTCGGTCCCAGCTCCTGCCACCTAGCAGTTCAAAAGCTCGTCAAAGTGCAAGTAGATCACTAGGTACCGCTGCAGCGGGAAGGTAAACGTGTTTCCGTGCGCTGCTCTGGTTCACCAGAAGAGGCTTAGTCATGCTGGCCACATGACCTGGAAGCTGTACGCCGGCTCCCTTGGCCAATAATGCAAGATGAGCATCACAACCCCAGAGTCGGTCACGACTGGACCTAATGGTCAAGGGTCCCTTCACCTTTACTTAAGTGAAAAGAAGGATATGGATTTACCATACTCTCACAAAAACAACAAGACTCCAAGGCTCTTTTCAAGCTGGAGACTTTCTGATAGGTGGGCCTGTATCAAATAACCTATTGTATGCAGCCATTTTATACAGAGGATTTATTGAAATAGATGTTGAACCACTTTATCCTCAGGTCATAAGAGAGATGCATGTTAATAGCCACTAAATATTCAATAAAATGAACAGGAGCATGTGGTAACAAGAACCCCTGCATTAAATTTTAACTGCAACCAACACATGCCTACATAAATAAAAAGGGCATGCAACATTGATATAGGGCCACTCCAGAAAGGATTTTCATCATGCATTCATTATGATTCTGATCATAATGTTGGGACAGTTTTGTGTGATCCTGCCCTCGATGCTGTTTGAACCTGCAAAAGTTTCAGAGAGGAAATACTGCTTCATTTCCAATCTGCGCATGTCTCATAACTTCCTGTTGAAATTTTCCAACCTTTCTTGCCACAAACATTGTGGGGCTGTTGATAACCCCCCCCCCCGACACACACACACACACACACACAAACACTCTTATTCACACCCGGCCAGCACCTCTTTAATCTTCTACTTTCGGGCAGAAGATATAGAAGTGTAATAAGTCGTTGTTGTTGTTTAGTCGTTTAGTCGTGTCTGACTCTTCGTGACCCCCTGGACCAGAGCACGCCAGGCACTCCTGTCTTCCACCGCCTCTCGCAGTTTGGTCAGACTCATGTTGGTAGCTTTGAGAACACTGTCCAACCATCTCGTCCTCTGTCGTCCTCTTCTCCTTTTGTCCTCAATCTTTCCCAACATCAGGGTCTTTTCCAGGGAGTCTTCTCTTCTCATGAGGTAGCCAAAGTATTGGAGCCTCAGCTTCAGGATCTGTCCTTCCAGTGAGAACTCAGGGCTGATTTCCTTCAGAATGGATAGGTTTGATCTTCTTGCAGTCCATGGGACTCTCAAGAGTCTCCTCCAGCACCATAATTCAAAAGAATGATTCTTTGGCGATCAGCCTTCTTTATGGTCCAGCTCTTACTTCCATACATCACTACTGGGAAAACCATAGCTTTAACTATATGGACCTTTGTCGGCAAGGTGATCTCTCTGCTTTTTAAGATGCTGTCTAGGCCAACAGGCTAAAAAACATTTTCTATTTGTGGGGCTGTAGGCTGCTGAACGGAAAATAATATAGTGCAACTGACTTTCGGGGTTGGTGTGTAGTGCGACAAGCACACAGAGTGCCATGAGCTTGAGTGTTTTTGGGGGTGGGGAGGCTCGGTTCATTGTACACAGGTTGTACATTGACAATAAAGGGATTATTATTATTATTATTATTATTATTATGTAAATGTGTCCCTTCAGACAGCAAAAATGCAATAACATTAGGAAAGCATTGCAGAACTAATAAAGTGGAATGGTGCATTAAAGTTCCAATACAAATCCACCACTAATGCACAATTTTTGTGTCACTGACATGTTGCAGAAAGCACTTGCCCCACCCACCCCAGTCTAGAGGGGCCCATATATTCAGATTTTAGCAAGTGTCGGGAAAATAATTTCACAGCTGAGAACCCCTATCTGATGCATAGTGTGCTTATTCAAGAGGTTATGCTCTTGATAAGTCATCATGGGGCTCTAAGATATGTGAGAATTTGACAACACCTTAAATTTTGTAATGGATGGAGATCATTCCTGAGAGAATGATAAAAGCAAGAATCAAGGTGAGCTGCAATTGAGATAGTTTCTCTTATCCTTTCTTGGGGAAAAGAAAGAAAACAGAAATTTCAGAGGAGTGCAATTCATACTTTGAGTACTGCCTGAGCTAACATAAATCAAAGATCAATTCTCAGTGCATGAATATTTTACGGACCACTAAGTAGAGTCCTATTAGGAAATTAATGCTGCCTTCTCTCTTGTCCCGTAATTCCTTTCTGCCTCCAGGCAAGCGGGTGACACACAGGGGAAATTGCCATCGACTGCCAACAGTGGATGTGTCAGCAGCATTTTATAGGCTGTAAAATTGGTTATTGTTCTTTTACGGAATTATAGCATTAAAGACTCCCCCAGTTCTTGAGAAGGGTCTTGTAAACTGAATAATAAAAAGTATCGCATTGAGAAAAACAGCCTCATTGCTTTAAAAGCGTAGAACGTTTCTCATACCTCCCTCTCACTCACTTACCAAGATCCACATCCTTAAAAAAAGAACCATATCATCTGCAATGTATACAGTAGTAAATCTGCAATGTATACAAGAGTATACACTGGTGATTGGTTACTCTGTCCTCAAATCTTTCATTGATTATAAGCAAAAATAACAGTTCTTCAGAAGGCATAGGTAGGGCATAGCTGTCAATTTTCGGATTTGAAAATAAGGGATTTTTTCAAACTTTCGGATTTGAAAATAAGGGATGCCGCGAGGGCGGTGCAATGGCACCAAGTAGCCTCGCCACCCTGCGCTCCAGAGGCTGCACATGAACGGGTGAGCGAAAGAGCGAGCGTGTAGACGGCAGGCAGGCTGGCTGTCTGGTTGGGCGTGAGGGTCTGTCTGCACAAGGCATGCAAGCTCCACCCCCAGTCAGTCTCAGACTCCTTATTGGCAGCCGAGCAACGCAGCTGAGGAGCCTCCCTGGCCAGCAAGGAGGGAAAGGAGCTGCTTCCTTTGAAATCCGGGAAATTTAAGGGATATCAACAATCCGGGATAGCAGCGGGAAACGGCATTGGAATAAGGGAGTTTCCCGCAAAAAAAGGGAGGGTTGACAGCTATGAGGTAGGGGCCATGGGCGTAGCCAGGATTTATGTTATGGGGGGCAGGATACCTGACTGTCATCATCCTCTGCCTGTCTCTGTCTCGCAGATTCGGAATGAAATGTCGCAACAACAGTTGTTTTAAATTACAGTGGTACCCCGTGTTATGTACGCCATCCATTCCGGGTCATGGTACGTAACGCGGGCGTGCATATCACGAACGCACAAACAAAAAACAAAAAACCCTGGAAGAAGCGCGATTCGAGCGCTTCTGCACATGCGTGAAATGTGCAGAACACTTCTGCGCATCTGGGGGTTGCACGCGCTCCGGAAACGCTTCTGGGTTGCGGGCGTTCTCAACTCGAACATCCGCACCACGGGGGGTGCGTAACCCGGGGTACCACTGTATGTTCTTTTGACCCCAGGTGCTCAGAAAAATCTCTCCAAATCTTTGCTAGACTGCACCACAGCTAGACTGCACCACAGACTTCATGGGTCAGCAAACCTTTTCAGCAGGGGGCTGGTCCACTGTCCCTCAGACCTTGTGGGGGGCCGGACCATATTTTTTTGGGGGAAATGAATGAATTCCTATTCCCCACAAATAACCTAGAGATGCATTTTAAATAAAAAGCACACATTCTACTCATGTAAAAACACCAGGCAGGCTCCACAAATAACCCAGAGATGCATTTTAAAGAAAAGGACACATTCTACTCATGTAAAAACACGCCGATTCCCGGACTGTCCATGGGCCAGATTGAGAAGGCCCATGGGTTGCATCCGGCCCACGGGCCTTAGGTTGCCTACCCCTGCTGTAAAGTCATGGAATTCGAATCAGTGATTCTACTCATATAAAACACGCTGATTCCTGGACCATCTGTGAGCAGGATTGAGAAGGTGATTGGGCCGGATCCGGCCCCCGGGCCTTAGTTTGCCTACTCATGATCTAAGTGACCTCAGCAAGCATTTTGATTCCAAACATTCTGATTATTTCTACTTTTAGTTAAGTATTTTTATTTATTTACTTGATTTAGGGGGGGCAGCCGCCCCCTGGCTATGCCCCAGGTAGGGGCAGGTCCAGCCCCATTATTAGGCAGTGTGGGGGGGCTGCCTCAAACAGCTGATTTTGAGTGTCGCGAAAGAGTATAAAACTGTTATTTAATTTATTGGTACTGGGTTTTTGTTGCTGCAGAGAGGTGTCAGTGGGATTTCCTGCCCCAGATGCCCAAATAATTTGAGCTGACTTAGGGACTATGTTCCTCAGCTGTGGTTGGGGGACACAATCAGTGGAGGCTGTTCCATTAGGGAGAATGGGGACAAAACTGGAATTTGTGGGTTCTGCGTGTCATTGGTTCTGGTTTTATCTACTGTTGGCCTCCCTGCCTTCAACCCTACCTGTCCAATGGCACCAGCTACTACTGGACATCATTTGCCGTTCTACTGCAGGTAGCAAAATGTATTGGGCTAGCCCTGGGTGGGAGGTTTCAAATAAGAAGTTGAATGGGTACATGTCATGGGTGATTTCTTGGAGTGATGCATGTCTTAAAGCTTGTGGTTTTGAGTCCCTTCCCAATCATCATTTTTATCATCAGGGTTTTACCTTCTTTCACGCAGCTGAAATAATTTACACAGTAATGCTACATATGTAGAAAGCAGCTGCAACATTCAGCTGACTGATGTAGTTTCTTTTATAGGTAGCTGTGGAGCAGATTGGGACCAGACCCATGAGAAATCAGCTCCCACTCTGTGCTGGCAATTGTCAAGGAGAACTAAGATTCTCAGCAGTTCAACCAAAGGCCACACAAATGATTAAGTTGGATAGTTGCAGTAATTCTTAGAAAGTAGCCTTGTATGAGCAAAAATGCAACCCGTTTTGGGAAACATGGTGTTGAATGTCACCCCAACCTCTGAGCGGTACAAAATTCCAAGGGTACCAGGAACTTACCCAGGGTTCAGTTTCTTCGAAATGAGGGACAGCAGAGACTGTTGTGTCTTTATGATATATGGTTTGTTTACACATATAGACAAACTGAGTCTACAATGAAGGGGCTCACTGCATCGACACCCCAAAAAGGTATTGTTTCTCCAATAGCTGCAGCCTTGGATTCAAACAGAGTTCTGACATTCTCTCTCTCTCTCTCCCCTTGCTGCTTTGCTTCTAGGAAACTGCAATTAATCCAGAATGCGGCAGCTAGACTGGTGACTGGGAGTGGCCGCCAGGACCACATAACACCGGTCCTGAGAGAACTACATTGGCTCCCAGTACGTTTCCGAGCACAATTCAAAGTGTTGGTGCTGACCTTTAAAGCCCTAAACGGCCTCGGTCCTGTATACCTGAAGGAGCGTCTCCACCCCCACCGTTCAGCCCGGACACTGAGATCCAGCGCCGAGGGCCTTCTGGCGGTTCCCTCACTGCGAGAAGCAAAGCTACAGGGAACCAGGCAGATGGCCTTCTCGGTAGTGGCGCCTGCCCTGTGGAACGCCCTCCCAGCAGAGGTCAAAGAGATAAACAACTATCTGACATTCAGAAAATACCTGAAAGCAGCCCTGTTTAGGGAAGTTTTTAACCTGTGATATTTGAATGTATTTTAATATCTGTTGGAGGCCGCCCAGAGTGGCTTGGGGGACCTGGCCAGATGGGCGGGGTGCAAATAATAAATTATTATTATTATTATTGGTCACATCATGACAAAATTCATCTATAAACTCAGGCTTTTGCCCTTCTAACTATCTAAGAATTGAAGGAGGGCCCCCACCCATTTTCCCTCTTACCTTTGGTCTCCTAATGGCCCATCACCCAGGCAATCGCCTCAACAGGAAGCTAACCTGGCTTGATTAGATTTTGACCCTTGCTGGATCCAGGGATCAGAAGGCTTGATGAGATTTTAACACCCACAAACTCATAACAGTATTGTTAAAATAGCCTTTTCCCAAACAAAAAAAAAGCTTACATAAACTTCAGAATATGCTCTGATTTAGATTCTGACAGCCATTAAATAGAAAAAACGTTTCAGAACTGGGATGCAAGGCCCTTTAAAGCTTTAAAGACAAAGCCCAATACTTTGAATTATGCTCAGATATAAATTGGGAGCCAAAACAGAAAAGCTCCATCTGCACTATCTATTTTAAGCATCCCAGCAGAACAATTGTAAACCAATGCTCCATCTCCCACCATTAATTTGATATTGAACTACTACCAGTCAGGAATAAGCCTCAAACAGTAAGGGTCACAATAAACTAAGGTACTCACTTGCCCATCACCCAAAAAGAGAACAAAAGAGAGAACTTATTTGCATAAAATTATTATTTATATTTGCATATGGCCCTTCAGAGTGGTTCACAACATAAAATGTGCATGTGCTAATTCAGGGGTCATCAACCTTTATCAGCTATAGGCCGGTCCACTGTCCCTCAGACCATGTGGTGGGCCGGACTATATTTTTTTTGGGGGGGGAATGAACAAATTCCTATGCCCCACAAATAACCCAGAGATGCATTTTAAATAAAAGGACACATTCTACTCACGTAAAAACACGCTGATTCCCGGCCTTAGGTTGCCTACCCCTGTGCTAATTCATATGCAAAGCTGCAAATCTAGAAATTGTTACTATAACTTAAATAGAAACACTATCCAACTCACCATAGTAGGAAAAACTGTGACCAGGTGGCATGTGTTCAGTCTAGCACTGTTGATGTGCAACTTCAAAGTCTCCACCCTTCCTTCTTACAATTCATTATCTTTAAGTCAGAGATGTATTGGACAGCCCTTCCAACAAAGGATACTTTCAGATAGGAGAAATATCCTTTGACAGCCACTCAGATTAGAGGACTATCTCCTATAAAGTAGAACACTTGGACCACTCTACAATCAACTATAAATCACCAGTAAGCACAAGTGATTGGAATCTAAAGGCCTGTTTATCTTTACTGGGGTGTGTGTTCTTATTTTCTAAACTCCATGAACTTTGAAGCTAACCAAATGACCACAGCTGTTTTTAGCAAGTACATTTCCTTCAGGCGCATTGGCACTGGAGACCAAAGCATTGAAACCAAACATGCGGTCGTTCTGATTGTTTGGATAGAAGTCATCCTGCAAGACATTTATTCATTAAAAGCTTCATCCTGCTGACCTATTCCTCAGAGAAAATTCTTCACAAGGACATCTCCAAATTCCCTTCCCATCCCTCTGTGCTCACCCCTGGGTTCTTGCTTTGTAGTTTTGTGTCTGTGGCAGAGAAGTGATACTGGCATTGGTGCCAACTTCGGGCAAAATGTTGCCTGATTTGGGTGTGATCTCACCAAAATCGCATGAGATCTTGTATGCTCCACAAGATCTAAGATTACCTCACTGTCCTGCTGATGAGAACTCTCACTACTCAGAGAAATGGGGTAATATTAAGTAAGTGACTATTTTAATCCAAATGCCAGAATCTAAATTTAAAGTAACATTTTAACCCAGCATTAGAAATTTGCAGAGATGTGGTAAGGTAATGTTGTTTTCAGTGCATACTCTTCTTTGGCGATCACTTGTAGCCGAGTAAGATTGTCTTCCATGAACACGGTTTTAAAAGTGAGTCTGTAAGTGACTGTGGAGGCCAATTCTGGATCCAAACATCCTTCCACAGTGGGGACATAGGTTTCCAGGCGGGAGTTGATCACGGTGAGGGTTTGCCAAGCGTGCCTTCCTCTTAGCGCGCTTCTCCCTTTCGTTCCGAGTTCAAGCGTCTTCAAAGTCCATGGCACCTTTGGTAAAGGCTGTTCTCCAACTGGAGCACTCGAAGGCCAGTGTTTCCCAGTTGTCAGTGTTTACACTACATTTTTAAAGAATTGCTTTGACAGAGTCTTTAAACCTCTTTTTGTTGACCACCAGCATTACGCTTTCCATTTTTAAGTTCAGAGTAGAGTAGTTGCTTTGGAAGACGATCATCAGGCATCCGCGCAACATGACCAGTCCAACGAAGTTGATGTTGAAGAATCATTGCTTTGACACTGGTGATCTTTGCTTCTTCCAGTACACAGAGATACTGCAGGGCTTAACAGGGGGTGGGGAGTGAATCCACTAGAGGTGAAAGAGGCTACTTTATGGCAACACGTCCACCATATTGGCTGGGCTCCAAAGAGCCATTCCTGTATGCTGCGACTTCTCCGTTTATTTCCCAACTGCAGCTTCTCTGTACTGCATCACAGGTTACTCCTTAAGGTCTCCCATACCCTCCAACACATCTCCAATGAAAATAGGGACATCCTATATTCCATAGCAACAACAGCAATTTTATTATTTATACACCACCCATCTGATTGGGTTGTCCCAGCTGCTTTGGGCGGCTTCCAACATATATGAAAACATTAAAAAAATAAACATAAAAAACCTTCCCAGATGTCTTCTAAATGTTGCATAATTACTTATGCCTTTGGTTCGGGGGGGGGGGGGGTCACATAACTCCATACCCTCCAATGAAAATAGGGATTTCCTAAGGGAAAGCAGGACTTTCCAGGATCAAAACAGAAACCAGGAGAGCTTCTGTAAATCCGGAACTGTCTCTGAAAAATAGGGACGCTTGAAGGGTCTGGTCTCCCGAATTTCTAGATTTGCTGTGAAATACAGCACAGGAGTCAAAGACAAGGCGATAGTGGGGAGAGTTCGATCATGGCCAAAATGTTTTAACTACCAACAGAGCTCCTAAGCAGAAGTCTTGAATAAAGCGTTGCTTAACATGCTTTCAGATGAAAAGAGACCCGTACAATGGAAAAATCTAAAGACAGAGGAACATTACAGCAGGACCAGAAGTTCATCAAAGACTGGACTAAATTTACTGACTATCTAAAAGAAACTACGGAACTGAATACGTTGGTAGGATTACAAGAGGCATTGTAGATTACAGAAGAATTATTGTTGTTTAAAGTAAATTTACCGTGATAATTTGTGAGTGAGATGTGAAGCAATGGTAGATATAAGAAATATAAGGTGAAATATAGAAATTATAAAGTCATTTGAAAAGACTGAAGGAAGTGAAGGCTGTAAAAAGCCAAAAAGGTATAAGGTGTGAAAAAAGTATATGTATTGTATATTGCAAAAATGTTTGGAAAATAAATAAAAATCATATTAAAAAAAAAGAGAGAGAAATCTAAAGACAGAGGAACATTCAATCCGAATGGCCGTTTGAGTGCCGGCAGGGCAAGCAGCAGATGCAGCCACTAATTAGTGTTAATTGCTTCTGTCTAGACACCATGTGAAGGCCAAACCATTGCCTTTTGTTTACCATTTCAAAGTTACCTATATCTGCCAACAGCATTTTTAGGACACCCTCGCTTGGATCGTTTTACTCCACTGAAATTACTTAAACCAAGAATTTAGCACATATGAATCAAAAGTGTAGCAGTTCAGCCCAACTTTGAATTAGTTCATCTGCAAACTCACTAATAAAGCAACTAGAAAAATCAGACAAAAAGGATCCAAGAGCATTAAAAATCCAAAGCAAAGCCTTAAGGGACCTGCTAATTTTATTGGGGTCAGACACTGCATTCTGGTAAGCTTCTTATTAGGATGTATTAAGGAAGTAATTAACAGTCTGATCTTGTGCATATTTACATAGGAGGTAACCCTCTTTGCTCAGTGGGACTTGTTTGCAAGTGAGTTACACAGGTTTCCATCCCTGACTATTTATTTAGTTAATAACCTACCGAATCCCAAAAGTCGAGATACCTTAAAAAAGCATGTTAAAACAAACTGATTATAAAATATATTAAGTGTAAAAGATACCCAAATGTCATGTAAATCAAGCTGAACCTAAAGAAGAAGAAGAAGAAGAAGAAGAAGAAGAAGAAGAAGAAGAAGAAGAGGAAGAAGAATTTGGATTTGATATCCCGCTTTATCACTACCCGAAGGACTCTCAAAGCGGCTAACATTCTCCTTTCTCTTCCTCCTCCAACAACTCTTTTTCTTATCTCTGCAGCTGTTATCTCTTTAAAAAATAATTATTATTTATACCTTTCAGGTTTATATATTTCACTAATTTTACTATCATTTTAACATTTAAAAACAACTTCCTTTCCCTTCTTTCTGCAGTTCCTTAAATTTATTTTTAATATCTTCTGCATATTCAAATTAATTTGCTCATTTATTCATCTACTTTAAATATATACTCCTATCAAACTGCAGGTTATTACAATAATCCTGCCAATGTTCTTATCTGTTTACAATTTATCTGTGAATATTCAATAAATCATTTCCATTCTTTTATAAAAAGTTTGTTATCTTGATTTCTTACTCTTCCAGTAAGTTTTGCCATTTCTACATATTACATAAGTTGTTGTATCCATTCTTCCTTTGCTGGAACTTCTGCTTCTTTCCATTTTTGTGCGAGTAACATTCCTGTGCAGCTGTGATCTCCTGGGTGATACAGATGCCATTAGACAGTTGAATGTGCATGTATACTCTGTCTATTTCCCTCCCTCCCTCCCAACTCCACCTCCACGCAGCCCTGGGCACTGGCAACACATGCTATGCCACTGAGTCCAATAACATCTGGGTGGCCACTTCTGCTACACTGGGGAGAGTACTATTGTGGGATGTAATCCACTGGGGGCAGTCAAATACAACATTCCTGGTTTTGCTAGAGTGGACATGCATGGGAATGTTTGGTCCAGCCAGTCGAAACTTCCTATTCCTCCTGGCCTGGAGCATCCTTCCTTGCATGTGACTAGTGGGTGGGCGTGACCTTTCCAGACCTGGTGAAAGGCCAAGGCATGCTGCCACTCTCTCTTGTCCATCTTCCTTTCGTCCTGCGAACTTCCCAGACTGCTAACTGCAGTCATTAGGTCAACCCACATATGGGGTAAACCTGTTTGTATATGCTTGTAACTTTAAGCCTTAAGCCTGCCTTCAGGGATCACACTGTGCTCTGCCTGATCATGAGTAAACGTTCTTTTTATTGCTTATGAATAAGACTGGTGCCTTTATTCTTTTAGGAGGGATTCGAGGGGTCTTACCAGGAAAATACTAAAACACATTTCAACCTGGACATGCCAGATTGCATTGCGTATTGTCTTAAGAAACTCACATGAGTTTCCAACTAGTTTTCTGCTGTGTAAAGGGGAATGCACTCTGCTAAGTAAAGGAACTTGCTAGCGCAAGTTAGGAAGGATATTAATAAACAATATATCCTCTCCTGCCACCCTGAGCATTCCCACAACTATCACACGCGGGTGATACTAGTGGGCTTCCCATAGGCTCGTAGGTTGGACACTGTGAGTACAGTAAGCTAAACCAGATGGGCCCTTGACCTGATCTAGCAGGGCTCTTAGCAAGGAATGTCCCCAAGCCATAGCATTTGAAGATCCGAAGTGTGTCAAGATAATAATAATAATAATAATAATAATAATAATAATAATTATTATTATTATTATTATTATTATTATTATTATTTATTTGTACCCTGCCCATCTGTCCGGGTCTCCCCAGCCACTCTGGGTGGCCTCCAACAAATATCAAAATACATTAAAATATCACAGATTAAAAACTTCCCTAAACAGGGCTGCCTTCAGGTATTTTCTAAATGTCAGGTAGTTGTTTATTGCTTTGACCTTTGATGGTAGGGCGTTCCACAGGGCGGGCGCCACTACCGAGAAGGCCCTCTGCCTGGTTCCCTGTAGCTTTGCTTCTCGCAGTGAGGGAACCGCCAGAAGGCCCTCAGCGCTGGATCTTCAGCTGGATCTCAGCTGAACGATGGGGGTGGAGATGCTCCTTCAGGTATACAGGACCGAGGCCGTTTAGGGCTTTAAAGGTCAGCACCAACACTTTGAATTGTGCTCGGAAACATACTGGGAGCCAATGTAGATCTCTCAGGACCGGTAGCTATACGTTAAGAAATGTTTGACTACCATGCCTGCATTCATCTGAAAAGTGTTTCCAAGATGATGACAATCTCATTTAGCAGTGCAGAAAAAAACCCTGGAATGGATTTGTCCAAGGTCGCACAGGGTTGAACTATCTCTTCTGGGATTGGGATACAAATGTTTTTTAAACCATAAAGCTGTAACGTTACTTGACAGCATGCTATGACAAATCATCTGGGCATTTTGATGTATAACCTATGTCGTTTGAACTGCAGTATGATTTACAGCTTCTAGAGCTACACTGAACCATGTTGACTTGTGCTTCCCCCACCCCCATTGCATCCTGCTTAATTTTAAGCACAGCGGTTCGTATGTCATTTTGGAGATGATCTGCATTTGAAAGTACAGCTACTAATGGCCCTTGCAAGTTAAAAAACAAAACAAAAATGCTTATCTGAATACTGAACTTGTCATTGTCCATCTTGGAACTGAGAGTAAACAACAGAATGAAGGTCTGCCAATGCTATTGACATGAGAGAGTTGTATGTGATGTAGTTGTACAGAAGCAGAAGTCAAGAACTAAAGTCTAATCTAGCATTTTATCTTGGGTATATTAAAATGGGGCCAGGATGTCACATGCTTCTTGATAGAGAAGCGAGGGGGGGAAATTTGAGTATATATCTCTTAATAAAAACTTCCATGAGGGTGTAAGTTTCAGAGAAACCCATAGAACCAGATGTATTGGCCTTCTCCAGTGTGGTGTAGTGGTTAAGAGCGGCAGACTCGTAATCTGGTGAACCGGGTTCACGTCTCCACTCCTCCACATGCAGCTGCTGGGTGACCTTGGGCTAGTCACACTTCTCTGAAGTCTCTCAGCCCCACTCACCTCACAGAGTGTTTGTTGTGGGGGAGGAAGGGAAAGGAGAATGTGAGCCACTTTGAGACTCCTTCAGGTAGTGATAAAGCGGGATATCAAATCCAAACTCCTCTTCTTCTTCTTCTTCTTCTTCTTCTTCTTCTTCTTCTTCGTCATGTCAGAAACCCTCTTTGTAAATAGCGAATTCGGAGTTGGACTGTGGGAAGTAGTCCCCCTGCTCGGATACAATACTGAAGTTCTAGAGCAGTGCCTGGGAAAAGGCCAGTTGGACTCCCCCACCCCTGGAAATTTAGCCCCTTCAAATTTATAAGACTTTTATATTCACTCCGAGTTTTAACCCCCATAGCTCTGTAAAGCATTCTTATTTTTAATAGCTGGTGTATGACCTTAATAAAGCTTTGATTGATTGATTGATTGATTGACCCTCTTTGTAAAATGGTTTCTTATTTTGCTATCTATTTAAAGCTATTTTAAAACCTGCTTTAGTTTAAAAAAAATAAAAATCAATGGGTTGGGTCCAAATTTTAAAAAATTCTTGCACAAATCCCCCTGTACCCATTTGTCTGAAATTTGGCAGGACTCATTCCCTCAAAAGGGACGGCTATGTCTGCCAATAAATAAAAGAGGTTTTTATTTATTTATTTAAAAAACTTTCTCAGATTTTAAAAACTCCTTGCACACACACAAAAACCCCTGTCGGGAATGCTTTGATGGTGTTTCCTGCTTGGCAGGGGGTTGGACTGGATGGCCCTTGTGGTCTCTTCCAACTCTATGATTCTATGTGTCTGAAATTTGCCAGGCATCAAACTCTCCAATGAGGTTGCTGTGCCTGAAAAGATATATAAAAATAAATAAATAAAACGAATGAAATTAGAAAATACTAAACTCTTAGACTTAGAGGGACCTGGAAACAGATTCGGGTGACACGCATACCTGTGGCACGACAAAGTCAAGGTACACAGAGGTTTTTTTAAATCATGTATTAAGGAAGCCACTTTTTTAAAAAAAATATATTTAATTTTAACTTCATTGAAAAAAGAGATAATAGACACACACAACCCCCCACACCTCACAAAGTGGCACCATCAGAGGGGGGTGACACTTTTTAATTTTTTTAAATTTTTATCATTTTATTATTATTATTTTTTATTTTAACTTTATTGAAAAAAAGAGATAATAGACACACACACACACACACAACCCCCCACACCTCACAAAGTGGCACCATCAGAGGGGGGTGACACTTTTTATATATTTTTAATTATTATTATTATTTTATTATTTTTTATTTTAACTTTATTGAAAAAAAGAGATAATAGACACACACACATACAAAACCCCCACACCTCACAAAGTGGCACCATCAGAGGGGGGTGACACTTTTTATTTTTACTTATTTTTGTTTATTTACACTTTTATTATTATTATTTATTATTTTTTTATTTTAACTTTATTGAAAAAAAAGAGATAATAGACACACACACACACACACACACACACAAAACCCCACACCTCGCAAAGTGGCACCATCAGAGGGGGGTGACACTTTTTATTTTTTATATTTTTTTTTAAATTAAAGTGGTGGGGGGTGACAAAAAAAATTCTGCCCCGGGTACCACCTGGGCTTGCTACGCCTCTGCGGGCAACACACCAAATGTCACCTCCCCCAGCGAAGACACCCGGGGTGGTCCGCCCCCACCCTTCCTCTGCCCCTGGGTTACATGCATGCAAAAAGAACTCAACAACCCTGACTTTCATCCCCCGAAGATTTCAAACCAGCACATCTCGGTTCTTTTATATGCCGACGATGCTATAATTCTCTCTAGAACCCCCATAGGGCTAAGAAGAGCCTTAAGGAAACTAGCAGCCTACTGCGATTCTGAACGCCTTAAAATAAACTACCAGAAGACAAAGATCTTAGCCTTTGGGAAAAAACCAAGGACCAGAAATTGGCAGCTCCAAGGCCATAAGATACAACAAGTCACAAGTTACAGGTATCTGGGTATGGTGGTCCAATCTACAGGTTCCAACAAAATCCATATAACATCTTTAGGGAACGCTGGAGAAAGATCCGCAAACTTAATCCTCATGCAAAAAGAACCTTGTTTCGTAAAGTCATTCCATGGAAGGTGCAATGAGTAACATTCGCCACCTGGGGTTGATTCTTCTTCCGTGTCTTGCTAGTTTTCAAAAAGCTGTGTCAAAAAGCTAGATTTCCCATATCTGCTAGCCAAAACCCACTTCCATCTTTCCTATCTGATATAGCCAATGAAAGTAACCTGGGAAAGTCCTTGCTGGGATTCTAGCACCTGGTCATATAAACTGCTATCCAGGAAGAAACTGGAATGGTTAAGCCATTTCTTTGCAAAGTTGTTTTCGCCTGTTTTTTCCCTCAGGAAAATTGCCAAAGGCAACACTGCCGATATGGGTTGACATGCGTCCAGATTTTCCCGGACATTTTTAGCAGTTTCCGCCGAGCCACTGCTTCCGGTTGAAGTATTCCAGGTATGTTCGGGAAATTCCAGACGTCTGACAACCCTATTAAATCTCAAAAATGCCTTCAAATTTTAAGAGCTGTTATAGGATTTGGGGGTTAGTTTGGATGATGCCTATGGATCCCAACCAAGCCTGTGGTTTTGCATGTATTCAACATCCAATGTATATATAAATTTGGCTCAAAGTCTTCTATGAGCCAGAAGTACACGCAATCCATTTGTGGGGTGATGAGACTGAATGATACCTTTGAATTCCCCTTGATGGTGATCTCTGTGTACTACTGCAAGATAGAAATGGATTATCCTAGACTCTATGAATATCCTATTCTCTGAAATTGTGTTTCAAGCAGGAAATAGTTTGTATCTGCTGTGTGGGCAGCAGAAGTTGCCTCACTTCCTTGTTTTCAAGAACAAGACCATCTCATGGGACAGGCCTGTGTCAGAAAGAGCCAAGGCCAATGTCATGTTTCCCAGGCCAGGCGCTCAAACCTACCTTCTCAGGGAAGGCTGAGAAGTGGTTTCCAGCATCCATTGCATAATGGCAGAATTAATCTATCTTTTGGTAGCAGCTGAACTGGGGAAAGCAGGATGGCAACATTTGTGCAAAGAATGTCAAGAGACTTCAGGCTGTGTGTGTGTGTGTGTGTGTGTGTGTGTGTGTGTGTGTACACAGGGTTGGATTAAGACCTTTAGAGGCCCCTAAGATTTTGGGGGGGGGCCATATATATCGAAGCTACTAACATGAGTTTGGCCAAACTGCGAGAGGCAGTGAAGGATAGGCGTGCCTGGCATGCTCTGGTCCATGGGGTCACGAAGAGTCGGACACGACTGAACGACTGAACAACAACAATATATATCTAATTCAAAATATAAACAACAATAATAAACAATAATAAATAAAATACTATTTTTTTCTGAAACGAAATGAAACATACAATAAGATGGAAAATTATGTTTCTTTTTCTACATTTGTATAAAGAATGTTTATTTTTGTTTTATATGTCCCTCTTCCCAATATGCTTATTTTGCTTAATGGTTTATCCACACACACACACACACACACACACACACACACACACACACACACACACTGTATTTCCCAAAAATATATTGTGCTCAAAGCAATTCACAGAAAATAGGGAGGTGTTATTATTTCTATTTATTAAGCATCATCTGCTTGTCATCCAAAGGTCTCCAAGTGACTTACACCGGGGGGGGGGGGAATATGTAAATGCATTATACCATAGCAAAAACACCTAGATTTTTATACTTGTTTGAGGCAATACTATCCACTCTGAGAGCTAATGAAAGCAATGTTTTCATGCTGTGGATAAAGTATTTTTAGCACATAATTTCAATAAACCTTTAAATAGCAATGGACATGCTCTCAGGAAGTGCCCATGGGTGTTTTTTTAAAAATATATATATTATAATGATCTTGGGACACAATAGATATTTAATAGCTTTTCGGGTAGGTGTGGGGGAGAGCAAAAATATATATATCTGTAGATATAGAACATTCTGTGTCCTTTCTATTGTTCAGTCCCAACAAAAAAAGCAGACTAAAGGGTAGAGCTGTCTCTCTCACTCGAACTGGTTCTGTGCAGCAGCTGAGCATGTCTTTCCCAGACGTTTAGACTAGGGGTTGCATCCAGCTTTCCGTTTTCTGGAGTTCTGTGGGCACAACAAGACTTCCATTTCCCCTCCTCCTTTCTGCCTATCCCGAAGTGAACTTTAAGTTTTTTTGTTCATGTTTATTTTTCTATCCAAAGGCCAGCACAAACTTCTAGCAATAGAATTAATACAGTCGTACCTTGGAGGTCAAACGGAATCCGCTCCGGAAGTCCGTTCAACTTCCAAAACGTTTGGAAACCAAAGCGCGGCTTCCGATTGGCTGCAGGAAACTCCGGCAGCCAATCGGAAGCCCCGTCGGACATTCTGCTTCCAAAAGTAGTTCGCAAACCGGAACAGTCACTTCCAGGTTTGCGGCATTCGGGAGACAAAATGTCTGGGAACTAAGCTGTTTGAAAACCAAGGTATGACTGTGATGTGATTTTAAAGTTTTCATTTCTCTTCCATAAAGTGCTGAAATCCGGAAGTGAGCAACTTTAGAAAGAGCTGTTGGGGGAACCTGATTTATAGGGGGAGGGGGGGCACAACTGCAGCCAGAATTTTGTTAGCTAGAAACTGGAAGTCAGAGGAATTACCAACGATAGAAGAATGGCAGATGAAAATGATGGACTATATGGAGTTGGCTGAGATGACCGGGAAACTTTGTGACCAGAGGGAGAAAGCGGTGGAAGAAGATTGGAAGAAATTTAAATTATATTTAAAAAAGTATTGTAAGATTAAAGAGTAGAAGTAAGCTGGAAGATAAATGAGGCTGTAGACTTAGAAGATAGATATAAGGTGTATGACTGTTGGAATTAATTATATTGATTTTAGACAAGAAGAGATATTGAGGTTAATTAATTAAAAATGTTTTTAATGATGTCAAGAAATTACTAAAGATGATATACAAGGAACGCAGGAAGAGAGGACGGGAGGAAGTCAACCTACAATGATAAAAAGGATGAATAGGTTTAAAGGATTTATGTTTGTTTTTATGTGTATTATTGTTGTTTTCTTTTTTGTTTGTTTATTGATGTTTTTTGATGTTTGTTGCCATTTGTTAAAAACAATTAAAAAGTTTTTTTGGGGGGGAAATATAGGGGGAGGGGGAACCTGAGCTTTTTCCAAAGGGCAAATGGTCTCAGAACCCAGGTTTCTAAGAAGCCAGGTCCAACAACAGGGTGATAGTGGCAAGCGGAACCGAACTTATCTTTCTGATCCCATGTCCATAATTTCCCAGTACCTTGGTTTTCGAACAGCCTAGTTCTAGAACGTTTTGGCTTCCAAATGCCGCAAACCCGGAAGCGACTGTTCCAGTTTGTGAACTAGTTTTGGAAGCCGAACGTCCGATGGGGCTTCTGATTGGCTGCAGGAGCTTCCTCCAGCCAATCAGAAGCTGTGCTTTGGTTTTCGATCGTTTTCGAAAACCCGTTCTACTTCCAAGGTACAGCTGTACACTACATTCAGCAATGAATGCAGACAAAATGTTCTTCTCGAATTCCAACGGTTTGGGTATTCAATATCTCTCAATTTTTGCACACTGTCACATATGATTGCAAGCAAGGAAGAAATGATTACAGATGTCTGCTGCAGTAACCTGAAGGCTTCGCCTCCGATCAATCCCACGGAGGGTACCGTGAACCAGGTAGAAAAGAAAGCATCTGGGAAAGCAAACAAACTATACTTAACATTCTCCATCCCGTGCATTCCCATAATCATTTCACATGCTCAAGTTCCATATTGTTTGAAAGATGGAGAACTGGATCAGAGAAGGGTTCTCCCCCCCCCCCATTTAAAAATGCATTAAAGTCCCTGAACACATGAGATTGATTAGGTGAAATCCATTTGCCTGATTTTGTTTCCAAGGGAAATGTGAAGCGATTATGGTGAGTTCCTGCAGAGCAACATTCATCTAAAATTCTTCTCAGGCTCATTTATCTCCAAACAGCTGCTAAATGGATATACCTGGAATGAAGCCACATTAAACAGCAGCTCTTAAGACACAGTATCATTTCCTTTTCTTCAGGGCTAGCAATTTTTATTTTTATTTTTTTTAAATACACTCGAACGCTGCAAAGAAATTGATTGAAACATATTCTATTTTAAGACACACCGCATCACCCTCGTGTTGTTGCAGGGATTCTAACTGATATGGCAGGTTCAAAAGTTTGACTAAACGTTCATGAAATAAGCTTACTTTATTTATATTGCTCATAAAGGAATTTAAGACTCTCTGGCTAAGGTCTTGTGAGCATATTACATTTTTGCAGTGATTGACTGTGTGATAAATAGCATTTTCCCTGAGGGCCTTGCCATCCTTTCCCTAAATAAAGATGGGTTGCAGTTTCTTCGGGGGGGGGGAGGGGGGATTTTTGCATGGTTTCAGTGAATTGCTTCCAGATTCTAATTAGGACCAAACCAAACCAAATACCGTAACTCTATTGTACTAGCTATTGTACTTGAGAGTCCCATGGATTGCAAGAAGATCAAACCTATCCATTCTTAAAGAAATCAGCCCTGCGTGCTCACTAGAAGGACAGATCCTGAAGTTGAGGCTCCAGTACTTTGGCCACCTCATGAGAAGAGAAGACTCCCTAGAAAAGACCCTGATGTTGGGAAAGGTTGAGGGCACAAGGAGAAGGGGAGGACAGAGGACGAGATGGTTGGACAGTGTTCTCGAAGCTACTAACATGAGTTTGGCCAAACTGCGAGAGACAGTGAAGGATAGGCGTGCCTGGTGTGCTCTGGTCCATGGGGTCACAAAGAGTCGGACATGACTGAAAGACTGAACAACAACTAGCCATTGGCCTTGACCAATCTGAATCAAAAATAAATGCACGTAAAGAGATGGAGCGCCACAAATAATAGTCTCTATTTAGATCTCTGCGTCTCCCTTACAGTTTAATTAGGACAAAAGGTATGTTTCCTTGAAGAAGAGAAACAGTTACTTCTTGGTAGAGCTACAAGAAGCAAACTCTGAATCAGAGGTTTGTAATTGCACCAATATACATATAGGGACTTAAGGTGGCATTCAACTAATTTTTTTCCACTACCACAAGGATTAGTGCTGGAACAAGAGGATTTCCCCACCCTCTCCTCCCACCATGGGTGCCCCCCCAATCTGCCCCAAAGGGTACGGTGAACCCCCAGAACAGATATAGGGGGTACAAAGGGAGAGAGGAGAGGCAGAACATTACATTGTGCAAGAAATAAATCCTTGTGCTGACGGAATGTTCACCTTAGCACAATATTGAATTACAGCCCTTAATTTAATCCAGTTCTGCTAAAGGCTTGCATTATTAGATCAGATCAGTACACCAGGCAAGCTGCGGGTTGAAGGAATCAGCAAACACACGAGAAGTTAAACGCATGACTAAGCGTGAGCTAAGAGGTTGACCCAACAAGTGGCATGTCCCTGCAGCTTTCTTTTGAAGAGTGGGGCAGAAACAGCTCCTTGCATGGCAAGCAGCTGGTGTCCCAAGACTGGCAAGCAGACATGCCCTCCTTTGAGGCATGCTTATACTGGACTCTGGCATCTCTATGTCCCTGGAAATGGAGGCACAGTTGGGGTCAGCTCAGCACTAGGCTTGCTCTCAGTTGCCTCTTGTCAGGAATGAGCCAGCTCCTAGCGAAGGTTTGCAGCCAACTGCAGAAAGCAGCCAGGAACAGAAGTGGGTAACTTTGGAAGAAACACAGAAGGGGATATTTTAAAGGCCTAGTGGTCTATATTTCCAGGCTTTACTTTGCTGCATGTTTTCTGATTTAAAAATCTCTGCTGGGGTTCTCAAGAGTACTTGCCCCAAACCTGGATCTAGGCATCCTTTTATTCTTTAACCAAACTATCAAAACCCAACTAGACAGACAACTGTCTTAAGATAAAAGGCAAAGTTAAGCACTAGCAAATTGGGCCTTGGAGAAACCTCAGTGTGTGCTGCTTTCTGGAACCCACAATGGTAGCTTAATTCAAGGAGCTGGAAAATGCACACCACAAACCACCTCATTTAGGACAGGCAATGTTCCAACAGTATCACAGCTCTCTAGATTCCAGTGCCAATTCTCTATTCTTATTCCTGTTGTCGCCATTGCATTTTCCTATCCCATCCAGATACTTGTCATTTGATTTTATTTCCTCTATCCTTTGACAATACAGCTTCTGACTTCCTAAACAAGTCCCATTTCCAACAATCGTCCGCTTCCAATGTAACATTTTGTACTCACTCACTGATCGATTGGCTTTTGTATCTCCCTTCCCATCAAAATGGTCCCGAAGAGCTTTTAGGAGGCTTTTAAAAGGAATGATACAGGCACCAAATACACAGAAATGTCACAAGGGAACTGTAACATTTCCAGTAGCGTAGGAAGGGCGGGTCATAGGGGGCGGTGCACCCCGGGTTCCAGGGGAGGGGGGTGACACTCGGCAGCCACTCCTGCCGAGCCCTGCCGCCCAGCACCCCGTCCGTGCGGATGAACAGGGCAGCCCCACAAGCAGGCGCTCGCTCGGTTGCCGCAGATTTCCGGGCATGAGCAGTCCAACTCCATCTGGGCCAGCACTGCTGCTCCCGTGGCGACCGGGCGAGCCACTGAGCGAGCGCTGGCTCGTGGGGCTGCCCCATCCATGCTGCTTTATGGACGGGGCAGCCCCATGAGCCGGCGCTCACTCGGTCGCTGCGGGAGCAGCATCGACAGCCCGGATGGAGTTGGACTGCGCATGCCCAGAAATTCCAGGATGTCTGGGCATGCGCAACACCCCGGGCAGCCAAGAGGCTTCCTACGCCTCTGAACATTTCCCTATGGGATTCATACCTATAACCTTAGATTTCTGTCAGGCTCTGCCCTTTGATACACACCAAAGCAGTTCAAAATGTAAGTGGTCAATGGATGTGGTGGTATGATCAGAACAAATAGTGAGTGTCAGGGATCTGCCCACCCCTGCCAGTCCAGCTCTGAGTGCATACAGGGACCCGCAGCCTGTGTTAACGACAGATTCATCTTCGAGTGAATTTGGCAGCCCCTCTTCGGGGGAGGAGCAGTTAGTGGCTGGGAGCCAGGGAGTGCCAGGTGTCCAGGGAGTTGCTGAGAGACCTGGCACCACCTAGAAGACTCGCTCGGAGGGGGAGGCGTCAGTTCCGGCGCATATCTCACGTAGGAAGAGAAGGCGGCAATTCCAGATGCCAATGCTTTGGTGTTGGCGCCAAAACAGAAGGGAGGCACTTCCGTATTCTGCTAGTGATTGAGCAGACATGATAAACTGAACTCTGCACTGTAAATAGCTTTGCACAAAATAAAGAGACTTAAAGACAAGATGGCTTGGTCTTACTATTGAACAACCGATAAGAGAATCTGACAGTGAGCATACAAAACCAAGGCTGAAGAGGATTTGTGTATGTGTTGTATTTAGGACTCCCCCTTCCCTGATCTGATTTGGGGCCTGATCTGGGATTTCCTGCTGAGAACAGGTGTGCGCAGCAGCCAAAGCACAGCGTGGGGCTATTTGAAAGCTGAAGCCTGATTCCACCTGAATCAGCTCAATTCTGTTCAGAATTCAGCTAAATCTGGTGCACAGCCAGTGCTATTTTTCTAGAAAAAGAGGTGCCGGAGCTCACTGTGAACTTGTCCCTTGTTTTCTTATAATAGCAATGGCTGAGAGGTGCCAGAACTGATTTCCGGTGAGTTCCAGCTGAAAAAACACCCTGTACACCCTAGATTTATTTTCACAAGGCTCTGAACCCTGCTTTCGTCAAGGACTGGGGTTGCAATCATGTTAAGTATCCTGGTGGAGAAAGAGGAAGAAAAGAGAATGGAGAATAATTTGGGGGCTTGAAACACTTCTCTCTTTTGAGGTGGGTTTTTGTGGGGGCCCCGAGGCTCTTATCAGAACTAATAGAATTTCTCTGGGACCCCACAATTAGCCAGGTTACTTAATACAACACCATGCTGCTAGATGGAGCCATGCAGTATCCCGAAAATCCCTAAAGAAAAATCAAGCTTTTTAAAAGGTGACTTGCTGGAGCTCTTCTGCAGCTTCCCATTAATCTGCTGCTTGGGTGGGCTTCTGGAGAGGACATTATGAAATGGCAAATATATGTGGAAGGACATATTGAGGAATAACCGTGCAGAAGGAAGGGACCTTGCAATTCTGTGGGAATTACTGTATTTTTCACTCTATAAGGCGCACCTGACCATAGGACGCACCTAGTTTTTAGAGGGGGAAAGCCCCAAATTTTTTAGGATCAGCTCAAATTTCTTTAGCTTCTTTTGCAAAGGAGAAAAGCTCCATTTTTTGACGATCAGCTCAAAGTTGTTGAGCTTACTTTGCAAAGGGAAAAAACCCATTTTGGGGGGGATCAGCTCAAATTTATGCAGCTTCTTTTGCAAAGGAGAAAAGCCCCATTTTTTGAGGATCAGCTCAAAGTTGTTGAGCTTACTTTGCAAAGGGGAAAAACCCCATTTTATGGGGTTTAACTCACAGTTCTGAAGCTTCAGGAAGTTATTTCTACAGTTTCCAGACAGATAATCTAATCAGCCAGTCACATGTCGATGGGGAAACAGCCTCCCTCTGCAAGGGGGCGGGGCTGGAATCTCTCTCCCTTATCTCTCTCCCCATAGTTTGCTGAGCAGCTGCTCAGCGGGCTTCCTTTCAACACCCCCTTCTCGCTCTCTTTTTTTTAAAAAAAGCACGATCTGCTTTTGCCCCTGGGCAGTTCAGCTCCAGGGACCACACATTTGCTCCATAAGACACACAGACATTTCCCCTTACTTTTTAGGAGGAAAAAAGTGTGTCTTATGGAGCGAAAAATACAGCAGCTGCTTGACCATCTAGTCAAGTCCAATGCAATTAAACTGAAGCAATTTTAGAGATTTAACTAGTTTTTACTTTTTGGCGCTGTATCTGTAAGCCGCTTACAGAATATTGTAGTTAAGCAGTATATAAATTGCTCAACTAAATAAAAAAACCAGCACACTCTATGCATGCAGGTTGAACTTGTGTAGCAACCATAGTGAAGATGGTCAGGACCAGAGTTTCCTGCTGTGATTCTGCTCGCCTCTACGCTTCTTTACATTACATGCGTACATTATGTACTCACGAATACCATTATGTCTTGCAGTTCGCCCCTCTTCTGTTACTTCCTGTGGAGACCAGGAGGCAACCAGAACAAAATTCCTTTTTGAAAGGTGATGGGAAAAGGAGCATTTTATTTGAGATTGGAGATCCCAAAGTGGTGACTTAGCAGGAAAATGAATGGGCGTGATTAATGGGTTTGAACATCATTTGTGCCGTACAATGGCCCAGCGTGTCCACGCAGTAACACTCCCCCCAAAGGAGCCCTTTAGACAAATTCACACACTTTGCAGCCGCTGATGCAGTGATGCATTCTGCTGGAACCGGTCTCACTGTGCATCTTTTCAGCCGTGCTGTCAGTGTGCCCGAAATCTGTGCAGCCTTCCCAGAATTCAGCGTCCCTAACACGGTCAGCTTGGCCTCTGGCAAGGGTCTACTGTGGAGTAAAAGTCAGAGACTAGCAGTGCATTGGCTTTCCTCTGAGGCTACTGTTTCAACAACAACAACAGGCTAAATTAGCAGCTTCACACATGGTGTTTGTGCTGCCCCTATTGGCCCCTTGAGATATTTCAGTAAATGCAAGGAGCGATGCTAAACTCAAT
The DNA here is from genome assembly GCA_034642065.1 of Darevskia nairensis. NCBI lineage: Eukaryota > Metazoa > Chordata > Lepidosauria > Squamata > Lacertidae > Darevskia > Darevskia nairensis. Next base: position 94,197 of record JAWWNI010000992.1, read on the forward strand.
GGAGGCAGCAGAAAAGTGCCAAGAATTGGACAAACTTTTTGTTCTGTTGTGTGTGTGTGTGTGTGTGTGTGTGTGTGTGTTTAAAAAAACCTATTGTAGCTATTTCTGATTTTTAAAAAACCCAAAAACATTTAAATGGGTTCCTTTAGTTCAGGGATGACTAAATCACAGCTGTTCAGATGCAACTGAACTCCAGCTTCCATTAGCCCCATTCAGCATAGCTGATGGTCAGGGGAGATGTGGTCCATGCTTTTTAACTACCAGCTTAAAACAATATACAGATGATCAATGCTGGCTGAATCAAACCAGATTCACACAGTTTCAACAGCAGCAGCTGGACCGATTTGAGGCAAAGGTTTACACAGGGACCCAAAAGGCAAGAGGTGGGAGGAATAGAAGAGGAGGAGGAAGCATGGTGCTGATAATGCCAAGGTTGCAGGATCAATGCATATTCCTGCATTGCAGGGGGTTGCATTGGACCAGGCTTCCTCAACCTTGGCCCTCCAGATGTTTTTGGCCTACAACTCCCATGATCCCTAGCTAGCAGGACCAGTGGTCAGGGATGGTGGGAATTGTAGCCTCAAAACATCTGGAGGGCCGAGGTTGAGGAAGCCTGGATTGGACTCTACAAAATGAGGATGCAGGAATAATGAGAAGAGAAGTTGGAAGGGGAAGCTCCAGGTTCAATTTCTGGCACTTTCAGTTTAAAAAGGAAGCATGTATCAGGGGGTAGAAGAGACCTTCTGGGCCTGAGACTCTATTATCTAGCAGTCAAGATGGGCAATACTGAGCTATATGAACAAATCGCCGGACCTGCTACGAGGCCAGTTCGCATGTTTCTGTGACATACTAAGCCAATGTTGCTTTTACATGAGACGGAAGTGCCACACAATCCTAATACTTTACTCGAGTTCAATGCAGTTTATGAGCATCAGAAGATTCCTGCTACGTCAGGCCAAATGTCCAGCATCATGATCTCACCATGGTCAGCCAAATGCCCATGGGAAGGCCAGAAGCAGAATGGGAGCACAACAGCACTTTCCCTGGTTGTGCCGTCCCAGAAACTGGTACTCAAGAAGGCTACTTGCATATGTCAAGGAGATAAACAACTATCTGACTTTTAGAAGACATCTGAAGGCAGCCCTGTTTAGGGAAGTTTTTAATGTTTGATGTTTTATCACTTGATGATGATGACCCCAGGAGCATATCTGTGAAATTAAGGGCTCATCTACACATTTGTTTGACCCATATTTTGATTGTGCTGCATACCAGTTGCTTTCCCCCATTCCCCCACCCACTGTCCAAGAGCTTCTCTGAGACCGTGCCTTGCAAAAACTTGATATTACCTGTCGAATCAGATCCTATCAGATGCATGGAAAATCCAAAGAGAGATTTTGCTTTGCTGCACTTCAGTTCAAGGGTGCAAGATTGGATTTTGGCAAGGCACGGCCAGAGAGCAAAATGGGAAGCCCTTGGGCCTGGGGGAATTCACTGGTACACAATGTGATCAAAATGCAGCTCAAGCGAAAGTGTGAATGAACCCCAAGATTCTTTGCCCCGCCATGCGTCTTGCCTTGGCCATTTTACCTGTTCACATCTTCTTTGTGCAACTATCTACTATCTTCCACAAACTATGAATTTGACAAATTCATGGAGGAAAGGGCTAGTGAAAGCTACTAACCACGATGGCTAAGATCTGCCTCCACGATGGAGGCAGCAATGCTTTTGAATCTTCTTCTTTGGAGATCACTCTCCCATAAACACAATCTTAACAATGAGTCTGTGACTGTGGAGGCCAATTCTGGATCTACACGTCCTTCCACAGTGGGGACATAGGTTTCCCGGCGGGAGTTTATCCTGGTTGTTTAACTAGATGGGCTATAGAATCATCTCTCCTGGTTAGTGCTTGCCACCTCCGACCCCAGAAGTTACTTGGACAAGCGAATTAACCAGCCAGGATTGCTCAGTCAGTGGAGCATGAGACTCTTAATCCCAGTGTTGTGGGTTCAAGCCCCACTTTGGATGAAAACTTCATGCATTGCAGGGGCTGGACTAGATGACTCTCTGACGCCTACAGTTCTATAATTCCCTGGTTAAATGTGCATGGAATTGCTGCCTGAGCTGGGAGAGCCTCGTTTCCTTTTTGCACCCAGCGCCGCTGACTTGCAAGTGGGACTCCCTTCCCAGCCCATGCGCCTCGGGTCCGACAGCCTTCTGGAATTGCCACGGATGGGAAACAAGGGAGTCGAGCGAGAGCGACGGGGGTGAGACAGGCGAGCAGGGGGTGGGTGAGATGCGATCCTGGGAGGCGCGTTGGAGGAGGGGAGGCTGGCCGGAGAAGGAATGTAGACGGAGCGCAGCAGGGAGCAGAAAGGGCCGGGATGGGGTGTGTGAAACAGGACATGGAGCGGGGGCGACCTCGCGAGGGAGGAGCCCGAGGAGGGGGCGGGCAGGCGGCGGCGGCAGCAGCAGCAGCTTCAGCATCTCCTCGCGGGCTGCCGGGGAAGTTGGCCGCGCTTGGACGGGACGGCGGGCTCTCCAGCAGCGCAGCGCCCGCGGGATCAACTGGATCCACGCTCTGGCTAACAGCCGGGAAGGGGCAAAGGGGACGATCGGCCGGAAAGAGCGCCGGACTCCGGTATACCAGGCGCTCCGAACGTCCCAGGATGAGGCGCGTCGGGCAGGGAGCCGCGTCGGAGCGAGGTGAGCGGAGGCGCGCGGGGTAGAACGCCGGGAGGCTCCGCGAAGTTTGGGGTGCTGTTTACACGGCAGTGGTCTGTAATCCGAATCAGTGCGACCCGCTTGGGGATGGAACGCCAGGGGACTCTCGGCTGGCGCTTGTTGGGGTGCCGTTTACACGTCGGTGTTCTGTCATCCGAATTAGTGCGAACCGGTTGGGGATCGGGATTTTTGGGGGGGGGTCGTGAGTCCTAGGGGTCTGGAGGGGGGAATGGTCAGCTCAGCATTGCCCTCCTGCGATGTGACAAGGACTGAGCATCGTGGTTTTTATTACCATTTGCTCAGGAGTCTGCAAAAGTTTGCAGCGCTTCCCGGGGGAGAGGAGATGCCTCTGGATTCCCACCGTCGTCAACTGCTGGGAGACTTAACTGGTGGCGGTGGTGCGTTGATGATAGTTATAATAATAAACTACAAAGGGAGAGAAAGCAGGGGCCTCGTCTAAAACTTCCCCCCACTCGCTTTCTGCTGCTGCTTCTGCCCAGTTTGTTCTTTTGACTTGTAAAAGTTGAGTTGCATGTGCGCGCGCCTCTTTGGCTGCAAAGCTGTTTGTCTTGGAAGACATCGCCACTGAAAGCAATGGGGATGGTGACTGATGATGGATCTCCAAATTACTTGGGATGCTGAAGAATCGCGCTGTTAAAAAGGGTGGGGGGAGAAGTGACTTCCTGCAAAGTTCTTGCCCAACGAGGCTTGCCCAGAGCTTTTGTGTGTTGGGATGCCGAACCGCAACGAGAAGCAAAAGTAGCACCCAGTTGTTTGGTAGAGCATGAGACTCTAAATCACAGGGTTGTGGATTTGAGCCCCATGTCGGGCAAAAGATTCCTGCATTGACGTGGGGTTGACTAGATGAACCGGGTGGTCCCTTAAAAAAAAAAATCCTTCCAGTAGCACCTTAGAGACCAACTAAGATTGTTCTTGGTATGAGCTTTCGTGTGCATGCATACTTCTTCAGATACCTTTCAACTCTATGATTATGTGATTATTATTTGCTTCTAAAGGGTGTATGAGTGCCACTTGGTGCCTGTGGCCACCCCTAGCTATTCTTGATGGTCTGTGTACATGTTGCTGGCTCAGCATGCATGTGTGTACCCAACCCTGGCCTCCATCCTGAGGTTTCGGATGGCAGAGATCAGTGCCCTCACCATGTGGCGTGGGGAATTAGACATGTGGGTGAACTGATCATGGGGCTGGCTTTTGGGGAAGCATAGCAGCAAGGAAGAGAGAACATGAGATGAACAGGCTTTCACCCATCATTTACACTGTGGGATCATTTAAACCAGAGCTTTCCAAATTGTGTGTCACAGCACATTAGCGTGTGGGCTGCAGTGTGTAGGTGTGTCGTAAGAACGCTCCCCTTGCTCCTCCCGGGGCTGGAAAGGGGTTAGTTTAACCTCTGGTTTGCTAGTAAAACTGAATTTTGTTGTTGTTTAGTTGTTTAGTCGTGTCCGACTCTTTGTGACCCCATGGACCAGAGCACGCCAGGCACTCCTGTCTTCCCGCAGTTTGGTCAGACTCATGTTGGTAGCTTCGAGAACACTGTCCAACCATCTCATCCTCTGTCGTCCCCTTCTCATCCTCTGTCGTCCCCCCATCTTTCCCAACATCTTTCCCAACATGCTTTTGAATTATGGTGCTGGAGGAGACTCTTGAGAGTCCCATGGACTGCAAGAAGATCAAACCTATCCATTCTTAAAGAAATCAGCCCTGAGTGCTCACTGGAAGGACAGATCCTGAAGTTGAGGCTCCAGTACTTTGGCCACCTCATGAGAAGAGAAGACTCCCTAGAAAAGACCCTGATGTTGGGAAAGATTGAGGGCACAAGGAGAAGGTGACGACAGAAGATGAGATGGTTGGACAGTGTTCTCGAAGCTACTAACATGAGTTTGGCCAAACTGCGAGAGGCAGTGAAGGATAGGCGTGCCTGGCGTGCTCTGGTCCATGGGGTCACGAAGAGTCGGACACGACTGAACGACTGAACAACAACAAAGAAGTGTGTCACTGACATGAAAAGTTTGCAAAGCTCTGATTTAAACTGTGATTGGCTGTGATTCCCACATCATAGGTCTAGGTGACCCTTTGGGTCCCTTCCAACTCTACAATTCTGTGATTCTATAATTCTAAGAAACAGCCACACCCCGCTTGTCCAGAGGACCATCGTGCACATTTCAGGAAGTGCCCCAAAGCCTGACTCTCTTTTGCACTTCCAGGTTAATGTTCAAAATAGGGGACTTGTGGGTGTTTCCTGTGGGGAGGTATGTAAATCAACCAGGAAAAGGTCAATTCACGGTTACTTCCTTGTGCTAACAAAATAGTAATAAGAAATGGCCCTGATAATAAGAGACAGTTGGGATTGAGGAATCTGGACCAGAGGAGAAGAATAAAGCAATTTCTAGAGGTGCAGACTAGCCAGGATTTCCAAAGTTAGAGTTCATGGTGGAACTATGGCATCTGAAATGGAGAACACCCATTATGGTCTCTGGGAGTGTAAAGTATGGAAATAAAGGCTGCCCATTACATGTTATGGGATTGTGGTGTTTTAGAGTATGAGACGGTCTCCTTAAATAAGGGGTGTCCTTTCAAAATAGTGTCCTATCTTATTTTAGCTATGGCTCAGGAACTAGAGCTAGATGAAAGTATCTGAGCTCTCTGTTGCCAATATCCACAAATGTGCCAAACACCACCCCAAAGTACCGGTACTTAGGCTACAGACATGATGGGCCTCCTGCATTTTAAATTTCTCCGCAGTTCACATGATAGTTGTAGAGGAAAGGGAGCACTGCACTCAAACATCTCCCTCCCCCAATTTCATTATGGTAGGGGTCCCTTTGGCTGGGCCCTAAAACCTGCAAAGTATAGTGGTTCACCAAGTCTTGCTAATCACTCAATATTGATTCAAATTACCAGTGCACACAAGACACATTCACAGTCACAAAACCCAGCTGAGATGGGAAACCTGAATGTATCAAGCTACGTTTCCATGTTCCCAACTGCCCACCCATTCATCCTAGTATTATCACGGTACAGGAATTGATTGGTGTGGTTTAACTCTCAAACCTTCTGTAATTTTATGGCTTTCTGAAGAACCTCTGAAAAGTAATGTTGGGTTCTTGGAGATGCAAAAAAGATTGAGGGAACGTTCTTTCATATGTGGTGTAAAGAGTACTGGAAAATGATATATAATGAATCAGAAAAAATGTTTAAAAGTACCTTTCCAAAAAAACAACAACCAGAGTCCTTTTTGATGGGGATAATTCAGAGGGAAATTCCCAGGTGTCCAAAAAACTATTTACCCTATGTATGCTACTACTGCGGCCCGTGTTTTGTTAGCCCAAAAATGGAAAACGGGCGAGGTCCCAACCAAAGAAGAGTGGCAACTTAAATTGACAGAATATGCACAACTTGCAGATTTAACATACAGAATAAGAGAACAAGAAGAACATACGTTTAGAGAAGGTTGGAAAACCTTTATGGAATATATGGGAAATAATTGTGTACATCTGAAAACGCTGGCAACATTAAGATAAATTCAGCAATGTAAATAAGTTATGATGGATGTAATAATGGAATACTAAATGGTATAGTTTCTGTAAAATATGCAGGGATTTATGATATGTAAAATGAACCATGGAAAGAGAAGAAGGGAAGTCATTGATAGCTTAAGGATGTATAAAGGAGTGCTTTAAATTGTAAAACAGAAAATTTAATAAAAACTAATGTTGGGTTCCCTGAGAATGTTGTGTTCAGTGAGGGGTGGGGAGCCTGTGGCCTTCCAAATGTTGCCTACACCTCCCATCATTCCTGACCACTGGCCATGCTAGCCATACTGGTTGGGGCTTATCGGGTTGCAGTGTAACAACATCTGCAGGACCAACATCTTCCTGTGTTATGTTCATAACCCACACATGTTCCTTCTCCATCATGCCTACTGATGGGAACTACCGGTAATTAAATAAAACAAAGGGGGACTTCAGAGTCATCGAGTACCCATGGGATCAGAGATGTAAGCGACCTCCAAGAACACACCCATTAGATGCCAACCAAAGGGTATTTAAGGAGATAACAGAAATCACTGGGTTAAAGCTGACCAAAAGTCCAGAGGTAGCATTATTATCAATTTACGATGGGGTGGAAGGTTCGCAGGCTATGAAGGACTTGCTCACAAATTTATTGACAGCTGCACAAATTATGATAGCTCGGAAGTGGAAGGGGCAAGCAGAATATAAAATGGAAGAACGGTATAAAGAGGTGTGGGATATAGCTGTTAATGATAAATTCACATGTGCCATTAAGACAAGATGGGGAATATGTAAGCGAAATGATTTTGAGGAAATACGGAGGGTGTTTGTAGAATTTGTACTGTTAAAACGGAAAGGGGTCAAACCATTGCAAGAGTCTCCACCCCCTCCCTCTCTCCCTTCATGCATCATCACTACGGGTGCTGAGGTGTACCCTCTGCCTTTGAGCTCTTTGCTCTCCTACTTTCAATGCTCGCCGTGTTCTGGGGGGGGTCTGGAATGCTTTCTAAAGACACTGAGTCCATCAGCTGTCTCTCCCCTTCTCCTCCTCCTCCTCCTCCTCCTCCTCCTCTCGCCCCCCCATTATTTCCCAGCTTTCCCCCTCATCTGTCTCTGAGCTGTGATCTCCTTCAAACCCCTGTTGTAATTCTGAACTGTCTCCTTCTTCTCTAGAAGTGTCAGGCTGGGAGGCAGTCTTCCCCATTCCTCCTCTGCCCAGTCCCTGACACATGCAGAATTTTGCAACACAATAATTCAGTTTTACCAGTGGCACTCATATCGGAAGTGTAACACTCAAATTGGAAGCGTAACACTCAAAACGGAGTACGTTTGGCTTCCAAAGGAAAATGTTAACTGCTTTGAGACTCCTTCAGGTAGTGATAAAGCGGGATATCAGATCCAAACTCATCATCTTCTTCTTCTTCTTCCAAAAAAAGTTTGCAAACCAGAACACTTATTTCCGTGTTTGCAGTGTTTGGGTTCCAAATTGTTTGAGTACCAAGGCATTTGAGAACCAAGGTACCACTGTACTAAATTTCTAACTCAGAGAGCTGATCTGTTCTCTGTGAAATGCAAAATCTGAATAGGGATTCTCCATATGAGAGGAATAAACCTCTATTGGAGCATAGTATTCTCCAAGAAACTGAGAGGCAAAGTGGATGGCTACAGTGTTTGTGCCTTTGCTATCAACAGAGAACTGGCCAGCTTGCTTTCTGACTACCTACCCAGTGTGCCTCTGGGTGCCTTCAGACTGTCTGAATTTTGTGGCAGGGATTCAAGTGCATACTGGAACTTTCGGTTTGTGTATTTAAAGTGGATTAAAGGGCTCTGTCGCCCGAGCGCAACAATCCTCCCCCCACTCCACCCCCACAAAAAAAAAAGCCCCAGACTTTTTGAGGTTTGGAAAGTGATGGAGAAATGCATTGAAAAGTGTAGGGCGAACAAGTAAGTAAGCAGGAAGGCATGCAAGGAGCCTGCAAGCAAAACACGGTGAATACAGAATGGATGTCCGTTGTCATATAACCGTTCTGCAAACAGATCAGAACGGATGCTCCACAGGAACAGGGTATAATCTAGCATCCATGTAAGCTTTGTGCAACAAATCAGAATGAATGCTCAATGAGCTGAATGTCTGGAAGGGGCCTGAGTCTTCAATGGAAATGCATTACTTTTATGGGTATGGCAGTGGATTCCTGCCGGCTAGAGGAGTTGCCCTGGCAACAGTAGTGAACCACTTCCTCGCCACAAACTCTGTTCATTATTTTGGTTTACCACACAGTTCTATCTAGACTCACCAGCAGGTGTCCGACAGCTAACAAATAAGCATACTCTACTGAGATTGCCCAAAATTCAGTTCTGGAGTACCGTACCACACCACAGATGGTGCTGGCTGCTGGTGATGCTTGTCCTCTTTCGACTTAAGACATCGAAAGATGTTGTGTTTTGGCCTAACTGAACCACGGCCATTATACTTTTGAAATTATGTGAGGAATTAAAGTCTTCCAAACATCGGTAGCCATCTTATTTTTTTTTATTTTAGCTATGGCTCAGCTTTAAAGGTAAAGGTAAAGGGACCCCTGACCATTAGGTCCAGTCACGTATGACTCTGCGGTTGTGGCGCTCATCTCGCTTTACTGGCCGAGGGAGCCGGCGTACAGCTTCCGGGTCATGTGGCCAGCATGACTAAGCCGCTTCTGGCGAACCAGAGCAGCGCACGGAAACGCCGTTTACCTTCCCGCTGCAATGGTACCTATTTATCTACTTGCACTGGTGTGCTTTCGAACTGCTAGATTGGCAGGAGCAGGGACCAAGCAACGGGAGCTCACCCCGTTGAGGGGATTCGAACCGCCGACCTTCTGATCGGTAAGGCTCTGTGGTTTAGCCCACAGCACCACCCGTATCCCAGCTTTATTCACCACCAATTCCCTTTCTTCCTCTTGCTAAGGGGCTCGTTCCTGGGGCATTTCTTTTCAGAATAAGCTCAAGTTTTTCTTTTCAATGCCATTTTTTATCATCAGTCTCTTATCTTATGTGCCACAGTAAAAATTCCCAGGCTACCTTGAAAGGTATGGTTGTTGGTATCAGTTCCTGGGGTTTTAGATTTGTCTCTTGACATAGCAAGAGCTAGAAGGCAAGTCGAGAAATAAGAATGACTTCAGGCTGTAAGATAAAGGTTTGCCTGCTCTTTGATCAACTTCTAAGGAGGTTTGGCTAAACAGTTGTGGACCTCAGAACTGTTCTAGATTAATCCACTGAGAGCTTTATGAATATAAGATATAACTGTCATGCTTTGTTCTGAAAAGACCTTTGGACGTCCAGGTCACTGCAACCATCAGAGTGAGACCTAAAGGTAAAGGTAAAGGGACCCCTGACCATTAGGTCCAGTCACGGACGACTCTGGGGTTGCGGCGCTCATCTCGCGATACTGGCTGAGGGAGCCGGCGTACAGCTTCCGGGTCATGTAGCTAGCATGACAAAGCCACTTCTAGCGAAACAGAGCAGCACACGGAAATGCCGTTTATCTACTTGCACTTTGACGTGCTTTCGAACTGCTAGGTGGGCAGGAGCTGGGACTGAGCAACGGGAGCTTACCCCATTGCGGGGATTCGAACCGCTGACCTTCTGATCAGCAAGCCCTAGGCTCTGTGGTTTAACCCACAGCGCCATCCGCGTCCCAGAGTGAGACCTACCATGAGGTAAAATGAAGCCATCACCTCTAGGAGCTGATTCTGAGGACACATCTGCTTTGTTTGTTTGTTTGTTTTTATTTTCATAAAATATATACACCACTTGATTGTAAAAAGAAACCCCGCACCTCCAAAATAGTTTAAAATTTTAAGTACTCTTTTATCACTTTAAACAGTCGTGGCTTTCCCCCACAAAGAATCCTGGGATCTGTAGTTTGTAAATGGTACTGAAAGTTGTTAGAGGAGACCCCTGTTCCCCTCACAGAACTACAACTACCAGAGTTCCCCGGGAAGAGAGATTGCTAAGCCACAATTGTAGATCTGTGAGGGGAACAGGGGTCTTTAAACAAAACTAAGCACCTTTTTGAAAACTATAATTCGCATAATTCTTTGCAGGAAGCCATGACTTAGTGTCATGAAAGGGCAACTAATTGTTAGCTACATAATTTATTCCCCTATTGTTTGTTTACTGCAAGGGACAGTGATTTTTCTGTCTCAGGTGCCAAAGTAGCCTTGGATAATATCTAACTGGATTTGCGGCTCTTTCTCAGGACTGGTCCCAGCAGCCAGGCACACCTTGGGAACTGGCCCGTGATTAGAAAGAAGCCTGAAGAGAATGAAAAGGAAGCCCTTATGACTTACGTCACCTTGGCTAAAACCACAATTGAAATCAGCTGATAACATATGTGAGAGTTATATTCTGAAAAGAATGACAAAATCACATTTCATAGAAGCCAAGACAAATAGCGGCCGGCTTAAAAGAGGCATGCGTTTTCAAAGAAATGGCATTTTGTGAGCTACAGTTCTCCAGATTGCATTTGCAGTCAAAAGGCAGAGCGGACACACGCAGAGCATAAATTTATAGCCAAAGCCAAGTCCTGTCCTAGACATTAATGCCACTGATGGGAACTTGACAGATTATACACAATAACTCACCACTGAAGAACTCTTACATAAAATATATACGATGTTTGCTTTTTCACTTTAGATGTGCTTGCTTTTCTCTGGTCTGAAGATTGTCATTTATGGATCTGACTTCTGCTTATGGCCACCCACACACAAAAAGAGGAAAGCTGAAATAACGTTCCGTGTGTCTTTTATTTGTTTAAGTTTCTGTGTTGCTATGTGGAGTATTATAGCATTCGGAGAGATGTGAGACTTGCTCCTGTTGTGTTCAACTGACAGAGAACCAACTTATCAATGGGACTGTATAATTTAGCATGACTCTGGCGAATGGTCATTCTGCCATGGGACTGCACGGTTAATATTTTGTACATGAGTAACTTTTATAATTTATTCCATTTTTTATCTCACTTTTCCTTCTAAGAGCTCTTGGTTTGCATCAGCTGTGTGTGGGGAGAGCAAATAACAGGGTGGATCAAGGTGATTCAGGGATCTTTCCCTCATTCTGAGTCAAAGTGTGATGTTAATAACCCCCTCCCCAAGTTGGAGAAGGGTCCTGCAGTGCCTTGTGTCACTGCATTTTGTACCTTAAGGTAAAGGTAAAGGGACCCCTAACCATTAGGTCCAGTCGTGACCGACTCTGGGGTTGCGGTGCTCATCTTGCATTATTGGCCAAGGGAGCCAGCGTACAGCTTCCGGGTCATGTGGCCAGCATGACTAAGCTGCTTCTGGCGAACCAGAGCAGTGCACAGAAACGCCGTTTACCTTCTCACCAGAGTGGTACCTATTTATCTACTTGCACTTTGACGTGCTTTCAAACTGCTAGGTTGGCAGGAGCAGGGACCGAGCAACGGGAGCTCACCCCGTCGCAGGGATTCAAACCGCCGACCTTCTGATCAGCAAGCCCTAGGCTCTGTGGTTTAACCCACAGTGCCACCTGGGTCCCTAAGATAATCCTACCTGGCGTCAAAACCTTTTAGATATCTTATCCAGATACACTCTACCCCGAGTTTAATACCCTTAAACTGTGGAGCCCGGATAAAGTTCAGGATTGGATCCTTGATAGAGACGACTCTCTAGACATCACGAAGATAAAAAATTCTGGGTTTTCCTACTGGTTTCCCCGAGTAAAAGCAGTTAAAATTTGTGCCAACTACTTGGCGGATATCACTGATCCCACCCTTCGGAGAGCTTTTACTATGGCCCAGTTTCAAACATTACCTACTGCATACCCGTCTGGTAGATTTGCAAGAATCCCAGTAGAGCACCGCCTATGCCCTTGCCCCATGAGAACCAAAGAGGATCTTACACATTACCTTCTTCATTGTCCTATTTACTCGGGCTTTAGAGGTGTGATTCTGCAAATCATACCCATTTCAATAAATAACCCGGAAGATCGAGTAAAATTTTTGTTAGTTGATGCTAACCCACGGATTTCCCACGTGGTAGAGCGGTCTTTGTGATGAAGACCATGAAAGCCAGGGAAAGATTTCTGGATGACAAAAAAAAGACCCCTTCATCGTCTTCTTAACTCGTTCTTGTTGTACGTCTCTTTCTGTTTTGTGGGATGAGGGTCTTGCGGGGACAGTATGTAATGAATTTTAATATTGTTGTGCTGATATTTGTGTAAAGGCATGGTCCTCACAATAATCTGATACTTTATGTACTTATGTACTATGTAAGACTTTGTTATTGCTTGTGATGAAGCTAGGGACAAAAGCTGTGGGGGTGTCACCAGAATAGGAGCTCATTCTCTTCCATAAAGAGAGACATTTGTCCAGATCATCATATTGTGGTCTCTCTCCTTCCCTGTTGCACATAATTTGCTGATGGCGATGGTTTGAAAATACAGTGGTACCTCGGATTACAGACGCTTCAGGTTACAGACTCCGTTAGCCCAGAAATATTACCTCGGGTTAAGAACTTTGCTTCAGGATGAGAACAGAAATCACGCGGTGGCAGCGGGAGGCCCCATTAGCTAAAGTGTTACCTCAGGTTAAGAACAGTTCCAGGTTAAGAACGGACCTCCAGAACGAATTAAGTTCTTAACCCAAGGTACCACTGTATGGTGAAGTTGGGGGAGCAACTCAGTGGTCTTACTTGTTATTCAATTTGGAGGATGGAGATAGAGAAAAAACTTGACAGAAGATGGTAACCAGGGTGGATTTGATTTAAATCAAATTGATTTAAATCACTAGTCAGTAAGGCTTGATTTAAATCACTAGTCAGTAAGACTTGATTTAAATATTTTTTTTACAGAAAGACTCATTCTTGCTTGTATAATCTTAATATTTACAACCATATGAAGGTTTCATTTTTGGAATAATAAATTTTCAGAGTAGTTTTTACAGTTATATCAAAAATTACTGATTTGGTTATACTACTAGAAATACATAGACAGATAATTATGGTGAGGTTTAATAAGTTAACTGTTTATATTTGGACAACTTTTCTGCTGTACTTTATTGGAAGGAGAAAAATAATCATTTCCTTAATAACCATTTAAACAATTTATTTAACTAAAACAATAACATGATAGCATATGTATCCATGTTTGTTAACTGATGTGGTTAAACATATAAAAAAAAACTTAGACTGAGTTTTAGCACACTTGATAAATTTAAAACAAATCCTTATTTCCTGATGAATAGCCTTTGGACTACAATGTAACTTAAATAGAAGACTATATTTAGAAAGATTTTTCCTCCAAAAGCATTTTATTTTTAAAATCCAATTTAAATCAAAAAAATCCGATTTAAATCAAAAAAATCGTTGATTTTTATCCACCCTGATGGCAACCCAATGTATCTGGGAGCTTCTAGATCTGCCCTGCTGATCTCATTAGCTAAACATCTGCAAGAGCCCACATATCTGTTCTCTATTGCATTTTATCAGAAAATATGAGCTTGCTGTTTTTAATGTTGTCATTTGTTGCTGTTTTAAAGGTTTCGGTGGCAGCATGGCAGGCTGCTGACATGCGACCAGTACAGAAGCTGACCTTTTCGAAGACGTCTTCTAAGAGGTGTGATGCGGGCTCCCCCTTGTGGGAATTAATTGGATCGAAACTTCCCTGATTTGAAAAGCGGATCAGTCCAAAGCTGAGCCATGGATATGGTGAGCACACAACCTTCTGTTCAAGAGTTTGAAGGGATGGACCCTGTGATACGCCGCCATTACAACTTCACGGGGAAGCTCTTCCGAGGAAAAGAAAAAAGCCTGACGACCATCATCCTTCTAATCGTCTGCAGCTTCATCATCCTGGAGAACTTGATGGTGCTGATCGCCATCTGGAAAAACAACAAGTTTCACAACCGCATGTACTTTTTCATTGGCAACCTGGCCCTCTGTGATCTGCTGGCTGGGATAGTTTACAAAGTAAACATCTTGATGTCGGGAAACAAGACCCTGACCTTGTCTGCCCAGATTTGGTTTATTCGAGAAGGCAGCATGTTTGTGGCCCTGGGGGCTTCCACCTTCAGCTTGTTAGCGATTGCCATCGAGAGGCATTTGACAATGATCAAAATGAGGCCATACGATGCCAATAAGAAGTACAGGGTCTTTTTGCTCATTGGAACGTGCTGGCTTATCTCCGTTTCCCTGGGCGCCTTGCCAATCCTTGGCTGGAATTGTGTTGCCGACTTAGCTGACTGTTCCACCATTTTGCCGCTCTATTCCAAAAGGTACGTGGCCTTTTGCATCACCATCTTTATAGCGATCTTGGTGGCCATTGTCCTCCTCTACGCCCGGATCTACATCTTGGTGAAGTCCAGCAGCCGCAACGTCACCAACCACAACAACTCGGAGAGGTCCATGGCCTTGCTCCGGACAGTTGTGATTGTGGTCGGGGTTTTCATCGCTTGCTGGTCGCCGCTGTTTATCTTGTTGCTGGTCGACGTGGCCTGCAAGGTGAAAGAATGCCCCATTTTGTACGAAGTGCACGGGTTCATCGCCTTGGCGGTCCTCAATTCGGCCATGAACCCCGTCATCTACACTCTGGCAAGCAAAGAAATGCGCCGGGCTTTCTTCCGCCTCGTCTGCGGCTGCTTGGTGAAGGACAGAGCCACCACGTCGCTGCCTATCCAGCCCACCCCAGATCAGAGTCGCAGCAAGTCCAGCAGCAGCAATACACAGAAACCGAAGGACGAGCACCCACAGACTAACGGCTCGCCAGGTTTAGCGGAAAAGAACGAATCGTCATTTCATAATGGGAATTGCTGCAAATGAAGTCCGTCAACTCTGCAGGCCAAGGATTCTTTAACTGACTTTTTAAAAGAGCCGAATGGAAGATGGAAGCCTTCTGGTGGGGTTTCATGCACTTAAATCACAGGGAGAAACACTCATCAACGGCATAACATCAAGTGCCTTTTTTTTAGCCCAGGCAGTTTTAGTTCTGTGAGGGATGGACTCAGGAAGGCACTTCACTGCCTCCCCAAATCCTGTCAGTATCAAGAAAAATGGCACATTTGACATGATGCAAAATTTATACGCATTAGGGAATCAATGCAGAAACAATGGTGGGTTATTTAAAACCAATAAATGAAACCCAATCTGCACCCCCCAATAATATGCAAGTCTAAAAAATCTGGAGGTGCTGTGTAAGCTTTTTATTGCCATCTGTTCCGTGCTTTTTAGGCCTGGCTGCTGCCCCACTTCCTTAGTCCCTTCCTTCAAGCAGCCTACCTTCTTGACCTCTGTACAGAACACAATGCCTGGGATCTGTGGGAGACTTCGTTCCCACCCAAACCCATCTTTCACTTTCTCCACCCAAGTGGGATGGTCTGGCAACATTATACAACTGACCTCCTCCCCAGGAGTTAACAGTATTTATAGATATTCTGTGATATCACCGTTGCTCAGCCAGTAGTGCTGGGGAATGGGGGGGGGGGGAATCACATGGGCAGATGGCAGCCAATGCTAGCCTATTATGTGTATATATAAATGTGTGTGTATATCAGTCGATTCACAGGAAACGTTAACATTCACCAAGCACTCCACACCCTCTGCAGGAATGCGTATCCCCTATATGCTGACATTTAAAGTGGCGCTGTGGGTTAAACCACAGAGCCTAGGGCTTGCCGATCAGAAGGTCGGCGGTTCGAATCCCCGCAACAGGGTGAGATCCCGTTGCTTGGTCCCTGCTCCTGCCAACCTAGCAGTTCGAAAGCACGTCAAAGTGCAAGTAGATCAATAGGTACCACTGCAGCGGGACGGTAAACGACGTTTCCGTGCGTTGCTCTGGTTCGCCAGAAGAGGATTAGTCATGCTGGCAACATGACCTGGAAGCCGTACGCCGGCTCCCTCAGCCAATAAAGCGAGATGAGCGCCACAACCCCAGAGTCGGTCACAACTGGACCTAATAGTCCGGGGTCCCTTTACCGTTACCTTTTAAAGTTACGAGAGAGATTGTTTACCTCCGCAGTGCTGCATTATTTTCCAACTTTTGCGTCTTGTTGTTATGTTAATGGATTCACACTACAAGTATTATCTGACGTGGCAATAAATGCTTAGGACTGATCGCTGTGCCACAAGGCATAAACTACCATATTCTGAAGGAAAGGAACTCACGCTGACATGAACAGACAGATGGATACCCCAGAACAAATATTTAGGGTTGAGCTGCCAGCCTAATTATCTCTTTATTTATGCCAGTTGTGTGGCAAAAGTTTACATTATCTGATGTTGTCACCATGATTTCCTGTGTAATATACCAGATTTACAAGTACTGTGGGCAGGTATGTTCCAATAGTGGTGTTTTGTTTTGTTTGTTTTTTTAAACTTCACCAACAAAATTTTGGACGAGAGAAGTTGGATGCTACACGAACCCAGTATTCTGTCTTGCAGTTATCAATGCAAACATCCTTCGAGAATAGCTAAATGTGAAGGCTGGGACTAGAAGCCATTTTGGTTTTGTTCTAGGACTTTAAGAAAAACGTAATATTGGTTCATTCTCCTTGAATCTCTTCTTTATTTAATGTAGTTTAGTGCCCAACTGAAATATGTGTCTTGGCATTTTATGCATAGCATGTATATAGATGTATAATTAATCAATGCATATAATTTTTATTTTTTTTTGCTCTTTGAAAGATATTTTTTTTAAAAAATTGAAGGCCCAGCCTGTGTTATGGAAAGCCCAAAGACAGAAGATGAGAAAGATCTAACGGAAGTGGCAAGGTCTTCTCAATGTTATTTCATACAAAACTACACATTTCCAGAAAACTATCCCAACAGAGCTTTACAAAAATCACAAATTGCAGTTTATCCCTAGCTCAGACTTGAGTCAATTGTGTGACTGGTGGGTGTTTTTTCTTCATCTAGCTCTAGAATTAATATTCTGTCATCTGGACTCCCTGCCCACCAATATATTTTCCCCCTGATGGCTTATGTTGGAAGAAAGTGAGCAGAGAATAAATGAGATTCACCATGCACTTAACGTGGACTGATGTAAGAAATTGGGGGGTGCATGTAACACAGGAAATAATGTTAGCACAAGTGGAAGAAACAGTCAAAAGTGGTCCATGAGAATGTCATACATCAGTGATGGCTAACCTTGACACTCCAGATGTTTTGGAACTACAACTCCCATCATCCCTAGCTAACAAGACCAGTGGTCAGGGATGATGGGAGTTGTAGTTCCAAAACATCTGGATTGTCAAGGTTAGCCATCACTGTCATACATGGTCCCAGGTACTCTGAGATTTTCAGCCAGCGTCTGCTTCTTTCACAGCAACAGGACTAATTTTCAACTGAACCATCCCCTTCAGCATCTGAAAAATTCATAAACCTCTTTTGACATCACAGCAGTTCAGCCAGGGGCTGGGAACTGCAGATAGGGGACAGTATATATGCCTGCTAAATGGGATTTTATTCTAGATTTTAAAATATGCATAGAGGCATGATTTGTAAAACATCCTGCTATCATTATTTGAGGGGATTTTTTTTTTTTAATTTAAGAATGACAAGCTGTGAAAATTCTGTTTACAAGAGGCATTTAAAAGGGGGAGGGCATGCTATTTCGACCAGGGGTAGCCAATGGGGTACCATCCTAAAATTTTAGGATACAGCTCACATCAGTCCCAGCCAGCATGACCAGTGGACAGAGATCATAGTTGTAGTACAAAGCGTGTGAAAGGCACCACATTGGCAAAGCCAAGAATTAAACATAAGATTACTATAGACATAGAAGAAAGAGGAGGCTTTGCCTTGCCAGATTTGCAAATGTATTATGAGGCAGCCTGCTTCCACTGCTTAAAAGAATGGATTGCACTGGATAATGCAGACATCCTGGACTTAGAAGGCCATGATTTAAAATTCAGCTGGCATGCATGTCTTTGGTATAGGAAGGCGAAAATCCATAAAGGTTTTATGAACCATATTCTAAGGAAGAATTTGTATAGAGTTGGGAAGAAATATAAAAATCTGCTGGAAAGGAAAACACTTTTATGGCTATCTCCTATTGAGGCTATTACAATCAAGAAAGTTAATATGGATAGACAATGGTCAAATTTTACAGGGAATTGTTGCATTTTACAAAGGGGAAACTTAAACTGAAATCAATGGAAAGTGTAAGAAGCCATGTTACGGACTGGCTACAATATCATCAGTTACATGAAATGTTTAAAATAGATAGGAAAAATGGTTTTTGGACCAAAGGTCACAATTTGAAAAAGAATTTATACAAAACAAAGGAAAACTTTTATCTAAAATATATAAGACGAGCTTGTGAAAGGCACCACATTGGCTATTCCTGTTTTAAACATTTCCTACAGCAGCCTCGTTGAAAACCTGTGTCTAAGGGCAAAATCCTAAGCACATTTAAGCGGAAATAATAGATGGGAATGACTTGAACAGAATGCCACCAAATCCTTTTGTCCCACTGATAATGTAATGCCCATAGCAGAAACGCTCCTAGTTGGTATGAATGTTTGTTATTTCAAGTGTAAAGTCTTGTAAACATGTATATTAACTTTTCGTTCTCTGTGCAAAATACAAAAGAGTATGCTGAAACTGTGAATGCCAAACAGTATAAAGTAACATATCAAATAATAAAAACTGCTGAAAGCAGCAAAGAGACTTTGTCTTTGAGATGATCCTGGTTAAACGGCAAGGCTACGGATAAGGATGCTTAACCTGTAAATACAAACTGAGTCACGGATATATCCCCAGGTGCTCTGAAGAGTTTCCTAAAGTTTTTTATATATTAAATGCATTGTGTTGTATTGTATGGCATAATAATAAAGTAAAAGAAGAGGTCCCTCGTTGAAGCATGCGGAATAACAGAATCACAAACCAGTGAATGATAACTAAGTGGTTAAAGGTACAATATCAGGTACAATAGGAAAATGCAAAATAATACAGAGGTATGTCTTGATGAAATAAGCAACCAAAGTTTTGTTGTTCTCTATTCTCTTATAGGGACCCAGGTGGAGCTGTGGGTTAAACCACAGAGCCTAGGGCTTGCTGATCAGAAGGTCGGTGGTTCGAATCCCTGCGACGGGGTGAGCTCCCGTTGCTCGGTCCCAGCTCCTGCCAACCTAGCAGTTCGAAAGCACGTCAAAGTGCAAGTAGATAAATAGGAACTGCTCTGGCGGGAAGGTAAACGGCGTTTCCATGCACTGCTCACACCAATAACCACCCACATCCATAACCTTAGAAAGGTTCTATGCAAAACATTTTTGGATATTGTACTTGCTGAGATGTGCTTCTGCTTGTGTTCTCCTGCCCATCTGCACCACAGAAGGACCAACCTGTGGCTAAATAGCAGAAACAGTTCATATCACACACTATCAAGCTGGTGCCCTCCAATTGTTTTGGACTACAACTATCAGCCCCAGCCAACAGGACTGCTGGGCTGGGGACTGATAGGATTTGTAGTCCAACATACTGTAATTAGAGGGCAACAAATTGGCAAAGGTTGCACTATTCAACACTTTTTTCTTTCTTTCTTTTTTTGCTGCCCATGAAATGTTTGCTGAATGTGCAATCCAGAGCTTAAGTGCCAGAAAAGTGCAGAGGAAATTCCAGTATCCCTATACACTTTAAATCAAGGTGTACCTTTATGATTGATCCTGATTCTTAGTGGCACAAAACCTTCATGAGCAGGAGAGCTATTAACCCAATATTCATTTGCCAATATAAAATTTAATGAATAAAATACCTCACCGAGTCCTTTTGAAAATCCTGCTGAGAAAGCAATGGAAAGGAAAGCAAAAGTTCAACATTGTTTGGAAGACTTTTGAATACCACTTGATCCCTATTTTATCACCATTTAGGGGAAGCAATTATTAGTTTAATGCATATATTACGCATCTTGGATTTGTTGTGCCAAACCTCATCTGCATTTTACTTTCCTTTTTATGAGGATATTTGATTCCAGCAAAATATTGTGTGACTGACAGTAACTATTTACATATTCAGTGGCAATGGCTATTTTGACCCCCACTTCAGTGCCATTGATCTCGATTGGACGACAGCAATGAAACTGAGCTGTCTGTTTATGTGTACATTCTTGGAATGGAATCTGCTCTACTTGAGTTAAAGCAAAATGTGAGAATTGAAACCTCCCTATGTATGGAAAATACCACTTACACATAATTACACCCACACAACATTTTCCTCTTTAAATTCCCTTATAAATATATGGAATTTTGCTTGTTAGAAATTACTGTACGATGCAATAAATGCAAATACGATGCATTTACGAATTCTCAGGACTTAACAACACAGCATGCAGATGAGAGCAAGGCAAAGAATATAATTCCATGGAGATGAGAAAGGGAAACTGGAGCCAGACTGCTAGAGTATGTTCCTCTGTTTCTTTATGGGATATTTTCCATTCATACCATGCTTCCATATTCTGATCTTCTAATTTCTATTGCAGCTAAACTTCAGAAAACATATGACAGTCCAAAGACCCTGGAAGCTTTGAGCTCCATTGTGACTAGGAAGTAATAATCTGCTGTTTCTTTTTTCTTTTTCTTTTTAATTGACTTTTTATTCAGATTTTGTTTAATAATACATAGATCCATTTGATCAATTAACAAAATATAAACATAAATATAGCTTTTAACTTATTGATTTCTCATTGTTATTATCTTATTTGTTAATGTTTTTCTGTAAAATAAACCAATTTGGTATCACACTACCAGTTTCTTTTACTTATTTTATATCCCCTTTAAATAAAAAGAAAAGGAGAAAAAATTCTCCCCCACCAAAAAAAATAAAATAAAATAAAAAATTAAATTATTTTTATTTTATTTTATTTATTTTTATTTTATTTTTATTGATTGATTGCTTTTTCTTTTTTCATGTGCTCAGTACCCAGGATGAAAAGCAGATTTCCCCATGATTATTATTTTACTTTGCATTTAAGCATTAAAACTGTTATTTAGCAAAAAGGAACATAGGAAGCTGCCTCTGGCTGAGTCAGACCATTAGCCCATCTTCCTCAGTATTGTTTACAATGACTTCCAGTGTCTCTCCAGAGTTTCAGACTGGGGACAATACCCAGCCCTTTCTGGAGATGCCAGGGATTGAACCTGGAACCTTATGCATGCAAAACAGATACCGGTAATAGATCACAGAATTGCAGAGTTGGAAGGTACCATGTGGGGTCATCTGGTCCAGTGCTCTGTTACTTAGCTACAGCCCTTTCCTGTATGCAACCACTGAACAATGATGGGAGAAGATAGTACCTTGCACTGACTGTCACCACCACAGTGAGCAGGGTAGGGAATGTGGTGTGCTCACTTTACACACAGTGGATGCTGGTGACACTGTGGTCTAAACCACTGAGCCTCTTGGGCTTGCAATTGGAAGGTTGGCGGTTTGAATCCCCGCAACAGGGTGAGCTCCCATTGGTCTGTCCCAGCTCCTGCCAACCTAGCAGTTGGAAAGCACACCAGTGCAAGTAGATAAATAGGTAGTGCTGCGGCGGGAAGTTAAATGGCCTTTCCATGTGCTCTGGTTTCCATCATGGTGTCCCATTGTGCCAGAAGCTACTGTTAGGTCCATCATGAGACGTCCACCAGCTTCTAATCATGGATACCAGCAGCCTTCAAGCAAGCAAACTTGCTTTATTATCACTCCTTAACATCCCACAGAGCATTACCTCCTTCCATTCTCCAGTTTGCCTCCTCCAAGTGGAAGAAACCTGGGCAGTGCTGAATGTCACATCCATTGCCAGGTGTGTCCTGCTGGAAATAGAAAAGGGCTTTCCCCCTGGCCTGCCTTGATATCCACTCAGTTGCCAAGTGCTTTTGTGACATCACAAGAAACCCACAGCCAATGGCAACAGCTGAGGAGGCATCATCTTCATTGCTTTGAACCTCACAGTGGCGGGTGGACCTATCAGTGATTGTGTGCTTGTTTATTTGGGACGCAGGTGGTGCTGTGGTCTAAACCACTGAGCCTCTTGGGCTTCCTGATCAGAAGGTCAGCGGTTTGAATCCCCATGACAAGGTGAGCTCCCGTTGCTGTGTCCCAGCTCCTGCCGACCTAGCAGTTTGAAAGCACACAACCGCAAGTAGATAAATAGGTACCGCTGTGGCAGGAAGGTAAATGGCGTTTCTATGCACTCTTGATTCTGTCACGGTGTTCCATTGCGCCAGAAGTGGTTTAGTCATGCTGGCCACATGACCCAGAAAGCTGTCTGCGGACAAATGCCGGCTCCCTCAGCCTGAAAAGCGCGATGAGTGCCGCAACCCCATAGTTGCTACCTTTCTGTTGTAAGAAATGCTTACAAGACTACAAGCAGGACAGGACAGGGATGTTCATTCACTAATGTGTATCCCAACACCTGCCGTTCTGATGTAGATGCTGCCTCTGTACATAGAAATTTCATTGAATTAACATAATTTATAGCCGTTGATAGATCCTATCTTCCATGAGCATGTCTTCTATTGTGTTTATTTGCTTAAGCCATCATATCTGGAGACTATCCCCCCCCCCCAAAAAAAAAACCAGCCTTGTGCAAATGAATCTCAGCATTTATGAATTAAATGATAAGGCACTCACTGTTTGATTCAAATGGGGACACATTTGGGGGCAACCAGCTGTTACCTCTGATCAGTTGCCAGTGACGACTGTGCGACTGTGGCCAGTATGTTTTAAAAGCACACACATGTAAATGTTCCTGTCATCCTCTTAGTATTATAGTCTCTGCTACAAGAGCAAGTTACATGTAGAAGAATCTTAATACCGAACACTGTTTTTAATAAATCAAACTTGTATCTTAAGGTATATTATTAGAAAAATCAATGCATATACCTCATACACAGAGAGATCACACCAAGTCAAAGCCAAAAACAAGTTACAAACAATTTGGAATAGCATTTATATAAGAATTTAAGTGGGAGATCAGAAAGAGGGGGGAAAATGCTTCTGTACTTAAAAGACAATGAATTATGTTTTCAAAAGTTGCTTCAAGCTAACTTTTCCTGTTGAAATACTAGCTCATTGATTCATGTTATATCACTCGCTATTTAATCATTGGCTCTTGTCTGTTTTCTCTCAGTTATTGTGCTTATTTTATCATAAAACTACCCTTGAGATTTCCAGTATCAATTTTCTCAGGGAAACAAGACCGGATGTAAGTATTGTTTAATCTAGACAATCACTCATTTCTTGTATCTTCAGTTAAAAATGCCTTTTCTTTTCTTTTTTTGGCCCATTATCTTCAGCAGACTGACTTCAAAAATATAAATATCTACCGTATTTCTATAGAATGTGTGTGTATGTACACGGTCAATATTCATATTAAGGAATCAGGAACACTTTGATTACATGTTTTGAAGAAAACCCATCCACCTGCTATTTTTGCCATTCTTCACCAACTCTGAAAAGCCACAATAATGTTCTTTGTCTCGGCACCACACAGAATGGCATTTCTTTAACCTACAGAAAACATAAACTGGTGATATTCTTTTTCTACAGACAAAGGTTTGCAGTTCCTTTCTGACTGTGGCTTGTGAGCGACACAGCTACATATTTTGCCATGAGGTGTGAGGGCGGGGCGGGGGGGGGGGAGTCACTGTTTTTTCTCTGCCGGCTGATGGAGACAAAGTTCACTCCCGGAAGAAACAATCGGCAAATTGTTCTCCAGGTGGTGGTTGATGAGGTGGCTAATGCTGTCAAAGATGCGGTCCTTTGTACGAACCTGAAAAATAAAGGATGCAAGGAGAAATTTTGTATATGTTCCACAGAAGAAGAAGAGTTTGGATTTGATACCCCGCTTTATCACTACCCGAAGGAGTCTCAAAGCGGCTCACATTCTCCTTTCCCTTCCTCCCCCACAACAAACACTCTGTAAGGTGAGTGGGGCTGAGAGACTTCAAAGAAGTGTGACTAGCCCAAGGCAACCCAGCAGCTGCATGTGGAGGAGCAGGGAATCGAACCCGGTTCACCACTGCTCTTAATCACTACACCACAGAAATGGCACAACAAAAAACCCGGCCATCAACATATATATAAATCTTTGTTATTAGAAAACCAATTTGATATACAGGTACTGAGGGAGGATTGGAATAAAGAATTAGAGATCTCCAATTCGACCACACAGTGGGAAACTGTTTTAACTCTATAACAAGGGTGTCTCTGGATCTTAAATTGAGGTTCATACAACAAACAAAATAATAATATTTAAAATATATTGGACCCCATTACGTTTGTTTAAAAAGGGGCTGTCCTAAGATATCTAACTGTTGGAGATGCAATAGGGATAATGCTTCTCTAAAACATATGTCTTTTCATTGTCCTATATTGAAAGATTTTTGGCAGAAGGTAACTGAAACCATAAGGGACGCGGGTGGTGGTGTGGTCTAAACCACAGAGCCTAGGGCTTGCAAATCAAAAGGTTGGCAGTTCGAATCCCCACGATGGGGTGAGCTCCCGTTGCTCGGTCCCTGCTCCTGCCAACCTAGCAGTTCGAAAGCACGAAGTGCAAGTAGATAAATAGGGAGCGCTCTGGCAGGAAGGTAAACGGCGTTTCCGTGCACTGCTCTATGTACTTTTTGAACTTTCAATAAAGATTTTTAAAAAAAATGTTCCACAGAAATGGCAATTCTAAATAATGTTGGTTTGTAAAAAAAACGATTTCCTTTTTAATTGTATTGTATTGTACTGATCTTGTTCCTTTGTTCCTTGCTGCCCTGAGCTCCTTTGGGAAGAAGGGTAGGATAGCAATACAATTACCATATTTTTTGCTCCATAACGCACACTTTTTTCCTTCTAAAAAGGAAGGGGAAAAGTCTGTGCGCGTTATGGAGCGAATGCATGGTCCCTGGAGCTGAATTGCCCAGGGACCAAAAGAAGATCGAGCTTTTTCTTTTACAAAGAGAGAAGGGGGTGTTGAAAAGCTGCCGCTTTACAGCTGATCAGCAAGAGATCGGGAAGAGAGATAAGGTCCTCCTGCAGAGGAGGCTGTTGGTTTCCCCAGCGACATGTGACTGGCTGATTAGATTATCTGTTTGGAAACTGTAGAAAGGGCTTTGAGCTGCTCCTTTTGCAGATGGGTCTTTTCTCCTTTGCAAAAGCTGCAACAGCAGCACAAGTTTGAGCTGCTTCTTTTGCAAATGTGTCTTTTCTCCTTTGCAAAAGCAGCAGCACAGCAACTTTGAGCTGCTCCTTTTGCAGATGGGTCTTTTCTCCTTTGCAAAAGCTGCAGCAGCAGCACAAGTTTGAGCTGCTTCTTTTGCAAATGTGTCTTTTCTCCTTTGCAAAAGCAGCAGCACAGCAACTTTGAGCTGCTCCTTTTGCAGATGGGTCTTTTCTCCTTTGCAAAAGAAGATGCACAACTTTGAACTGATCCTCAAAAAGGGGGGCTTTCCTCCTCAAAAAACTAGGTGCGCGTTATGGTCCGGTGCGCGTTATGGAGCGAAAAATACGGTAACTATTTCCTTGGTGTAAGCCAGGCACGTCCAACAGGTAGATCGTGATCTACCGGTAGATCACTGGATGTCTGTGGTAGATCACTGGTAGATCACTGGCTCCCCCAAAGAAGCTCAACAACTTTGGCTCCCCTAAAAAAAAGCTCATTTTTTTTTGCTCTGCACCCCCCCATTTGACCTGAATGCCTAAAAAATGGGGCTTTCCTCCCCCCCAAAAAAACTCAACAACTTTGACCTAAACTCCCAAAAAGGGGGTAGATCACTGCCAGTTTTTAACTCTGTAAGTAGATCACAGTCTCTTGGGAGTTGGCCACCCCTGGTCTAAGCCAATACTCTTTCCACTACAGTGGATCAGCTGATATAAAATGCTATGTAAACAAAACAGTGTGCATTTTTATAAATCATTGGGTAGTGTGCCACTAAGATTTAGTCAGAACAGACCCACTGAAATTAGTGGATCAAACTTCGCCATGTTCATTAACTTCAATGAGCCTAATCTGATTAAAATTAATTGACCATCTTTATTATTATTATTATTATTATTATTATGCAAATGATACTCTATTGGGGAATTTGTTGGGGGTGCATGCATTCTCTTTCGAGGCAGGTGTCTCTTGCCAGAGGTCTGCACTAATCACTTACAGAGGGCTTTTGAAATTAGTCCAAATCACTTATAAATAAATGAGTAAACAAGCAATGGGGATAGCAAAGTGGAATTTCCAACATCAGCGCAGGGATGTGTTTTGAGAACGTCAGAGATTTTGGAAGGTAGCTGCATCTTTCTGAACACTAAATTGGCAAAAGACCCGTGAGGCACAGACAGAAGCACACTTTTGAAATTAAATATCCTTTCTTGTTCCCATGAAGCGTTTGGCTTGCTACAAACACCTCAGCAACCTCAGGCAAATTCTGCTTTGTTGGAAATAGTTCCAAAAATAATCTCCGACTGACCTCTAGCGTTAACAGTGTGAGTTGCATTCATTGCTTCTCCTAGTTCTTTACCTAATACTCGAGGGCCAGTCACAAGATCTAGGGCTAGCAAAATGTTCCTTGCATCTTATTAAAGCGTTGGCTTCACTGCAGCGGCTCTTCTGTTAAACTAGTGTTACATACACCTTCAAGAAGATGTGACTGGGGAAAACGCCGGCGAGGGAGTTTCTGAATTTTGACAGAAAGAGATTAAATGTTGCTGGGCTCCGATGGAAATTGCAGGCTGGGATCCCAGGTGTTGAGGAACTGCAGATGGAGCTCTCCTCACATCTCTGTCATGTCATTCATTGATAAACAGGTGATGCTAAGAGACTATATGCATCCAGCGTTCAACCCTCAAAAGGAAATTGGTTCTGCACCCAGAAAGTTGGCTGTGTTAGCCTGTTGTTGTTGCAGCAGCAACAACAAAACACAGCAGAGAATCTTGAGGCATCTTAAAGACTTGCAATAAATCATTGTTAGAGGATTACAGGGGGCAGTGGGAGTCCGAATATTGTCCTTAGAGTCCACTCCAGGCCTCTGGTCTTATATCTGTAAAGTGGGCTTCTGCTGAAGTGGTCAAATGGAACTTTTTGTTGTGTTAACGGCTCCAGCCAGGTCTGTTGTCTCTTTGCAGAGCACATATAACTTGTTGCCCCTGGTACTACTAAGCTGGAGACGCTTCCAGGAAGTGGGCAAACGGGACCAGGACTTTGCCCCACTCCACTGGCTGGAGGCGATGGCGTCTACCAGTGAAAAAGAACAACAGACCTGGCTCCAGTCTCATCTTGGACAGGCCTGGGAAGACACACAGAGGCTTGGCTTGCTCTCTGTACTGAATCCAAAGCTTTGGCCTTGACCGCCCCACCACCCCCAGTAACCTAATAAACGGGAAACGGGACTTGTTGGAGTGTTGATGCTGTGAGCCCTCCCAACTTATACCTGTGTATATGTGTAAAACCAAAACAAAAAACCACCACTTATTACAAAGACAACCCCCAGTTACCTTCATTTCAAAGAAGCCCAAAGTATGCTCTGACAACCTCTGAGAGCTCTTCCCACCTGGGGATTATGGAGAGCACATTACATTATTACAATACAGCGGTACCTCGGTTTTCGAACGTCTCCGTTGATGAACGTTTCAGAACTCGAACACCGTAAACCCGGAAACACCTCGGAAGTCGAACATGCCATTGAGATTTCCGTTTGGAGGCTTCCGTTTTGAGTTTTCAATTTTTGAACGTTTCGGAACTCGAACGGTCTTCCGGAACGGATTATCCAGTGCTGTACCAGCTGCACTGGCTCCCGGTGGAGTACAGGGTCAGGTTTAAGGTGCTGGTTTTGACCTTTGAAGCCCTATGCGGCCTAGGACCCTCGTACCTAAGGGACCGCCTCTCCTGGTATGCCCCGTGTAGGACCTTAAGGTCCTCAAATAATAATATTTTGGAGGTCCCGAGCCACAAGGATGCTAGGCTGGCCGCAACTAGGGCTCAGGGCCTTCTCAGTACTGGCCCCGACTTGGTGGAACGGTCTGTCGCAAGAGACCAGGGCCCTGCGGGATTTGGCATCTTTCCGCAGGGCCTGCAAGACAGAGCTGTTCCGCCTGGCCTTTGGGTTGGTTTTAGTTTAACCCTGATGTTTCATTCCTTTATGGTTTTATTGGTGGGCTACTTAAAAATGAGGCTGCATTTTAAACTTTAAATCGTATTTTAACCTGCATTTTAATTGATTGTTTTGTATGTTTTGTTGTGATTTTATGGGTGTTAGCCGCTCTGAGCCCGGTCTTGGCTGGAAGGGCGGGATATAAATAAAAATTTATTTATTTATTTATTTATTTATTATTATTATTATTATTATTATTATTATTATTATTATTACATTCGAAAACCGAGGTACCACTGGGTAAGGCTTTGTTGGTTGTATCAGAAGCAGCTGGTAGGGCAGAATGGGGCTTCCCAAAGATGGGGTCGCTGCCATTTACCGAGAGGGAGCTGAGCAAGGTGCGTGGTGTGAGAGCAGTGGCAGGAGCATCCGATTGGGTCTGCCTCTGCACTTGCACCACATCAACCTCCCCGTCACCTCACCCCTCTCCGTCGCTGTAACTGGCAGCGACCTCGAGGTTGGGGAGTCAGGTAAAGCACCCCACCAACCACTACTGGCTTTCTGCACGCCTTGCCCTGAACATCCTATCACATTTTGGTGCAAAACTGTGTTAAGGGAAGTCATGTGTTTTCTATACTAACGGGGGTTGAAGAAAGAGATCTACACTAAAAATTATGAAACCAGTATCATGATATGGACTTGAAACTGGTTTTGGATGGTATATTGCTCAGCCCTAACACACACATCATGATTCGCGCTATATCGCCAGGTAAAAAAACTATGAAACCGATATCACAGTATGGGCTTCAAACTGGTTTCGGATGATTTATTGATATATTGTCCAGCCCTAGAATACTGTGATGGCCTGGGATTCAGACTCAGATGCTGAACCTGAGGGATCCCAGCCTGCACAGGATTCCCCACCTCCAGAACCAGCAGAGCCGGGGCTAGGGCCTGAGTCTGAAGGGTCCTCACCTGTGCTGGATCCTCAAGTGCAGGCATCTGCTGAGTCTGCTCTGGCTCCTGATGGGATGGAGGACCCATTGCCTGCAGGTGCTCCACTCCCAGCCCTGTTAGGGGAAGCTGAGGTTGCCTCTGGGTCCGGTAACCCTCCAGCCTCTCCTGAGCTGCAGAGGCTCAGGGCAGAGAGCCGAAGGGAACTGAGTTCCCGCAGGAGGAGTGCTCGCCTCCAAGCCAGGAGAGGCGAGTCACCAGAGGATCGGGGCCACCCTATGCCTCGGGGCAGATAAAAGCCGGCCAGCCCCAGCCCCAAGTTGCAGGAGCAACTTTGTTGGTGACCAGTTCCTGCCAGTGTTCCTGCTCGAAACCCGTCCTGCTTTCCTGCCTGAGCTCCTGACCCGCCCTGGTTCCCTGCTTGCCTACCTGTTCCTGACTTTGCCTGGCTCCCTGCCCTGCACCCAGCTTCAGTTACTACGGACTGCCTTTACGTTGCACCTCTGACCATGGACCGGACTTGGACCTCGCCTTTCGGGTAACCCACGGGACCAGCACAAATACACTAGTGGCCAAAATTGTGGACACCTTTAATGAAGAATGTAATAGAGGCAATAATTCAATCTTGGTTTCACATTATTACAGCTGCAGAACTGAAAAAAACTTGGTTCACTCCATGGGAAGGCATTGTAAGGCTGTAATTGAAGCTAAAGGTTACCCAACTAAGTATGAATTGACATGGTGAGAATTTTTGTATCTCTCATTTTTTCTGTGTGTTTCAGGTTTCTTCTTTATGACTGCTGTTGTAATAAATAATCCTTCACAAAAGTTATTGCATTGCATTCTTCATTACATTATCTTTCCATTGAGATATAATTTTATGGTATTACTCCAAAAAAAGTGGTGTTATGAGCCATCAAACCTCGGAAATACACTTTTTCCAAATGGTTTTCACAATTTGGGCCACTAGTGTATTCTAGGGCTGGGCAGTATATCAATATATCATCCAAAACCAGTTTGAAGCCCATATTGTGATATCTGTTTCATAGGGGGTTTTTTACATGACAATATAGCACAGATCATGATGTGTGTTAGAACTGAGCGATATATCATCCAAAACCCGTTTCAGTCCATATCATGATATTGATTTCATAATTTTTGACCTGGCAATATATTGTGAATTGTGATGTGTGCACATTTGTGTGTGTGCTATGCAAAAATCACGATGCGGGGAAAAACTGTGAAGCCAGCCAATGCCTCTACATAGCTCCATCCTTATTTCAGACATTGTGATACACCAGTATATTGCGATTTTTAGCTGGGGATATATCACCAAATATCGCCCAGCCCCAATCTATTGCCTGTAATTGGGGTTAAATGCTTACAGTTCCTTCGGGATCCACCAAGAGAAGGTGCTTGGCTTGTCCATTGTGTAACCCAGTCAGCACATACGAGCCTGGATTCGAGGTGCTTTTCCTAACCAGGAAGTCTCCGCATTTCTTCAAGAGCTGTTCGGCTTCTTTCCTGCTCATGTCCCCTTGATACCAGCGTTCTGTGCTCAGTTCTGCTGCCGCACCTTCTGCTCTGGAGAGAAGCGGGCTGGTACATTCAACTGAGGTAGCCTTGTTCAAAATGGGCCCAGGGGTTTGGTTCTTGAGAGCATCTTCAAAAGGGCCTGTGCGTAAGGGTGGGTAACAAATACATATTAGTGGCATAAGTAGCAGGACAGAAATTCAGTGTAGTTCAGTGACTCTTTGCATTTCCCTACAATAAAAGCGCTGTCTTGACGAAAGATATCCAGGTATCTTGCAACAACCTGAAGGCTGGGAGGCTGGGGTCTCTTCCGTTGGATCTTAAATCCCCTTAACTTCCTCTGGATTATATACCTGAAGGAGCATCTCCACCCCTATCGTTCAGCCCGGACACTGAGGTCCAGCTCCGAGGGACTTCTGGCGGTTCCCTCACTGTGAGAAGTGAGGTTACAGGGAACCAGGCAGAGGGTGTTCTTAGTAGTGCTGCCCGCCCTGTGGAACGCCCTTCTGTCAGATGTCAAGGAAATAAACAACTTTCTGACTTTTAGAAGACATCTGAAGGCAGCCCTGTTTAGGGAAGTTTTTAATGTTTGATATTTTATCGTGTTTTTAATATTCTGTTGGGTACCACCCAGAGTGGCTGGGGAGGCCTGGCCAGATGGGTGGGGTATAAGTAATAAATGATTATCATCATCATCATCATCACCATCAAAATATATATTATAAGGGGGAGAAATTGCGCTCCCACTGATCAGTAAATGCCATTGAATAAATTAACAGAGCAAATGACAACTGTGCTAAACTAAGAAAAGGGGTTTCTCCTAAGTCCCTAGATTTTAGCCCGGCAAATACATACCTCAGTAGGCACCCCAAAAGGTATAGGATCAAAAGTTGCTGCTGTGGCAATTACAGTTTTCAAGAGAATTTCTGCCCAGTCTGCTCAACAGCAACAGAAACTGAGAATGATCTCCATTTGACTAATAGAGTTATGGCAACAGGTTCAAAGGCTTCATTTATTTTGGTCCTCCTGCCTGTTTTATAGCTTTGCTTTCACCTGTCAGGCTTTTAATGTGAGAAAGTTGCCATCTTTCGAATACGTGAAAGGTAGGGTTTCAGTTCTTTCAGCTATTCTTACTCTCTGGTTTTTCTGGATTGATGTGCTGTCATTTTGTAGGGCACACAATTCTGTCTTTGTCACAGCAGGCAAAAAAGGACCTCAGCCCTTATTTGCATGGGCAGTGAGGGAGACCTTGAAGAACTCTTCTTCCTCACCGTCATCTCCAAGGACCCTAAGAAAGTGGACTGGCAGGAAGCAACAAGGCAAGGAACTGCATTTGGGACAGGTGGTAAAAGCGTAAAGGGAGTTAAAGGAGAGATGATGGATGGCACATAGTATGATATATATGTCTGGGATCTTGTACAGGGTTGTATAGGACGTGGGTGGCGCTGTGGTCTAAACCACTGAGCCTCTTGGGCTTGCCGATTGGAAGGTCGGCGGTTCGAATCCCTGTGACGGGGTGAGCTCCCGTTGCTCTGTCCCAGCTCCTGCCAACCTACCGGTAGCAGTTTGAAAGCACACCAGTGCAAGTAGATAAATAGGTACCACTGCGGTGGAAAGGTAAACGGCGTTTCCGTACGCTCTGGTTTCCATCACGGTGTCCCATTGTGCCAGAAGCAGTTTAGTCATGCTGGCCACATGACCTGGAAGTTGTACGCCGGCTCCCTAGGCCAATAAAGCGAGATGAGCGCCGCAACCCCAGAGTCGTCCGCGACTGGCCTTAACTGTCAGGGGTCCTTTATCTTTTATATAGGATTGCCACATGTCCTGCCTAATACAAGAGCTAAAGAAACACCCCTCCCTTACAGCTATTAACTGAATGACTGTTGGCAAAATACTGAATTCAAAGTGAGGCTTTTAGAGAACTTTCAGGAGGAACTTACTCATGTCAAAAAGATCTTTTCCTGGGCTGCTGTCTTTGGTACTTTCTGTTGTTCCACTAAACAGGTTTTCAGCATCCGCCTGAAGAGCTTGAAGGATTTCCATATTTATGTGTTGCGTATTCACATAGGCTGGTACCTCTCCTGGTGGGGTTACATTAGATTTTCCTTCCGGCAGGTTGTAAATGTCCAAAGACCCTGCAAAAATCAATGCAACCTTTTTTTTTTTTTTTGTCCCAGTTTGCAGTAAAGCAATTTAAAAGAGCATCCTTTGGCCTCAAGCTGTTTCCACACTAGAGGTGCTATGGGATGGGTGCCTGTGGCAGCATCAGGGCTTCTTGTGCGTGCGGATGATGTTCTTTTTGTCAAAATGATGGGTGGGGGGTGGGTGTCATCAGATTGATGATGGGCATAACATGCTGCATTTAATGAAATATACTGAATTATTTCAGGAGTTAGAATGCTGTTTGAATATGCAAGTTATGGGGATGAAAGTACTTCTCGTAGCCCAAACAAAGGGGATAAACTGCATCCCAGACATATTATCATTACATTTAAGGGGGTTGCAGTAATGTCATATGTATCAGAAGAAAAGCAGGCCCCCAAAGGTTTCCAATTGCAACCATCTTCTCTATATATAGGGCTGGATTCAACCACCCGGAAGTCGGTGCAAGGATTTCTGCTTCCACAATAAGGCTTCCACCCCCCTCCTCCCACTGAGTGCCCCTAAGTCTCCCCCAAATCTACTCTGGGGGGTTATGAATACTCCCAGAACGGTGCATGGGGGAAGAACCATCTCCTTTGTGCTATGCTGAATTCCACCCAGAATGTTTGTTGGCTTAGTTTTGCATTTGTCTCCACCTCCTTTCGCTCACCGGAAGAATCAGAAAACAGGAAGACCAAAATTTTAATAAGGAATGGAGAAAATTCATAACTTATCTTAAAGAGCATTGTAAACAGTTAAAATCATTAGTAGGATTGGAATATCGCTTGTAGTTTAATGGTGAATTTTGGACACAATGGAGATGTAAAAGATTTGGATCATCATAAAAGATGCAGGAGGAAATGATTAACAATAGGACCTACAAAGGGGGAGGAAGGGAGTCCAGGAGATTCTTTGGAATCGTGGTTTTTATTATCTATGTTCCATATATGACTGTAAATTTTTAATCTGAAAAACCAGATAAATTTTAAAAAAATTAAAAAAAAGAATTTAAGTCTATGACACGAAGTCTTCCATCAATCCACACCATTCTGTTTGCCTCTAGAACTCATGCAGCAAAAGTGCAACCATTCAAAGCGCAGCTTACCTTGCCTACTGGGTCGCTGTTGCTGATCTTCGCCAAATAGGTCCCTTACGTATTGGCTCTGGTAGTATGTTTGCTCTCTTCCCATTGCTGATGCAGACTAAGGTGGCAGTAAAAATATTCTTCATGCAAACTCTACCTTTTAAAAACTGCAATGCAATTTCAGTGGGTCTTTTATATGATTGGTCCAGGTGCAATTCTACCCAAACCCAGTCTTCGTTCATTCATCATGTATGACACTATGACTGAGCATTCTTTTATGAATGAGTTTGCGTAGGAGGAGGATGAGAGAAATGATGACCTTCGGGGAAATTGCACTCCTTTCCTGTTTTATTAACCCCTGTAATTCTAAATGACAAAGTAGGTATATTACATCTATAAAAGGAACCCCTCCAGTTCAATCACCCTTTCCTGGAACAAACTTGACAGCCTAATGATTTCCAATGGACTTTTACAAACACAGAGACACAGAAAGGATGCCGGGCCATTATTATAATCATATGATGGCTAGGTGTAAAACTTTGTTTCCCAACGCAGGGCTCATCCAGCCTCCCTTTTGTGTTGCATTTCTAGGCAAACAGGTAGGTCTCTTTTGCCCCTAGAAAGTGTAGGGCAAAAGGTCAGTGTGGGCGAACCTGCAATTAAGGACTTTAGGGTTGCAAAGTAGCATACCAAGGAACAAAGCTCATCATAGTACTTTTCTTTCCACTTTGCCCTCTTTTCAGTAAATGTATAGTAATTGTTCATTCAAGATGACATGAAGAATACAGAAAAGGACCGTGTATATGAAATCTCGTGCTATTCCCTTATCTCACACAACTATAATAATAATAATAATAATAATAATAATAATAATAATAATAATAAATTTTATTTATACCCCGCCCTTCCCAGCCAAAACTGGGCTCAGGGCAGCTAACACCAATAAAAATTACAATAAAATATAAAAGAAAGAAAAACCGTTAATTAACATACAGGTTAAAATTTAAAATTTAAATGCAGCTTCATTTATCGCCCATAATCAAAACCATAAGGGGAGGAAACATCAGACTGAGTCCAACCCAAAGGCCAGGTGGAACAGCTCTGTCTTGCAGGCCCTGCGGAAAGATGCCAAATCCCGCAGGGCTCTGGTCTCTTGTGACAGAGCGTTCCACCAAGTTGGGGCCAGTACTGAAAAGACCCTGGCCCTAGTTGAGACCAGTCTAACAACCTTGTTAGACTCAACTATCTGGTCTCAACTATCCGAGATCTCAGTTGTGCTGCTCAGACATACGCATGTTGGATTTTACACGCATTCATCCTGCCAAAAGATTAAGTCCATGTGTGGGTGTTCAGTGGCCTTGGAGATGGGACAGGCATTCCAGGTAGACATGAGGGGACAGTCTAATCCACTCCCCCCACCAGACAAAGGAGAACAGTGAGGGATGTTATTGACCAAACGGATCCAGGAGCCCTTAAACACAAAAAGAAGAGCTTCCTGGATTGTGGTAGAGATTGCTCATACACTTGCTGAGCAACAATGCTCCTCATGTGGTGAAATAGCAGGCGCACACTCCTCAAACACACATAGACCAGGTGAGGTGGAGGCCTACATACACCTAGACTCAATTTCCCTAAAAAGACAAAAAGAATAGATGACACAAATCAGGACTATATGTGTGTATGGGCATCCGTGTAATGGGTCTGCCTTAAATATCCATCCACATGTTTTTGGTAGAGGTGAGGAGGACTGCCACCCAGTAAGGGTATGAACTGGCTCTTTCAACCAGTGCATCAACACCTTTTGCTTAAAAGATCCATGATACGTTAAATAATTCTAGTTATCCTTTATACAGCTATTTTCAGTCCATTAAAATAACACCCAAGGGAACCAAGCTAGGATTCATTGGCCTACCTGAGTAGGGTCTGAAACAGAGGAGAGCTTGGCTCTGAGCCTCGCATCAACCAGGCCCCCAGTCGGAGGTATTTTGTTAGGAATGTTGTTGTAATATGGATGTTCTGCTGCTGCCTCAACATCTTCTTCCACCCAAAGTTCATCCAAACTTTGCATCCTGTCAGAAAGAAGCTCTGTTACTTTGCTCCTTCAGTTTTTATTCAGTTGTCTATTTAACTGCCAACGTCTAAAATGTGACAAATATATCCCTTAACAAGTTAAGTTCTGTTGTTATATAAACTATAGAATTCACCTTTGGGCATAATCCAACAGTTTGAGGGATCTCTTGAATTGGCTCAATAGGTTCCCTGTTGACCAGCATACAGGTATTCTCAAATACAATAGTCCCTTGTATTAACTACTTTGTTGCAGTACAATCCAAGACTGGGAGTAAGGGGTCATCCACACTTTCTCTTGATCCGTATTTTGGTCGTATTGTGCACCGATTAATTCCACCGGGCCCAAGAGCTTTTCTTGTTGTTTTGCGGTTGTGCCTTTCAAAACTCCAATATTACCTGCTGAACCAGATCTTACCAGATGTGTGGAAAATTCAAAGGGAGGTTTTGCTTAACCAAGCATCAATTCAGCAGGCATGATCGGAAGTTCACAATGGGCAGCTGAAAGGACACTGTTATTGCTTTCTCTGTTACAGAGAGCAAGGGTTTGAGGCTGGCACCCAAATTCGCTACCAGAGCAGCCTCCCTCAACCTGATACCCCCACCAGATGCTTTGGGCAAAAACAACAACCATCCTTCTCTGACCATTGGACTGTGCTAAGACTGGTGGCCACATTCAACAAGATTTGGAGGACATCAAGTTGAGCAAGGCTGTTCCAGTGATGTAAGCCTTATTCCGTTGGATGGGGCAGGTGTCACAATAATCAGCTGTGAATATTTGCAGCCAGTTGTTGTTCCCTCCTGCAAATGAACTCTCCTTTTATTTTAGCAGTCTTTGAAAGAAACAACACTTCCACACACAAAAATAAAAACTCCTGTTGTACTTGCTCACCTATCATGAAGAGCCGGGATCTTTGAAGGACATTGCAAATATTGCTTAAAGCGAAGTTCAAATGCTTGTCCTATACTGCTGATAATATCTTGGGCCAGGCCATCAGAGCACTCCAGGATATGACATGCTAAAGGAACGGGGAAGCAAGAAAAGTATTTTAGAGTCTAAGCTTGAAGCTTGAAGAAATCAATGCTGTAGTAGTAGTAGTAATAATAATAATAATTTATTATTTATACCCCGCCCATCTGGCTGAGTTTTCCCAGCCACTCTAGTCGGCTTCCAGCAAAATATTTAAATATTTAAAAAAATTAAAATACAAGTAGTTTTACACCTTTGTCCTTTGCTTTAAAAAGATAAACGTAAAACAATCTATGGCTTTAAAAAAAATAATAATAATTCCAAACTCCAAAATTTAAAAGATAACTACCAAGTTGTCCATCCCTCATGGAGAAGTAAACTAATGGCTCAGTCACCTTCCAACTTAATCATTTATAACCTTCTATAGCAAACCTGTACATATTTCACTAGTCTGCATCATCTACGAGGCTACAAATCATTTCCTTCCTCCTTGGCGTTTTCTGATTAATTACTTCTAGCTAATAAAAGGAACACGGGTGGCGCTGTGGGTTAAACCACAGAGCCTAGGGCTTGCTGATCAGAAGGTCGGCGGTTCAAATCCCCGCAACGGGGTGAGTTCCCGTTGCTTGGTCCCTGCTCCTGCCAACCTAGCAGTTCGAAAGCACGTCAAAGTGCAAGTAGATAAATAGGAACCGCTCTGGCGGGAAGGTAAACGGCATTTCCGTGCGCTGCTCAGGTTTGCCAGAAGCGGCTTTGTCATGCTGGCCACATGACCTGGAAGCTGCACGCCGGCCCCCTCGGCCAGTAATGCGAGATGAGCACCGCAACCCCAGAGTCGGTCACGACTGGACCTAATGATCAGGGGTCCCTTTACCTTTAATAAAGCTGCGAGAGAAGAGTCTCACAAAAACTCTGAGGAAGTAACTGAGCTAGCAACTCAAAAGATTGCTTAAAGTGAGAAATATTCATTAAGTTAAACCTTGTACACCATGTAAATGTCCTGAGTTTAGGGAGGGCACCTTATGGATGCAAACTGAGCAGCTTCTTAGCCTTTCATGTGAATTTCTTTGCAGGAACTGAGGTTCAAATCAAATCCCCACCGAGCCCAGTGGATGGCTTTGACCAAGTCATTGACTCACTGCCAGACCTACTTCATAAGGTTCAAAATGCAACTTTGAGGGCCAAACTAGACATAGGAATATAGGAAGCTGCCTTTTGCCAAGTTGGGCCATTATAGTCAGGCTATCTCAGTATTGTCTTCGCTATGCTGACTAGCGGTGGCTCTCCATGGTTTTAGACAGGAGTCTCTCCCTGGAGATGCCGGGGGTGGAACTTGGGACCTTCTGAAATGGAAATGGATTGATTCAAAAGGGGTGGGTGGGAAGGTTTCTGCTCTCTCTGGCAGACCGTGCTGTGGAAGCCACATGCAGCCAGCCTTTTAAGCCTCACTGCCAGGCTGGGCAAGGCAACAGCCAATGGCCGACCATTCAACAAGGCACCACCCTCCAAGTGGGGTCTCCGACTGGCCCATTGAAATTTGGCCTCTTTGGTGGGAAGACCGCCCCTCACTATCACTGGTCGAGGGGAATTTCCCAGCAGTGGCCAGTGAGCAAGCATGCTCTAGGTGCCGGGGTGAAGGCGAAATGTAAGGGGGCCACAACTGTCACTCCCCATAAATGTGGCGAGCGTCCATTATCTACTGCTGAACTACAGCCCTTCCCCAAGACAATAGAGATCTGTGCTCATCCTACCTCTTAACATTTTGGCAAACAGAAATTGTGTAAGGGGCCATTTGGATTGGGACCACAGTCATGGGTAGTTAACCCTTTACTCCAGTATTATGCATGGTTTTCTTCTAACTGATGGGAATAGTGTGGGATGTAATCCACTTGGAGCAGTCAAGTACAACATTCCTTGTTTTCCTAGAGTGGACATGCAGGGGAATGTTTAGTCCAGCCAGTCGAAACTTCCTGTTCCTTCTGGCTGGAGCATCCTTCCTTTTGCATGTGATAAAAGGTGGGCATGACCTAATCTGTCCAGGTAACAAAAGGACGAGTCACGTAGCAACTCTCTCTCTTTTCCATCTTCCTTTCATCGTGTGAACTGCTGGACTGGTAGCCTGCAGTCACTGGGATTATTCCCCTATATGGGGTAGACCCACATGTACATAAAAGGTAAAGGGACCCCTGACCATTAGGTCCAGTCGCGGACGACTCTGGGATTGCGGCGCTCATCTCGCTTTATTGGCCGAGAGCCGGCGTACAGCTTCCAGGCCATGTGGCCAGCATGACAAAGCCGCTTCTGGCAAACCAGAGCAGCACACGAAAACGCCGTTTACCTTCCCGCCAGAGCAGTTCCTATTTATCTACTTGCACTTTGACGTGCTTTCGAACTGCTAGGTGGGCCGGAGCTGGGACCGAGCAACGGGAGCTCACCCCGTCGGTTGCAGGGATTCGAACTGCCGACCTTCTGATCAGCAAGCCCTAGGCTCTGTGGTTTAACCCACATGACCTGGAAGCTGTACGCCGGCTCCCTCGGCCAATAATGCGAGATGAGCGCTGCAACCCCAGAGTCGGTCACGACTGGACCTAATTGTCAGGGGTCCCTTTACCTTTACCTTTACCTTCACCGTTAGCGGAAGGGAAGCCATTATCAATAGAACACAGTGCCTTGATGAGAATCTGAGCAGTGTACATTTTCAAAAAGAAGAGGAGATTGAATGTTAAGCAGTACTTTACCTCTGCGATTCACAGGGTCCTTAGCTACATAGGCAACATAGTCTGTTGTATCCTGTAGGCAGAGGGAGGGGAGGTGGGGGGCAGGGAGACAAACATCTACCATGAATATGTGAGTTTTCATTCTATGCTGCAACAAAGGTGCGCTGCTTTTCATCTGAGTGTTTGCAACTGGTTGCCTGTGCTTGGATACCATGGTGACGAGTGTGTTATAAATATCATCCAGATAGAGAGATTAGATTCTAGAGTAGATACATTAAGGCAGGAAGGCAGAGAGAACCTCTTGCACAGAAAACGCTG
Source organism: Darevskia nairensis (assembly GCA_034642065.1). Taxonomy (NCBI): domain Eukaryota; kingdom Metazoa; phylum Chordata; class Lepidosauria; order Squamata; family Lacertidae; genus Darevskia; species Darevskia nairensis. The sequence goes on from JAWWNI010000992.1 coordinate 134,278, forward strand.
CGAAATAATAGAGCGAGTCCTTGGTATAAAACCATCAATTCAAAGGCTATAATACCGTTAAAAACTGGGCCATCTTTTTCAATATCTATCGAAAGGTACCCAAATTACAATTAAAATGCTATGCTGTATCTTCAGAAGGTACAATTTTCTTAAAGCAACAAACCATCTTTGTTGTTATATCTGAAATGAGCCAATATTTTATAAGTGGGGAAATGTAATATTCCCGCCCCGCCCCCACAAGATTTCAGGAGTGTGGTATCAATGGGATCTTTGCAACTCTTTTTTTCTTCTGTGCTCAAACACAATCTGTACCACACTGAGGTGTGTTTGTAGGTCTTCAGTATTTAAGCTAAAAAGCACAAATCCAGAAGTTTGTGGTAAGAGAATATGCAAGAGAAGAGTTTCAACTTACAATATAAGTTTATAAAAAGGTGGGGGGAAGCAGAGGAGGAAGAAGAGGGAGAGGCAACTAGGAATGAATATGGGCACAGCGCACAAATGCAATAATAATTCACACCTGTGTGAGTGTCTGGAGGCAGTTGGAGGATGGATGGCGGCTAACAGATTGAGGTTGAATCCTGACAAGACAGAAGTACTGTTTTTGGGGGACAGGAGGCGGGCAGTTGTGGAGGACTCCCTGGTCCTGAATGGGGTAACTGTGCCCCTGAAGGACCAGGTGCGCAGCCTGGGAGTCATTCTGGACTCACAGCTGTCCATGGAGGTGCAGTTTAATTCTGTATCCAGGGCAGCTGTCTACCAGCTCCATCTGGTACGCAGGCTGAGACCCTACCTGCCCGCAGACTGTCTCGCCAGAGTGGTGCATGCTCTAGTTATCTCCCGCTTGGACTACTGCAATGCGCTCTATGTGGGGCTACCTTTGAAGGTGACCCGGAAACTACAATTAATCCAGAATGCGGCAGCTAGACTGGTGACTGGGAGCGGACGCCGAGACCACATAACACCGGTCCTGAGAGATCTACATTGGCTCCCAGTACGTTTCCGAGCACAATTCAAAGTGTTGGTGCTGACCTTTAAAGCCCTAAATGGCCTCGGCCCTGTATACCTGAAGGAGCGTCTCCACCCCCATCGTTCAGCCCGGACACTGAGATCCAGTGCCGAGGGCCTTCTGGCGGTTCCCTCACTACGAGAAGCCAAGTTACAGGGAACCAGGCAGAGGGCCTTCTCGGTAGTGGCGCCCGCCCTGTGGAACGCCCTCCCAGCAGAGATCAAAGAGAACAACAACTACCAGACCTTTAGAAGATATCTGAAGGCAGCCCTGTTTAGGGAGGCTTTTAATGTTTAATAGATTATTGTATTTTAATGTTCTGTTGAAAGCCACCCAGAGTGGTTGGGGAAACCCAGCCAGATGGGCGGGGTATAAATAATAAATTATTATTATTATTATTATTATTATTATTATTATTATTATTACACATTTGAGTCATCACTAGGGTCGGGTGGAGGGGAGCGGTGGCCCTGCAAATGTTGCTGGAGCATCACTCCCATAATCCCTGACCATTGGCCATGCTGGTTGAGCTGATCTGGTGGGCGACAGGTTCCCTAACTCTGGCTAAGGTCATACCATCAATAAGCGAAGGTGTTTGTGTGATCAATCACAGATTGATCACCACAGCTAAAAATATAAGGTGAGCCTGCTGGATCGGGCCAACAGCCTGCTCAGCAGCCTGTTCTGACAGTGGCCAACCAGATGCCTGTGAGAAACCCACAAGCAGGGTTCAAGCGCAACAAGGCTCTCCCCTTCTGTCACTTCCAGCAACCGGTATTCAGGAAACAACAACAACATTATATAATTATAATTTTATTCATTCATTCATTAATTCATTCATTCATTCATTCCCAGCCCATCAGGCTAGGTTTCCCCAGCCACTCTGGGCGGCTCCCAACAGATTAAAAACAGAATAAAACATCAAACATTAAAAACTTCCTTAAACAGGGCTGCCTCTTCAGATGTCTTCTAAAAGTCAGATAGTTTAGCACAGTTGTCATTTGCTCTGTTAATTTATTCAATGGAATTTACTGATCAGTGGGAGAGCAATTTCTCCCCCTTATAATATATATTTTGATGATGATGATGATGATAATCATTTATTACTTATACCCCACCCATTTGGCCAGGCCTCCCCAGCCACTCTGGGCGGCTCCCAACAGATTAAAAACACGATAAAATATCAAACATTAAAAACTTCCCTAAACAGGGCTGCCTTCAGATGTCTTCTAAACGTCAGATAGTTGCTTATTTCCTTGACATCTGACGGGATGGCGTTCCACAGGGTGGGCACCACCACCGAGAAGGCCCTCTGCCTAGTTCCCTGTAACCTCACTTCTCGCAGTGAGGGAACCGCCAGAAGGCCCTCAGAGCTGGACCTCGGTGTCCGGGCAGAACGATTGCTGTCTCCAATTGTGAATGCACAGCATAGTTGGGTGGAACTTTCATACCATTTGCTTTCAAATCATGCAAAACTTTTCCAAGGGGACAGTTCAAGCATTTAACTGAGAGTCACCGTAGTGAGAGATGCATGTGTAAATTCAGCCCTGTGTCACAACAATCCTTTGAACTGGGCCTGCCCTCCACCCATCTCTTGTCAATACTGCTCTACTGCTTGCCACTAGGCAACTCACGTTCCGAAAATTCAGTAGGCAGTGGCATTTCAGGAGCTGACGCTTGGGTTACATATAGAGCCACCCCACCCCCAAAGATAAATGTAGAGGCTAAAAACACCTCTGCCCACAGCAGAAATTGCTCATTATACAGTCATTTAGTGTTCAGACCGCTATGCTATTGATAATATGGGGTTCTGTCTTTCTTTTTAATCATGAAGTTATTTTCAGAAAATATTGGCTTCATTTCATCTTTACTGTAACACCTCTGAGAGTACCTTCATATATCACAGGAGTGTTCGAGTTAAACTGAATGATGATGCCTTGTTTTGAATTTCCAGAGCTTTCACTTAGAACTTAATGGCAAAGGTCTAATTAGCAATATTTCCCGAACAAGTTAAGTGATCAGTTGCGGCACGGTACCCTCACATCAGTACCACAGTATGATTTCATCAGTTCCAAAATGAGAAGGATTCTGAATAAATGAATTAAAAAGCTTACCACATCTACTCCAGATGCAAAGGAAATAGACTGCATATGATGGTTTGCTATAATCTGTAAAGGGTTCAGGAAAAGATTAGCAAAAGTGTGAGATGCAGTCAGACTTTCCAGAGTCACATTCACACCATCTGTTTAAAGCACATGGCTTCCCCCAAAGAATTCTGGGAATTGTAGTTTACCCTCTCCCCAGAGAGACACAGTTCCAAGCACCTGTAGCAAACTACACTTTCCAGGGTTGGTTTGGGGGGGAGCCATGAGCTTGAAACGTCCCCGAAAGCCTAAAAACAGAAACAATAACATCGAAAACAAATGTGCAAAGTCGTGCGTCTCCAAACCTTCCGTGACAGCATGCCCAGATGGCAACTCCCCAGGATCTCAGAGTGGCACACAGATGCTAAACCCAAAGTCCTGGAATCCTGCAAGGCGGGCTGGCTTTTGGTGTGATCACAGTATGACACTTGCCACACGGATCTGGCAGCCCACGGATACTGCCTTAGGCAAGGACAGGTGAAAGCACAGCATGGATTCACCCGCTCATGAAGATTGTGGGAAGTCATTTGTGTGATGGCTTGGGATTCAGACTCAGATGCTGAACCTGAGGGATCCCAGCCTGCATAGGATTCCCCGCCTCCAGAACCAGCAGAGCCGGGGCTAGGGCCTGAGTCTGAAGGGTGCTCACCTATGCTGGATCCTCAGGTGCAGGCATCGGCTGAGTCTGCTCTGGCTCCTGATGGGATGGAGGACCCATTGCCTGCAGGTGCTCCACTCCCAGCCCTGTCAGGGGAAGCTGAGGTTGCCTCTGGGTCCGGTAACCTTCCAGCCTCTCCTGAGCTGCAGAGGCTCAGGGCAGCGAGGCGAAGGGAACTAAGTTCCCGCAGGAGGAGTGCTCACCTCCAAGCCAGGAGAGGCGAGTCACCAGAGGATCGGGGCCGCCCTCTGCCTCGGGGCAGATAAAAGCCGGCCAGCCCCAGCCCCAAGTTGCAGGAGCAACATTGTTGGTGACCCGTCCTGCTTTCCCTAACCCGTCCTGCTTTCCTGCCTGAGCTCCTGACCCGCCCTGGTTCCCTGCTTGCCTACCTGTTCCCGACTTTGCCTGACCCCCTGCCCTGCACCCAGCTTCAGTGACTACGGACTGCCTTTATGTTGCACCTCTGACCATGGACCGGACTTGGACCTCGCCTTTCGGGTAACCCACGGGACCAGCACAATGCGTTTGTCATCCAATTTGGTGGTCATCCCTCCCTTTCTTTGGAGCAAATCCCACACTTTAACATGTGCTGTGTGATGGAAATACTTAGTTTTGTCTGCCCTGGATCTTCCAGCGTTCAGCTACTCGGATGCACCGGCAAATGCTAGTTATAACAAATGACTTTGCAGAAGTACAGGAGCACTAAGCACAGAAATAATCTGGCAGGTAGCAAGGAACAAGCGCCATGGAACTTTTAAGAGCAGCAGGCAGGGATGAGAGCATACAGACCTGTTTGGAATCAGGCGTCATCAGGTTTAAGCTGGTGGTAGAGATATTCAGAGTAATGCTCATTCCCGCGAACTGAAGGTTGCTCTTCCCCAAGATACTAGAGAGAGCTTTACTCGGCGGCTGTAAAAGCAAAAATCACACATCTCAGGACTCTACAGCTTCTGGTGACACCTGACTCCATGCTGCATAAACGGAAGCCTCTGGGGTTTATTCGTCAAGAGTGTGACATTTTAATCAACGTTCTGCGGATGCTTTTATTCAAAGTTAGTAAGAAACAAGCCGCGTGTCAATTCACAAGGAAGGGAAAGTGCTACGAGGAGAGAGAGAATTTGCAGATTGTTTCTATATAGATAAGGAAAATATAGTGATCTGAAGTGGTTGGTGTCATACCAGGGAGACCTGGATTCAAATTCCCCTAAAACCTTACCAGATAACCTTGCTTCAGTCACCATCTCTCGGCCTACCCTACCTCACAGGGTTGTTCAGAGGATGAAATGGGAGTGAGGAACCACGTACACCAGTGATGGCTAACCTTGACACTCCAGATGTTTTGGGACTACAACTCCCATCATCCCTGACCACTGATCCTGTTAGCTAGGGATGATGGGAGTTGTAGTTCCAAAACATCTGGAGTGTCAAGGTTAGCCATCACTGACGTACACCATTCTGAGCTCCTTGGGAGAATGGGTTGCATATTAAACAAATGTAATAAATAGATAAAAAGAACCAAGAGGCATGAGGCATGAGATGAACATGTGGAGTGATGCTGAATTACCTCAAAGTGTCAGAAGAGAAGCTTTTCTGTAACAGCAGAAAGCTAAATTCTATTAACTATAGAAACGCTGAAACATTTGCAATTATAGCTGCTCATGAAAGCCACTTTAAATCACTCCATATAACTCACAGTTGAGTAATAAACCATTTGTGTGGATTCTCCACACAGTTGAGACAATTTGGGGCCACAAGCCCTTCCTTTAGGGTTTGCAAGCATGGAGGAAAGTGTTGTTTTATTTCATTCAGGAAAAATGCTGTTAGACAAGTATTAACAGGCGCACTGGCTGAAAAGGGGGTAGGTTTGCTGACTGCTGCCCAGGGATTGTACCTGCCGCTTTACGGCAATAAGGAAATGCAATACAAGTATAAGAAAAGGCTTTGCAACAAGTTCAATAAATAAATAACTTCAAAATTTAAGACCGGTAACATTCTCAGAAAGACACCTAAGTCTGCCAACCATATATGACATACTTTAGTTATAGTAAGTGGTGTCAGCTCCCTGTGAATGTGAGTTCATACATGCTTTTGAGAGTCACCTGAGAGTCAGCAACAGATGAGACTTGAAGGGATGGCACAAGCATGTGTGACTCAGCTATTAACATTTGAATTAAACTACCCATGGGCTGATTTAGGGCCTATTATTATTATTATTATTATTATTATTATTAGTCCCAGCCTAGCCTTCTCTGTAACATGTATTCAATGATTAAATGCTAAACTGAACACTAGCATTAATTGTCATATTTATCCTGGTATAAGACAGTTAAATTTGGCTTGTGTATGCCTGAAAACACACACACACACACACTTTTGCATTTTCTGCCCAGACACTGCTTCCAACTGCAGTATTCCGGCTATGTCCAGGAAATTCCAGACATATGGCAACCCTAAGCAAGGGCAAAGGATTTAAGCTCTCCTATAAATCAGAAGCCACACAACTGCAATCTACTTTTCAAATTTACAAATAGTGTCCTCTCTGGCTCAGCCCTGACTCTGTCTACCTAGTACTTAGCTTGCTATGCTGTTATCTTGTTGTTTATATAATGTTTTCATTTTGGTTTTTGCTGCTGTAGATTTTAAGCTCATTCATGAGATGTTATATTTGATGGATTGGTCTGCAAACTACCCGGTGATCTGTCAGAAAAAAGAACAGCGTGGAAGTTAAAATAACTATTATAATGAATAATACTTTGAACTAAAGGAGAGTATGGTGGTGGAATCTAAGATGAGTTCCTAAGAAGAGGACAGGGCTTCCAATTCAGATTCACACAACCTTTGTTTGAAAACAGAACTACAGCACATCATTTGAAGTCTACACAACTTTCTAACTGGCATAAGCCATGACAACTTATCTACTATTCTTACGGCCAAACTAGATGTTACGTGATTATAAGCAAGTGTTTGGTATATAATTTTGGTCTTTAAATGACAGACAGAAATCTTGTGAGAGTGGGGTCTTGTGTCATTCAAGGAGGGGTTTGTCAGTTTGCATTTCTTAGTGCACAAAGTATTGATTTGATATGTAGAGATCTTCCCTAGTCTACTTAATTCAAGAGGGTTCTGGAAGCTTCTCTGTGTGAAAGAAGCAAGCAGAAGGTTCATGATGTTTGGGTTATTCCTTCAGAGAAGCTGGTTCGAACTGGTTCTCTTGTCTCTTCTGTCAATGCTGACTATAATAAGAGGCCAGAAGGAGCCTGGATTTCACCCTTTGTCTTTCTATCTCTTTTCCTTCTGGTGTGGTGTTCTGTATATAGTATGCATAGTGTTAAGGTTTTAGTCTTATTATAAGTTACTGTAAGTTTTAAGTTAAGTCTGCTGCAACTGGATTTCTTATGGACAGTGCCAATCCTGAATGTATGGGATTTGTGACCATTATGCTTCAATAGCAGTGAAGCTCTGCTGGATGAAATACAATGGCTTCTGGTCTGTTGTTTGGGAATCCTGCAACGTGTTTTTACTCTGCTAACTATACACTGGGTTCTGCCCTGGATTAATATTAAGTAGAATTTCAATGACAGAGTTTGGCGTTTACTCATGTGTCATGTACAGTGGCTTAGCATGGGTTGCCAGTGTCCAGGGCAAGGAAAGTATTGCACCCCTGAAGAAGAAGAAGAAGAAGAAGAAGAAGAAGAAGAAGAAGAAGAAGAAGAAGAAGAAGAGGAGGAGTTTGGATTTGATATTCTGCTTTATCACTACCCAAAGAAGTCTCAAAGCGGCTAACAATCTGCTTTTCCCTTCCTCCCCCACAACAAACACTCTGTGAGGTGAGTGAGGCTGAGAGACTTCAGAGAAGTGTGACTAGCCCAAGGTCACCCAGCAGCTGCATGTGGAGGAGAGGAGACACGAACCCAGTTCACCAGATTACGAGTCCACCCCTCTTAACCACTACACCACAATTGCTGCAGCTCTCGGCCACTCTACAGCTGGGGGGGAGGCAGCTGGCCATCTTGCCCCCCCCAGGGTGGCACCTGGGGCACACTGCCCCCACCCCTGCCTTCGTACACCCCTCGGTCCAGCCAGTCGAAACTCCCTATTCCTCCACCCTACCCACTGTTAATGTATGATATCAGCGAACCATCTCACTCAAATACGTTATTTAGGGAATTGCCAGTGGAAGAATCTCTGTTGACCCCAATAGGAGCGTCAGTATTTGTACATGCATGTGTGTTGTGATTTTGGTACACAGGTAAAGGATTAACTGCCTTTCCCATGGGCACAATACTGCTCCCATGGCAGTGATTCAAAGGACAAAAATTGTACATGTAAAATGCATACATGGATTTGATGTCACATCCAGTTTGGTGCCAAGAGAATATGATCACGTTGACAAAAAGACACAAGGCAAATACCTTTCTTTTTTTAAAGGCTCCTTTGGCTGCCGGCACAGCTTCGCAAACAAGGCTGATCGCTTCCCTGGAGAGACAGAAAAGAACATTGGGTAGCAAATGGTTTCATGGTGCCAGAAACATACGGTTTGGTTTCTCATGATGGCATTCAAGCAATGATCTACTGGAAAGTCTGAAAATGGACTAAAGCATTCTGATGCTCATAGCAAACCAAAGTTTGCATTTGAAATATTGCACCATTTGATCGTCTCATAGGCTGTACTGAGTATGTTAAAAGTAAGAAAAGAAGGCCAACCAATCTTGCTAATTTTCTTAGGGAATTGTGAAGTTTTAGCATATTCAGAGCTGCCCACAGTACATCATCTCATATTACCTTGTAATCTGTGTTCTAGTATTGAAGTCAAGGGATCTCATGGAACGCAAGACCTCTATACATCCCAAGTACTACAGGAAGGAGAAGAAAATGGTAAAAAAGCATAAGTGAGAAAGCTTTATAACAGGCATTTTAAAATGCAAAATAAAAGCACAAATCATTTCCTCCCACAAGTGCACACAAACAGATGGAGAGTGGGGCACACATAGGAATTTATTTAGCTTTATTTATGCATGTTCTTATATGTCTCATTTTCACCAAACAAGAGTCCCCACACAAACTGATAAAACAAATAAAAGTATAGTATAATAGTCCCCACAAAATGTACAATATTAAAATATAATAATAATAATAATAATTAATAATAATTAGAAGGGAGGAAAATCACAGCCCTTTATTGGGCTTATTCTGTTCCCACCCACCAGGTTCTTACATGGATGCATCACTTGGGAAGACAGGCGAACTAATTCCAGCGTACTGGAAGAAGCAAAGATCACCAGTGTTGAAGCAATGATTCTTCAACATCAACTTTGTAGGACTGGTCATGTTGTGCGGATGCCTGATGATCGTCTTCCAAAGCAACTACTCTATTCCAAACTTTAAAATGGAAAGCGTAATGCTGGTGGTCAACAAAAGAGTTTTAAAGACTGTCTCAAGGCAAATCTAAAAAAAACATGTAGTATAAACACTGACAACTGGGAAACACTGGCCTGCGAGCGCTCCAGCTGGAGAACAGCCTTTACCAAAGGTGTCATGGGCTTTGAAGACACTCGAACTCAGGACGCAAGGGAGAAATGTGCTAAGAGGAAGGCACGCTTGGCAAAACCACACTGTGATCAATTCACCCTTTATCGGATTCCCCGTGAAAGTGGGTGGGAGTCAGATATAGTTTGGATGATGCCAATGCCTAAGCCAATACCACTCACATTCTGTATTCCAGTGTTTCCCAACCTAATCTAGGCAACGGCACACTTATTTCATTAAAAAAATCTCGCGGCACACCGCTCCTCCCCCACCCGGCTGCGCCGGGTCTCCTGACCCAGAGTTACCTCTGGGATCAGCTGTAGCGCGGCGTCCTTTCTCCCGCCCATCAGCTGGGGCACCAGGTCGGGATTCTCCCGCGAGGCTTCTGTTGCTGCTGCTGCTGCAGCAGCCAAGGGAGCAGTGCCGCCCTGGCTTCCGCTTCGCCGCTGGGCTCCAGCAGCGCCGCCGCCACGGTCCTGTGCAGCGCGGGGCTGCAGGTCCCTTTTTCCGCGGCACATCAGCCGGTGTCTCGCGGCACACCAGTGTGCCGCGGCACACCGGTTGGGAAACGCTGCTGTATTCAATAAAGTTGTGTCCTAAATTTTGCCCAATAACGTAAACTAAAATCCCGTGTCACTGTGCTTCATATTATTTTGGGGGGTGTTGGAGGGTCTCGAATCGCAACTATATAAAAGAAAGGGACAGCGGCCTGATATTCCATAAATGACAACTGCTGGAAGGCTAGCAAACGGAAAGTGGACTTAGGCATTGGGTCAGGAACTTCTCGGCAACTTTTCCCCCTGCACTTAATCTTAAATATTACCCATATAACCTTTACTAAGAGTCCCCCAATCCCTATCACCCACTCAGCAGATGCTGAAATGGCAGTTTAAATGAAGTATAAAAAATAAAGGTGCTGCATTGTGACCTTAGAAATATTTCATGAACAAAAATGTAATAAGATAAGATAAGATAAGATAATTTATTGTCATTGCACAAGTACAAGCACAGCGCTATACAAGTGCAACGAAATTGCATGCCCCCCGTAAAAACAGAAAGAAAGAAAAAACAAAACAAAAAGCAGCACAAAACACACACACACCAAGGAAAACCACACATACACACACATACACCCATCACAGCTCTCCAAGGTCATATTATCTGGTTACAGCGTTTAAGATGGTTATAGCTCTTGGGTAGAAACTGTTCTTCAATCTATTTGTTCTTGATCTAATTGTTCTATATCTTCTACCCGAAGGCAGTGGGGCAAAGAGGCTATGTCCTGGATGAGATGGATCCTTTAAAATATTGTTAACCTTTTTAAGGCAACGGGAACTGTATAGTTCTTCCAGAGATGGGAGAGGATGACCAATAATATTTTGGGCTGTGGTTATGACTTTTTGAAGTATCTTCTTCTCCCTGGCTGTGCAGCTGGAGAACCAAGCACAAATACAGTATATAAGAATGCTCTCTATGGAGCCTCGGTAGAAGGACACCAGCAGTCTCTCACTCAGATTGTTCTTCTTTAAAAGTCTGAGGAAATAAATTCTCTGCTGGGCCTTCTTTACCAGAGCAGTAGTATTTGCGCTCCAAGTCCGTACCCCGTACCCGTAATACCCCGTACCCTCGAGATTCTACGCAACGTCTGGTCAGAGGTATACATTTTGATGATGCGAGCAGCAAAGCCATCTGCATTTAATCCTGGCGCAGAAAATCCCTGAAAATGCTGGTTGACAGCCAGCCCTCTATTAACCATTCTAAAAATAGGCCTGCAAAATTAGAAATTTCTTACTTAGGGAGATTTGAATTCATGGCTGTCTGCATACAATCTGTCTCAGCGTCGCATTGTAATAGTTTTAGCTGGAAAAGAGGAGCCTGCCTTCGAAAACTTGCCAAGATTTATTCATGTTGAACTGATTGCTTGTAAAGCCATGTGATAACACAAAGATGGCTTCATTTAAAAAATAATAATCCAGGGTGTTAATTGCACATGAGGGAAATATATGAATATGTGTGTTTCCAGATATATTCATGTGTGCAAGAAGATCTCTTAATATGCAGTTCCCATATCTGAATTATGTTCTAATGGGTGAGATTTGAGCACAGGAGAATGACAAGCAGTCATAGAGATTTAAGGCTGCAATTTAATCTAATTCTTCAATCTCAGGAGGGCGTGGATGATGAACAAGAGAAAGGCATTAAATTCCTTTAATAGTTAACAGAATAGTTTGAACTAGGGTAAAGCTGGTGGGCTATGCATTTGCTTCGTAAAGGAAACTGTACTATTAATCTGCCATTTGAGAAATATAAAATCAAGAGCTCTGCGGTAAAAAGTCTCAAATCCAGATCCACCTTGGATGCTCACTGCAGCTTCTCACCAGTTCCGTGGCTCTATGGAGGGGAGAAATTTAGTTGCCATCTTGCCCTTTGTCTACTAAGAGCGTTCTCAGCATATACTATGAACTTCCTAGGTCACGCTGAGCAGTCTCGTTGTGATAGGATTGCCAGAGGCAACCCTAACTTCTGGACAGGGCCAGATTTAGGTTTGATGAGACCCTAAGCTACTGAAGGTAATGGGGAAGGACAGATCCTGAAGCTGAGGCTCCAAGACTTTGGCCACCTCATGAGAAGTCTCTCTGGAAAAGACCCTGATGTTGGGAAAGATTGAGGGCACAAGGAGAAGGGGATGGCAGAGGACGAGATGGTTGGACAGTGTTCTCGAAGCTACCAACATGAGTCTGACCAAACTGCGGGAGGCAGTGGAAGACAGGAGTGCCTGGCGTGCTCTGGTTCATGGGGTCACGAAGAGTCGGACACGACTAAATGACTAAACAACAACAACAAAAATATGTCCAGCTGTCCTTTGTCAACAACAAATTGTCGCTGTTTTTTGTGTTGAATATGTGGTAATTTATTGACCTAATAGGTATCTATACCCATTTGCACACAACAAATTATGTATTTTATCAAAGTAATTGTTGAACCGAAATACAATTATTTCTTTTATAGTACAGTACATGACCCGGAAGCTGTACGCCGGCTCCCTCGGCCAGTAACGCGAGATGAGCGCCGCAACCCTAGAGTCGGACACGACTGGACCTAATGGTCAGGGGTACCTTTACCTTTTTACATTGATTATTGCTTTCATTTTATGGATCAATGCTCACGTTAGATAGTAAAATTCATGTTAAATTGCTGTTTTAGGAGTTGTTTTTAAAAGTCTGGAATGGATTAATCCGTTTTGCATTACTTTCTATGGGAAAGCGTGCCATGGTTTTGTCACGCTTTGGTTTTGAAACAGACTTCCGGAACGGATTAAGTTTGACAACCAAGGTACCACTGTATATAGAAATGAGAAGTGATATTTTAGGGAGCAGGCTAGCAGGCGGGGCCCATTACTTACATCATAGGCGCCTACACAACACAAAACACTGTTGCTATATGTACAGTAGGTTTTATTTTATTTGTTTTTTATCTTATATTTTGGAAATGTACATCCAGGTTTTTTCCTTTAAATTTTTTGGGGGACCCCAAGAGAGTGGGGCCCTAAGCTATAGCTTGTTTAGCTTGTACGTAAATCCAGCACTGCTTCTGGACATATTGATTTACTAAGCTGAAGTGAGAAGTCCTCTGTAGTCCCTGTAGAATGTTACTTGCCCAAAAATGGAAAGAAGAAGAATGGATACAAGAACTTATGGAATATGCAGAAATGGTGAAACGTACCGGAAAAATAAGAAATCAAGATAACAAACTTTTTATAACAGAATGGAAATGGTTTATTGGATATCTACAAATAAACTGTAGATAGATAAGAACATTGACAGGTAAATAACCTGCAGTTTTATAAGAGTATATATTTAAAGTACCGGTTGATGAAAAAATGAGTAACAAGTTAATTTGGAATATGCAGAAAATATAAAAAGCAAATATAAGGAGCTGCAGAGAGAGAGGGAAGGAAGTTGAGTTTTGAAATGCTAAAATGATTGTAAAATTATTGAGATGTATAAAACTGAAAATCATAAATAAAATAATAATAATATGAAGTGGGAAGTCCTACAGGATTCCTTGTGGGATCAATGTTCATCAGGCATGCATGTTTTTGCAATGTCCTTATGATGCCATTGACTTCAAAATGCCAGCCCAAATCCCGCCCTTTCCTGTTTAATCTGGATTCACCCTTCCAAACTGGGGAGTCAATAAGTAATTTTTTTAAAAAAATGCTGCCAATAACTCATTTGCAATATCTCAGATTAGGCCCCCCGATGGAAGCCCTCTTCATCTTCAGAGAAGAAAGAGCAAATGGTCTAGATGACCAGTTTATCGAGCATTCGCTCTGATTTAACTGGAAGGAGGGTGAAGTGAGGTATTCATTGTGCATTTATTATGATTTGTTTGCAGAGAGGTCAGAAAGCAAGTGTTATCCGACATTTCCCCATCACTTTCCTTATCGCCAAAAGCCTAATCTTCTTAGGGAGTGGGTTGGTTGCATAATACCTCCTGATCAGCTGGAATTCCACAGCTGGAATTTGCTGGTATGTGATTGAATTCTACCCCAAAATAGAGACTGTCTAGAAACACCCCTAGACTGTGTCCATTGCCATTACCCATTTACAACTCAATTTTCAGAAGCAAGATGCACATTAAGCTCACAATTTCTTTCCCACCTCGTTTTAAACGAGCCAAGAATACTTGAACAAAACAGATACTGTCCTTTAGGTTATGAAAATATGTATATATTGGCCAAAAAGCAACTCATTAAACGAAAACTGGGAGACTCGCTGCAAGCTGCTAAATTTTAGCAAATCAGTTCAGACAGATAATAAGAAAAGCAAGGTTGGCACATTAAAGTTTATATTTGTTCATTTCCTGAACCATAGATAGTGCTCACTATAATACATCAAACTGCATGGCACAAGTTAATCAATGTAATTCATTATTTTTTAAAACAACAACAACAACGACCCAATGGCAATGTGCAAAACATTTAAAAATACCAAGATCCACTTCGCCCACTGCACGGTGGCAAAAGATTTTCCTGCAGCAGGTAGTCAGAGCCAGTCGCGGCTCCTTCTTGTAAATCACAGCATGAAACTGTCTGTGGTAAATACATGTTATTGCACGAACATATTGTGTTAGTGCACACATCACTCCTTCTAATAGTGAACTCACGACAGTGAGCACAGAAAGGGTTGCAAGCCCAAAAGTGGCTACTAAGAAACAAGAGTGGGGTGTGGGTTCACATTAAACAGCTATAAGACCAAAATACTTTAAAAACAGCAAGACTTAATAACACTCTCAGCATATAAATAAAACCAAGAGTTTTATAAGTAAACATAAAAAAATAGAATTATACATGTCTGAGTAGGCTTGGGACTGTGGAGGTTGGAGAGGAGGGTTAAACTTTCCCCTTCATCTACTGTTCCCCCCCCCATCAAAGTGCTCCCCTAAAGCTGCTATTTGCCCCAGAAGCGGCGAAGGGGACACAAATCATATGTCATATGTTTTGTTCAATATGGCAAATAACAGCTGAGGCAGGAGCAGAGGTTATTATAGGAAATTTTGACGGGGAAAAGGTTAAAAATAAGCAACCTAAATAAGGCCTCCTTTGGACGCTATTAACACTCTCTGAAGTACTAATAAACAGTGATAATTCTGTTTCTACATAAAACACGTCGGAAGGTGTATATTGTAGGTGCAAGGGTGCAGTTGTAGAAATTCAGTATTTAATATTGTTCTTAACAGTAGTAAAGTAATATTAATATAGTGCTCAGTACTATAATATCTCATGAAAGAGTGACCAAAGGAAGAAATAAAACAATGATTTTTGTGGCACCTTAAAAGCCTATATATATACAGTATATACTATAGTATAACCTTTTGTGGACTAGAGTCCAATTCATCAGATGGAGTGGACTCTGACTCGTGCAGACTTATGCCATAATAAATTTGTCAGCCTTTAAAGTGCCAAAAGACTGTTGTCATTGCTGCAACAAACTGGCATGGCTTCCCCTCTGGAAATGGTTCTAATGAATCAATACCTCTCTAATGGCCATTTCTCATTATAGACTGTACTTGAATATGTGCCCTGTCCAGGATTTAAAAAGAAAGGGAGGAAGCAAAAGAGATGGGATGGAAAATTCTAAAAACATAAAGCACCATCCGGCAGGAATTTCCCTCCATAAATCCCGGTTTCGGCTGGGAAGGGCGGGGTACAAATAAAATTTATTATTATTAATAAAACTGAAAATGGAATTGCAATTGTTCATTGTTACGTATAGTACTTTACTGTTCAAAAGCCAACAAGAATGTTATGTTTTGGCTGTAGTGTCAACTCAGAAAAACAGCAACTGCTACAATCAAATCACACGGCATTGAAACGTTTTCAGATTAGATTAATTTTCTGTCTATTGTTCTTTTTGTAACTGTTTATATTAGGGTTTTCAGCATTGTGATACAATGCAAAAAGAAACAAACCAAAAACAGATATAAAGTAAGACAAAAAAAAAACAAATAAGTACTGGAAAGAGGATTGCATACAAATATCTGAGACAATTGACTCACGTGGAAAATACATACAGTGGTACTTTGGGTTACAGACACTTCAGGTTACAGATGCTTCAGGTTACAGACTCCGCTAACCCAGAAATATTACCTCAGGTTAAGAACTTTGCTTCAAGATGAGAACAGAAATTGTGCGGTGGTGGCACGGCAGCAGTGGGAGGCCCCATTAGCTAAAGTGGTACCTCAGGTTGAGAACAGTTTCAGGTTAAGAACGGACCTCCGGAACGTATTAAGTTCTTAACCTGAGGTACCACTGTACCTCGGGTTGGCGCTGTGGGTTAAACCACAGAGCCTAGGGTTTGCTGATTGGAAGGTCGGCGGTTCGAATCCCCGCGACGGGATGAGCTCCCTTTGCTCGGTCCCTGCTCCTGCCAACCTAGCAGTTCGAAAGCACATCAAAGTGCAAGTAGATATATAGGTACCGCTCCGGCGGGAAGGTAAGCGGCGTTTCCGTGCGCTGCTCTGGTTCGCCAGAAGTGGCTTAGTCATGCTGGCCACATGACCCGGAAGCTGTACGCTGGCTCCTTCAGCCAGTAAAGCGAGATGAGCACCGCAACCCCAGAGCCGTCCGCGACTCTGGTCAGGGGTCCCTTTACCTTTACCACTGTATATATCATTGAATAGGAATGAGAGGATGGAAAAATGTGAAGAAGGGGGCAGAATATCCAGTTAGAATGTCTTCAACTCTATGCTTTTACTCTTCTCCTGTGAGGTCATCTAATTACATCAAACTTGCCAGCTGAGTCCCAATGCTATGAATATCGTTCTGCCACTGAAACATCTACGTAGGACCAGTCACAATGGTCTCACCATGGACCCAATACCACAGTTCCTGGTTTTTCATTGGATCTGTTACTGACACCTTGTTCCTGCCCTGATGCAGTTGCACCAACATCATGCAAACTCTTTAAAACAGGTGCCCAGTAAAGAGGTACTGTAAGGCATTAGCAGAACCCATTTCGGCGCAGCCAACGTTGATGCAACGATTTCCCCTCTGTTGTTTATCAAGGACGTTTAGGGGCAGCGCTAGTGGTAAACTGGGCTGAGAGGACAAATGGTACTCTTTAATGGATGAGTTCAATTCCAGAAATGACTTCTTAAAAAAAAAAAATCAATCCCCACAGCGCACACACTTTCTTTCCCTGCCTCCCCCAGTGCATTAGAGCTTTTTTTGTTTTGTTGGCATTTTGCAATGCTTGCGATCAACCCTTTGTCCGTTTGGTTCTTTTAAATAAATATAGCTTTTAACTAATTGGGTCATTGCTCAGATGGCTGCTCCAGGGAGCACAGTCCGGCGGCTCAAACGCACAGCCCAGCACTGATGCCACGTCAAACCCGTATCCAGCCTTGGAATCACAGGGCAGCCTTGGACAGGATGAAGCCTTGGAAGAGCAAAGCAAGAACAGGCCCAAGAGAAAGAATGCAAAGCAATATGTGTAGTAAAGAATTACTGCTGTAACAGCCAAAGCCAAAGAAAGGGATACCAGAACTGATTTGATTAGCACAGCAGGGAAAGGAAATGGTTTTACTGAACGCTGCATCAGAAACGGATGGGTTTAAAAAAAACAATGAAACAAATTTGTACTTAAATATTGTACTTCACCTATCACAAGATAATACCAAAAAACACACACCAAAAAAAACCCCACGTTCCCATACAGAAACACCAGGATGCATTGTTTTATACACTGTGCATAGATCCCTCAGAAACCAGGACATATTTTTGAATTCTACTGCGTGGCTATGAGTCAGTGTGTGTTATTTTAGGCTCTTCTTTAAATAGCACAAAAACTGTTTGCAATTAATTGCCTGATCGATGTCTGAGGCGGTAACGTGTAGCTTTGCACTTCAAACCCTTCTTAAGAATGCACTATAAATAAGTGATAGCAAAACCATAATAGCAACTATTTGGACAATGGTTGCGATGCAAAAGAGATGAGAGAAGAGAGACGGACAATGTAAGAAGCAACATTCATTTGTGCATCAACTCAAAGTACGGTAGTTTGGATCTCGTGTCCAGATCACTTAAGGAAGTTGCCATAAGGAAAGTTTCACCGGGGGTAGCCTTGGACCAATTGACCTACCTTTAGAGAACTGTAGCAAGAACTAACCAAAGAGACAATCTGCAAAGCCATCTGTGTAGAAGTGATATGTACAGTAAATGGTTTGCAGTAACAACTATTCCCATCCCTCTTTGCAAAGCCTCTCTAGAGAGTGGGGAAGCCTTCTGAGCCGTATGGAACGAGGTGCAGGGGCTATTGGAGATGCTGGAAATTGCCTGAAATTGAATGGAGGGTCATTTCTGTAAACTATCATTTCTGTAAATCCTTAGCAAAAGGAACAGCAACAATGATTTAAATAGCATCATCAGCCTATAGATTGCTTTACAAAGTAACAGGTATTGTGTTGTTTTTAGAAAGACACACCTCTCTGCTTCAAGCAGCTTAAAATCTATCGCAAACAGCGAGAGGAAACATTGGGGGTAAATGGAAAGAATTATAGGCGCAATTGTATTAAATTATTCTGCCTGGTCACACACAGAGGTTGCTATTTGTTTTTGCACTAGTAGTTTCCAGCGATGTGGGATGGACAATTTTCTGCTGAAAAATTCACACACACACACACCCAGCTTAGTAACAATGAATATGTGCCAGCTGTAAATACAACATTAGACAAGCTTGGTAGTTTTGGAGTTTGGGGCCTTGTTTATTAAATACAAGTAAAATACATATGCCAAATTAGATCACTCTCTAGTGTTCTCTGCTGATTCTGATGCAAACTGAGCAACTTCCTATGCAAAATAGCCTTATTTCCTAGTAAACCCTCCACGAAACCCACAGGATAGAAACCAGCAGCAAAAGATCAAACAAATATAACAAACTCACAGCTGTATGAAAAGTTTCAGATCTTAAACAGCAAGGGGGCAACCCCATAGTCGCCTTTGACTGGACTTAACCGTCCAGGGGTCCTTCGCCTTCACCTTTACCTTTGGTGATTATAATTTAAAAGCACAGTGCTTCTGATGTTGGAGATGTTATATATTGTTACCGTCACCATTCATAGCCTTTGCCTCCATGAATCTGTCTAATCCAGGGGTAGGCAACCTAAGACCCGCGGGCCAGATGCGGCCCAATCGCCTTCTCAATCCGGCCCGCAGACAGTCTGGAAATCCGTGTTTTTACATGAGTAGAATGTGTGCTTTTATTTAAAATGCATTTCTGGATTATTTGTGGGGCATAGGAATTCGTTCATTTTCCCCCCTTCAAAATATAGTCCAGCCCACCACATGGTCTGAGGGACAGTGGACCGGCCCACGGCTGAAAAAGGTTGCTGACCCCTGGTCTAATCCCTATTTTAAAGCAGACCAAGTTGCTGTCCAAGAGCACATGGAAATGTATTCCATATTAACTCTGCTCTCTGTAAAGTGCTTCCTTTTGTCTGTTCTTCCACTGTTCAACTTCATTGGGTTACCCCAACTTCTATTATTATGGTGATGGTGATGATGAGAGAGGAAGAAAACCACTTCTCTGTCCATTTTCTCCACACTGTGCATAGTTATATGTATAGATCTCTATCATGGTTCCTCCTTGCGCAACATTTTTCTGAACTACATAGCCCCAAACATCATCATCATTTTAAATATTTGTTAAATTTGTACTGTCCTTCCTCCGAAGATCACAGGGTGGTTCACAACAGAAAAATACAAAACGAGAATACAAAATATGTAACAAAACAAAAACAAACCAGTAAACCCTCCACCCACCCACAAACACATTAAAAAAGCTATAGAATGTTAACCAACTGAACACCTGGTTGTAGAGAGAGTTTTTCGCCTGTCACCTAAAGATATGTAATGAAGGAGCCAAGTGAGACTTCCTGGGGAGGGCATTCCACAGACATAAGGTAATTGTTCCAGCCCCTTGATCTTTTTAACTGCCTTTTACTGCTCTGGTTCATCTCTTTTTGATATCCAGTAAAGAAGACTGGACACAGTACTCCAAGTTTAATTGCACCGTAATGGCATTATAATATTGGTCGTTTTATTTTTGATCCCTTTTCTAATATTTTCTAACATTGAATTTGCCCTTCTTGCAGCAACAATTCACTGGGTTGATATCTTCTTTGAGCTACTCTCTACAGCCCTGAGATCCCTTTCCTGGTAATTCAACACAGGCTCAGGTCCCAACAGCATATATAGGAAATTTGGAACTTTTGCCCTAATACATTACACATGCTTTCACTGAACTGTATTTGCTACTTTATTGCCCATTCACCGAATTTGGAGAGATCCCTTTTGTGTGTTTTTTTTAACCACCTTGAATAGTTTGGCATCATGAGTCTTCTGCAAACTTGGCCACCTCGCTTTTTAAAAAGTGGAACTACATTTATCAGTTTCCTGTCCTCAGGCACAGAGATCAATCTTAGAGACAAGCTACATTTTTGTTGTTAGAAGATGAGCAAGATATATATGGATCCAGTGATTTGTTAAGTTTAAGTTTGTCAATAAGGCATATTCCTTCATCTCTTATTACCAGTACAGTGGTACCTCGGGTTACAGACGCTTCAGGTTACAGACGCTTCAGGTTACAGTCTCCGCTAACCCAGAAATATTACCTCAGGTTAAGAACTTTGCTTCAGGATGAGAACAGAAATCGCGCAGCGGCGGCATGGTGGCAGCGGGAGGCCCCATTAGCTAAAGTGGCACCTCAGGTTAAGAACAGTTTCAGGTTAAGAACAGACCTCCAGAACGAATTAAGTTCTTAACCCAAGGTACCACAGTACTTGTCTCAGTTCTTCAAGCCTCTTTCTGAAAATATCAGTTATCTGCCCTGTCTTCTTCTGTAGCAAAGGCAGACACAAATAATACATTCCGCTTCTATGCAATCTTCTTATTCTCCTTTATTAAGCTCATACCAAGAACAAACTTAGTTGGTCTCTAAGGTGCTACTGGAAGGATTTTTATTTTATTTTATTTTGTTGTCCAATGGTTCAGCTGCCTACCTAGACACTTTCCTACTCAGTTACATTCGTCAAGAAACAGCACTTTGAATGTGTTATAAACATACAACACCGGATGGCGCTGGAGAGCAAAGAAAAAAATCTAAGCAATTTCCCATAGTGTTTTTTTCTTTTGTTATAGTGATTTAATTTCCGACTTATTTCTAGCGGGGGTTTTTTCCCTGTGTGTAGATCCATCCCTCATGTATTTAAATATTTTTTTTTAAAAAAAAAAATATGTTGGTCTTCATGTTTTAAGCAATATGTTCCTCAAATTCTCTCCCCCATCCCTTATTGTCTGCTTGGGCCAAATTCCCCAAAGTTTGTGTTTGTGATCTAGTTGAGATTCCTGCATTGCAGGGGGTTGGACTAGATGGCCCTTGGGGTTCCTTCCAACTCTACAATTCTACTATGATTCTATGATTTGGGCAAGACATTGATTTTCTGAAGGAAGTCTTCATTCCTGTAATAGCTTCCTTGACTCTGCTGGTGTCCTCTTGGACTGCAGAGCAGGGTTGGGGAGAAAATCAATTCAGTTCATACCTAAAAATGAATCTACCTAACTCCTGCTTTCTGAAACAAGACATAAATTGAAACACAGTGTTCTCTTGAAAGTCATAGTTCCTTGCGTGTTGCAGTGTACTTCTCCAGTCAAGTAATGTATATAAAAGTGCATATACTAATGTAAGGTGTGCATAAAAATGCACATAGTCCTGAAAACAGCATTACAAAGAAGGAAGATTTACTTTGCAAAAATGTGTACATTAGGCCAAAATTGCACTAAAATCCTGATGAATTTTCATGTGGACAGTGGTACCTCGGGTTACATATGCTTCAGGTTACAGACTCTGCTAACCCAGAAATATTACCTCATGTTAAGAACTTTGCTTCAGGATGAGAACAGAAATCGGGTAGCGGCGGCACGGCGGTAGCGGGAGGCCCCATTAGCTAAAGTGGTGCTTCAGGTTAAGAACGTTTTCAGGTTAAGAACGGACCTCCGGAACGAATTAAGTACGTAACCAGAGGTACCGCTGTATATATGTATGTGTGTGTGTGTTTGTGTGCATATATATATATATATATATATATAAAATTGGCAAACTGATATGGAAATGTGGAGAAGTGAATTCGAGATCTAAGAAACTGAAATAGACTGATTCAATCATCCCCCTGGAGTCCACATTTCCTAATCTGCACAGGTACACATTTTACCTGAGCTTTTATTATTATGATTTTGAATAACCCCATCCCCAATACTTTATGGAGAGTATTGGTTTAAAGAGGTTTAAAGACTCTCTCAAGGCAAATCTTTAAAAATGTAGTATAAACACCGACAACTGGGAAACACTGGCCTGCGAGCGCTCCAATTGGAGAACAGCCTTTACCAAAGGTGTCATGGGCTTTGAAGACGCTTGAACTCAGGACAAGAAACGTGCTAAGAGGAAGCCACGCTTGGCAAACCTTCACCGTGATCAACTCCCACCTGGGAACCTATGTCCCCACTGTGGAAGGATGTGTGGATCCAGAATTGGCCTCCACAGTCACTTACGGACTCATTGTTAAGACCGTGTTCATGGAAGACAATCTTACTCGGCTACGAGTGATCGCCAAAGAAGAAGAAGACTTTATGGAGACATGTGGCCCTCTGGCCATTCTTTTCAGCTTCCTTTTCACCAATCCCTTCATTGTGAGTAAGCTGCTACCTTTGAAGTCAAATGCAAATTCCTTGGAAATTGTCCACTTACATATATATTGAATGTTATAGCACAGTGGCCATGGTTGGTTCAACAATACCTGCATCTCACAATACAGAGCAATATAAAGGATTAACACAGAGAATTAAGTCCACGTTCACGTCCAACAACTTTGATGGTGAGCTGAGACTACCCTCCCCAACCGATTGTGAGAAGATTCAAGTCAAAAAATTTTTTATAAATAGTCACTGGTAGTGATAGGAAAATCTGTTACTTTTGGATCCTCTCAGTTTCTCATTTTTCCAATCTTAACTTCAGATCTTCACATTTCCATAACAGTTTGTGGCAGGGTGGATAAAAATCAATGATTTTTTTAAAAAAATCAAAAAAATCGGATTTTTTTTTATTTAAATCGGATTTTTTTGATTTAAATCGGATTTTTAAAATAAAATGCTTTTGGAGGAAAAATCTTTCTAAATATAGTCTTCTATTTAAGTTACATTGTAGTCCAAAGGCTATTCATCAGGAAATAAGGATTTGTTTTAAGTTTATCAAGTGTGCTAAAACTCAGTCTAAGTTTTTTTTAAAAAATGTTTAACCACATCAGTTAACAAACATGGCTACATATTCTATCATGATATTGTTTTAGTTAAATAAATTGTTTAAATGGTTATTAAGGAAATGATTATTTTTCTCATTCCAATAAAGTACAGCAGAAAAGTTGTCCAAATATAAACAGTTAACTTATTAAATCTCACCATAATTTCATAATTATCTGTCTATGTATTTCTAGTAGTATAACTAAATCAGTAATTTTTGATATAACTGTAAAAACTACTCTGAAAATTTATTATTCCAAAAATGAAACCTTCATATGGTTGTAAATATTAAGATTATACCAGCAAGAATGAGTCTTTCTGTAAAAAAAATATTTAAATCAAGTCTTACTGACTAGTGATTTAAATCGAGCCTTACTGACTAGTGATTTAAATCGTGATTTAAATCATGATTTAAATCAAATCCACCCTGGTTTGTGGTTTCTTTTTTTAAAAAAAGTCTTCATGAAAATTCATCAGTATTTTAGTGTGAATTTCTCCTAAATGCTGTTTTGCTTGCAACCTAAAATGTGTCCATTTAAATGGATAATTATTTGGCCTCTGTTTTGTGCAACGGTTCTGTCATTGCTAATGTGCGTAACATTACTCACAGAGAACATTTCTAGTGATGCTCAGTACGGTTAACATACATGTTTAGCATCCAATTAACATATTCATGCCACTTTTTAAAAAAAAATATGTGTCATAATCAGAGATAGTGATAATGAGAGATACTCTGCTTCAGTTCAAACTCAGCCCGGATGCTAATTTCTAACAATTATCATTGCAAACCAGGTATTGTAATTTTTCTACTTCTTCTCCAGTATGGTTCGTAATGTATGTTAATATGCATCTCTCTCCTTTGAATTTGCCTTCAACATGATACCTTGCCTCAGAAGTGGTATAATGTCTCAAAAATGTGTCAAAACCTTGGTTCTTAATAATTATATATTCCAGCTTCAGGCTGCAAGCCTATGTAGTTATGTGATTATTTATTTTGTCTGTTGACTGATTAATGTAGGACTTTTTTTTAATCCCACTTTTCTTTAATTAAAACACAAGCATCTTACAGACACACCAGGACCACTGAAATCAGCAAGATGTATGTACACTTAACTGTGTAGTGGTCTGCAGGTAACTTCTTTTAAAATATCTCTAGCTTATCAGGACAGATCCTGAAGCTGAGGCTCCAATACTTTGGCCACCTCATGAGAAGAGAAGACTCCCTGGAAAAGACCCTGATGTTGGGAAAGATGGAGGGCACAAGGAGAAGGGGACGACAGAGGACAAGATGGTTGGACAGTGTTCTTGAAGCTACCAACATGAGTCTGACCAAACTGCGGGAGGCAGTGGAAGACAGGAGTGCCTGGCGTGCTCTGGTCCATGGGGTCACGAAGAGTCGGACACGACTAAACGACTAAACAACAACAACAGCTTATCATATTTGCACTAAAAGAAAGAACTAAAGCAGGAAGTTTTATATACACACAGAGAGCAACACAGAGTGCTTTTTTCTAAAAAAAAAAATGTTTAGGGGTACTCTCATTTTGACTCAAGAAAATCACCATTGGATAGTTCAAATCAGGAAAAATAAATACAGTAAATGGAGAAAAGTGCAAAGATTTACAAAATGTTTAGGGGTATGTGTACCCCTGCGTCCCCCCAGAAAAGAGCAGTGTGTGTGTGTGTGTGTGTGTGTGTGTGTGTGTGTGTGTGTGTGTGTGTGCGCGCACACACACACACACACACACACACACTTGATAAATGGATAAGATGCCAAGCTAATTTTTATCCATTCTTCATTTGAAAGAAAGATTTGTCTCATACAATATGTGTGATTAGAAAAGTCTTAACTGCAGCTCAGGTCCAGCCACAGGGAACCTCACACATAACAATTGGTGGCACACCCCCATTTTCATCATAAAGCACATCCAACCTGTATAATCTGGTCTGCACGAGCACCGGGATGTGGATGTATGTTCAAATGAGCATTTTCATTTTCATTGACTAGGTGCCTAGATGGTTGATTCCACGAGTGGATTTCTCTTGTTCCATTTTCCCCGTATACCATATGAACTAGCATCTTGCATTGCACGATGAATTTTGAATGTCTGATCAGAAAATTCTAGAATTGCTTTGGTTCCTCTTACCACTGAATTGTTGGGAACTAGTGTATCGAACTACACATTTATTTAAAAAATTGGTTCATTTTGCTCTGTAGTGTTAGCACTGACTTTGACACTGTTAGCAGACACTGGGAATGAATCAGTAGATATTGGAAACGAAGGAAGATTTTCCCGAGAAATTAGAAAGCCAACAGTGTAAAAGCTCTTATCATTTCACAGAATCAAAGGCTTGAAGGAGAACTAGAAGGGTCATGAAGTTCAGTTTCCCCATCTTTATTTGTTCTATACCTGGAACATCTACACATCACACTTTCCCTTTACCAAATAACATTCTTTCACAGAACATCAATGTGAACTACTGAGATTGTTCCAAGACCTAATTCCTCCCATTTGCCACGCTTTAAACTCCAGCCTCCAGTCTCACCCCCCAAAGAATCATACACACAATATTCAGCAACAATGTCAAGACTCTTGTCATAACCATTTCTTAGAGTTTTCTACTTCATTGGTGGATTTTACTTCGCAGACCAACTGAAGTCAAGCTACCCTAACAGTTAATGCCGAAGAAAGAATGTTGTTTCGGCCAACAACACATTATTACACTACCTTGTTATCACACTGGTATGAATACGTCTATCCTTGAAAATGGATGGGTGGGGGAATAACATCTGTATTTTTGGTAATATGACCAAAGCAACTAAAAACTTTTAGAAAATGACCACCTTTTTAATCTACTATGATTATGTCTATAAATAAAGCATGGCGGACGAGATGGGCGAGGAATTATAAAAGCGTATTTGGCGAGGACGGAGCCTCGTGCTGAATCCTCACCATTTCTATTGCTGATAAGAGTTTGCCATCTCTTTGGCAAAATTTATATCTTTCTGACAGGAGCCACCAAAAGTCCTTGTAGTTTTTCTGTCACCTGTAAAATTATAGCCGTGTTGATAGTTAATCATGAGCTGCCCTTTCAGTGTACCCTGCCTATGTGCCGGTTTTGAAATTTTGATTGGACAGAATCCCTAAAATACAAAAATGTTTTTAACGTGAAAACTTCTATTCTCAGGCGTGTGAATGCTGCACTTATAGAGGAAGAGTCAGATATAATTAAGAGAAGGTATAACCTAAGAAGAACGGCTTTCGTTAGGTGCTTTATGATCAGTAAATGAGCAATACAAAGATTTTGTCCATCCACTTGGCATCATGCCTCTTTTATAAATATATATGTCATCATGACATGACTTACATTTGACAGTTTATATATCACTGGAATCAATGTTGTGATTTTTTAAAAATATATTTCTTGTTTTCTTCTTAGTTCTCAAGTGATCGTGTAATATTCCCTAAGCCCTTGTCTTCACATCGTCTGTCTACCGACAGTGGCCTGGTGCCCATCGCCCTTTTTGAGGTGCTATAAGTCAACATGCATGCTTAGAACCGACACTAGCCACAGCTGGGTGGGAGCCATCCTCTCAAAGGTACTATTACCAGGGGGGTTTTTTTCAGCCAGAGCTCACAGGAGCTCAGTTCCTCTCAGGTGGACGCCATTGCCATTCTAAGAGAACAAGGGAGAAGTTCATGGTGAGCTGCGGCGCCTCTTTTTCTAGAAAAAGACTACTACCACACTGACTTCCACCACTAGCAATCGTATCTTGCCAACCATGAAGCACAAATATTGCACAGGTTTCTGGAATCAGGTGAATATTGTGGGCAACAAAATACTCATAAGATATGACAGAGAACAGCTAGTCTGAGGTACAGTGTCAACTTACATGCCTCCCTCATTTGTCAAATAGCACACAGTATGTTCCGAAAGGTAGCGATGAAGATCTTATTTCACTTCATGTGCTGTGGTCGTTTTAATATGGGGGGGGGGGGACGTCGCCCTTTTTAGAGATGCTTCTTAATGAACCCACTTGTAATTACCATTTTCAAACAATCCCCACACCTCTCATGTCTGCCAAAAGAGCGCAGTCAAGATAGATATTTAACAAGATATTTAATACAAAATTATAACCAGTGGGACTAAGGTTAAAGGTTTGTGCATTATAGCACTACTTGGAATAGTGCAGCTTTTCCCTTTGAAATCAACATAGCTATCTCTCTCTCTCTCTCTCTCTCTTCATATATATAAAATTTTTGCTTAGTCCTTTAGGATACAACAAATTAATGTTGCTGAAAATCAGTACAGTTACACAGCAAAGATTTTCTTGTTTGACAACAGTGATTTTTCAAGCAGGTAACAGAGCACACATTGAAATCTCTAGTTGCTACAAAGTAAGCCATCAGTCTCACCATAATGCCTTAAATTCTACCTGGTTAGAGTACACTTTTAAGAACACTGAAATATGTCTCAGCCATATTGGCCTAGAAATACCCTGGGATTTTTGCTCTGCACCTAAACTATCAGCGTACAGAAAAGAAATACTGTTAAAAGTGGCTGAAAGGCTGTTATGTAAAACAAGACTGCATTTTATCTGCACCAATTGGAAAAAGAATATTCAGGTTTGCAAAATATGACAAAATACTGCAAGCTGTGGCTTTTTCTCCACCAAAAAACCCAAACCACACACATACACTTGCAAATGAAACACACACACACACACACACACACACACACACACACACACACACACACACACACACACACTGAAGATATTTCATGCTTGAAATACGGCAAAGGATAAGCACAGGTTCAATATGCATAAACTCTTGCTTCTTCTAATAAAGGTTGCACCCGACATATGAGAAATCATTATGCACAATAAATTTGCCCTATTCTGGGGGAGAGGGAAGCCGAAGACTTTTGCTTTAGAAATATTCCTTTCCCACTGTTTTAAATCATGTTAACTGCCAACGAGTCAGCATGCGCGCTTCCTTAATTAAAACAAATTAACGTGGATTCCTGACAACGTCTTTCTGCTCTTAACCATCTTTGCAGTGCTTCCAGAAATGAAATGTGCGAAGAGAAAACCTCCCAGCCTGCCTACCTGGCTGCTGAAATAAGAAAAGATTCCCCACCGCCGCCCTCCAATTGATTAAAACAATAGAATGGAAAAGAAAACCTTCACAATGTACGTCACTCCAGGTCCCAGGATCTTCTCGTTTGAATGCAGCCACCCTTGGGAGACTTTGCCGGCAACATTGCTCCCTTGATTCCAGTCTTCGCCTCCCAGGTGCATTTCCTCTGGCCATGATTTCTTCCCTGTGTTCATCTTGCTCTTGTCCTGCTGAGAAGACGGAGTGGCAGAGGCAAGGTTACATGTGTGGTCTGAATCCTCTGCTGCCGAGCTCCCCTGCAACTTGGAGACAGCAAGCTCCTTCACTGCAGATGAGAGGTTCTTGATACCCGAAAGGCTGCCTGAATGGGAGAGTTTCAGGTGGGACACTTTGTGCATGAGAGTGCAAATGGTGGTGGGTCCATCTTGGTCCTTCTGGAGAACCTCAGGAGAGACCAGGTACGGCGATGGCGTTGACGTTGGACCAATTGATGAGACCTTGCTGTTCATGGACAAGTTATGGATAAGGTCATCAACCGATGTCACCGAATCATTCCTGAAGCGGTTGTACTTGGTCCGTTGAAGCATTCCCCTCTATCACGAACCTCGCATATGTTCTGACAAACCAGGGAACCCCTGTGCTAACATAGCAGGTGGTCCAGAATATCAGCGATGGATAGTGAACATTTGGCAACGGGGCAGGACAATAATAATAGTAATAATAATAAATGTTAAGATCTCTCTCTTTTTAAGGGATTTTTGCTTAAGGTTCCATGTTCAAGCTGGGTGCAGGCGATAGTTTTCTGTGCAAGAGAACGATCCCAGTCCTGCTCAGAGCTGCCAAGTCTCTCACAGCAAAAGCATGACTCACACAAATGAGAAGGGACCCTTTTCAACAAAAGGCTCAGTGAACGCTGCAAATCACTTCCTGTAGGGGGAAAAATCCACCCACTTACAGCACACTACCACCAATCAATTCTCAAATTTCCTTTTCCTCTCTTAAACAGATTCTTCCCCCATCTTTCCTTCCTACCCCATTTTTGCAACCATAGGTGAGTGCCTGCAATAGTTCTAAGTATAACTGCGTTAACCTCCCCACCACCAACCGAACTACTTTTTCATTTTAATTCCCCCCCCCCTTTCTGTCCTGTTCTGATGACTTTATACAGCATGCCTTAGTTAGGCAGGAATAAAGTAACAATTTCATGAATAGCATTCAGGCAAACCCACCAGCATACAAATACTGTACCTAAAAAGGCTTCCATAATACACAGAAGGATTGCAAATTCTGTGTGGGTTGAGAAATTTATATGGTAAATAATCTAGTCTTTTTTCTTTCAGGTAAGCATTAAAACTGTGCTGCTCTTTATCATAATTGCCACATTGCAGTTTTTCTTTCAAAATCATGATGCCATTATGCTTTTGCTTTTTTCACTTCCAAAAGGAAAAATCTCTTGGGGAGGGGTTTTTTTAATGCAACATTGCATTAAAAACTTTTGGCTGGGCAAAAAATGCACCCATCCGTGTGTTGTTGGTTTTTTTTGGGGGGGGGTGAGTGTGGCAGTGGCAAGAGGCTTCTGAAACAAGGTTGCTTTTTCTCTCACAATTTAATGCAAAGGAGATCTTAACTTTACCTCTCGATACTAAATTTAAATCCTGAAAGCTAAGAAATACAAGAGGATTATTCAAGAGTACTTAAGGCAATGAGCTGATGCCTCGCTTTCAAAAATGAACAGGAATACAAAAGTAAATACTTCAATGCAGTCATAAAATACACTTACTTGAAAATATCCTCAACTCACACACCAAACCCCCTGATTTGTTGCAGGCATGCAAAATTTAACATTAGTCTGACCACCCAATATTAACCACACGCTAAAGGACTGAGGTTTGCTTAAGCAATGTATGAATTTCAGTTACTTAGGCTGCAAGAAAACAGATTCAGAATGGCACCGCAACTTTTTGAAAAGCAAATAAATAAAACTGCAACATGCAAGTCAACAAATTTTCCAGAGGATAGCCCACACTCCTTTTTCGTACGTACTAAAGGCTTAAGCACGGAAAATGCATCAAGGCAGTAGCATGCTTCACTGCAAGTATTTTATGAGAAGAATTCATGATACATAAATGAAGGCAGCACCTCTGATCCCAGCAGCGATGAATGAAAATGCCCTATTCATTGTAAAAGCAGGTTTCTAGTGATCTGCAGAGTAGCTTTTCAGCACACTGCAAACCTGCTACAACATCCAAACTGCATTCATTCCACCACCACCCCCTCCGCCCCAGCTACCCTAGCAACAGCAAATATACATCGTATAGATCATTTCTGGTCTTGTGTTCAGCAACAAGCCGGAATCTCTGTCATTCAGAAATGATTCCCTTCATTGGAAGTAGATTAAAAAAAAAAAAAAAACCTGGAAAATGTGAATGGAATTCTGTATATCTGAATGAAAGAGCTGGCTAGCATAGCAGCATTTCTGTGAATGAAGCCCGGCCTTGCAGCCTCTGCCAGGCAATCCCTTGGATGCTAAGTATCTCAGCCAATAAGAAACAGTCTGGATGACTCATTCAACAAAGACTCTCTAAATAGTGGAATCTTCCATTTCACACACAGGTAGAATTTATATATATATACACACCAACTTCAAAAGATACAAACATGATCTTCAAATCAAAAATACACACTTGTTTACAGAAGGTATTTCAAGCGATTTTATTTTTTAATTTTTTTTTACAATGTGTATTTGAACTGTTTGGGTGATGCTGTATTTCACCCCTCAAATAGTCATTTAGTTGGTTTAGGCATCCTGAGGATAGGAACGTGATCATACATACTTAGATGCCTATGAATCCACATCACCAGGTACACTGGGCAAAATTCGGTCATGGGTCACCTCCCTTGTAAAGAGAAGCTAGAATGTTTGGTACTTTTCAGTTTGGCGGGGGGGAGATGGTAAAGGACAAAACTGATGTTAATAAAAGGATGCTTGGTGTTGAGATAATGGATAGAGAGAGGTTTTGCTCCCTCTCTCATAATACAGTCGTACCTCTGGTTACAATTGCTTCATGTTGATTTCGTCACGGGATGCGAACGCGCTGAACCCAGAAGTACAGGAACGGGTTACTTCCGGGTCCGGCAATTCACGGATGCGCAGACGCTCAAAATGACGTCACGCGCATGCGCAGAAGCGCCGAATCACACGGCGAGCATGCGCAGACACGGCGCTTCAGGTTACAGGTTTTTCATGTTGTGAACGGGGCTCCGGAACGGATCCTGTTCGCAACCAGAGGTACCATTGTACTAGAACCTGGGTCATTCAGTCAAAATGACTGGTCCGAGAGTCGAGGCAAACAAAAGGAAATATTCTACATGGTACATTGTTAAATTATGGCATTCACTGTGTTGAAGGCAGGTAGTTTAGATGGCTTTAAAGTCTGGGATAGCTCACTCGGTAGAGCATGAGACTCTTAATATCAGGGCCATAGGTTTGAGTCTTAAAAAGCAAAGACATCACCTTGCCAACAAAGGTCCGTATAGTTAAAGCTATGGTTTTCCCAGTAGTAATGTACGGAAGTGAGAGCTGGACCATAAAGAAGGCTGATCGCCGAAGAATTGATGCTTTTGAATTATGGTGCTGGAGGAGACTCTTGAGAGTCCCATGGACTGCAAGAAGATCAAACCTATCCATTCTTAAAGAAATCAGCCCTGAGTGCTCACTGGAAGGACAGATCCTGAAGTTGAGGCTCCAGTACTTTGGCCACCTCATGAGAAGAGAAGACTCCCTAGAAAAGACCCTGATGTTGGGAAAGATTGAGGGCACAAGGAGAAGGGGACGACGGAAGATGAGATGGTTGGACAGTGTTCTCGAAGCTACTAACATGAGTTTGGCCAAACTGCGAGAGGCAGTGAAGGATAGGCGTGCCTGGCGTGCTCTGGTCCATGGGGTCACGAAGAGTCGGACACGACTGAACGACTGAACAACAACAACAACAACAGGTTTGAGTCCCACGTTGGGCAAAAGATTTCTGCACTGCAGGGCATTGGACTAGGGGACCTTCCTGGCCCCTTCCATCTCTACAATTCTATTATTCTAAATGGGATTAGAGACATTTATGGAGAGTTTGGAAGAGCGACCTGAAGTTTACAGCATGCTATTCCTTGAAGGACAACTACAGTACTTGAAAATGATTCACAGATGGTATTTGAGTAGGCTTGCTAAAGGGGACCCAGGTGGCGCTGTGGGTTAAACCACAGAGCCTAGGGCTTGCTGATCAGAAGGTCAGCAGTTCGAATCCGTGCAACAGGGTGAGCTCCCATTGCTCGGTCCCAGCTCCTGCCCACCTAGCAATTCGAAAGCACGTCAAAGTGCAAGTAGATAAATAGGAACCGCTCTGGCGGGAAGGTAAACGGCGTTTTTGTGCGCTGCTCTGGTTCGCCAGAAGCGGCTTAGTCATGCTGGCCACATGACCCGGAAGCTGTACGCCGGCTCTCGGCCAATAAAGCGAGATGAGTGCCGCAACCCCAGAGTCGGACACGACTGGACCTAATGGTCAGGGGTCCCTTTACCTTTACCTTTAGGCTTGCTAAGATAAGACTGAATCAGATAATGCTGGAGATGAAATGAGATCGAGGATACATTCTTTCATATTTCTCAAACCACCCTGTAAAAGAGTAAAAGAGTATTGGGAAATAATTTATAATGATTTGGGGGGGAAATGTTTCAAAGCACTTTTCCAAAAACACCACCACCTTGCCCCTCCATGTTGAAGGGTATTTTGTTAAAGGGATTTGGGGGTGTGGATCTTGTCCGAAGCCCGTGGAGGGGGTGGGGCCATGCCACGACCCTATCAGGAACCATAGGGGAGCTCTAGTCGATGTGCATCGGTGAGGCTCCCCCAATTGGTGGTTTACCCTTATAGGATTCCCTGCATGGTGGGCAGGAGTCAGATACATTCTGTTCAATTTCCAATGCCTAAGCCAGGCATCCCTAAACTTCGGCCCTCCAGATGTTTGGGACTACAATTCCCATCATCCCTGACCACTGGTCCTATTAGCTAGGGATCATGGGAGTTGTATGCCAAAACATCTGGAGGGCCGCAGTTTGGGGATGCCTGGCCTAAGCCAATACCGCTCACATTCTGTAACCAATAAAGTTGTGGCCTAAATTTTGCCCATTAACCATTAACCTAATATACTGTGTACATGTGTCATTATCCTTCACGGAGGGAGGCCTTGGGTCAGTGGTCCCCACTGGAGGAGTGGTATGGCCCTAGCCCCCATCTGGGCATCAGACAAGAGCCACACTTCCTGGACCCTTTGAACAGGATACAATCACCCCTCCAAGACTAACCTTACCCTTACCCCTCCAAGACTAACCTTACCTTACATGGACATAACACACACAAAAATGACATATTTTACAGAGAGTGGTTTTTTTTAATAGTGGGTCCTTTGTAGTCCAGATAAAGATTGGGTGAGGCACACGCCCACCCCATTTTTGCAAGGCAGATTATAGAACATCGGAGAAAATTAATCCATCATGGCCTCTGTATGGTTAAAATGTGCTGCCTCTCTGTATGGTGGCAAAATATCTCTGCCATTCAATTTTTGCCTTTTATGCAGCTGTTAAAGGCCCAGGCACTTTTCTGCAATCATCCCCCCCCCCATTAAGATTGGTACATGACAACTCTCTAAGGCAGAGAGTTTGGCCTTCCAGACGCTGCTGAAATACAACTCCCATCATCCCTGGTTGTTGGCCATGCTTGCTGTGGCAGATGGGAGTTGTAGTTCAGCAACATCTGGAGGGCCATATATTCCCCAGGCCTGCTCTAAGGCCTAGATGCCTCTCAACAATTACACTAAAGTTAATACCAATAAGGGGGGGAAATTGGTGAACATAACAGATGGAACAGTGGTCCAAAAGATCAAGGAGCCAACTTGTCTGTGGAAGAACTAGGTTCAGTTTCCATGTTGACATTCAATATGTGGCCTTGGGCAAATGACATTCTGCTCAGCTTTGGTTTTCCATCTGTAAAAGAGGACATGGCAGCAACCTGCCTCATAGGACACCTGTGAACACAATACTGGAAAGTGCTTTGCAAATGAATAAATAGTGCCGTTTGAGAGGATGGTAAAGGTGGTTATCGATGCATGAGGCTGCAGAGACTTCCCTGGCAAAAAGAAAAGAACAAGCAAATGAGGAAATGTCACTACGAAGCTCTAATTCTGTCTACCCGGATCCTTGTAGGTTACCAAAAATTGATCTGCACGTCACAGTGGACAACTACTGAACATTTCAAAAATCGATTTCTCTATGCCTTAATAAGAGCTGAACTATCTACCTGAGGCTCCTGAGCACTGGAAAAGCAGAATTCACATGAACCTCTGGTGAATTCTGTGGGGTGGGAAATGAGGGTTCACCATCATTGATGACTCCTGACTTTTAAGCATTTAGCAACATTATTATTATTATTATTATTATTATTATTATTATTATTATTATTAAATAAAGCGAAAGCAAGCCTTCGGTCATTTTGATGTGATTATTCCTTTCCGCCCGAGCACAGCACGTTTCTTCTGACACACATGCACAGCCATGTGAATTCCCAAAGGCGAATCAGAGCCGCCATCGGCATCAGGAGAAAAAGCTGTTGCTGTTGGGCGTTCTGATTCAAAGCATTCCTGAGAAAACAAATTCATGAATGGGCTCGCAGCATTCAGGTTTCTCCACGCTGGACGTTTGGGCTTATTCTCATTGGACGAGAAGACACCGAACAGTTCTTAGGCTATCGCAACAGCAGGAAGCAAGAAGAGGATGGGAAGACAACGTTGCCTTCTTTTTCTTGTTTCGCTAATTCAGACTTCTCTATTACAATAAGGCAGCCTTGCAGCCTCCCCCTTTATATGCACTGTATCCATGGCAATTTTGTTGCTATGGGTGGGCCCAATACACACATCGCTGCCTTATCTGGCTTGGGAAGTTGCTCCTATAAACGGACAGATTAGCAATAACTGCAGCACAAATGCGGCACAGAATCCTTATATCTGGGCTGGCAAGCCATTGTCAAAGACTGCAAAGCCTTGCTGAGGTGTGTGCTCATGCTCTGATTCCAATTCCTGGGAGATAAACCATCACACCAACAACGAACACAGGTGCTCCATTTTAACGCAATGGATGTAACATAGAATCATAGAGTTGGAAGAGACCACAAGGGCCATCCAGTCCAACCCCCTGCCAAGCAGGAAACACCATCAAAGCATTCCTGACAGGTGGCTGTCAAGCCTCTGCTTAAAGACCTCCAAAGAAGGAGACTCCACCACACTCCTTGGCAGCAAATTCCACTGTCGAACAGCTCTTACTGTCAGGAAGTTCTTCCTAATGTTTAGGTGGAATCTTCTTTCTTGTAGTTTGAATCCATTGCTCCGAGTCCGCTTCTCTGGAGCAGCAGAAAACAACCTTTCTCCCTCCTCTATATGACATCCCTTTATATATTTGAACATGGCTATCATATCACCCCTTAACCTTCTCTTCTCCAGGCTAAACATACCCAGCTCCCTAAGCCGTTCCTCATAAGGCATCGATTCCAGGCCTTTGACCATTTTGGTTGCCCTCCTCTGGACACGTTCTAGCTTGTCAGTATCCTTCTTGAACTGTGGTGCCCAGAACTGGACACAGTATTCCAGGTGAGGTCTGACCAGAGCGGAATACAGTGGTACTATTACTTCCCTTGATCTAGATGCTATACTCCTATTGATGCAGCCCAGAATTGCATTGGCTTTTTTAGCTGCTGCATCACACTGTTGACTCATGTCAAGTTTGTGGTCTACCAAGACTCCTAGATCCTTTTCACATGTACTGCTCTCAAGCCAGGTGTCACCCATCCTGTATTTGTGCCTTTCATTTTTTTTGCCCAAGTGTAGTACTTTACATTTCTCCCTGTTAAAATTCATCCTGTTTGCCTTGGCCCAGTTCTCTAATCTGCTAAGGTCATTTTGAAGTGTGATCCTGTCCTCTGGGGTATTAGCCACCCCTCCCAATTTGGTGTCATCTGCAAACTTGATCAGGGTGCCCTCAAGCCCATCATCCAAGTCATTGATAAAGATGTTGAATAAGACTGGGCCCAAGACAGAACCCTGTGGCACCCCACTAGTCACTTCTCTCCAGGATGAAGAGGAGCCATTGATGAGCACCCAATGGCCCAGAGGCTTGAAAAAGGACTTTGCCATTCACGTGGCAGCTCCAAAACGGGAAGGATAAGTGAGTTGTACTTCCTACGCTTTGTATCCTGTGTGAGGTACACCGGCCTGTGGAACACGCTGAGACTCAACATACATTTTATCAGCCTCCTTCTGTGACACACTATTGTACCATTTCAGGGTTTAGTAATAATAATAATAATAATAATAATAATAATAATAATAATAATAAATTATTTATACCCCGCCCATCTGGCTGGGCCTCCCTAGCCACTGTGGGCGGCTTCCAACAAAATATTAAAATACAATAATCCATCAAACGTTAAAAGCCTCCCTAAACAGGGCTGCCTTCAGATGTCTTCTAAAAGTCTGGTAGTTGTTTTTCTCTTTGTTTTTTTTTTTTTGTTTGTTTGTTTTAAAATAATTTTTATTAATTTTGCAGTTTTATAAACATACAGTAATACATTTTGGTCAGGCTTCATCCCTCCCCACCTCTCACCATGGGGAGTTATTTAATCTTACCCTCCCTCTCACAGAGGTAAACCCATTCATTATTTCCCCTGACCTCAAACAAATCATTATCTAGCTTTGGCCTAACCCTATTCCCGGGTAGACCATTCTTAGGAACATAACATAATCATAGTGACTTCCTCCGCACCTCCCTAGTGGCTGCATTAAACAATATATTTCTTCAATTCAGGTACATGGATAGAATAGTCATATCTTAAACTTAGTTACAAAACACAGTTCTAACTTATATAAAACATCAGTTCTTATTTCACAACTTCTTTTAATTTTCACCTCAGCGTCTTCCTCCCATATCATCTATAAGTTTCCTTCTGACTCCCCTTAATCTTCAGGCTGCTAACTTCGAGAGGCCTTAACATAATCCAAACTCTTAGCCATGTCCGACAAAAATGCTCAAAAACCAAATATATAGTCAATCCCAGGTAACCCACCCACACCATTCAGCCCT
This sequence comes from Darevskia nairensis, assembly GCA_034642065.1. Taxonomy (NCBI): domain Eukaryota; kingdom Metazoa; phylum Chordata; class Lepidosauria; order Squamata; family Lacertidae; genus Darevskia; species Darevskia nairensis. The sequence goes on from JAWWNI010000992.1 coordinate 171,759, forward strand.
GCCCTCGCCTTTCCCCAGTCCATGTCCAAGTGCTTACTTGCACTTGGACTTTACCTTCTCTTTGACTTCTCGGTTGCTTCTGTCCCCAATTTTTGATTAAGGTCTTTTTCTTCTTTAAAATCCTCTGGCGTCGCAGAAAATAGTCCTTTGTAGATGTCACTTTTTTAATCCTCTTCTTCAGTCCAAATTTCTTGCGCCGAGAAAGGTTCTTCCTGTGGCGAGGCTTGCCCATGGCCTTGGGGGGAATTTCACCCCCTTCCTCCCTTTGTGCAGCTGGCATGACATCAGTGTTGTTTACAGCACCTCTCAGTCTTTCAGTCTCTGCTTGGAACTCCAATCTTAGTTCCCAGATTTTTTCAAGGACTCTCTTCCAGCCTCCTTGTTCAAAATCATCCTCCATTTTCAAAGACAAGGCTATACAGTGTTCCGAGCCGAACCAAAGCCAAGTTCAAAATCCAAATTTCCACAGTAGATTCCAACAGGTCCGATTCAAATCCTCTAGCTGTCAAAAGTGTTAGTTAGTAGCCCCCCCGATCAGGGGTGTCCGAAGGATCGAATCTCTGTTACAAAGTCAAATTCCGTTACATTGCAGCCGCATCGGCAATAAAGTTCCTGATTTAGTGCCACAGTAGCAAGGGACGGACCTCCGTAAATTGCATCCCCGTACTACACCAAATTAGACCAAATTCTTCAGTACTCTCTTAGTACTCACGTTTAAATCATCCAATCTATTCATTTTCGGAGGAATCAGCGCGCTCAAATGGGAAGGGCTCGCAGCTTCAACCCGACGGGCAATGGCGGTCCGAGGGGCTCCGCTACCCCGCGTCTCACACGGCAGCCTCTACTGTGGCCGCCGCGGGAGTTGGGGCGGCGTTGAGAGCCGCTGCCGGACCTAAGGTCCCGGGATCAAAACTCCCGGGAGTTTCGGGGGCTGCGTCGCTGTCGCAGGCACCCCTTTGAGCCGGTCGGGTCGGGGAATGTCAGCAGCGACATGTCCCCCGACCTTCCCCTCCGGCGCGCCGACCGGAAGAGCCGGTTGTTTTTCTCTTTGACATCTGGTGGGAGGGCATTCCACAGTGCAGGTGCCACAACCGAGAAGGCCCTCTGCCTGGTTCCCTGTAAGAAAGAAAACAGAAGAGCTTGTAGCTTCTAGGGCTGCATGTGCACCATAAATTTAAAGGACGTTTAAAGCACATGACTTCCCCCAAAGGATGCTGGGAAGTGTAGTTTACCTTCCACTTACCAAGATTCTTTGGGGGAAGCCATATGTTTAAAATGGTGCCTTCTGGGCAACTGGGGATGGATTGAGCTGCACTCTTTCCATCCTGCTCTAGATATAGGTCATCACAGTGCCCAAGGCTAATTTAGTCCCAAAATTCAGTTATGCATCCTTGCCATGTGATAAAAGGTTCCAGAACTGCAATCGTTCTTCAAACCCATTTCCAGCTCGTTTTCTGCATCCTTTATATCCAGTGCTTTTTTTCTTTAAAAATGTTTAGGGCAGAGGTTGTCAGCCTGGCGTTTCAGGATTATAGGTGGGCGGTAGGGGGTTCTACAGCACAAGTTGAATCTTCCTTCCATCGAGCACTGGTAGGTGGCAAGGAAATTTTACCATCAAGAAAGATGCATTAGTAGGTGGGTGGTATAAAAACGTTGACTACCCTTGGTTTGGGACGCGGGTGGCGCTGTGGGTTAAACCACAGAGCCAAGGGCTTGCCGATGAGAAGGTCGGCGGTTCGAATCCCCGCAATGGGGTGAGCTCCCATTGCTTGGTCCCTACTCCTGCCCACCTAGCAGTTCGAAAGCATGTCAAAGTGCAAGTAGATAAATAAGTACCGCTCCAGCGGGAAAGTAAACGGCGTTTTCGTGCGCTGCTCTGGTTCACCAGAAGCAGCTTAGTCATGCTAGCCACATCACCCGGAAGCTGTACGCCAGCTCCCTCGTCCAGTAAAGCGAGATGAGTGCTGCAACCTCAGAGTCGGTCACGACTGGACCTAATGGTCAGGGGTCCCTTTACCTTTACCCCTGGTTTAGGGGTACTCTTATTTTCCTACTCATATTGAAATAATGCCCCTCAATGAGGCCAAACTTAGATTCACAAAATGTTTGGGGTATGCGTACCCCTGCGTCCCCCCAGAAAAAAAATGCACTGCATATATCCTTGCATCCTGATTGCTTCTTACCAGGGGGAGAGCGAGCCAATCTTTTCTGGGGAAAACACAGAGTTTGACTTGATGCAGGAGATGAACCGTCAAATTCCCGTTCACTTTTCAAAATCCTTATTAATTACATACTGTCCATATCCGTGTCCAGAGTCTACAAATTAAAACGAGCAAGAGTATTAACTTAATTTGCATGTCATCAAAGGCGGGCGGGTTAGATCTCGTTAAAAAGAAAAAAAGAGGGCGCTATCATTTAGGCTGCCGTCCTTTCCAATAAGACAGCCTGCCACTTAGACCGGCTAGCATTTGATTCCACGAGGAATCTTTCTTTTTCAGCCCGCTTGGTATGAAAATGAAGCCTGGCGCTTGGAGGGTTAATCTGGTGAGTCGTGACTACTTGTAACTGTCAACTTCTCTCCCAGGATAAATAATTAAAGCTTCAGGAAGAACAGGCACACAGGAAGCGGTGGAGATTGGATGTACGTAGGTGTGGAAGGCATTCATTCTTATCCAATCAGTGAATAAAGAGCACATTATTCATGCAATCTGGTTCATTCACTGCTACGTGACCTGAACTACAATGGGCGAGAGAGAGGCTGCCGCATCCAGTGCGGAGCTGAAAACGCACAAAAGGAGGCAAAGAGGAAAGAATCCGAACTGTATCCAACGCGACGTTCCAGACGGAAGAACAAAACGCTGCGCTGTCAACGTGCAGCTTTTGCCGGAGACAAACTCTTGCAGAAAACATGTATTGTTGGTTCACGAGTCAACCCCCTCATTCCAAACTATGAGAAAGCTGTAAAAAGAAAGAAGCAGAAGACATATAATATGTGCATGGAGTCACAAAATTAGTCAGGATCAAATAAATGTTCCATGAACAGGAATGGTAGGAGTGGCATGTAACTGTCAAAGATCTCTGAAATGCCTTTCCACAGTCAATATCCTACAAATGTGAGATGATAGGGACGTTTTATCATATGGTGGACCTGTCCAAGGACGAAGGCCTTCTGGGGAAAGATATATAATGAAATTAAAAGAGTGTTGAAGAACACATTTACTAAGAAACCAGAGGCCTTCTTACTTGGAATGGTCAACCAAGAAATACCTAAGGAAGATCACACCTTTTTTATGTATGCCACAACAGCAGCAAGGATATTGATTGCAAAATACTGGAAAACAAAGGACTTACCTACAATAGAAGAATGGCAGATGAAAATGGTGGATTACATGGAACTTGCCGAGCTGACGGGGAGACTCCGCGACCAGAGGGAAGAGGCGGTGGAAAAAGAATGGAAGAAAATTTAAGGAATATATCAATAATTATTGTAAGACTCAAAGTTAGAAAAAAAAAGCTGGAAGAAGTGGTAGTTTACAGAATAGAAATAAGATTAATTAAGTAATTGATGAGGTTAGAAGATGATAAGTTAAGACAGTAATATGAGTAAGAAAATATAAAGTATTAAGTAAAATAAGAAATAGTATTAGATGGAAAGAAAATGATATTAGATGATGATAGGAAATTGCTAAAGATGGAATACAATGAAACGCAGTAAGAGAGATAGGAGGAAGTCAAACTAAGATGATAAGGAAAGAAGAAAGGGAAAAAGAAGATGTATGTGTTATATGATATGAGTTTGTAAGTGTTTACATGTTTGGAAAACCTAATAAAAATTATTTAAAAAAACAAAAAACAAACTTGAGATGATGGGTGCTCCGAAAGTCGCAATAGGGTGCTCTGAGCACAGCAGCAGACAGAACAGTTCTTCCAGGATAATGAACTGTTTCAATGATAATTCTTCATCAGCTGGCAATAATATAAAATGAAATCCATTGCATTCAAATACAATACGGAGATTGAAATGACAGGCCTGCATATAAACAACCAAAGCCTCCTTTTCTCTCTCTTCTGCCTGTTTCCTGTGCCTCATATTAGCTCTTTTTAAATTTGCTTCCCACTTTTGGGTATAATCCCATCAGGAGCCTTCAAAGTAGCATGCATCATGAGGCAGTTGGGAAGAGAGGGACACACACACAGAGGGAGGGAGGGAGAAATATTGTGACAGAAGGCCTTGAAGTGCTTAAGGTTAGCTATGCAGCATTCTTCCTTGAGTTTGTTATGCAGCGTTGCTTCATAATAAACAGTTTGCTCACACCTGTTGAGGTCCTCGCCTCTTTCCTGCCCCAGTATCTGTTGGGGTATCTATCAATCTGTCTATCTATCTACACACACAGAGAGAGAGAGAGAGTCATAGCATAGAGCTTTCTAAATCACAATGAATGTTCATTTGAATTAATTCAATTAAAATTAAAAATTCAATGAATTCAAATAATTTCATTTCAATTCGAAACTCAAAACTGTGATGATAAACAGTATTCCCCCCCCCCCCACTGTTCAAAAATGAGCAAAATAAGAGTTCAGACAGGTGCCATTTACCTGTGGAATAATTCAACACAGAGGTGCTATTCTTTTGTTGATGCAGCTTAAAGGCAGCTTAAAGAGCATAAGCTTTTTTTGCTGCTGCATCACACTGTTGACTCGTGGTAAGCTTGGGACACGGGTGGCGCTGTGGGTTAAACCACTGTGCTGCTTGGGCTTGCCAATCGAAAGGTCGGCGGTTCGAATCACCGCGATGGGGTGAGCTCCCGTTGCTCAGTCCCAGTTCCTGCCAACCTAGCATAATAGACAAAGCAGTGGAGAGGGAGGGGCGGTGGAGAGGCTCCAACCAAGCAGTCAGAGACCTCGTTACAAAAAGGGGGAACGGAAAAAGAGAAGGACAAAGTGCTTCTGCTTTCCCCGTTGGAGTTCCTGGTGGGAAAACAGAAGGAAACCAGTTTCGGAATCTGATGATGACGGATGAGCAGGTTTACGACCTGCTCCGCTTGTAAAGCAATTAGCTTAGATTAAAGCCTTGAAAAGCTTGATGGATTGGACTCTTATTTCGCACGACCACATGGAGGATGCAGCCCAGCTCCCCTGACAGATGCTATAGTTGAGATTCCTGCATTACAGAGGGTTGGACTAGATGACACTCGGGATCTCTTCCAACTCTATGGGGGGGAAATCTGCCTGCCATGCTACTTCTATGTGCATATGACATGAAATTCGGTCCTAAAATGGCAAGGTTCTGAGAATGTAGAATGGACTGAGGCGAATCACATTTTTGAAAGTTCCTTGCTTTCATGGTGAGTTCGGGCACCTTTTTTCCTAGAAGAATAGCACTGTGTGAAAGTATTTTATTTTGAGCATTACTTTTTTGATTCAGCAGCTGACTGACACAAAGTCAACTCCAGTCTCTTTAATAGCCGTGAAGCAGGAAGCAATAGAGAAAATTCGCTCTGCAATTTATACAGGACAACGGTTACACGACAAGCACAAGCTGGATCTATCAAAGCACTCATTAAGGAACAAAAACCCTCTGGCAATCAGGATACGAGATCCATTTTCGGGGGTGAGAGGCTGAGAGCTCACATCTAGGGCTGTCCTGTACATAAAGATGTATCAGCTAGCACTCGGTACTTCCTATTTATACCATGGTCGGTGTGTACCTTCTTTGTGTGCAAAGAACAACACCCAAGAGTCTTATGGCCTGCCAAGGCTTCAGCCATAATAAATGTGTTGATCTTTTGCAGTGTCACACGATTCTTCGCTGCAGAAGTCTTAACATGGCTACTCCTCTGTTGTTGTTGTTGTTGTTGTTGTTTTAATGTGCGTTTACTTTGGGTGTCTCCGCAAATGGAAACCCTGGGGCGAGAACCGTATCAGAGAGTTTCTTTCTCCTGCACGAGAAGATAGATGCTCATTGTGTTCCCCGCCCACTTTAACATCCTGTCTCGCCCAAGGTGATGCTACTGCTGCCTTGATGTGAGTGGGCTAGCAACATCGCCATAGCAACGTGGGCCTGTGGGTGGGAGATTTCTGATGGCATTGTAGGTGTTCCCCTTCCATTCTCCCTGTGGGTTAGTGATGATGAGAGTTGCTCCAGCATAGCTTATATCATGAGAGGTATTGGTTGGGATAACTCGGATCTCAGCTGCCTTCTGCCTATGTGACTGTATGTTTTTCACAGTGCATTTGTGGATATAAGCTCTGTTTCATTGACTTAGCAGCTTTCAGTAAGGTTACAACATTCAAATATTGCTCTTGATGCTGGGTGACAATGTGGTCTAAAACCACTGAGCCTCTTGGGGTGGCTGATCGGAGGGTCAGCAGTTCGAATCCCCGTGATGGAGTGAGCTCCCGTTGCTCTGTCCCAGCTCCTGCCAACCTAGCAGTTCGAAAGCACACCAGTGCAAGTAGATAAATAGGTACCGCTGCGGTGGGAAGGTAAACAGCATTTCTGTGCGTTCTGGTTTCCATCACAGTGTCCCGTTGCACCAGAAGCGGTTTAGTCCTGCTGGCCACATGACCCGGAAAGCTGTCTGGGGACAAACGTCAGCTCCCTCGGCCTGAAAGCGAGATGAGTCACCTTTGACTGGGCTTAACCTTCCAGGGGTCCTTTTACCTTGATCAGTGTGTTGGGTATAAGCAACGTTGCATGCCTCCAGACAGAAGAGGGCAAAGTTGAGATTAACAGACAGGCAGGGGAAACTAAACCTTGGGGGGGGGGAGTTTCTGTCCCAAATTCCCAGGTTTCACCTTTCCTCTATCCCCCCCCTCTCTCTTTCCTTTATGAGGCAGCCACAAAACAAGTTCCCATCATGCAGACTTAGAATCCAAAGCCATCCTTTTAAATATGAAGAAATGAGCCTTTTTTCTGTCACCAGTGGAACCTCTGTGTGATTTTATCTACTCTTTTTAAGTCATGCTAGCCTAAACCACAGCGCCTAGGGCTTGCCGATCAGAAGGTCGGCGGTTCAAATCCCCGCGACGGGGTGAGCTACCGTTGCTCGGTCCCAGCTCCTGCCAACCTAGCAGTTCGAAAGCACATCAAACTGCAAGTAGATCAATAGGAACCGTTCTGGCGGGAAGGTAAACGGCGTTTCCATGCACTGCTCTGGTTCGCCAGAAGTGGCTTTGTCATGCTGGCCACATGACCCGGAAGCTGTACGCCGGCTCCCTTGGCCAGTAATGCGAGATGAGCACCGCAACCCCAGAGTCATGTGTGAATGAGACAAAACGTGTGGTAGGAATGGGAAACCTCAACTTATGGGCTTCTAAATCTGCTCTATAAACCTATTTTATTTTGAAACCGAAAAGAGTGCTGTATCGTTCTTAGATATATTTCAAATCTAAAGTAAAACAAAGGCACCCCCCCCAAAAAATAACACCCTTCCGCTGGATAATGACAAAGAGATAGGGAAAGTTTGAAACAGGAAAATGGCATACCTCTGGATCTGACACCTCCCCCCCCCCCACCAAAAAAAAGAGGCTTCGTGTTTTTCATAGTAAAGCAATGTTCGTTTTCTACGTGCAACCACAAGGTCACGCAGTAGCCCACCTCCTGACAAGCATGAGTCATCAGCAGCAATTTACGCCAGCTCTCCACTTTCTGCACTGGTTATTAGCAGCTTCAACCCAACATACTGTGTGTCCTGTCCTCTCTCCCATCGTAAACATGAGGATTAACTGAGAACATCATCTTAAGTGTACCGTCTGTATGCAGTGAGGCACGTCGAGAGATGTTCTTAGAGGCTGCCTCAGAGCTGCAAACTCCCTTTCTTGTAGAGCCGCTTTCCCACGTTTGGGTCCTCAGATGTTGTTGACTACAATTCCCATCATCCCTGACCACCGGCTGTGGATGATGGGAGTTGTAGTCCTATACATCTGGGGACCCCCAAGGTTGGAAAAGGCTGCCCTAGAGGTTTGCTGAAGCTGTGCATCTTTCAAACACGTCACATATTGGAGCTCATATCCCGACATATTGGAGCTCATATTCCGACGTTTCCCCCAAGGAGCTGTACACAGGATATCTCACAACAGCCTTGTGAGGCGGGTGGCTGACCTGAGGACAGGTCACCTAAAGAGTCTGAGAAAAGGACAAGCCGAAATTAAGCCAGTGGAAAAACAAAGGACGGAAGGAAATGAGGGGTTGGACTTTGCTTTATATGTGTTTAAGGATGCTCAGCTTATGCTAATGGCAGCACTTTGGAATTTGAAGTAATTCCTGAGTGCTGGTGAATCTAAGCTATGAATGCTATGCCGAAGAGCCTTATGCCAGGCATAATGTCAGTGGTATACCAGTGTATCCCCACTGTTGGTGTAACTCTACCAGTGGAGGTGCCAAAGACAGCGGTTTGAAGAAGAATAGGATTCAAACTGAGCTTCCCCCGCCCTGTCTTTGGCACCTCCACTGGTAGAGTTCATGGATGGGCCGGCCATGGACACATCTGGGTTCCAATTCAACCTTATGCCAGCAGATTTAGGTTGCACAGTTGAAGTGGACTTGGTGCTCTCATCCAGTGCTGGATAAGAAAAAAACAAATAAAATAAAAATAAAACAGTGTTTTGTGTTGTGTAGCCTCCTATGATGTAAGTAATGGCCTGCTAGCCTGCTCCCTAAAACAGTGTTTCCCAACCTAATCTAGGCAACGGCACACTTGTTTCATTAAAAAAATCTCACGGCACACCGCTCCTCCCCCACCCGGCTGCGCCGGGTCTCCTGACCCAGAGTTACCTCTGGGATCAGCTGTAGCGCGGCGTCCTTTCTCCCGCCCATCAGCTGGGGCACCAGGTCGGGATTCTCCCGCGAGGCTTCTGTTGCTGCTGCTGCTGCAGCAGCCAAGGGAGCAGCGCCACCCTGGCTTCCGCTTCGCCGCTGGGCTCCAGCAGCGCCGCCGCCACGGTCCTGTGCAGCCCTGGGCTGCAGGTCCCTTTTTCCGCGGCACATCAGCCGGTGCCTCGCGGCACACCAGTGTAACCACGGCACACCGGTTGGGAAACGCTGCCCTAAAATATCACCGGTTTGCTCATTTCTAGATATAGGGTGCCTACATTCTGCATGGACTGGTTGCACGGCAACATGTGCAAATGGATTTAGATCTTTTGAGTTGCTAGCTCAGTTACTTCCTCAGAGTTTTTGTGAGACTCTTCTCTTGCAGCTTTATTAAAGGTAAAGGGACCCCTGACCATTAGGTCCAGTCGTGTCCGACTCTGGGGTTGCGGCGCTCATCTCGCTTTATTGGCCGAGAGCCGGCGTACAGCTTCCAGGTCATGTGGCCAGCATGACAAACCAGAGCAGTGCACGGAAACGCCGTTTACCTTCCCGCCAGAGCCGTTCCTATTTATCTACTTGCACTTTGACGTGCTTTCGAACTGCTAGGTGGGCAGGAGCAGAGACCGAGCAACGGGAGCTCACCCCGTCGCAGGTATTCGAACCGCCGACCTTCTGATCAGCAAGCCCTAGGCTCTGTGGTTTAACAGCGCCACCTGGATCCCTAAATTACCATATAGCATATATTCAACACAAAAAACAGTGAAAATTTGTTGTTGACAAAGGACTGCTGGAGATATAAAGGGCCCCATTACCTTCAGTAGCTTAGGGCCTCATCAAACCTAAATCTGGCCCTGCTCTCATCTCACACAACAAACCTGCTTCCAAAAAACACATTAGATCAAACTTTTTATGGTAATGAAAGTGATGGGGAACACACCGGGGGTTTTTTCAGCAGGAACTCACTGGAACTCTGGGTACCACCGCCATTATAAGAGAACAAGGGAGGTGTACATGGTGAGTTCTGGCACCTCTTTTTCTAGAAAAATAGCACTGACTACTTGACACCTCTGCACAAACAAATCAGGAGGGCTCAATAAGCAGGTCGTCTGTTAATTACAAAAACAAGCTTTCAAGTACTGTTGGTATTCGTCTGCTTCACGAGACAATGGAGTGCACCTCTGGGGGGGGGCGAAGTCAAACTGCTGTGTTAGCAGCACTGAAGTGACCTCCCCAGGGCCCAAGCCTTGGCAATGTGTATGGCGGTCCAGGGCTGCCCAGATGACAAGACACACACACCCCACTCCCTCAGCCTCGCTGATATAGTCCAAAGGAAAACAGAGCAATAAGCTTAGAGACTCCACTCTGGATTTGTGTAGGGTTTACTCCTTAGCCTTTTCTTCTCCTGAAGATATCTCGCAAAGCAATGGGTGTTTAGGACCAGAGTTTTCTTTCTCTTAGATGGGCTACCTTGCCAGGTTGATGAACCCCATTTGCCCCTCACTTCCCTACATCATGTGCAGAAACCTCTCTCTCTCTCTCTCATTTTTATTAAATTTTCTATTTTACAATTTAGAGTATTCATTTAAACAACCTTAAAATCTCAATGACTTCCCTTCTTCTCTTTCCAGGGTTCTTTTTGCATAGCATAAATCCCTGCATATTTTATATAAACTAAACCATTCAGCATTCCATTATTACATCCATCAAAACTTATTTAGACCGCTAAATTTATCTTAATGCTGCCCATATTCAATAAACGTTTTCCAATCTTCTTTAAACGAATGTTCTTCCTGTTCTCTTATTTTATGAGTTAGATCCACAAGCTGCGCATATCCCATCAGTTTAAGTTGCCATTCTTCTTTAACTGGTACCTCACTCGTTTTCCATTTGTGGGCTAACAAAACACGCCCCCCCCCCCCCGTGGTGGCATACATAAACAACCTTTTTAGACACCTGGGAATTTCCATATGAATTATCCCCAACAAAAAGGACTCTGGTCTTTTTGGAAAGGTGCTTTTAATCCCCCTCCCAATTCATTATAAATTATTTCCCAATACTCTGTTATCCTTTTACAGGTCCACCACATACGAAAGAACGTGCCCTCGACCTCATTGCATCTCCAGCACTTATCTGATTCAGTCTTATACATCTTAGCAAGTTTACTCGGAGTTAAATACCATCTGTAAATCATTTTCAAGTAGTTCTCCTTCAGGGAATAACAAGTTCTTGACCATTGGACCCGCAATCGGTCTCGTCCGCTCAGTCCGCCGGAGCCTGTCTTTGCATGCAGGGGAAGAAACATTCAAGTAAATGCAATAATTATTCCCTAAGGCTGCAGATCTCTGGAATCCTATGAACGCAGCAGTACTTCTAACAGTACAGTCGTATACTCAACTCATTTTATTTCGGCTTTAAGCCCATAGACATAACAACCAAAAACAGAAACAGCACAGTCTGGTTTACAATTGCTAACAGTAAAATGGATTAAAAGGGATACTCAATTGAATAAAATATGATAAAAATTACAAATTAAAATTTCAAGCTTTATATAACAATCCATTGCGCTTCTTAAGTGTCAGAACTGATGTCAGAAATTTTGCCATATGTAGGGTTATAATCGAGTCTGAATCTTGCAACAGAAGAGCAAGGTAAGACTCTTCCAAATACCCCGGTAATTTTTGAGTTAATGGAAGTAATAGAGTCTTTCGGGCGGCAGAATACAAGGGGCAGACAAACACTATGTGATGAAGAGATTCAATCGAACGGTTATCACAGGCACATAAGATCAAAACTTGGCCCCTAGAAAATCTATGAAAAAGGACATTTGAGGGGAAGACATTAAACCGTGCTTTAATAAAAGCGAAACGATGACTAGCAATAGAAAGAGTTGATAGGCTGGTACTTGAAGTGGGGGTACAATGCCCAGGGATACAGTCATATATATATATGTCTATGCAGAAGTTAAACCCCAGTGAATTCAATGGGACTTACTTCCATACAAGTGAGCATAAGATTGCAGCCTAAGTAAACATGTACAGGACTGAGCTGCACATGGGCAGATTGTTAGCTATATTGCACACCAGGTGTTGTAAAATGGGATCAGTGAGCCCTCCAGTGGTATTATTCCATGTTACATGATGAGAAACACATATACTGCAGCTGAATTGGGTTGCACCTAAGTATGGTAGTCTATTTTAGTTTTACACAAATTCAATGTTTTGGAAGTTTCACGCAGCATCATTATAGAAAGCCAGTTTGAAGCTGTTGGAATAATCGCCAACCTAGGTACCATCTGTTCCCTTTCATCTGCCTCCTCATTTGAAACATATATAAATTACAAAATCTAAACAGAATGTAAGGCGTTGAGCCCAAAATATTCATAGACCTGAAAAAAGACAAACATTTTGGTTGGTTTTGGGTTGGTTTGTTTTTAGCACAGTGAATAATGCTTTCAAAAGTGAGTGCTGAACTTTTCTTTTGCGTTAGGACCTTTATTTCGTTTTCCTCTTTCTGTTTAGGTGATCTCCTGCACAGCCACCATGGTCTACATTTAACAATTATGGGAAACTTACACCACTGTAACTAGAAAATTATGAATATAATCTTTTACATACAAATGACTGGTTCAGATGAATAAAGGTAAAGGTAAAGGTACCCCTGACCGTTTTTAGGTCCAGTCGCGGATGACTCTGGGGTTGCACGCTCATCTTGCTCTATAGGCTGAGGGAGCCAGCATTTGTCCGCAGACAGCTTCCGGGTCATGTGGCCAGCATGACTAAGCCACTTCTGGTGAACCAGAGCAGTGCACGGAAACGCCATTTACCTTCTCGCCGGAGCGGTACCTATTTATCTACTTGCACTTTGAGGTGCTTTCAAACTGCTAGGTGGACAGGAGCTGGGACCGAACAACGGGAGCTCACCCCGTCGCGGGGATTTGAACCGCCAACCTTCTGATCAGCAAGCCCTAGGCTCAGTGGTTTAGACCACAGCGCCACCCGCGTCCCGGTTCAGATGAATACACAAAGCTTATTGGGCCCTTGATGTTAATCCTGGGGATATAACATTTCAAGATTCCTAGGAAGGTTTCATTACATTACTTAGCTGTGGCTGCATGCATACTATACATTTAAAGCACATGACTTCCCCCAAAGAATCCTGGGAACTGTAGTTTGTTAAGAGTGCTGGGGTGAACTACTGTTTCCAGCATTCTTTAGTTTAGGGGACCTCGTGGGCTTTAAATGCACGGTGTGTACACAGAGTCTGGAACTGCAATAGGTAACCTTAAAAAAAAAAAATAGATTCAGGAAAAATTGAGTACCACACTATTCTGCCATCGAATTCTGCAGTAATGAAAGCAGTTACTAAGGGGGAAATATTCTAAATTCTAAATTACCAGCTCCAGTACAGAACAGGCCAACAGTGACTGCTTTCCAAATATTTCTGGGCGTTGCTTTATCTGAAGACTAGACTCCCAGGTGATGCATATTGGTCCAGGAACCAATTTCTGAAAGGAAGATGAAGGGCAGGTTAGATGAGCACAGGTGCGGGGATATGCATTCAATTCAGTTGCCCTTCTGGCTTAAACAACAAAGAGCATTGTAGCACCTTAAAAACTAGCAAATACAGTCCATTTCATATAATTCACTAAGCATTATATCTACATGGCTGGGTGGAGAGATTGTACAAAGTGAGGTCAGAGAGAGATGAAACAGAGAAAAGTACAGACAATGGCAATTATGCACTTTGCTGTCGTAATTCACAAAACAGTTTTTGATGCCACATACATCCTGGCATTGGTAAGCCAATTAACACATATAACATGCATATGTGTGTGTGTGTGTGTGTGTGTGTGTGTGTGTGTGTGTGTGTGTGTGTGTGTTTCAATCCACAAGTGATAGATCATGAAAGCCATTATGTCAGAACAGATTAATCTTCAAGGTGCTGCAACACTGTTGTTTTTCCTTGCAGAAGAATGACATGGCTACTGCCCTGGAAATTGATACTTTACACCTATTATCAGGTCAGTGACACTAAGGCATTGGAAGTAAACACAACACCAATCAGATGCAAACAATGCTCAGACAAGATAAGAAGACCGCTGGAAAAACAACATCCTGACAAATACCGGGTAGATAAGCACACCATGTCTCATTTTGAGAAGGGGCTAGTAGTCCAGGAAGCAGATTCCCATCCATTGGCTAAATAGCCTTTTGCCACCTTAAAGACTAATCAACGTACCGGTATTTATTGTCCTCTCTGGAAGTTCATTGTTTACAACGCTAGAGAGGGCTCTTCTGGACTTGTTTGCCTAGATGTTCTGTGGGGAACACTATTTCCCCCCTCTGGCATGGCGTCCTAGTGCGTTTGTGACAGAAGAAAGGTTTGAACGAGGGACTGCCCTACACAGGCTTAAGCCTAGAGAAGTGCTGCTCAAAGGGCATGAATGTAAGGTATGGGTGGGGAACCATTTTTAGCCCAAGGGCCACATTGTCTCCTAGGCTAGCTTCTGAGGGCCAGTGGAGAGCAGGATCAGAAGTAAAAGTGTGCAGAGCCATGAATGCAATATTTTACCTTTTCACAGCAGGCTACATAGCCTTGCACATCCCTTTCTATCCTCCATCCTGCCAAGCAATAGGCAATTTCAGAGTTCCAGGACACACACCAGTCAGGCAAAAGCGCCCATAGGCGTGTGGCCTAGGGAGAGATGTTGTGGTGTAGGAAGAGTCCTGAGGGCCAACTAGAGAAGTCTGAGGGCTGCATCCGGCCCCTGGGCCTGAGGTTCCCCAACCCCTGGTGTAAGGTCACATTCCTGATCCCTAACCCCTGGCAGCTCCCCCTCCTAAAAATACGGTATATCCTTCGGATCAAAAGACTCTCCAGAATAAAATGGCCTAGGTGCATGGGCTGAGAGGGGAGAGGCGAATTACAGAAATCCAGACAGAGGCACATTTAAGACGTTATAGGAGATTTGGGGGGGGGGGGGAGGATTTGCAGTCAAACAGTGCTAGTTAGTATGTGAAGAGGTTAAGGACCACAGAGTTCTAAATTTCTAGAGTAGACTCTGTGATGTCACATCCCCTGTTCTCCAAGGAGAGAGGAAGTAAGGCTTGCTTCCTGTCCCTCCTCGCCCACCCCACTTTCTCTTGAATGAACCATGTAACTGAAGATATCTGAGGCTGGGGCTCCAGACTCATATCTTTGATTCCAACTTCTGTATTTTGTAACCAAGAATACCTAAGCTGTGTTCATTTCTGATGTGGCATTGAACGATGCGCGACTGAGACCTCTGATTACTGTAAGTAAAGCTTTTAAACTTACTTGACATTGTAGTCTATTCACTCCGAAATGGCTAGAGGCAAGGGGACCACATTGACAGCCCTTAATACTGAGATTAGGTCTAACAGCCTATATTTGCCACACTTTGCAAACATTGTGCCTATTTCTTCTTTGGCTAGAGAGTCAAGCCCCGCATATTTTTTGAATTCAGGCAGTCAACCGTTTTTCTTTTGCACTCTCCACATACATGTGGTACTTCAGGATTAACTGGTATTCTCCGGTTATTTCCCAACATTGTGTGGGGAGGGGATTACTTTGCACTTACTTTGACAAAAGTTTTTATTGCTACTCCCTTAGTTTAGAGTATTTCTAACTGACCTTGCTTCTTTGTATTTGTTTCTCCAGTGTGCATAATGAGGTGAATGCATTTCTGCACACAGGTGAACCTTTGAATGAGGCATCAGCATCCATAAGTGACTATCAGGTGGTCTGGTAGATATAGTATTTAGGATGCTTCAAAGGCTTTTATGGACAATTTAAAGCCCTATTTCTATTGTTTCCAGTGTGAGTGAAGGACGCACTTTGCTTGAGGTCATGTCACAGACAAATGGGGGCCGTGGACCAGCTGTGAGCACACTGGGGCTTGTAGAGGAATTCAAGATCAATCAAGCACCCTTTAAAAAAACAAAACAAGCAGAAGATCCAGAAGTCTCTTTAAAAAATAACAATAATACATTGAAGCTCAGAAATTCAAAGACCTGGAAGAATTTTTTAAAAAAATATTTTACTGAGAACTAGAAACTGCAAATAAGAAAGTGGGATTTGGGAACAAACTTCAGTCTATACATAAAGCAACTCCCAGTGATTTCTGTGCAATTGTTCAGGGCAAACATCCTCAGCAAGGGACAAGTTTCCCCTTTCTCCCTCCCTTTTCCCCTTTGTGCCATATATTTCAGATTGCATACGAGGAGGGACTGTCTTTATATGGGAATGTTTACAGCAGAGCGGGGGGGGGGGGATGCTTTAAATCCATGACACACCAAATGCAGATTACTTCCGTCCTTGTTGTGCAAGAGCTGCTGTCTCCAGTTTAGAAATAGTTTGGGGTGGGGAGAGAGAATAGATGCAAAACTGCACAGAAGATCAAAGCAATGGTTTGGCAAACTTTGCACTCGGCCAGGAGCGATACAGGTTGCCATAATACCAGGTGGGAGTTTGCTTCAGCGAAGTCAAAGCGGGCTTACTCCAGAGCAAGCAGAGAGCTCTGCGTTGTTTTGCAATTCCAATGGAAAAAGCCACCCAAATACCGTGAACGCATTACTGTATTATCGCTCGCTCTACAAGGAGGTAGCCAGGAAGGAATGCAATCCCTTCCAGGCGGGGACAGGCAGCTGGAAACAACCCAAGCGCGCTCCCGCGGCGGCGCGCAATGGGGGGGGGGGCGCGAGGTAGAAGAAACTCAAACTCCCACCCAAGTTAAACGCGAAACTCGCCCAGACGAGGAGAGTGCGGGCGCGCACGCGCAGTTCGCGGCGGCCTTCCGGGGAGGAGAGAGAGAGAGGGAGGGGCGGGGCGTGGAACCGCATCCCAACAGGCCCGCATCAGTCACGCGGGCAGCGCGCGCTCTGATTAGCCCTCCTCCGCCCGTCCAATCAGCGTCGAGCTGGCGGATTCAAATCGAGTCCGGGCGGGTGGGCTGGCTTTAAGGGCGAGTTAGTCTAGCGCAGCCGCCGCTTGAGGTGGGAGAAGGAGGAGAGAGAGAGGGGAAGGGGGCGTTTTCCGTGAGGCGCCCGTGGTCACCGCCATCATCGTCGTCTTCGTCATGGCCCACAAGCAGATCTACTACTCGGACAAGTACTTCGACGAGAACTACGAGTACCGGTGCGAGAGGCCGGGGGGGTCCCGGGGCCGGCGGGGGGGGGGGCTCTTCCTGCACCTGGCGAGGGCCCGCCGCTCTTTCATGGCGTCCCTCCGCTTCCCCTCCTTTCTTCCCGCCCAGACTTCCTTCCCAGTCCCTCAGGAGAGGGGGAGGAAGCAAAAACAAACGGCGGGCTTGTTTTTCTCCCTCTTCCTTTCCCGCCGGCTGTGCGCGGGGGTTGGGGGGGGGACGGCCTTGGGACAAAGGGCGGCGCGGGGCGAGGCCGGAGGAGGCCGTTGCGCCTGCCTGCTTCACAGGCACTTTGGGGAAGGGCTGGCGGCGCGCGCGTGTTTCGAACCCGGCTCCCTTTCCCGCTTCCCCACCCTCGCGGCGCTCCGTTTTTAGCCCCGTGGTAACTTGCTCGGCCAAAACCTGCCGCCGATGAGCTTAGGAGGGAGTTTGGGTCGGGGTCTCTCCGGCCGCCCGCCATGGCCATTTCAATGGTCGGTTTCCGCATGTTAACTTCGGGCCTTTACAACGTTGACTTTGCGTTTTGCTAACGGGCAGTCTTGCTAGTGGTTTAGCCTCCCAGCATTTCTCCGACGAAAATAGGGACGTCCCATTCCATAATACAGTAATAATAATTTTATTATTTATATCCTACCCGGTTGCCCTAGCCACTCTGGGCGGTTTTCAACGGACTATATAACAACATAAGAGAATATTAAGCATTTTAAAAAAACACACACAACCTATACAGGGCTGCCTTCTGATGTCTTCTAAAGGTTGTCTAGTTCCTTATCTCCTTGGCTCCTACCTGCCAACATTTCTGCGATGAAAATAGGGACATCCTAAGAAAAAGCAGGGCATTCCGGGATCAAATCGGAAACTGGGACAGCTTCTGAAAATCTGGGAATGTCCCTGGAAAATAGGGACACTTGCAACACCATAAAAGTCACAGTTAGGATATTTATTGCCCAATAGTGGGAGAGCCGACTTTTGTTTTGGGTTTCCTGCATGGATGCAAATAGCAGTTTACAAGCTTGATGATCCTGAGTTTTCTTGTTGCATAGCAAGCTGCTGGGTTTCTCTAAAAGGAGTTAAAAATCTAAAGTAGATAGAAAAGAACACCTACAATGCCGTTCTTTCAATCAAATCAAAAATCACAGGCAGAGGTCCAGCCTGAAAGTTAAATGTTCAAGCAGTTCATAAATGCTATGGAGCCTGACATAAAGCTTCTTTACAAGTTGTACAGAACTAACTGTGGCTGTATAAATGTGACTTGATGTGTTTTCTGTCCCTGGCAGGCATGTGATGTTGCCAAGAGAGCTGTCAAAGCAAGTACCAAAAACTCATCTAATGACTGAAGAAGAATGGAGAAGACTTGGTGTTCAGCAAAGCCTTGGCTGGGTCCACTACATGATTCATGAACCAGGTAAAAAGGGACATCTCTACCTAACAAGCTATTCCAGAAATATTTTCTGGAAAGCTTTTAGGATGTCTTGACGTGGGAGAGGGACAAAGTCACTTCATACATTAAGCAGCAAGGGCTAGACAGAAAGTGTTTACTGAAAACCCAATATTATCAGCCATTACGTGGGATGTCTGGCCATAGACTTATAAACAAACCTCCATTTTTTTTCTCTTTACAGAACCACACATCCTTCTATTTAGAAGACCACTTCCAAAAGGCCAGCAGAAATGAACAGCCTCTCTAAACTTCTGGAACATTATGTATAAATGTATATATGTTGGTAGTATTCAGTGAATACTTAAGAAAAATATGCAAACAAGTCATTACCTGTGCATGAGCTGTATTATTCACAGCAACAGAGCTCAGTAAAATGCAAAGTAGGCTGCTATGGTCTTGAATTCTCACATAACAAGTTAACAAGTGCCTATTTGATTTTTTTCAGTTTTGTTCAATAAAGTTCACAACTTTCATGTAATGTGTTGATTATAAAAATCTTCAAAGATCTGTGCCTTTTTATTCTTAGTAATGAAGCTTCTTCTAACTGTCGAAGCAATTCATCCTGTGGCTTTTCAGCTGCTGAAATAAACATATTTTTAATGCTAAATCTATGCATTTCATGATTTTAGTTTACTACTGTCCACATTATAAAAGCCATCTATTGTTACGCTCTGTATAAAATGCAATACAATTGATGACAATAATAGGTTTTTTTGGTAGTATTTATATCACTTACCTAGAGTTTGTTTGCTAGAATCATTTTACAAGAGAAGGAAAAAACAGGCTTAATGGCTCATGGCAAGCCCTAGGCTTTGGTTTAGACCACAGCGCCAGCTGCGTCCCAGTTAAAGGAATTTTTAATGCGATGCTAAAACATGGCAGTTAACTGGAGCATCTTCCCCTTTGATTACTTGTTGCTCATGTACAGCATTTTTTTGGGGGGGGGGAATTAATACCGTAATCTGTAAATCAATATATTCTGTATATGAAAAATTCCGATTCCATTTTTTCCTATAAATTATGGCAATATAGCAGATTTGCAATTCTGGTTTTGCTAGTTAATGGAAGATGGAAATCTTGTTGAATCGCTTTGACTTCAACGAGTTGAGCATGTTTTGCACAGACACAAATGCGTATCTTCAACCACAAGAGCTACAACAAATTAAAGCAAGAGATTCTTGGAAAGCTTAATTCTGCACCAATGCCACACTCTGCAAAGTACCTTGCTTGCTTTCAGAATGACCACATCCACATTACTTCTCAAAGCATTCTGTAATCGCCAAAATTAATATACTAATAAGATATTTTGAATACAATTGAATTGTATTTTCAGTTGTACAAGCATATATTTTTAATTAAATGCTAGATCACATACCTTTCCTAATGTAATTTTCAAAATGGCAGTGCTATAAAATCCAACTTCATTGTTGCCTATGTCACTGTTGTGTTGCAACCTGCACACCCTGCCCCTAATACAGATGCAGTGGGAATTCAACTGCTGATTAAGGCCACAGTTGTAACCAGGTCTATTCAGAAGCAAGCCTTATTCAATTCAATGGGACTTACTCCTAGGTAAGTACCGGTATGTTTAGTATTGCACCCTTAGACATCTCTGGTGTGGCATGACAGGAATAAAGCAGGCAGCTGTACAGTTTACTATTATTTATTTTATTTATATTGCACCCTTCCAAATGAGCCCAGGGCAGTGAACAAATCAACTTTTAAAAAAGCATTATATAAATAGACATCTGACAAGTGATTTCAGGGGTTCCAGGAACAGCCATCAAATGCCTGGGTAAACAGGAATGTTTTTAAATTCCTACTGAAAGCCAAATAATGAAGGAGGCATGCTTTGCCACAGATGAGAAGCTACCACTGAAAAGGCAGTCATGGGTCAATTCCAGCCCCTAGTGACACCACCAAACCTTCACATACTGAATGTAGGGTCCAAGGTGGTTGACATTGGGGTAGGTGCTCTAGTTAGGAAGCCCAAAGCCATTTTGAGCTTTATATGCCAGTATTAAGACCTTGAATTGAGCCTGGTAGCTTAATTCCCCAGATACTGGCACAAATGGAAATCAATGCCCTGAGCAATAAAAGGCTGTACTGCAAAGTGCACTTGTTTGGCTATGTACTTCTGCAGTCTTAACAGGCTTTCATAAATTATTTTTAGGCTGTTCCATACTTGGTGAGCAATTTTGAAAGGATAGCTCTGTGTTTTGTTTAAAATTGCCCTAATAATATTAATACAGCTTCTATCATTCAATGCCCCTTCCATGATCACTGCAGATGGTGACAGCAGTCACAAAATTAAAAGATGCCTGCTTCTTGGGAGAAAAGCAATGACAAACCTAGACAACATCTTAAAAAGCAGAGACATCACCAGGTCCATATAAAGTTAAAGCTGGTTTTCCCAGTAGTGATGTATGGAAGTGAGAGCTAGACCATAAAGAAGGCTGATCGCCGAAGAATTGATGCTTTTGAATGATGGTGCTGGAGGAGTTATGGACTGCAAGATCAAACCTATCCATTCTGAAGGAAATCAGCCCGGAGTGCTCAGTGGAAGGACAGATCCTGAAGCTGAAGCTCCAATACTTTGGCTGCCTCATGAGAAGACCCTGATGTTGGGAAAGATTGAGGGCACAAGGAGAAGGGGACGACAGAACGAAATGGTTGGACAGTGTTCTCGAAGCTACCAACATGAGTGACCAAACTGCGGGAGGCAGTGGAAGACGAGTGCCTGGCGTGTTCTGTTCCATGGGGTCATTAAGAGTCGGACTCGATTAAACAACAAAATCAATGTATTTTGTTGTAAGACATTTTGGGTGGGCTACATCCAAAAATGTAGAATATAAATGATTTTATAAAAAGTAGGGACGTATGTGTATGTTTTTACCCATAAAAATTTAGATATAATTCTATGGGTAAAAACAATTCTTAAGAAAAACAATTTCTATTAAAAGTTACAAAAATGTTTACCATTAGCAATGCATCTATAAAGATTGCTCATTTTTGTAGGTAGCAAGAGATTGAAGCTGCAAAATTTCTGTTGTACACACTGCCTATGCAGTGAAGCTAAAATTGATTTAACACATTTTTATAGTATATATAATGTTGGATAAGAAACAGAAGTGGTGTCTGTGTATTCATAGTAGTGGTTACATGCGGAGAGAAGTCACGACTGTCCTTTAGACAACTGATTAAATTATGAGACAAATATATTAGAAATTTCTTATTATTGCAGCTGTTTTGTTATTGTTCCAACTATTTTCTTTATTGGAGCAATCAGATGGCAATGGGTCAATAATATTGATAAGATTTATTGATACAACCCAGATCATACCATGTGTTGAAATCACTTCCCTTCCGTGCTCTCCGTTATTCGTATATAAACAATAAAACCATGCCAAGCAGCGTGAAAAACTGGCTGTATTATTATGAACACAGCCCATCATCCGCATTAGGAGACGCTAAAACAGGCGCGACGGTTTCGTTCGAGCCACGCCGGCCTTTCCCTTTTTGCCCCTGGTGTCATGGCGACGGTCACGCGAGCCGGGGCGCGGCTGCTGATTGGCCGCGGCCTCTCGGGTTAGCCCTCGAGTCGCGCGCCCGCCGCGTCTTTTGTGCGCGCCGCCGGGCCGGTGGTAGAAGGGCAGGGTGGAAGCCGCCGTTGGTGGGGCGTTGACCTTTTGTCGCCCCCACCCGCGCCATGTCTTCAGAGAGGGAAGCGGGCAGCGAGGTAAGGCGGGGAAGCGGCGGCGGCGGCGGCGAGGCCGGGTCTATGGAGAAGGCGAAAGAGCAGCTGCCCCCCTCCAGCCTCCCCGCGCGCTGCTGCTGCTGGTTGTTATGTAAACGGCGGCCGGAGAGGTCCTGGAAGGGGAAAGGCAAAGGCGCTCTCCATTCTGATGGCTCCGCTGAACCTGCCCTTGCTTAACGTTTGTGTCTATGGCTCAGGTCCTGGCAGGAGACCTGAACAAAAAAAGGGGGGGTGCGCTTTTTTTTTTTAATTTCCCAATCCCCCCCGAAATAAGTCTTGTTTCTCTCTGCAGAAAGGAAAATGAGGCACAGCAACACCAGAGAGTCAAAAACAAGCCTCCCCTCCCAAGTGGTGCTCAGGAAATAATAATAATAATAGTAATAATAATAATAATAATAATAATAGTAAGTTTGATATAGCATGTCTTCTGCTGTTGTCATCGGGACAAGGCACTGCAAACTTTCCCCTCTTTTTTGCCGGGGAAGAAGTGCAATGTTGAGTATATTAGGCAGAATTTTTAAAAAGGGTTTTAAGCCTTGCCTCTCTGCCACCACCATTCTCTTTTCAGGACACCACTGCTTTGTTTTTAGTGGTTGTGCGATAGGGAAAGGAGCACCTGTTGAATTTTTTATTTATTTATTTTTTTACCAAATGCGCAAAATGCAATTTTCACCTCCTGAACTGTTGTCATCTTCGCAGGCAAGACCTCTGACACAGGAGGGGAATGGCAGCAGCTTGTTTTAAGAATACTGGCTGCGTAGTGTGTCCTGGTCATCAACTTACCATTATTTTATTTTGTTTGTTTGTTTGTTTAATTTGTATACCACCCTTCTTCAGAGGAACACAATATACAATATAAAATATTGTAGCACTTTGTGCACATAAAATACGTATATAAAAACAGACCACGTTTCTTGATAAGTTAGCAGAAACCCAACATTACTGTTTGGCCAAATAGATTTGAACTAAACCAGCTTGTTCAAGACTTGTCAGTCATAAGGCTCTGGTTTGGGAAGCAGCTTTTGCTTCCTTCAGAAATTGCCTCTTTCCCAGGAATAAAATTCCAGAAGTATGACAGTTCTGGGTGCTGGTGCTTTCCTTTCAGTGCAGATATATTTTACAAACACCGAAATAGGATAAATGCTGTGGAGCAGAAATATGGTAGCAAGAGAAGCACCTCCCACAGCTGCTCCTCTTTTCACTCACTCCTCCCCACCAGCATAGGCTTTGCAAGCTAAGCAAAAAGAGTTGTTTGGTTACTATTACTGGTACTTGTTTGCATGTAATGTGTAATTTTGTCCACATGCTTGCTGCTTTATTGTAGCATGGCCTAAGTTTTTAGAAGCAATTACCCATTTTGATAACTAGGATTTTGTTACGAATTTTATGCCAAATTATGTCTAGTAGCTTCAAGGATTACACATTATTTTTGCTTTGCTAGAGATGAGTGTTCCCATGGGGAGTAGTAGTAAAATCTTGCTTTTCACATGGAATTTGATAGGTTGTTCATACACTCCAGCATAACTCTTGACCATGTGCGCTTTGCAGAATAGCTTCAAATATTTCCCTTTTCTGAATGCAGTTAATCAAAGTTTTTCACTCAGGCTGGAGTAGAAGTGTCCTGTTTTTACCTACGTATTTAAATGATATGATAGAAACAAAAAAACCGAACAGTTTGCTGTTTTGCTTTGAAATCAAGCGTGAAAGCTTAATCTTGACTAATTTAGTTTCACTTGGCTGAGGAACTGCTGGATTGGGGCCATTCCATATCTCTGATCGTAGTAAGGAAGGCGAGTAGTAGAGCACTTTTATTGCATGCAGAAAATCCCTGATTCAATAGCTGTTATCTCCAGGTAAGGCTCGGAACTATTTCTGCCTGAAACAGCTGCCTCCTGGCAGCGTATAGACAATATTGATCTGGATGGACCAATAATCTTGACTCTGTATGAAGTAGCTTTCCATATTTTAGTCATTATATAAACCTAAATTCTGTATAATTAAAGCCATAGCATTACTCTAATGGTAGTAGTGGGAAACCTGTGGCTGCCAGAGATTGTTGGACTTTAGGCTCCAGCAGCCCCAGCCACCATACCCAGTGTTTGGGGATGATGCCAGTTGGAGTCTAGCAACATTGGGAAGCCACAAATTCACCCTGTATATGGGTGGTATATATATTGGGTGTGGTGGGCAGGTGCTGCTTTACCATAGTTAAACCTTAAAAGTTTTTTAAATCTGTGATTCTAACATATTTTTTGGCTGTAGAATCTGAACACTCGTTCCCGATGTAATAATACAAATAGGTCAGGCAAATATAATAAGGTGTCCAGTAAACTCGGCATTTGTGCAACAATATGTACATGGTTTCTATTTCTCTTCTATTATATTAGGGTAGGTTTGCCAAAATTCTGGTCAACCATCTTTTTAATGAGCTGCAGAACACAACTATTCATATTATGGACTAAACCTTTAGGCTTGTATTCAACTAAGTCCTACTCAAAGTAGACCCATTGAAATTCAAGAGCCCAAGTTAGTAATGGTCATTGGCTTCAACGGGCCCACTCTTGAGTAGGTCTAGCATTTAATACTACCCTTAGTGTCCAGTTGTCCCTCTGTTGCAAGTGCAACCACCAGGGGGTGTTCAGTGAACAGACTTTGGACTGTCAGCTGAATGCTTTGTTTTCTCTTAGATTCTTGTAGGGCCAGTGCAGATGTAATGCTAGTTGGTCATTCATTAATTAGGGTTATGGTATTGGGAGTGGGAAGCAGGCTCCTGTTCCTCTTTTTCATACTTATCTCTACTTCCCTTTTCCCAACTTTAGCATTATGTCACACTGAGTGAACCCTAGCCTTTAGAACCAAGGAGCTGAACCTGGGTAAAGGCATGTGTGTGTTTAAGAGAGAAATTCTTGCATGAGAGGGGAGAAGTTGGGGCCAGGAGGGTGCACATGAGCCTGAAGCCTGCTTCTAGTCTCCTAATCATTCTTAATAGCTAAACTAGCATTGCGTCTGTATTGCCTGCCTATAGTGTATTTTCTGCAGCTGTCATCAATGGAAATTAGTCCCCCCCCCCCCTTATAAATGCAAAGTTGAGATGTTGCATGTACAACAATTTGCTTAAGCACTAAAATTCTTGGTGCATTTTTCAGTGTTCTGTTACAGATTTAATTTTTCCCTACTCATTTTGGTTGAGCAGAAGAACAAGGCACCAGCTTTTCCTTCTTGTGTGACAGTTTGGTTCACCTAGATGGGGCTTTTCACTTATTTTGGTTAATCTCCAAGTGCATGTAGCCAAAACCAATTTTGTTTCTCAGGGCATCAAGTTATCAGCAGAGGTCAAACCGTTTGTCCCCAAATATGCGGCAGTAACAGTGGCATGGTCAGAACCCTCAGAAGCATGTGTCTTTCCTAGATACTATGGTACATGCTACCCATATGTTCAAGAGCCACCAGTGGATAAGTATGTACCCTTCTACATCTCATTTCTTGGGGGACTGTTAACGTACCTAAGTCTTTAATTTAGATGCCTTAGCTGTTTGGCAAGTTAAGTGCATTTTGGTAATTAATTGGGTAAGCTCATTCAATGTTTTAGGCCACAACATTGAACCCACCTCTCACGGGACACATTTCAAAGACGATGGTGACTTTGGGCTTTTGTTCCCTAAACATTCGCTTTATCACATGTGGAATTACTGTAACTGGTATTTTGCTCTCAAAGCCATCTCTCTTTGCTGCTTTGTGGGAAGGTGCTACCTGCACAGTTCTAAACTGTCATTATTGTTTTGGGTATACATATTGGGGGTTTGTTCTAGCACCTTTTTTCAATGATCTAAAATCCGCATATTAGCAATCATATATTTAAAGAACTACAACTGAGCAGCAAGTGAAGGTTTTTTTTCTCCTGTAAGAAAGAAGAATTTTATGTCTAATGCAGGCTTCCTCAACCTCAGCCCTCCAGATGTTTTGAGACTACAGTTCCCATCATCCCTGACCACTGGTCCTGCTAGCTAGGGATCATGGGAGCTGTAGGCCAAAAACATCTGGAGGGCCGAGGTTGAGGAAGCCTAGTCTAATGGCTACTAAGGATGAGTAGGGGGGTTGACTTATTTGAACAAATTAAATCAATTGCAGTACTTTCCCCAAGAACAGACCCCAAAACACAGTGTATTGGGTAGTAATAATACCGTACAATCCTCTTTGGTGGGGTGTAGAATCATGTTACCTTATAAATGGGGTTATTTGTCTGTGTGATAGAAGTCACAGCCCACTACAGCCCCTAAGGCTTGCATACCTAGTACAGTAGGTATATCATAAGTTCTACAGTGGTCATATGGCTACCATGCTTTTCTATGACATTTACCTAAAACTCTAAAGGCTCAGAATGCAGTGTGCTCTTTTGCAACATGGTGCTCTAAATTGTGTGTGATTAAGATACAGCTTCAAGTAGCTGGGATGGTGGGGAGCTCATTGACTTTCATTGGAAGCAATGGAGCTTCTTAGGGATTTCTAAATCTTTTTCCATTAAAAAAATATAGTCTACTAATCACCATAGGCAAAATCATGCTCTTTTAAAAGTTAATTATTGTGAAAGGGGAACAGTTCCCCGACCCACCCCCAGGACACATTTTTGAAGGGCACTGGAGACTACTTGGGAGAAGGAGAATCTGCAAAAAAAATTCTTTCTTCCTCTTCTGTAATTACCGTAGTTGCCTCTACTGGCACAACATCACTAAGATCAGCAATATCACCTTTTGAATACAGTGGTGCCTCGCAAGACGAAATTAATTCGTTCTGCGAGTTTTGTAGTCTTGCGAGTTTTTTCGTCTTGCGAAGCACGGTCCCTGCGAAGCGCTAGATGGCGCTGTTTCCCATAGAAATGCATTGAAGTGCGGTTTCCCATAGGAATGCATTGGGAACTTGCAAGACGTTTTCGTCTTGCGAAGCAAGCCCATAGGGAAATTCGTCTTGCGAAGCAACTCAAAAAACGAAAAACTCTTTCGTCTTGCGAGTTTTTCGTTTTGCGAGGCATTCGTCTTGCGGGGTACCACTGTATAATGTACACCTATTTGAATTGCATCTCTTCCCCCTTTTCATTGTATTATTGCTTGCAGCTTAGGGAAGAAGTTCCATACCCCAAATTTGATGCATGCCTCTCTGATTTTAACAGATCAGCCTTACACCACATATTTTGAACACTACCATTTTATGCTTACTGTTTCTCAAAGGATGCTTGGGCTGCAATCCAAATGCCTGGTTGGCTGTGACTGGAGTAGCACCAGTCAGTGCAGAAAGTGGGAAAGGAAATATTGCCCCTTCCCTGTACCTGCTCCCAGGCTGGCACAGTGAAGAAACCTGGAGCACACCTATTGCCATCATGTGATGGGCAGCAGGGCTGGCCCCCGGCACCACTCTCCTCACCCTCCCCATCCCCATTTTGTGGGTTTCTGCTGATTGCCGCCAACTTCTACCCAGCTTTCGGGTGACTGCATGAAGTTCCTTGATGGCAGGAGTTCCTTCCCCCACCTCCAGGGGTGGCGGGGAAGCTGTCAGAACTGAGCAGAGGAAGATTTTCACCCCCTCCAAGAAAGATTTGGGGTTCCTGTGTTAGTAAAATTAATTGGTTATTTTATTAGTGGGTGTATGCTTATGGCTTAAATAGAATTTGTTTTGTAATTATATGATAAATTCTGTTACAGCCCAAGCATTCGTTTTCATTATATTTTCCCTTGTCAACCTTGTCATGTTTGTCATGTGTCCAACTAAAAAAATAATAATATGTTTATTTAATTTAGACATCAGATACATACTCAAGATGCACCCTGGGATGCTGCCACCTCTCATTCTCAATATCGATCTCAGAGCCTTATGGGATGTAGTTCGCTTGGGGAGTATTCCAGTTCTCCTTATTCAATTAATGCTGCACCAAATGTATATGCAGTTGCCAACTTTCAGTGTCCGAACAGCAGCCCTAAGCTTTACAGCGCCTCGAAACAGGACAGAGACTCTGCCAAACAGACTCCTCTTATCCGGAAAGATGCTGCAGCTTTTTGCCAGGTAAGTGAAGACAGCCTAGTACAGTGATGGCTAACCTTGACACTCCAGATGTTTTGGGACTACAACTCCCATCATCCCTGACCACTGATCCTGTTAGCTAGGGATGATGGGAGTTGTAGTTCCAAAACATCTGGGGTGTCAAGGTTAGCCATCACTGGCCTAGTAGATAACGCCTTTCTGTCTTGCTACAGCTTGCATCAGTAACTGGATTGCAGTAATAGCAGGCTTGTTTAGCGCTCCATTTTCAAAGAGTTGGAGTACTCCCCCCCCCAGCATTTCCCCGCCCCCACACATTCTAGTGGGTCTTTCAGGTTTCATTGGTTCCTGCAGGCACCTATGGTTACTAGGGATCTGTGCGGGACCTTCAGTGATTGTGCACTGATCATAGCTAGCTTCTGATTCTCTTTGTATGGGGAGTGGGTGGGTTGACTCCACCAAACTGCGGCCGCGGTCTCTACAGGATAAATAAACTGGCTAGTATTATAAAGCTGAAACAAATTGTTCGCTATTAAAATTCAGTGAAATATTCATAGCCCAGGTTTGTGTGCAGCATTAGCAGCTCTGCAGATTCTAGTGGAACAGTCTGCTTGGGCACAAATGAAATTTTATCCAAGGCAGGGAGCAGCCTGGCTACTTTGCATTAGTCTAGGACAGTGATGGCTAACCTTGACACTTCAGATGTTTTGGGACTACAACTCCCATCATCCCTGACCACTGGTCCTGTTAGCTAGGGATGATGGGAGTTGTAGTTCCAAAACGTCTGGAGTGTCAAGGTTAGCCATCACTGGTCTAGGAAATACTCTGCCGCAGAAATGTAGCCCTGATGAAGTAGCGGGCCTGAGTTTTCCCTCTGCTACTCAACAGTTCGTGAGAAACATGAGCTTTATAAAATGCTCAGCAGCTAAAGCAAGAATTGGCTGTCATAATCAGCCAACATTCCTAGTGTGCGTTTTGGAGGAAACTGCACTGGAAATGCAAAGTGGACCAGCAATTTGTGAGGACGCCCTTCCTGCTTTGAATGATCTGGACTTCTCCATGGCACAACAGATGGATTGGGAGTGGGTTTTTTAGGGGTTTCTGAAAGTGATACGTAAGCTAGGACCACATGCCTAGAGGAACTAGACAAAGTTAGCTGAAACCCTGAATTTATCAGGAAATTCAATATTGGATAATAGCTAAGAGAAGCTCCTAGCAATGCTTCCATGGATGTTTAACGCATCTCCAGAGACAACTTTAACATTATTTGTATCAGGACTTTGAAAAGTGCAAAAAACAAATTGTACAGATAAAAAAATATTCCTTTTGCATTGGCTCTTGAGCAACAGATACCATTATGTACTACTTTTTAGTGTTTGTGTACTGAAATTCTGCT
This sequence comes from Darevskia nairensis, assembly GCA_034642065.1. Lineage (NCBI taxonomy): Eukaryota > Metazoa > Chordata > Lepidosauria > Squamata > Lacertidae > Darevskia > Darevskia nairensis. Next base: position 201,359 of record JAWWNI010000992.1, read on the forward strand.
CTGATATAATTTGGAATATAGATATGGAGATGAAAAATTAATCCCTTTTTTAAAAAGATTGAAAGGTGGTGTTATTTTGTACAGAGGCGATCAAAAGACCATGAATCCAAATGGGAGAGTAAGAGACCTGATGGATCCACAGAGAGTTCATCTTATATGGTTCTGCATGGAAGAAATCCTATTAAATCAGGTACTATGATAACAATTGCAGTATTTTGCACATTGGTGTGTGTAGAGGTTCTGCAATGGCAGAAAAAGCCAGTGTATGATTTAAGGCAGTGATGACAAATCTTTTAGAGTGCCCAAACTGCAACCCAAAACCCACTTACTTATCGCAAAGTGCCAACATGGCAATTTAGCCTGAAAACTGAGGTTTTAGTTTAGAAAAAACAACCCATACATTAACATCTTGTGTCTTAAAAGAAAAACACAATAACAGAGCTTTCAGTGATACAAACAATTTTTTTATTGAAAGGCAAAAGTTTGCCTTTGGCAGGCTTTTGAACAATTAATGTGATTTTTGCTGTTGTACGCATGCTGATAATTTGTCTAACCTTGCTGAACTCAAGGCAGCTTACTCCCGAGTAGGAACAACAGACTGGCGGGAGGCCCTGGCGCATTAAGTCGACACCTGCTCAGCCCCTCACTTGCCCGGGTTACCACGGCTCTAAGGGAAGGTCCTTGAGCTATGCAACAGTAAAAAGTTCATTGAAATATTTCTTGAATGTTTTAAGACAAAGGCCTTATGTAAAAGAAAGGTCTTCGTAGGAGAGTGGGCAAGAGAAAACACTCACAGGAGGCCAAATTCAGACCGAAAGTGGCATATTTATTAAACTTGTACTGGATTAAGGTGTAACACTTTTGATAGTTTGTAGCTATCCCCCCCCCCCCCCGGTGTATCATTTTTACCCAGTTTGTTTTTATTGATCAGCACTTACTGATTATCTTTATATGTGGTTAAGATGTTGTTAACAGTGTGGTGTAGTGGTTAAGAGCAGTGGACTCGTAATCTGGTGAACCGGGTTCGATTCCCTGCTCCTCCACATGCAGCTGCTGGGTGACCTTGGGCTAGTCACACTTCTCTGAAGTCTCTCAGCCTCACTCACCTCACAGAGTGTTTGTTGTGGGGGAGGAAGGGAAAGGAGAATGTTAGCTGCTTTGAGACTCCTTAGTGAGTGATAAAGCGAGGTATCAGATCCAAACTCTTCTTCTTCTTATTCTTCCTAACTTCCTTATTTTATACTTGTGCAATATTGTTAGATGTTCTATGCTCTCATTGGGATGTGAAGCTGGATCCAAGTATGAATGAGAGAGTAAATAAATATTTGTTTTGCTAAAAAGCATTGTGTGATGTGTAATGATTACTAAAAGCAATAAAACTATTTACATATCGTGGAGAAATACGTTACTATGCATATAAACTCTCTGTTTTTTATTAGACAGGCCCATTAAAGCAGCAAATGGGAAGTTCAAGCAAATTCCAGCTGCTGAGTGTCTTCCGGAACCTGCATTTGAAATTACCCTCTCAGATTTCCCAAAATTGCAAGGCTTGGGAAGTAGTGATCTGTTGGATATTAAAAAATGTGCATGGGGACCATTGGGCTCGGCTGAAGGAGATAAGCTGCCTCCAAAACCTCCAGGAAAACCAACCGTTTCAGCTCTGATAACCAAAGAGGTTAGCTATTTCATAGGCTTAGATGCTGAATGATAATGTGTTAATATGAAGCTACTTGCTTGATCAATATTTGTATGTTTAAAAATTGTGGGAAATGTGCAAGAGTAAATACCCTATATACTCGAGTATAAGCCTGGTTTTTCAGCACATTTTTTGTGCTGAAAAAGCCGCCTTCGGCTTATACTCGAGTGAGGCAGGCAGTGGCTCCTATGAAGCTTTCCCAGGTTTTTTGTGGTAAAATTGGGTGCCTCGACTTATATTCGGGTCGGCTTATACTCGAGTATATACGGTAGACACTTTTTCTTTTCAGTAGTATCACGTCCTGTTACATGTTAGACTAGCTTTAGAACTGAATTCTTCACCGGTCAGTCAGATTTTCCCAAAGGCTACTTGTCCTATTAGTTTTGTAAGTCCTTGTTCTCCTTTTCTTAAAATGGCTATCCTATACCATCCTGAAGATCATTTCTCCCCTGTAGCATTAACAGATGATCTTCCAAAAGGTCATCAAGAATATTACTGTTTTGGTGACTTGTATTTTATAACCAAGGAAGGAACAATAGAACTCAACAGGAAATCATTTTGGGCTACAGAGAGAGGTAGGCAAGGTTAGACCTCCTAGGGTATAAAGTTACTTCCTTTTCTTTCTTTCTTTAATCTTTAGATTTTGTACCTGTTTCTATAATAATTCCTGCAAGTGGTGACTCATGGTACTATTTCTCCCCGCAGTAATTTCTGTAGTTCTCTCATGGTGAGATCAGTACATCTTGTACATGAATCCAGTGTGGTTTATATTCCCTCTGCCAGGATGCACTTAGCAGATGTAAAAAAATCATCCTTGTTGAGTACATGTTGTTTGGGAAGCCCAGAACCTATTGATCAAGCATGAATTCTAGGGTGTATAAGTGCAAGATGATGGCCATGTGAATCAGCTCCTTGTAAAACAAAAGTTCAGCAACATATGGATAAAGCCAGGCTACGTCTTTCCTTCAAGGCAATTTTTATTGACTTGGTGGAATATAGTAACCAATAAACTAATAAGGTAGTTCCTTTTCTGAAGATGAAATATGTCACAATTTTAAAGATGAGTTTCAGCTTTGGTAAATTACTTGGAGAAAACAAAGGTTTTCGCACCTCCACCGGAAGAACTTTTTATATCTTTTATTGATACTTGTAAGTTTAGGAGCCAAGGTAAGGAATTCAAACGTGAGCTCAGTTCCAGGAAGTTTAATACAAGTCTTGATCTTTTGACTGCTGCATGGATTGGATAGAGAGACAGAGCAGGTTGCTGCCTTGCTTTTGTACTAAAGACTGCAATATTCACTGTAGGGAGAAACAACTCCGAAAAAGCATTTCCCAGCAAGACTGTTAAGTTCTTCATCTGATCCTGGAGGTAAGGGCTATCTGCAGTAATAAATATTTCTTTACTGTTGATATAGCATTCTGTTCATATAAAGTCCACACTTCAGCTAAGCATGCTTAGAAAAGGGTAGAGAAAAGGTATTGGCATGTATCCAGCTAAGTTCTAAGAAGACCTACTAAAGTTAATGCACCTATATTAGTCACACCCATGAATTTCAGTGGGTCTACTCTGAGTAGGACTTAGTTGGCAACAACCCTATTCTAGCTGAAGAAAATCCTTTGGAGGTTAGAGAGTCTGGACTGTTTTGAAGTCATTGTTTAAACATTTGTTTGAAGCATGTCTCATACAAATCTTGGACCTAAGTAATTTTTTTAAAGATTTCAGCACATAATACATCAAAGCAAAAAGGCCAATATTTTATCATTCAAAAAGCTACATTTGAAAGATCAATATAGAATGTTGCTGGTTTTTTTTTTTAATTTTTAAAATAAACTTTATTTAACAATCACATATATGTTTACAACATTTTCACATTCCATTTTACAAACACTTCATTTCATTCGTTACATTACTTTCATAACATTCTATACGTTCATAACATTCATAACAATCCTACATATCATTCATACCAACAAGCATCCATACCTAAACATTCCTATCATTATCAATCATATATACAACAATTTCACATCTCCTTATATTCCTTACATTCTCATTATAATCCTAAAATTCGTTACCTTCATTACATTCATAACCTACATACATATTCATTTCAAACCTGACAATCATATCCATCATATCATTTTTTGGAGAATGTTGCTGTTTATTGTATATCTCTCAAAATTGCACCTTTTGTAATGGAAAAAATCCCTGTGAACATTTGGCACAGCCCCACTAAAGATTTATCTTAGTCTCATTCAGTGAATAGTTTGTTCTGTCTAACATCAGTTCCTCAGGTGTCCCCTTGGCCTGCTGTGTCTTGGGCCACCGTGCTGTCGCAAACTCCCAAGAGAGTTGTTTCAACTCCAGCTACAGTTCCTGCCGGTAATAATTCTGGCAGTAAAGGAGAAGATGATGTTCCCAAAAATCGTAAGGTAGGATGATGGTTTTTCCAAACCACTGTTCTGTTACTGTCTTTCGGAATAGCAGCTAACCAGAGTCTCAGACTCAACTCCCTAGTGGATTGATTTGAAAAAGTAATATATTGAGAGAAAAGGATCTTATGGGGCAGAAAGAACAAACATCAATTCTCCCTTTCTCTTTTAAACCTTTAATTCGCTGCAGCACCCTTCATGTCCATTGGACTTCACTTTTTCTCTTGAGTCACTCTAAAGTTTCTTATATATATATACTGTACCTGTGTCTCTTTTTCCTCATTGCTCTGTGCCTAGCTGCTTTCCTGATCATTTCCAATGGACTTCTACTTTGTATCTCAGTTCATGATCTTGCTCTGTTGTCTTCCAGCCTTTTAGTTAAAATCTCTTGCTCCGACTGTTCTTCCTTTTTAGCTCCTATTTTAAACTCTTCACATTCTTCTTGCATTTACCCTTACTATAATGTTCCCCCACTTAGGGGTGGAAAACAAGCTTTTGACTCTTTTTCTAGCTTGTCTTATATTTGTGTGTTTTGTTTCCTTTTGAATGTTCTTGAACATGCTATTTGATGCCTTGATTTGCTTTCTGTTTAGATAATTTTTAATCTGGATTCCATTCTTGTCGCTTCACTGAACCTGCTCTGACACCTGTTGTTAATAATCTCTTGCTTCTCAAATCACGTGGCAGTTTTCTGTTCTTTTAGTTGATTTCTCTTCAGCTTTTCTATTACCGGTACTCTTAACAATGTTGAGTTGAGTTTCGTGTGCAGTAAATATGGCGTGTAAATATATATGTATGACATATTTTTATATACAATTTCAGTGTTCACTATACTTTATACGTTAGTTTGTGGTACTTTATACGTTAGTTTGTGGATATGAGATTTGGAAAAGCCTTTGGCTATCTGCACTAAAGTTTATTACTCCCCTCTCCAGAAAGTCCCCTCACCCTCTGGAGATACTTTTGATTGATTGATTGTATATCCCATTTTTTTTCTCCAAGGAGGCACATATATCTCCCCTTTTTCATTTAATGCCCACAACAACCCTGTGGTGTAGGTTAGGCTAAGAGGCAGTGACTGGGCCAAGGTCACCCAGTGAGCTTCATGGCTGAGTGGAGATTTGAACAGCCTGAAACAGACAGTAACAAAACAGACCTTAGGGAGCAGAACAAGGATTTTGTGGACAGATATTAGGGGGTGTTTTCATATCCTATAATTCCAGAACAGAGGCTTATGAGAAAAAGATAGAGTTTGCATTCCGTTAGTTTAGTGTCTTAACTTCAGCTTTCATTGCTATGCGAGCTTGAGTGTAACTTTTCAAAATCCTGCATTGTTTTACTCATTTTGCAATAGTCAGAAACAAGAGAGGACGCTAATGACCATGAAGCTGAAGAAATGGCTGATAAGAAGAAGAAAAAGAAGAAAAAGAAAAAGAAAGAGAAAGAGAAACTAAAGAGCGAAGTGGAGAAAGTTCAAGAACCTCCAAGAATTGAGGTACCGAAGTTGGTTTTCTGGTTGCATCAAAGCAAAGCCATTAAGCAAACTGTGTATCAATCTGAAGTTGCAGATATTAAGGAGTACCTATGCTTGGTGCTCAGACACAGTGTCTCTTTTTATCAAATAGGACAGTGAATCATTTTGAAAGATTATCATAAGGTCTAACAAGTCTACCTTGGCTGTACTGCATTTAACAATCCATGTGGCATAATGGCACTTCCAGACCACATTTTTTAAAAACCTACCATATATTGCAAGTGAGGATTAGTGATGTGACTCCCCCCCCCCCCGGCTTCTCTGATGTCCCACTAACCCTTACCTACCAATGGTCATGATGGGTGGGGGGAGTTGGGTCCAACAACATCAGGAAAGCACCACCCCTACACTAGTAGATCTGACTTAAGAGTTGAAAGTTGCTGTTTTCCTGTCTCCTCTGCTGTTAGATTGTAAGCTTCACAGGGCAGGGATCTTTCGTCATCTTTCTGATTACTGTCTGCAGTGCTGTGTATAGTGATAACCTTGTATAAATTACAGGCATTCGTAATTGTAATCTGATTGTCATGATACAAGGACTCTCACGAGTCTGATAGTCTTGAATGATATACCTTAAGTATATTTTAACTTCTCTGGATCAGTACAATCCCCATCACAGACTTTAAATAAACAAATAAATTTGTCTACATAAGGATTTGTTTTTTCAATCTGAATGTGTGAATTCAGATTTTATGTTCTGTTTTGTTTTTCAAAAATAGTACGTATCTTCCCCTGTGGCATTTTTGCACAAGTCAGTTAGATTAGCAAGCTGTAGAAGCAATTCGTATAGTATCCTACAACTGAAATGATTTGTGTTAGCACTGATCAGAAGCCCCAGCCAGAGATGATCACATTTTCACTTCCAGTGGGATAGGGAGTACACATTTTGAATTGTTCAGTTGATATAATGGGACTTGAAAGTGCTTCGCATTGGCTGGGTCATGCTCGTTGTTAATAAAAAACAACATTGTTATTGTAATTAAGAATACTCAGCATATATATTCTGCTCTATAACATTAAAAGCATTTCACATACATTATCATATTGCACTCCTAACATAACCCAGTATGGTAATATAGCATTCATATATTCATATTACTGATAGTGGGAAGGTGCTCTAAGGTCACCTAGTAACTGCATGGCAGAGAAGTTCAGAGTTTGGGAGTTCCTTATTCTTAGAGCCTGGGGATATCGGCTCCAATCCTAGCGCCACTAAACAGAACTAAGCCCTACTGGCATGACAAGGACTTACTTCTGAGTAGGCACGGTTAGGATTGGGCTATTACAGGGGTTGGCAAGGTCAAATCCAAACCCTTCTTCTTCTTCTTTTTCTTCTTCTTCTTCTTCTTCTTCTTCTTCTTCTTCTTCTTCTTCTTCTAAATAGGTTCGCCATCACTGATCTAGAAGATGAATGATGTACAGAAATGCTGGCACATCAAATAGTGCTGTGGTGCTGAAGTGGGGAACGCCACTTTTAAGCTAAATTGTGTGTATATATCATGGTGTAATGTTGCCTAAGTTAACACTTTATTTCCATTTACTCAGGACGTTGAAGAATTTCCAAACCTAGCAGCTGCTTCTGACAAAAAATGCAGGCCCGCTCAAAGGCAGTGTTCAACGCCACTTATCAGGGCGCAAATTGAAGTAAGGCACCTTCAGTTACTTTGGTCTTCTATTCAGCCTTCCCCATTTGTTTTCCCTTACTCTTCAGCCATTTCAGAACTCAGCAACTCTATAAAATTTTAGATTATGGCGTGGCAAAAAAGCATAGTGTCACTCGCAAGGGGACGCGGAACGTTTCAGGAGTGAGGGTGGCAAAAAAAAGTTTCCACATTTTAATGTTGCAAATGTTTTGGATTTTGTGTTTGATGCTGCAGCTATGCTAGAGCGCATTGTGATCTGAAATGTGAAGTCCTTACTGCTGGAGCGTGTTTTCTGCTGTAAAACCTGGCTACTGTCGAAGTGGTGGGTCCGTGCAGAAAAGAAAGTCCAAAAATCTTCCCTTTAAGATGCTTATCTGAGTGTAGCTTGCGCACATCTCTTTGTTCGTTCATAGCATTTGTCTTGTATTTCTGTACTTCAAAGGGAAGAACAAGGGAATTTCGGTTTGAGTCTCCTCAAAATGAATTGGTGGCTCCCAATTCAGACATGTCATTGGCAAGAAAAGCTCACAAGCAACTGCCGTATACGCCAACAGAAAAAAGGAAAATGCAGGTAAAATTGTTCTTTCTGCGTTACGTTTGCTTCCTTCAAAACAAAAATATTATTTCTGAATGAATTATGTGCACACAAATTTTACTGACTAGATAAAATGCAAGACCAAGGAGGGAGAAACGTGTTTGCCTTTCTTCTCCTGCAGCAGTCACCCAAGAGCAGTGGAAAGAAGAGTCAGGTTCCTGTGCGGCTCGATTTGGGAGGGATGCTGGCTGCTTTGGAACAAAAACAATATTCGGAGAAATCAAAACCGTCCAAGCCTGTGGTGCTTTCAGGTAGAAGTTTTGAGAGTGCTTTCATTATATGATGCTATTTCAGAGTCCTTTTTTTAAATGGCCATCTCCTGAGAAAAGCCAAACGTTGCAAGAATTCACTACAAATTGTGTGGAAAAGGTCCGGAGGAATGAAAGAGAAGCCAGCTTTGTGAAGTAAAATAAAAAAAGATGAACTGCAATTTCCCGAACATGCTGAAGTCTAGGAGAGATTAGTGGAAGTGTAACGATTTCTCTTCTACTTTTTCTCAGGTGGCGGTTTTTATTTATGAAGATTAAGGGTGGTCAGTTTTCTACAGGTTTTTTTTAATTTTTGTTTTGTAATTCAATAGCTGGGAGAGTGTCTTATCAAAATGACTGGCTATAAATAGGTAACATTGTCAGATTTTATGTGCTATACTTTGAAAACCTTAGTCTGGAGTCAAGTCCACATTTCAAAGTAATAGCCTATCTTTTGAAGGAAGGTTTTACTCATCCGGCATCTAAGAAAGTCCAGCTACAATACAAGGTACACTGCAGAAGCTCCCATTGCTAATCACAGTCTGTATAATAGTATATAAAGTTATGCTGATGGAAATTATTTACTGTTGCTTTACAAAAGTGGTGGGGAAATAGTGCTTAAAGTGTTATGGATTTTCCAGTATTCACAGAATTCGATTGCTGTCAGTATAGAAATTGTCAAAAGATGGCATGCTTCCATAAAACAGCTGTTAAATCACCAAAGAGTTTGTGTAACCACTTCTAATGTACCATGCAAGTTGTCCACAAGAAATCATGTCAAACTTTGTTCACAGATCTGAAGTGCACTTTGGGAAAGAATAAATGCAGCACATGTCTCCACTGAGATAAAGTGCTAATGTTTAATGGTTCCTCTAAGTATTATGTCCATGCAATGCAACTACAGAACTGCTTTGCTTGCAATAAATGATATCAAGGATTGGGCTTAAGCACATTCTTCTGGGAGGAGAGCAACGCATGGGTGAAAGAAATTCCAAGAGAATTTAGTAGCTTTTGTCCAGAAAGAATTCTAAACCAGACTGTTTACTACTGAATACTTTCAGTAACATCAAAAGCTGTTTTATACAAAGTCAGACCATTGATCTAGCTAGCTCACACTGACTGGCAGCGATTCTCCAGAGTTTCAGACAGTTGCTGCCCTATTTTGGACCTTTTGCATGCAAAATAGATGATCTGCCACTGACCTTTCCCGAGTATTTGCCGTATTGTACTGTATTTTTCAGATACTTAAATAAGAGCTGCTTGTTTTATTTAAAGATTATAGTAGATTTAAGTAATGAGGTATTTTACAAAAATGCAGCACCCACAATACAGAGCTGGTGAAATCGAAAGCCACACTGACGTAGCTAAGCATATTTTGTAATGTGCTGAATTAGGAAAGGAATGCATTCTTTGTATACCTGGGTGTCTGTGTAGCTTGTGTGCTGAAACCGAGTTATGCGCCAATCCTAAACATACCGTATTTTTTGCTCCATAACGCGCACTTTTTTCCTTCTAAAAAGGAAGGGGAAAAGTCTGTGCGCGTTATGGAGCGAATGCATGGTCCCTGGAGCTGAATTGCCCAGGGACCAAAAGAAGATCGAGCTTTTTCTTTTACAAAGAGAGAAGGGGGTGTTGAAAGGCTGCCGCTTTACAGCTGATCAGCAAAAGATCGGGAAGAGAGATAAGGTCGCTGCAGAGAGAAAGAGATCGGGAAGAGAGATAAGGTCCTCCTGCAGAGGAGGCTGTTGGTTTCCCCAGCGACATGTGCCTGGCTGATTAGATTATCTGTTTGGAAACTGTAGAAAGGGCTTTGAGCTGATCCTTTTGCAACTGGGGCTTTTCTTTGCAAAGAAAAGCCCCAGTTGCAAAAGGATCAGCTCAAAGCCCTTTCTTTTCTCTTTTGCAAAAGCAGAAGCACAACAACTTTGAGCTGCTTCTTTTGCAAATGGGTCTTTTCTCCTTTGTAAAAGCAGCAGCACAACTTTGAGCTGATCCTTTTGCAAATGGGGCTTTTCTTCTTCCAAAAGAAGATGCACAACTTTGAACTGATCCTCAAAAAGGGGGGCTTTCCCCCTTTCCTCCTCAAAAAACTAGGTGCGCATTATGTTCCGGTGCGCGTTATGGAGCGAAAAATACGGTATTTGTTTAGAAGAGTCCCAATTGATAGTGATTGTGCTTGCTTCCAGTTAAGTATGGATTTCAGACTTGGCCATTGTCACCTGATAGCAGCTTTGCTTTTGTTTTAGTTGGTGGCGCAGTAACATTGCATTCCAAGGAACCCACGACAGTAACAAAAAGTCAGCAATTAAACCAAGGGAAGACCCCACATAACCCATTGGACTCGAGTGCACCCTTGGTTAAGAAGGGAAAGCAGAGAGAAGTCCCTAAAGCGAAGAAGCCAACGTCACTCAAAAAGGTACAAAAATCTACCGACAGCATGCAAATCCATATGGCTGGCCTGATCAAAAACACTCACCCACCCCACTCACACAGGAAACCAAAGACCACCACAGCCAACCACAAATGGAACAATCACACCCTACGCCAACCCCGACCTCTCTCACCACCAAAGGAGCACAAGCAAACAACAGAGAACCTGCACAAACGACGCTGACACCGAACCCTACAAATATTAAGTAGAAACACCCCCATCCCACCCACCTCTCTCCCCCTTTTCTTCCTAATGTCTCAACAAACGAAACTGATATGTAAAAATGTTACATGGAAAAAAACATGAAAGAGACATTGCATATACCTTTGTAAATCAAGAAAATCCTTAATAAAACATATTATATATATATATAAGGTACAACAAGCAATAATCCTTTATCAAAGCTTAGTGTAGCTGTTGCCTTTTAGAATTTAGTCACACCGGTATTTCTTACTTTGGTTTGTGCCGGGCTATAACTTTGTCTTTTTTATTATTTAAAAAAAAAAAATTGAGAAAAAGTGTGAAGTTCTTTCAGATTGTTGCTGTGGGAAAGGACTAATTAAACTACAGTGATCCCTCGACTTACGAATGCCCCGACTTCCGTATTTTTCGAGTTATGAGGGATCAAAGGGGTCGCGCGCTTCCGAATTTTTTCGACTTCCGAAAGGAAGTCGCGGCCGTTTTAGATAGGGTTTTCTCGGGTTACGAAGTTTAGATAGGGTTTTCTTCGACCTACGAATTTTTTCTCCCCAATGCATTCCTATGGGGACTCGACTTACGATTTTTTCGACTTCCGACGGTCCCGTCAGAACAGATTACCTTCGTAAGTCGAGGGTCCACTGTATGTAATCTTATCTAATCCCAGAGGTGGGAGGGAAGTGAGCAGATCTACCTGTAATTTGGGGTTAATCCATTCCTTATAAGACTAGAACAGCCCAAAGGTGATTTGAAAGGGTAGCTTGCAGTGATTATATTTATGTTTTCTACACTAGCACTCTCATGTGATCAACCTTTTATTTTGCCAGTAGAACTGTCATATCGATTACATGAACTAGAACAAAATTTAAAAATGAGAATATTTTAAGAGTGTTTGCATCAATTTAATTTTTGAAAGGGGTCTCTCCCTAAATGGCTGTAAGTGGAGATGCAGTTAGCAACTTGCCTGCTTTATCAGTGGCGTAAAGCAATTGCCGCAGATAAGCAAACTGAATGAGAACTCAAAATTGCCACGCTTTTAAAATTAAATCAAGCCTTCTCCCACCTCCCATGGAAACGTAAACTTAAAAAGGCTGTAGAGTACATACTTATGTGCCAAACAAGTATTTCAGAAATAAAGAACTTTGTCTGGGAACTATATTGCAATGAAGTGTTTCCTTTCCAGATTATTTTGAAAGAGAGAGAACAGCGGAAACAGCAGCACCTTTTAGAACAGACGGCGATACCAAATGAGAGTGATGCTGTCAAGGAGGGTGCAACTTCTGAGATGACTGAAAATCAGACATTTTCTGAGGACACCAAAGCAGGTAACCTCTTGAATCAGGGGTGCTGCTCGTTTTCATTTCTGACCAGGGGGTGTATAAGCAGGGAAATGCTGCTAGAGTTGGGTGTGTTATTTGAGGCGGAGAAAGTTAATTTTTGCAAATTTCTTCAGTGAGGGGGGGGGTCTTAAAAATTGGTTTTTGGGTGTGAGGAATTCAGATCTGCTATTTTTTGTGACTGGACAACATTTAGTTTGGTAAATCTATGATTAAAAAGTGCATAAACTGCTCTCAGAAAACCAAAGAATTTTATCTTATGAAAATGTCAGGTAATGCTATAAAAGAAGCTTCTCCACATAAAACATACCCTACTAAGCATATACAACGTTATCTTGTAATCATAAAACAATATTAGAAAGTAATGGCATCATTTAATAATAAATTTAATCAACTTGTTTCATCAAGTATTGCTTTTATTAGTTTTGGGACATCAGCCACCAACTTACTTCTTGGCCTCTGATGTAGCAGTTACGTTTCTCATGTGTATACATCCTGCCTGTATAATTTAGCAAAGCTACATTATATTAATTTAACCAAAACATATTTTTAGCACTCCTCTTTTTTGGAATTTGAAAGTTTAAAAGATCAACACTCCCTTTTGTTGGATAGCTGTTGCAGCAGTGTTTCCTGAGATGCAGCTGCAACAGTAATGTAAAATAAAGGTGAAAACTAGGTTTGACTTAGCATGTGGTTTGAACCCCAGATTTATGGTAAAGCTTTCCCTCTATCTACAAACTGTAACCAAGACCAAACCTGGGATTGTACCAGTTTTATTCTTTAAACCTCCAAAAAGGGTAACTGAGTATTCTTGTTTGGGACTGGGATTGAATTTCCTCCTGAACAAATGCCTTTTCAGAAGAAGTGGAAGTTTGCAATGGAAAGGTCTGCCAAATCACAGGACACCTCTTCCTACAGAGTTTGCCTTGTCTAGTTTATTTGCTGCAACATCCTACGGGAGATTTTGCCTCCCATCGGCAGAAATAGCAGTCGAGAGATTTCTCTGCGCAATTGGCTTCAATCCCTTTATTTCATGTATTGCTCTAGTGTAATGATTTGCTTGTATGTTTTTCATATGCATTTTTAAGCCCTGTGGTCAAAACAGTGCATGCGACCCTGTTTATAATTGGAGTAGCTCTCCAGTAGTCTGGAATAGTTTGTGTGGTCATTACAACTTTTTACTGCTAAAACTGACATTCTGACATTCTGCCTACTTTAAACTGCAAATCGTAAATATAGAAAGCATGTCATGCTCTTTCGTTGTCTAGTTCTTTCCTAAATCAAAAAGTTGCTTAAACTGTAAATGGATATCTGTAAAAACAGCCAAACTGCCCTAGGCCAGCGCCTTGTCTGTATTTTTTGCAGTTGTCCCTTCATATATGTTCGGCGCTCCTTTTTCTGCAGGGCTCTTAAGCACACATTTATTTCATGCCATTTTCATCTTGACCCTGGGCTGAAACTGAAACAAGCTCCTAAGGTTTCTAATAGTGATCTGAAGTTCCTGTTCAACAAAAACAATCCCTTTTGTATTCAACTTTCCTTTGTAATTAGAAAGCGGAGATGAAGCCCCTGCAGATCCAGCAATTGCAGCCCAAGATAGTTCAGACCTGTCCCTGGAATGTACAGCGTCGAGTGGCTCCACGAATAATTCCCCTGTCCCAACACAGCTGAATTTCAGCCTTCCCAAAATCCACAGCCGAAGATTTAGAGAGTAAGTATTCTGGTGTTGGTCATGCCAATCCTGTCCATGTATTTTTGTTGCTGAGCTTAGTGGGGTGCCTCTCAGTTTGAACGCGATATCCTAATGCAGGGGTCAGCAAACTTTTCCGCTGTCCCTCAGACCTTGTGGTGGGCCGGACTATATTTTGGGGAAAAGAATGATGCAAGAGCACCACGAGCCCTGGTGGCTGCTTACCTGTGTGTTGCGAGCGGCAGGGGCTGGCGGCGGAGGGACAATGAGTGGCACGGGAAAGGGCTCCGGAGAAGGGGCTGCTTAAAATGGCGGCCGCTCGAGCGCTGCTGCTGCTGGCACCAACAAAGCCCAGCCCCCTTCCTGCTCTAGGCAGGGCGGGGAGAAGCCAGGAGGAGGCGCCGCCGCGGGAGGGAGAGGGAAAGAATGTGGATTGATGCCAGGATCTGTCCACATCTTGTGCCCCTTTGTGCCCCGACTGGGCCAGGCAGGAAGACTGGAACACCTTCTGCTCAACCCGGATACCTGGACTCACAACAGTGTGTTATGAGCAGCTAAAAAAGCCAATACAATTCTGGTCTGCATCAATAGGAGTATAGCATCTAGATCAAGGGAAGTAATAGTACCACTGTATTCCGCTCTGGTCAGACCCCACCTGGAATACTGTGTCCAATTCTGGGCACCACAGTTCAAGAAGGATACTGACAAGCTGGAACATGTCCAGAAGAGGGCAACCAAAATGGTCAAAGGCCTGGAAACGATGCCTTATGAGGAACGGCTTAGGGAGCTGGGTATGTTTAGCCTGGAGAAGAGAAGGTTAAGGGGTGATACGATAGCCATGTTCAAATATATAAAAGGATGTCATAGAGGAGGGAGAAAGGTTGTTTTCTGCTGCTCCAGAGAAGCGGACACGGAGCAATGGATTCAAACTACAAGAAAGAAGATTCCACCTAAACATTAGGAAGAACTTCCTGACAGTAAGAGCTGTTCGACAGTGGAATTTGCTGCCAAGGAGTGTGGTGGAGTCTCCTTCTTTGGAGGTCTTTAAGCAGAGGCTTGACAGCCACCTGTCAGGAATGCTTTGATGGTGTTCCTGCTTGGCAGGGGGTTGGACTGGATGGCCCTTGGGGTCTCTTCCAACTCTATGATTCTAACTCCAGAGGTTCAGATGTGGCTGCAATAGCTTTGAAGCAGTTCTTCTTTATTCCTATAAGCTCCAGTATATTTACAGATTATACAGACTGTGTGGCATAGCTTCTTACACACACATCTTATCTGCAGCAGAGATGGAAACACACTCCCTCAAACCATGAGGCTCAGAGTCAGGAAAAGGAAGTTCAAAGACTCAGTTCCCTCCCCCTTCTCTCTGATCACTAGGTCATACGATTCTCAGAAAGGGAGGGGTGAAATGCTAACAAAGAACGCACACGCTGGCGTTCCATGCAGCGATTCCCAGACCGTCCGCAGGCCGGATCCAGGAGGCAATTGGGCCTAATCCGGCCCCCGGGCCTAAGTTTGCCGACCCATGTACTAATGCGTTTACATGAAGGCTTTTGACCCTTAGTCACACATGGATTTCTCGACCTTCAGATATCAAACATGCTAATTACTTCTGGATATAGTTTGCTAATTTTGTTTGTCTGGATGAGAAAGAAATGAATGTGGGGAGAATCAGACACTTGCCACAATACTGAAACAATTGGTTCTTTCTTTAGTTACTGCACCCAAGTACTCAGCAAAGAGGTTGACAGCTGCGTAACAGATCTCTTGAAAGAGTTGGTACGCTTCCAAGACCGCCTTTATCAGAAAGACCCAGTCAAGGCCAAGACGAAGCGCAGGCTTGTTATGGGGCTCAGAGAAGTGCTGAAACACTTGAAGCTGAAAAAGTTGAAATGTGTCATCATTTCCCCCAACTGTGAAAGAATCCAGTCAAAGGGTGAGCCTTTCTATTAAAAGTATTGCGAACTGAAGCAAACGCAGATCAGATTTCCGGTGGAGGGGTGTAGTTGGAGGAACAAGCAATGCTGGTTTTCTCGTAAGATGTATCTGGGCGAATGAAGCCCTTTTGCCTGCAATGCTAATGAACCTGACCAGTTCTGATGCCTCGTCCTCCTTTTAATCCTCTCTTTGTTTTGCCCCAGGTGGGTTGGATGAGACTCTGCATCTCATCATTGACTCCGCTTGTGAACAGAACATCCCATTTGTGTTTGCTCTCAATCGCAAAGCTCTAGGGCGTTGCGTGAACAAAGCAGTGCCAGTCAGCGTGGTGGGGGTTTTCAGTTACGATGGCGCTCAGGTGAGTGGTGGAAAAGCTGCCGTTGCACCCTGTGCTGCGATATGCATTTCAGTTTAAATACAGTGGTACCTTGGTTCTCAAACTTAATCCGTTCCGGAAGTCCGTTCCAAAACCAGAGCGTTCCAAAACCAAGGCGCGCTTTCCCATAGAAAGTAATGCAAAATGGATTAATCCGTTCCAGACTTTTAAAAGCAACCCCTAAAACAGCAATTTAACATGAGTTTTACTATCTAACGAGACCATTGATCCATAAAATGAAAGCAATAAACAGTGTCCTGCAGTCATACAATCAATCAATCAGTAGCTGAACACACAGTCACAGAAACAAAACAAAAAGAGCCACAAAAACGCAAAATAAATAATAAATACAGACAGACCTCAGCATAATACTCAAATCGGAAGTGTGGCACTCAAAACGGAGCATGTTCGGCTTCCAAAAACAGTTTGCAACCTGGAACACTTACTTCCGGGTTTGCAGTGTTTGGGTTCCAAGTTGTTTGAGCACCAAGGCATTTGAGAACCAACATACCACTGTAGAAGCTTTTAAAGTCTTTGGCAGCTAATGCTGAAATGTTTAAAAATATTAACCATCCTTAATTGTCTGGGAGTACTGTGTCCTTAAATCACCTTAGCCCTCTATTTACTTGCATGCTAGCGCCCTTCCCATCACCCTCCGCAAGTTGGAGGGCAGTTACCTGAACAGATAGAGCTTAGGGGGAATCAACAAATAAATCCTCAACAACATTCTGCTGCTGGGGCCACTGAACAACAATATTGGGATCTTTGATCTTCTCCTCTTTCAACATTAGTGTGAAATAAAATTGTGGAGCACACGTTATCTTCTTCTTGTGTTTGTGGCGAAAAGTCTGAAAGCTTGGCGAAGCACTAACCCCAAAATCCTATCTTAGTTTCTCGCTGCCTTTATGCCCTAGGACTATTTTCACAAAATGGTGGAACTGACAATGGAAGCGAGGGTGGCCTATAAGGAAATGATTGCGGCATTGCAGAAAGAGGCGGCTGAAGAAGAAAAGGAAAGTGACTCTGCACACTTGGATACCCTTTGTAGAGAGCCCAGTCCACCAGATGCTGGCGAAGCACCCCTTCCAGAGTCTGATGAGGATGTCCCAAATTACAGTGAGTTTTGTGTGTGCGTGATTTAATGTGGGCAGTCTTCTCTCTGGTATTAATCAGCCCTCTTGACTGTTTGGGACATGAATGGTCTGCAGCAACTCTTTAATTTCTGGTCTTTCTTGATTTGTCAGATATGCTGGTGCTAACTTTGCTCACTTCGGGGGAAAAGAACAATCTCACGTCCATGTGTGTTGCCTTTCAGTGACTTTGGCCACATAAATATGAGTGACTGCCCCCAGCCAGTCTCTTCTGGCTATGAAATTGCTGCAGCAAGGCCTCTTGGGGTGGGTGACTAGCACAGTGTGCAGAGAGCTCTATGATACCCATATGCAATGGAGCGTGTGTGAGAGGGAAATAGAAAATGGTGTTGGCCTGTCTGGGGAAACCAAACCTGACAAGCAAAACAAGTGTTGCTTTGCCCATCTCACTTGTTGTATTGAAGGCTGGCATTATGGGAGACACTCTCAGGCCTGCCGACCTTCTTGCCCATCATCTTTGGGTACCAAACTTAAATCAACATTGTAGGATCCCCCTGCAGAAATCTACCTCCGTTCCAAGCTACCTCCAGCTGAGAACATGATTTCTTTGCACCTGTTGTCAGTGATTCTTCTGGTTTACAGACTCTTCCCTGAACGATATTTTTATTGTTTTGCTGCATTTGACCAGGCAGGGGAAATATTGAGGCGAGGCAGGATATCAACCACCATGTTTATTTTGCGGATGCCAAACATCACTTTGTGAGAGCATCACACTTCCTCTACAACAGGATAAATCCTTCACTGATCTTTCCAGAGTTCCTGGGGCTCGGAGTGCTGAGCCACTGAGCTACCGTGTGATTGTTTTCAGATGAAAGCCTGCCGTTCTGACTGTTGCCTGTCTGTGTCTCGGAGAGACAGTGAAAGCGAGCTGTTCCTTTCTCTTGTCTCGTGGAACATATGGGGCTGTTCATCTCGCTTTGCTGCCCTCTACAGCTTCCAGTGTTAGCTGCATGCTCTTTTCTAATTTCAGCTGATAAACTTTGCTTCAAACGATAGATTCGACTGGGCATTATAAAAGTCCGTTTGACCTAGAGCTCTCTAGCTTATGCTTTCTTTCATAGAAGAGCGTAACTAAAAGCAACACAAAATAGATAACTGACAGTTGAAAACAAATTAAGCAAAGCTCTTATCGCATGGAGCCTCTTTCCTTCCCCTGCTTTAAACCTGGCCCAGTTCCGCTGCCTAGATTAGCTTCAGTTTCCTGCATAAGGAGGCTATCCTTGTGTCCTTGAATTATCAAGCGTTTGGGGATCTCGGTGCCTGATAAAGCAATTCGAAGGTTTAAAGTGTGTGTGAAAGCATTTCCAAATGCAGTTTTCTCAAGGCTGTGGCGCAAACAAAGCATTGCACCCCCATCTTTTCTAGCTGTCCTTGCATTTGTTAGTCTGAAAAAAAATGTAACACTAACCTTCATACATTTTTTCCCCCTAGTTAAAATCTGGAAGCGGAAGCTTGAAGAGGAGTATAACCCATACACCCTGGAGCTGGAAAAATAGTCAACTTCTGAAATGTTGACCTTGGGTTTTGAAGAACCTCAGTAAATCAAGACTACCTTATTTGGCCTTATTTGACTTTTTTTTTAATTAAAAAAAATAAGTGTATGTGTATATATAGATAATGTAAATAACTAAATTATCTATGATTAATTATCCAAACAATATGGCTTATAATGTTAAAAAAAATGTCTTATGATTGTATCTGGCAAATAATCACAATGGAACACGCCGTTCTGGAACGTGGTTTGTTAAACCTTAAAAAGCCAGCCCATTGCTGACTTGGTTGTTTAAAGGTACCTTAGTGGGTTTTCTGAGATTGTTCATGGGCTCTTTGATGCTGGAGAACTCCTGCACTGAAGTTGGTGGCCTGTGGTAGTGGAGTGAAGGAAGCGGACCTGTTTAGATTACCCTCCAGCCGTAGAAAAGTCCTTTAAGCCCAAGTACATGATGCCGGCCTCTGCTCTGTGTAAAGGCAGGGCGGCCCATCTGACAGATCTCACCAGTTACACTAGCGAACTTGGCTTTAGGCAATGAGCTGCATCATCATCTATGGGAGCAGCTCACTTTGCGGCCATGCGACTGGGTGAAGGAGAGGGTGGCGAGAGGAAACAATGACCGCCTTTGTACTTTCTCCATCTGCTGTGTCAGCGGATATACCATACTTTTCAGTGTATAAGATGATGGTTTTTTACTGCAAAAGAATGTTAAAAATTGGGGGGGGGGTTGTCTCATACATGGATAGTGCAGTGGGAGGACGGGCGTTTGCTTGCTTTCGCGAACAGGAGTTTTTAAGCGGCGATTGGGTGGTTGAATGGTGTCTGCTGCAACGGTTGCTTCGGATTGGCAGCGGCTGCTGCGGCAATTGTGCGTCTTATACCTGGGGGCATGTTATACACGGAAAAATACAGTAGTGGTTGCTGTTTCGATGTGGTGCAGCCCCGCCACTTACCTGAAGGTTCAGTTCTGGGGGTCCACAGGGAACAGCAACATCGGGCAAAGGCAGAGACCCCAGGAACAACCCACCGGCCAGGTGGGTGCTTGCTTGCCGGGCTCTGGGAACGTTGCAGGAGGGACTCAGGGGTGCTCCCAGAGCCAGCTAAGCAAGGAAAACCTACTGGGTGTGCAGGTGGTGGTGGTGGTGGGGATAAATAGAGTGAGAAATGGCAGGTTTTCTCCGCTCTCCATTTATTTATTTCCCCCCACCTGCGATCGGAGGTTGTTTGCCCAGTGTACACCTTCCTCAGCCCCTAGCTCACACTTCTCAATACAACCCTGTGTCATTGCAGGTCAAAGCTCTCATGTATGAGGTTGCTTTCCAAATAAGGTGTGGTTTTTCGTTTTAATGTTAACTTTCTCTCTACTGATAAGAGTGAGGTGCTGTAGAGCCTCTTTACAAAATTTGCAATGCCCCACAGTTTAATGCTTGCAGATACCATAGAGCAGTGGTGGCTAACCTTGGCACTCCAGATGTTTTGGAACTACAACAGTGTTTCCCAACCTAATCTAGGCAACGGCACACTTGTTTCATTAAAAAAATCTCGCGGCACACCGCTCCTCCCCCACCCGGCTGCACCGGGTCTCCTGACCCAGAGTTACCTCTGGGATCAGCTGTAGCGCGGCGTCCTTTCTCCCGCCCATCAGCTGGGGCACCAGGTCGGGATTCTCCCGCGAGGCTTCTGTTGCTGCTGCTGCTGAAGCAGCCAAGGGAGCAGCGCTGCCCTGGCTTCCGCTTCGCCGCTGGGCTCCAGCAGCGCCGCCGCCACGGTCCTGTGCAGCCCTGGGCTGCAGGTCCCTTTTTCCGCGGCACATCAGCCGGTGTCTCGCGGCACACCAGTGTGCCGCGGCACACCGGTTGGGAAACGCTGAACTACAACTCCCATCATCCCTAGCTAACAGGACCAGTGGTCAGGGATGATGGGAGTTGTAGTCCCAAAACATCTGGAGTGCCAAGGTTAGCCACCACTGCCATAGAGGTATCTGAGATCTCCAGGTAAAGGGTGGTATATAAATTCAATAAATAATAATAATGATAATAATAATAGGGCAACTTGGTGTGTAGATCAACTATTATGGACAAGCCTATTACCAAAAAAAGAAAAAAAAAGAAAAGAACTAGGCTTATTTCAAATATAATCCCACCTAAAGAGCATTCAGCTGCTTATTAAACACTGATAAGTGGTATTCGGAAGTATGGAAGACTTTTAAAACTAATTTATTCCAAGTCCCTAAAAAGATGCCAGGAAGAAAATGGTTAACAAAAAAAAAAAAAAGAACTGTGATGACATGCGATGGCATTTAAGAAGACTGATGATAAACTGAATTGTCTTTTACAACAATATAGCAGAGAGAAGTACTGAGAAATTACTGTTCCTCAGGTTCCACTTTGGCATGGCAACAGTTTTGACCCCACGTGAACTGGAAGGTGAGAGGCATGGGGCGAAGCTTATCATCAGGCCTCCTACAGTGACAAAAGGCTTTTGATTTCAGCCGGGAGCGCCAACTGCTGTGGAGGAGTTTGGCACTCGCCTCCCAAAAATGTTCAGCTGCTCATATTCCAGCCAGAGGACTTCTGTCCTTCACTGACCGTGCCTTCCCGAACTTTTCTATGTCTTCAGCCAGCTTGGTTATTTGGTAACTGTAAAACAAAGCTATTTGCAGTAAATGGCTTACAACATAACATTTGTGCTTAAGTAATAGATGCTCTTTACTAGTACTGTGGCCAGACTTTTATTGCAGGGATCAAAAGGTTGTTTTTGCTTTTGCTGTATCTTGTGTGTCTTCTTTTTATTTTTTAAGATGGGACACTTTTCTTGTCCATTCTTGTAATTCAGTAACATCGGGTTTCCCCCACCCCCACCCCCCAATTGTCCTGAACTTAGCAGGTGCTGTTTGCCCTTTTCATAGTGTTGCTTTTACGTAAGACTTAAAGCAAGAGACTTGATGTTCATTCAAAAAGCACATCAGGCAAGGTTACAATTCAAGGACAGGACTGGGGAACACTGATTTCTCCTGACCTATACCTGTGGCCAGTTGCCAGGCAATGCCTTAGTGCCAGGTAACTGATAGGCAGTGCTGGAAGCTGTGAGATAGCTCAGTCAGTAGAGCATGAGACTCGTAATCTCAGGGCCGTGGGTTCGAGCTCCACATTGGGCAAAAGATTCCTGCATTGCAGGGAATTGAACTAGATGATCCTAGCGGTCCCTTCTAACTCTACAACTTGGGGGTTATACTATGCAGGGTCAGTAGCAAGGGCATATGGCTAACTTTGTAGGACCCACTTTAATTCCCTAAAACTCAAAGCCTGGATACTTCATTTAACAAAACTTGCTACCATAAAATGTGTCAGCTGGCTTAATATCTATCCTGTGATCCAACTGTGAAAAGCATATGGTGGAATACTTAAAAGCAGCAGATTATTAATACTTGAAACAATAGTGGAAACTCATTTTGAAGGTTGGTGATAGTGTTACACAATTTGTTGTTGTTTAGTCGTGTCCGACTCTTTGTGACCCCATGGACCAGAGCACGCCAGGCACTCCTGTCTTCCACTGCCTCCCGGAGTTTGGTCAGACGCATGTTGGTAGCTTCGAGAACACTGTCCAACCATCTTGTCCTCTGTCGTCCCCTTGTCCTTGTGCCCTCAATCTTTCCCAACATCAGGGTCTTTTCTAGGGAGTCTTCTCTTCTCATAAGATGGCCGAAGTACTGGAGCCTTAACCTCAGGATCTGTCCTTCTAGTGAGCACTCAGGGCTGATTTCTTTAAGAATGGATAGGTTTGATCTTCTTGCAGTCCATGGGACTCTCAAGAGTCTCCTCCAGCACCATAATTCAAAAGCATCAATTCTTCGGCGATCAGCCTTCTTTATGGTCCAGCTCTCACTTCCGTACATTACTACTGGGAAAACCATAGCTTTAACTATACGGACCTTTGTTGGCAAGGTGATGTCTTTGCTTTTTAAGATGCTGTCTAGGTTTGTCATTGCTTTTCTCCCAAGAAGCAGGCGTCTTCTAATTTCGTGACTGCTGTCACCATCTGCAGTGATCATGGAACCCAAGAAAGTGAAATCTCTCACTGTCTTCATTTCTTCCCCTTCTATTTGCCAGGAGGTGATGGGACCAGTGGCCATGATCTTAGTTTTTTTGATGTTGAGCTTCAGACCATATTTTGTGCTCTCCTCTTTCACCCTCATTAAAAGGTTCTTTAATTCCTCCTCACTTTCTGCCATCAAGGCTGTGCCATCAGCATATCTGAGGTTGTTGATATTTCTTCCGGCAATCTTAATTCCGGTTTGGGATTCATCCAGTCCAGCCTTTCGCATGATGAATTCTGCATACAAGTTAAATAAACAGGGAGACAATATACAGCCTTGTCGTACTCCTTTCCCAATTTTGAACCAATCACTTATTCCATGTCCAGTTCTAACTGTAGCTTCTTGTCCCACATAGAGATTTCTCAGGAGACGGATGAGGTGGTCAGGCACTCCCATTTCTTTAAGAACTTGCCATAGTTTGCTGTGGTCGACACAGTCAAAAGCTTTTGTGTAGTCAATGAAGCAGAAGTAAATGTTTTTCTGGAACTCTCTAGCTTTCTCCATAATCCAGCGCATGTTTGCAATTTGGTCTCTGGTTCCTCTGCCCCTTCGAAATCCAGCTTGCCCAATACACAATAGCAGTGGGCAAAGATGTCCAGCAAGCATGGTTAACGGAAATGGCAATTTATCCCATTTATCTGGGCGTAAGCTCTATTAAAGTTATTGAGACTTCCTTCCAATTAGATATGTACAGGAGTGTGATGTGAAGAACTTTCTGTTTGGTCAGCAACAGTGCGGCCATTGCCTTTCACTGACCATGAAAGCTATTGTTTCCATCCCAGTTTCATTTATGAACACGAGAAGTGGATAACTGCAAGCGTTTACCACAAACGTATGTGGATTATTGCTAGTACAACAAAAGGCACAATTTAAAACTAGATGTGGGAGGACACTTCTCAGGGAGGGCTCCAGGCTTGGCATGTGTGTCCAGCTGCCTTGGCATGTTCATGCATAACAAGGGACAATAATCACTGGCATTATCCTGCAAAAGTAGGCGGCACCGTTGGGAGTATACAAGCTGCCATCTGCCCTGTAACAGTTCTGTCGAAATGCTGATCCCATTTCAGCTAATGAAACATTAAATCGCAATCAAACAGCAAACCTTTCTCGCTTTCACCAAGTGGTTCGTCGATGTATTTATAGCGTCGTGATCCAAACCAGATCGTATGCTCGGCAAAAATGCTCGTGCCCAATAAATTTTTTCCCTGTTTCTCCTTTTGACATCTGTTTAAGAAGGAGTTTGAGTGGGTGGGGATGCTTGTGAAAGGGAAATGTAAACAATGTTGAGCATTTAGATCTGGTATGCACGTATCTCTGCCATATGATGCAAGAGTTTAACTTGATGAGTCTTTGCATTTAAAGGTGGAAGTAGGTGGGTTGTTGTTTTTTTAAAGGAATTTTGTGGCGGTGGAAGACTTCTTAGGCTTTGGTTTTGGTTGCTATATATTTTAGCTCAGAGATGGAAAACCTGTAGCAGCCTCCTAGGCATTGGACCACAGCTCCCATCTTCAGTTACCAGTGGCTATTGGGTGGACTTGAAGTTCAATACAGTCAGGTGGTCCCTATTTTACCATTAGTTTCACAGGAAAGTGAGATGACCAGTAGCACTGGGCGATATATCGATACATCGTCCAAAACCGCTTTGAAGCCACATCAGTTTCGCAGTTTTTGACCTGGCAATATATCACGAATCATGATGCTTGTTTGTGTGTGTGCTGTGCAAAAATCACAATGTGGGGAAAGCCGCGAAGCCAGTACGTTGTGATGTTTAGCTAGTTGTGCATCACAGTGTTGAAAGCCAGATAGCACCCAGCCCTACTGACCAGCCAATGTAGGTGTTAGAATGGCCACAGTGTGGGTATGAAACTGTATTTGCACAAATGAATTCTCTGGGAAAGTCACAACTATTTGTTTCTACAGCGCTCCTTCAGGGAACTCGATCCTGTGTACAAACATCGAGGGCTGAAAGCCTTCAGCCACCTGCTTTGCAGAAGGCATTCTTAACAATATTTTAATCGATGCTATGCAGTGGTGAAATTTAATTTACTATAGCCCATCGTCGAAGCACAAGAGACCCAGTATTCATGGTCTGTTTAACAGGCTGAGACAAAAGTCAGGGCTAAGGAGTTTATAAACAACACAATACCAAACCTCATATATTCATTCTTCTTTTCCTTTTGATGGTGGAGATAGATGAGTCTAATAGCAACACACCGTTATATATATTGTTCAAGTCAGTCGCAAAACAACAGATAGGAAGCAGTGTTCTTCAAAGCAGCGAAGAGACTGTTGTGCTGCCAAATGTCAAAGGGCTCTTCCATCATAAGCTGTTTCCAGTTCTCAGCCACCACTTCCTGCTTCTCATATTGCGCCTTTCCTATTGCAGCTTTCCTGAATAAGAATGAATCAGGAGAGAGAGAAAAATCATGTTAATTCTCCCATGCCACTAGTCTACATCAAACGTCACTTTCCATGAACTTAGTGGTTAAATTACGAATCTCATTTTCCACTGAGAATCAAGAGCCACGCTCTCGATTGTATAATCAAGACTTTGCACGTTCTCCATAATTTGCACTGCGCTGTAATACCTTATTCAGCCTCATCGCTGTGTTTTCCAGTGAATTTCAGCCCAGCCCAGCTGATGGAAACTGACAGCAGTTCTGTTAATTCTGCTCAGAAAAGAGAGGAGTGGCGGGAAGAACGGCTGAAGATTGGTATCTCACTGCTGTGTGCAAAGCACAGTTTGGCAATAAAGCGCAGCTTAGGAAATCTAAAATTCATTTTAAAAGGACATCCGTGAGAAAGTACAGGTCCTCAGTAAACTTTCCTGGGAAAGGTCCATCTTCCATAAAGCAGGGAAATTTGGACTGCCTGCAGGCTTCGGTGCTTACCGTCTCATAAGCCTGGGGCATGGGGCCTTCCTGTTCAAATACAGAGCGAGGCTCTAGCTGTGTTCTGCACTATGCAATTTGTGAGAAGTAACAGTATGCCTTGAAGGGGCTGATGCAGACGCCAGCTTCCTTTCTTGGGACTGCCTTGGTGGGTGATGCTTTTGGTCAAGAACGTCAGAGGCATGTAAGATCAGGCAGCAAGACTAGTGGGGAGCTTTGCTTTAGCAGCTGTATGTGTCACTCTGATGGGTCTCACATCTCAGCATGGCTATGTAAACAACACTCCCATCATCTTTGATGTGGAATGAGCATATGACTCTAAAGAGGAAAGGGGGAGGTTGGTCTGCCAGGAATGCAACAAACCAGTACCAAGAGATACGCTGGGTTTGATAGTCGCTGCGATCTCCAAACCATTGTGGGGCGCATGTGCGTGCATATTAACACTTTATAGTCAGAGTGCAAAAATGCCAAGGGTCTCTCTTCTCTTGGCCAGGTAACAGACCTCAAATGCAAAGCACCAAATTTCTCCAAATGGGTACGTGTTTGCCTGTTTCATACCACCTACCCAAGTTTTCTTCCAGCTCTCCATCATTCTGTCATGCTCGCTGATGACGCTTCTCCAGTTAGCAAATTCTTTTGACCAGGTATCCTGATAGCTGCTGCCTGCAAACAGTAAGCAATTAAATGACAAAGCTGGCACCTGTTAAGTAAGAATTCAAGCACTGGTTTCTTTAAAAACATCATTTCAAAGTGCCATAACTGGGACTTCCCTCCTAAACATTTGTCCCTTTCCGATACGTAGCACACCCGAGTAGCAATCATGAAAACCAAAACATTCGTTCAGCACAGCAACATTTCAGGGAACGCACACACAAGCACACACACAGCCCCTGCAAATTCAATCAACTCTTGTGCAGTTTGCAAAACCTAAGAAGATGAATATGAGTTTCACATATAGAATAGATTGTGTGGTACTAAGAGCCCATATGTGTGGACCAGTGTGTTTGCTTCTATTAAACTGCCCAGCATCAGGATTCCAGCTTTCCCCCCAGTTCACAACCTCTGCGGCCTTCTGTTGTGACCACAACTGATGACTTGCATAGATACGGATATGCTTGTGGCAAAATGAGTGTGTTTTTAAGTGCCACTAACCTGCGCTCTGGTTCGCCAGAAGCGGCTTTGTCATGCTGGCCACATGACCTGGAAGCTGTACACCGGCTCCCTTGGCCAATAATGCGAGATGAGCGCCGCAACCCTAGAGTCGGACACGACTGGACCTAATGGTCAGGGGTCCCTTTACCTTTACCTAACCTGTATCTCACAAAAGGGAGTGAAGCGAAATAGAGGGATTCTTGCACCTCTCTGGGTTTACGCCACCTTTATAGGCGACACCAGATCTGAACTTCTGCCTTCTTAAAGGTAAAGGTACCCCTGACCAATAGGTCCAGTCGCGGATGACTCTGGGGTTGCGGCACTCATCTCACTCTATAGGCCGAGGGAGCCAGCGTTTGTGCACAGACAGCTTCCGGGTCATGTGGCCAGCATGACTAAGCCGCTTCTGGCGAACCAGAACAGTGCACGGTAATGCTGTTTACCTTCCCACTGGAATGATACCTATTTATCTACTTGCACTTTGACATGCTTTCGAACTGCTAGGTGGGCAGGAGCAGGGACCGAGCAACGGGAGCTCACACCGTCGCGGGGATTCGAACCGCCGACCTTCTGATCGGCAAGCCCTAGGCACAGTGGTTTAGACCACAGCGCCACCCACGTCCCCTTCTTAAATTTCCCAAAGCATGTCACTCTTCGACGTTGTGCCATTACCTTCAACAGTGATGTAGGATGTGGAGGTTTTGGTTCCAGCTTTGGAGATCACACGGCAGCAGTATTCCGAATCTTGCACTACAGCATCTTTCACCCAGCTTAGAAGATGTTGTCTTCCATCAGCCAGAGCCTGGGTCTGCTGGCTCACACACGCTTCCATTTTCTGTCCATTTTTTCCCCAAACAAAGTATGCATCTCTGGGCCCTGTGGGAAATTGCAGTTGGCTAATTACTATGGCAGATGGTACACAAAGTCCCTTTAAAGCAGGCGTTGGGAACTGCAGGTGATGATGCCTCACCTGAACTCGTTTGGTCAATATACTACTACTACTACTACTACTACTACTATTAATAAAATTTATATACCTCGCTATACCCAGGGGTCCTAGGGCAATTGCAGAATAAATTCAAGATATAAAACAACAAAATACATAATAAAAATAGAAACAACAACCCAATAGCCCCCCCCCAAAAAAAACACATTTTAAAGGGTATAGGTCTAGGATGTCAACCAAAGGCCTGGTTAAAAATGAACGTTCCCTGGGGAGAGCGTTCCACAGATGGGGAGCCACTGCAGAGAAGGCCCTTTTTCATGTTGCCACCCTCCAGATCTCTCAAGGAGGGGGCACACGAAGGAGGGCCTCAGAAGATGATCTCAGGGTCCGGGTACGTTCATATGGAAAGAGGTGGTCCTTGAGGTATTGCGGTCCTGAACCGTTTAAGGCTTTATAGGTCAAAACCAGCACTTTGAATTGGGCCTGAAAACTAATTGGCAGCCAGTGCAGTCGGACCAGGATCAGTGTAATATGCTCAAACCGTCTTGCTCCAGTGAGCAACCTGACCGCTGAATTCTGCACCAGCTGAAGTTTCCGAACCATCTTCAGAGGCAGCCCTTTGCAGTAATCTGACCATGAGGTTACCAGAGTATAGTCAACAGTAGTTAAGCTATCCCTGTCCGGATAGGGGTGTAGTTGGGCCACCAGCCGAAGCTGATGGAAAGCACTCTGGGCTAATAATAATAATATAACAACTACTTTATTTTTTGTGCCCCACCCATCTGACTGGGTTGCTCCAGCCACTCTGGGCGGATTCTAGCACATACAAAAACATATTAAAACATTGAACATTAAAAACTTCCCAATACAGGGCTGTCTCCAGATGTTTTCTAAAAGCTGTATAGTTCTTTATCTATACATCTGATGGGAGGGCGTTCCACAGGACGGGCGCCACCACCAAGAAGGCCCTCTGCCCCTCACTTCTCGCAGTGAGGGAACTGGCAGAAGGCCCCCAGTGCTCCATCTCAGTGTTTGGGCTGAACGATGGGGGTGGCGAGGTATATTTGGGCGCAAAGGAACAATGCTGACCCCTTGGAGCACACTCTTGTTCGTTCCTTTGCTAGTGTAGCTTATGTTCACTGTCTTTTTCAAATGTGGAAACAGCTGTGGAACTTTTCCAACTCTCCCTGGGAAATGGAAATGGAAGCGTTTTGCACTTTAGCAAAAACACCCTTTTTTTGAACCTGGAAACTCCTCTCTTCCTTTATCATGAGATGCAACACTTCTCCCTTCAGGAGCACTGGTCTCTTTTCATGCACTCCTCTTTCATGGGATGCCTTTGGTCCTGCCTGTAAACATACTATCACTTTGCTATGGCTAGCTATCCTTTTATCTGAGCCCTTTAATTGAGACCATGGCAAGGCCCATTCCGCAGGATGTGACCATGCTCCTTGGCAGGGCCAGCTGACAGCTGTACCAGGTTTTATTGGGTCGACGGTATTTTAGGGGCGTCAATAATAATAATTTATTATTTGTACCCCGCCCATTTGGCTGGGTCTCCCCAGCCACTCTGGGCGGCTTCCAGCAAACATTAAAATACATTCACACATCACATATTAAAAACTTCCCTGAACAGGGCTGCCTTCAGGTGTTTTCTAAATGTCATGTAGTTGTTGATCCCTTTAACCTCTGCTGGAAGGGCGTTCCACAGGGCGGGTGCCACTACCGAGAAGGCCCTCTGCCTGGTTCCCTGTAACCTCGCTTCTCGCAATGAGGGAACCGCCAGAAGGCCCTCAGCGCTGGATCTGTGTCTGGGATGAACGATGGGGGTGGAGACGCTCCTTCAGGTATACAGGACTGAGGCCGTTTAGGGCTTTAAAGGTCAGCACCAACACTTTGAAGCACACTGCACAGATCCATTGCAAAATGCCCTTACATTATGCAGAAAATACCGGGGTGCAACCTGGGAGCCATATGACTGTGTGTGATTCAAGTGTTGTTCTCCAACACAATCTATGGCATTTGCAAGGGATCATGGGGTGAACTTCTCAGGTCACGTGACATGGAGCAGCAAGGTGCTTTGAACACATAGGCCAAAGTACTCTGCAAACTCCAGCCTAATTTTCCATTTATAGCAGGTGGAACAGGAAGCTATTGGGGAGATGTGTGTACATACAAGCAGAGGGTTAATACAATCTGCAGATGGGGGTGGGTGGGAAGGGGGAAGAATATGAAGGAGCTGCTGGATCAAATCCATCGCTCTGCAATTCTAAAGACACTATTGTCTCAATATTATTTTCAAAACGTCAGTCCTCTTGGAAGCCGGTCAAAACATATAATTCACACAACTCATTTTCCAAGCAGGCTACCCAAAAGAAACAATCTGTTCCGATATAGCCTGCAGATAACTTCAGCAACCTGCAATCTTTTTGGTGGCTTCCCAATCGTTGACAGGCAATCTGGGGTGTGAGAGAGGAAGTGCTAGGTGCGCTGCTTGGCTCCTTTTCCCATGACTGTCTCAGGAAGCAGGACTTGTCTCTCTCCTCCGCTTCCTCGAGCACAAACTCGAGATTTATTTTACACAAAACGAAAATCTCGGTTGCAAGACGCAAGCCCTTTGCTGAACCCTCTTGGTTGCACTGTGCGGAAGGAAATTAATCTTTCTTGGGGCTGTGCATGTACAAAGAATCCAATTCACAGCATCCCATAAAAACCTTTCTGTTTGTAGGAATGGAATGCTACAAAGCGTGTTCTCCTTCTTGGAGAGCACGTGTTGCGGTGGGGGCCAACCAGTCTCCCCTCTGTTGCTGGGCGGGTTAGTTTGGATGGCCACTACATTGATTGGGCCTCTGGCTGTTACTGGGGAGATTTTTATGTTGCAATTTGGTTGATGGACAGCCAGAGCCGATAAATTGCCCTGCACGCGGTTCTGGAGCCTTCTTGGCTGCGTGCTTTGGATCACCCGCCCTCCCTCCCTATTTTTAGGCCTCTGCGTTGACCTTGCTATGCCTGTCATGGTGTCGTCTGCTTTGAGACAGGGGCCTGATAGGAATTTTTCCATTTGGCTGATTGGCTGGTGCCATTTGGTCTTTGCCTACTGCGTAGCAATTCGTCACAACTTGTAAAGTTGGCGGTTAGGCATTGGTTTTAAATTGGTTGTTGGAGGGGCAGGTTGGCTGTGGTTGCCCCTCCAAATGCTGAAGGGGCATATTGGCTGTGTTTGCCCCTTTAATGCTGCTGCTGCACAGGGAATTCCGTTAAAGGAACTCAGGGGCTCGCCTTCGCTTGTCCGTACCTCCTGTAGGGGGCCAGGGCCCATGCAAGAGCCCCTGGGAACATTAGGGGAGAACGGGCGCTCAGAACTCTCCCCGAAGTGTTTTCCCTTGTACTGACTCCATAGGCGAATGGATAGCGGGACAGATAGTCTTAACCAATGCCTAAGCAACCACTCACATAATTTGTATTTTAATAAAGTTGTGGCCAAAAATAATGCCAAAAACCTTAAACAAAAATTCTTGTGTGTATAGTGTTTTTCTTTGAGGGGTGGTCTGGGGGACCTCGACACGCAAAACATCTTTATCTTCCTGACACCTTCAACTGTTTTCTTTCTTTCTGATGGGCAAGGGAGCGCTTCAGGGAACCGATATCATTTGCCCCCTCTCCGTGCAGCGGTCTCCCCATTCATTCCAAGGGAAGAGGCAATTCAGCACGGCTCCTTCACGGGCATGAATGGGGCAGCAGAGATCCACAAGCACCGCTGAGTGCAAGCAACATCTCTCAACCTTTGCGAAGAAATAAAAGATCTCTGAAATACGCACATTTTTTCCGTATCAGTGGACTAAAAAGCAACTTCAAGTGCACTGCCATTTTATGAAAGTGTTGTTCTACTTTAAAACATAAGAGCGGCACTTGTGGATGTACGAAAGGTGCAACTAATTCAGCATTTTGTTTCACAAAGAAGCCAATAATAATAATAATAATAATAATAATAATAATAATAAAAATGCCAACCACAGGGCTCTAGGAAACTGACATGCAAGGCATGAAGGAACTAGCCCTCTCTTGCTGCTACTCCCTAGCCCGTTTCAGTTCCTTGTATGCTTGCTCTATACTTGCTCTATAGCAGGCATGTCCAACAGGTAGATCGTGATCTACTGGTAGATCACTGGACGTCTGCAGTAGTTCACTGGTAGATCACTGGCTCCCCCCCAAAGAAGCTGAACAACTGTGGCTCCCCTTAAAAAAGCTCAACATTTTACCTCCTGAAAAGGGTTAGGGTTCGTCGCAAAATTCTGTTTTATTGCGACAAGAGTAAGGCGAATAATGACCGAGACTGAGATTTGAGCTTTAATCTCTGAAGGAATGTTAATAGGTGGTAAAGATCTATTAATGTAAAATTTTAAAATCTTGAGTTTTAAATTTTAATTTTAAATGTAAGTATCAGTTCTATGAGATGGGTTTTAACTCTGTAATATAACTCAATCTCCAATACTATAGCTGGTTATGGATTGTCATTATCTGTTCTCTGGTCTTTGACCGTAATAAAGATATTTGTATTTTTGTATTTGTACCTCCTGAAAAAACTCAACCCCCCCCCCCAAATGGGCCTTCCTCCTTCCTAAAAAAAAAGCTCAACAACTTTGACCTGAACCCCCCAAAAGGGGGTAGATCACTGCCAGTTTTTAACTCTGTGAGTAGATCGCAGTCTCTTGGGAGTCGGTCACCCCTGCTCTATAGTGTATTACAAAATGCTATTTGTATTTATTTTTTAAGTGGGTGCAACATGAAATATGATGGGGGAGATAGCCGCATCTGGAGCCACTTCTGTGCTTTTAACAGGTGCTCACTCTGACCTAAAGATACACAAGGTTGGTGAGATATAGGTTTTTTTAAAAAAAGCTGTGGGCAGTTTCAGTGTAGCAACACTGCATCTGAAGCCAAGAATTAACAACATCCCATACAATGCTATTATGAGGAGTCATTTCAACCACAGTTATGACCTCGGCAATTGTAATCCACAATTAAACCAGCAGCCCCAGTTTGGATCGCAAGCGTCCCTACAGTCCGTCAAGGAAACAATCAAAACATTTTGAATACTTACGTTCCGCTTTATCTCCTCCTCCTGGATGCTTGAAGGATCAAAGAAGTCAAAAGTTATAGGGTGCGTCAATTAAAAGGCACACAAAATAATTAGTACATTGGGATCGATAAGAAGGTATTCAGAAGAGCATACGCTGCCAGCATTTTATTTTTTGAAAGTACAGGAATGCACAAGGGAAGGAAGAAGGGAAGGAAGAAATAACCTCTGGAACTTGGAGACTTTGTAAGTGTGTGTTTTCCAGAGTTTTGCAGGACACGCACCTTCTCTATGAAAAAGGCCGGCCTGTAGCTATTTCCACGTGGAATCAGTATCTGACCTGGGAGACAGCTGCCTCAATGTAAAATTCCATGCACCTCCGGTGAACACAAAGAATTCAAGTGAGTTCAGCCACTTAGTGAGTCACTACTAAGCTTTCTATCAGGGTTCTGGTCCATCTTCCACAATATTGTCTGCACTGACTGATGGTGGCTCTCTGGGATTTCAGACGTGTTGCCTCTCTCTGCCAAGGACTGAACTTGGGAGCTTTTGCATGCAAGGAAGATGCTCTACCACGGAACAACAACCCTTCCCCAGCCCCCCTAAGGAACCCCCATACAGATGCAATTTGGATTTGCAAATCTATGCACAAGAATAATACAAGAGTAAGTCCCACTGGTCACAATGGGACATACTGCTGAGTAGATTTGTACAGGATTATGTTACATTTCTTCCATTCGCTCAAGGCTCTTAATGCAATTATATTTTGCAAGTACACAGCTCCCTACTTATCAGATTTATCATCCTGTTTGCTATTATTCACACAGCGCCGTCAAGGTAATTGGAATTTCACAAAGCCTCCTAAGCAGGGAAAGGGGGTAGATGACATGATTCACTCCCTGCCTCCCTTGGTTGAATACTACTTGAGTGTCTGTGCTGTTAAGGCACGTTGGGGAAAGGTTTCTGCTCCCTAGGGGTTAACCTAGGGATGCAGGTGGCGCTGTGGTCTAAACCACTGAGCCTCTTGGGCTTGCCGATCAGAAGGTTGGCAGTTGGAATCTGCACAATAGGGTGAGCTCCTATTGCTCTGTCCCAGCTCCTGCCAACCTAGCAGTTCGAAAGCACGCCAGTGCAAGTAGATAAATAGGTATCGCTGTGGCAGGAAGGTAAACGGCGTTTCCGTGTGCTCTGATTTCCATCACGGTGTCCCATTGTGCCAGAAGCTACTGTTAGGTCCATCATGAGACGTCGACCAGCTTCCAGCCACAGATACCAGCAGCCTTCAAGCAAGCAAACTTGCCCTATTATCACTCCCTAGCATCCCACTGCCAGAGGATTGCCTCCTTCCATTCACCAGTTTGTCTCCTCCAAGTGGAAGAAACCTGGGCAGTGCTGAATGTCACATCCATTGCCAGGTGTGTCCTGCTGGAAATAAAAAAAGGGCTTTCCCCTTGGCCTGCCTTTATATCCACTCAGTTGCCAAGTGCTTTTGTGACATCACAAGAAACCCACAGCCAATGGCAACAGCTGAGGAAGCATCATCTTCATTGCTTTGAGCCTCACAATGGCAGGTGGACCTATCAGTGATTGTGTGCTTGTTTATTCAAGACACGGGTGGAGCTGTGGTCTGAACCACTGAGCCTCTTGGGCTTGCTGATCGGAAGGTCAGCAGTTTGAATCCCCGCAATGGGGTGAGCTCCCGTTGCTCTGTCCCAGCTCCTGACAACCTAGCAGTTCAAAAGCACACCACTACAAGTAGATAAATAGGTACTGCTGTGGCAGGAAGGTAAACAGCATTTCTGTGCGCTCTGGTTTCCGTCACGGTGTCCCATTGTGCCAGAAGCAGTTAAGTCATGCTAGCCAGATGACCCGGAAAGCTGTCTGTGGACAAACACCAGCTCCCTTGGCCTGAAGGCAAGATGAGCACCGCAACCTTTGACCGGACTTAACCGTCCAGGGGTCCTTTACCTTTTACCTTAACCATCTGAACTGAGGACTTGGGAGCGCACCTTTCTTTCTGCCGTTACAGGACAGGCGTTCCTTTCTCTGCAAGAGTAACAACCCTGGAAAATCAAGACTTCTAAAACACAAGTGTGTTCACCCTCCAACCACTGGAGGGGTCAGGTAAGAGCACTCCTCTCCTCTCCCTCCTCCACTTGATGCTAATTGTGTGGTGAAAGCAGCACAAAAAACAGCCTCTCCATGGCAAACGCTCTCTGTTGGGCCTGTAATGTTTGAAAATATTCGCCATGTGACTCACCCACCCCTGTACGCAATTCCAGGCTCATGTCGTATTGCTATGTTTCATCTTGTAACGTGATGCAGGTGAGCACTTTGGGAACCTCCAGGCCAGGTCAGAATGCCAGTTCCTGGAAAAGATGACTTTAGTGGCATCTCTGTTGTACCTATTTTCTCCCTCCACCCCACCCCACCCCTTTAAAGGAACACTATTAAAACTAGCTGTGTAGTTAAAGCTATGGTTTTCCCAGTAGTAATGTACGGAAGTGAGAGCTGGACCATAAAGAAGGCTGATCGCCAAAAAATTGATGCTTTTGAATTATGGTGTTGGAGGAGACTCTTGAGAGTCCCATGGACTGCAAGAAGATCAAACCTATCCATTCTGAAGGAAATCAGCCCCGAGTGCTCACTGGAAGGACAGATCCTGAAGCTGAGGCTCCAATACTTTGGCCACCTCATGAGAAGAGAAGACTCCCTGGAAAAGACCCTGATGGTGGGAAAGATGGAGGGCACAAGGAGAAGGGGACGACAGAGAATGAGATGGTTGGACAGTGTTCTCGAAGCTGCCAACATGAGTCTGACCAAACTGTGGGAGGCAGTGGAAAACAGGAGTGCCTGGTGTGCTCTGGTCCATGGGGTCACGAAGAGTCGGATACGACTAAACGACTAAACAACAACAA
The DNA here is from genome assembly GCA_034642065.1 of Darevskia nairensis. Taxonomy (NCBI): domain Eukaryota; kingdom Metazoa; phylum Chordata; class Lepidosauria; order Squamata; family Lacertidae; genus Darevskia; species Darevskia nairensis. The sequence goes on from JAWWNI010000992.1 coordinate 237,198, forward strand.
CAAATTAAAACCAGCCCCATTGTTACAGGGCATGACACTTTCTCTAGGTGAAGCTCTGGCAAAAAGGTTGGGGGAGGGGAAAGAGACGCAGGCTATTCCACATGAAAGGAGACTTATGTACAGTCATGCCTTGGAAGCCGAACAGAATCTGTTCTGGAAGTCTGTTCAACTTCCAGAACATTCGGAAACCAAAGCGCAGCTTCTGATTAGCTGCAGGAAGTTCCTCCAGCCAATCGAAAGCAGCAGAAGCCCCGCCGGACATTCGGCTTTCAAAAATAGTTCGCAAACTAGAACAGTCGCTTCTGGATTTGCGGCGTTCAGGAGCCAAAACCTTCTAGAACTAAGCTGTTCAAAAACCAAAGTACAACTGTAGTTGTGGCTGTTGCTGCTCCCTATGGGAGAGTCCTTTGTGGGTCACAGCTCACCAACTAGATAAGAGACCTGCCAAGTAGATTCTCTCCCCCACACCCATTCGCCGCCTTCATGCGTCTGCAAAACATTCCTTTGGAGGTGCTGAGGAAAGCACATGCTAGCAAGCTAACCTACATGGTGAAGCAGTGGACATTAATTTCTTGGGAGTCGCCACCAAAGCCCAGTAGACTCTGCCACTGCACAGCGTGAAGAAGAAGAGGAGGAGTTTGGATTTGATATCCCTCTTTATCACTACCCGAAGGAATCTTAAAGCGGCTCACATTCTCCTTTCCCTTCCTCCCCCACAACAAAAACTCTGTGAGGTGAGTGGGGCTGAGAGACTTCAAAGAAGTGTGACTAGCCCAAGGTCACCCAGCAGCTGCATGTGGAGGAGCGGAGACGCGAACCCGGTTCCCCAGATTACGAGACTACCGCTCTTAACCACTACACCACACTGGCTCTTAGAAGAGAGGACCAATTCACACAACCAAGTTCCCTCCCAGGCGGTGAATTTCCTCCCACCTGCTGCTCCTACTAGGCTTACTTGGATCTTGAAAGCTTCAGAAATGTGTATCGTCACGATTCATGGAGAACCTTGAATTCCATGTGGATCCAAGTCTAGGGAGACTGAAAAATAAATTAATAAATGACTGTGTGTTGGGGAAACTGGTTAAACCTGTGTATTGTTCCAGGAATCCAAGAAGACTTGCAGAATACTGAATGCTTGAAGATTTATCTACTTCCTGCTACTATTGGGCAATACCTAGGTCAGTTGTACCCACAGCAGACCTGTTGAAAATAATCACCTTAACTGTTGAAATATACATTTATAAAGAAACCGGAAGCATTTTTGCTGGGAATTGTAGGAAATGATATTAAGAGACAAGATAAAAAATTATTTTTATATGCAACAACGGCAGCAAGAATGTTAATGGCACAAAGATGGAAACAAGAAGAATTATCGACAATAGAAGAATGGCAGATGAAGTTAATGGACTATGCAGAATTGGACAAGATGACAGGAAGAATTCGAAACCGACGGGACCAGGAATTTCTAAAGGATTGGACTAAATTTGAGATATATTTGAAAGACAACTGTAAACAACAAATCACGCTAATAGGTTTGCAAGAAGTTTTGTGAGGTTAATTTTAAGAAATATTACAGAAATAATTTTGGAAAACAATATCTGATTTTGGTTATTAAAAGTAATAGTGAAATATGAAATACAAGAGGAAGTTAAGAAAAGTGAAAATCTCGAGAAGTGGTTGGTGGAAGTCAGAAAATTTGTATAACATATGAATGTATGCAAAAAATCTTTAATAAAAATTATTGATAAAAAAAGAAAATAATCCCCTTAAATCCATTAATTTCAGAGGGTCTACTCTGAGTTTAACTAACAGGATATTTATTATTATGATTCATATAAAAAGCTTCCTTGGGTTGGTAATAACACTGGACTGAGCAGAAGTGCAGGTGAATGAGCCTTCTGCTGTAAAACTCGTGTTTCCAGAAAGTAACCCTTCTTGCCAAAACAAACCCAGCATAGGTAATATCAAATCACCGAACGAAAGCTTTGCCAGTCAGAATAAACTGAGAGGCGGCCAAACGCCATCCTTCAAATTAATTTACTGCCTGTCCTATTTCTGGAGCTAATCTTAGATGAGGTCTCCCTGAAGGTCGCTGAAAATGAGATTATCAAGGATGGAAATCAAGTAGAGAGATGTGAGTAGCGGCGAAGTACAAGTGGCAGGTAAGCTGCCAGGAAGAATAGAGCTTAGAGAATTGCTGTTGGGCTGCGGAAATCCTCAGTTGGGTAACAATTCACTGACATTAGCTGTGATGACCATCCGGGTGGCACACAAAGGAGGATAGGAGCCAGACCAATGGTCCAGAGCTCAGAATTGTCTAAAATGACTGGCAGCGGCTATCCAAGGTTTCTCCTGGTCCCACCTGGAGATTCTGGGGATTGAATGTGGGGTCTTCTGTAAGCGCCATCCCCCAGAGCTATAGCCCCTCCACATGTCAAAATGGAAGACATTTGGGCCAACCTAATAAAAGTGCCTCAGGTTCCACCGTTGCTTATCACAGTCCATCAGGGGAAAGAATTAAACCAAGACTAGGTAAAGGTAAAGGGACCCCTGACCATTTAGGTCCAGTCATGTCCGACTCCGGGGTTGTGGCGCTCATCTCGCTTTATTGGCCGAGGGAGCCGGCGTACAGCTTCCGGGTCATGTGGCCAGCATGACAAAGCCGCTTCTGGCGAGCCAGAGCAGCACACGGAAACGCCGTTTACCTTCCCGCCGGAGCGGTTCCTATTTATCTACTTGCACTTTTGACATGTTTTTGAACTGCTAGGTGGGCAGGAGCAGGGACCGAGCAACGGGAGCTCACCCCGTCACAGGGATTTGAACCGCCGACCTTCTGATCAGCAAGCCCTAGGCTCTGTGGTTTAACCCACAGCGAACCAAGACTACCCTATTGCCAATTCCTAATAAAGTTGTAAACAGCAAGAGATTCTAATAACTACTATCTGCCTGCCTGTCGATGCATCATTTTTTTCAGTCACAAAGAAAATCTGCTAGACAAAGGCTCCAGAAGCACGAAAAGTGCGTATGGGACCACAGTAAAAATTTAATCTCAGAAACGAATGCAACATCTGGCACAATTCCCCCCATGTTGAGCTCAGCTGAACGCGTAAGGATTTGCAACGCTGTAACTTTGAAGATCCTTTCATGCAAAACCAGCATTTGATATGGCTTCTTGTGGCCCGGGCAGGAGGGAGAACTGGCAAGCCCCGGCAGATCCCCTAAGTGGTGGGCAGGAAGTGTTTTCCCTGTGATCCTGCAAAGGCACACCCATATCCAGTTGATGCTTGGGATAAGCTGTGGAATTGCAGGATAGGCTGCAAGCTGTTGTTCAGAAACCTAGGCCAAGAACTAGAAGAAACCAAGGACCCAAGTTTTTTTTTTAAGAGAGACTGCAATACAGAGGGAAACATTTAAAACTCTCATTCGGCACACCCTGTGACTCCGTGGGGAAGACAAGCACAAGCAAATATCATAAGGAACTGGAGCAGAGGAGGCTCTGTGCCTGGCTGTGGCTTGAGATAACTGAGGAGCATTAAGGGGCTTCTGTAGTGTCAGCTCCTGCCAAACCCGGCACGAGGGGGAGATGGCCTGCGGTTTGTGCTGTATTTCTAATGAGAGATTCTTGGACTCGAGCTTCCCTGGCTCCCCACCTCCAGATGTGCGGTGACAGATTGCTGAGTGGGGAGGAAAACACTTTGCACAGCAGATGCTCGCTGGCCCTCTCGTTTATTGCGCAGGAAATAATGAATGAGCCCAGGCATTAAAAATAGGTCCTGGCCTTGGTCTGTGTGGAATCAGGCACCGGAAGAGATTGCATCTCTTCGAGGTGGAACATGGCCAGTATTTCCAGTACTCAAAGTGTCCCTGACATGCTCAAGCCAGGTGTAGGGGGCTGTGCTGCCTGAGGTGGGTTGCAACTCCCCCCCTCCTTTCCCATTGCTGCACCCCATTATTTGCAGTGGTAGCACCATCCTCCCCTCCATGTCTCTACTAACTTGCTTGTTCTTTTTTTGCTGCTGCAGTTCCTCTGCTGCTGCCCACCCTCCTGATGAACAGCAAGCAGGTTGCCCTTGATTGAATCTGCATCCCGACTGGGCCAGTCCTCGTCACCTTGTTCCAAATGGTTATTTATACTCCATGTCTGAAGGCAGCCCTGTTTAGGGAGGCTTTTAATATTTAATAGATTATTGTATTTTAATGTTCTGTTGAGAGCCGCCCAGAGTGGCTGGGGAAACCCAGCCAGATGGGTGGGGTATAAATAATAAATTATTATTATTATTACATTATTATTACATTATTATTACATTATTATTATTATTATTATTATTATTATTATTATTATTATTTCAGAAGGTTCCTTCTCTCCAGGGAGTCTATATTTAGAGAAAGAAAAAGAAGCAGATAACATGGAATTGGAGGTATGCAAGGCCCACACCAGACCTACAGTCTTGATTTTTACAAGAAATGCCACAAGTCCACTATTTTGTCCATCTCACATTCCTAAGAGTTGCAAGATCAGATTCTTACTCCAGTTCAATGAATCCAGAATTCACAATCCTAGACAGGGATTGAAATAATGACTCCACACAAAGAAGCAAGGGAAAGATTGAGCAGAGAAGTGCATTTAGGGGCTAAATTCTCTTTTCAGGCATCTGCCTTACGAGCTACAACTGATAATTAAAACAGTACAGAAGAGCTTTCTTGAAAACCAGGAAAAGTCGAGTTTTTTTTAAGGTGCATTTCACAAGATGAGAAAAACTTAAGGCTACATTTCTGCAAGGAAGACGGCCACATCAGCAAGTTTCAAACTATGCAGAAGTTCCATTTTAATCACTGAATCTTGCTATCCTTTTCAGAATTTTGGCCGAGAAGCCTAGCTGATAACAGTGTTCTGACTTACACCTTATGCTAAAAGAAACAAACCGAAAAGTAACCTGATTTTGCACAGTAAGCTGCTTTGTTCAACTGCTTGCTATTTTGCAAAAACTAAAGCAGGAATCAGATCTCTCTCGGCGATAAGCTGCTTTGTGAAGGTTATAAACCACAAGCAAGCCGGGAAGAGTTGCCACAGCCTCGTTCAGGAATGTAAAACTCCACAGATAAGTCAGGATAAGAAAACACAAAACTTGAGAAGCAAAGAAATCTGCTGGATCAGATGAAACGTCCACCCACAGCCAGCTGCTGCTTCTGGAAGCGTGGAGAGATGGAGGCTACAAGCTTCTTCCATTTCTTCCCCAGCAACTGATATTTAAGGACGTGCTGCACCCTTGGCGGACACCACTGCTTATTTCCTTCCACTGTGAAGACTCTAACTCTTCCCTTGTGTTTCTAGTTCTTTGATCACTTACTGACTTATAACAGGCGCCTGACGTCTTGTCCAAGGTCTGCCAGGCTTACTCAGGAGCCTCTCGTGAGGGACTTTATCAAAAGCTCGTTTGAAGTCTGTGGGTATAGCTGGAAATGTAAGGCAGTAGAAGGAACTTTTTTCCATATGTGGTGGACGTGCCCTAAGGTGAAAGACTTCTGGGAAAGGATTTATAATGAATTGAAAAAAGTGTTGAAAAACACATTTAGTAAGATACCAGAAGCCTTTTTACTTGGTATTGTAAATCAGGAAATCCCAAAATGTGATAGGACTTTTTTATGTATGCCACAACAGCAGCTAGAATTTTGATAGCTAAAAACTGGAAGTCACAGGAATTACCAATGATAGAAGATTGGCAGATGAAAATGATGGACTATATGGAACTTGCTGAGCTGACCGGAAAACTTCGTGACCAGAGGGAGGAAGCGGTGGAAGAAGATTGGAAGAAATTTAAATTATATTTTAAAAAGTATTGTAAGATTAAAGAGTAGAAGCAAGCTAAAAGATAACTGAGGCTGTAGAGTTAGAAAATAGATCTATGTTTTATAATAGTTTGAATAAATGTTATGGATAATAGAAAAGTAGAGATGTTAAGGTAAATTAATAAAAAATGTTTTTAATGATGTAAAGAAATTACTAAAGATGATTTACAAGGTACGCAGGAAGAGAGAACGGGAGGAAGTCAACCCACAATGACAAGAAAAAATGACAGGTTAAAAGGATTTATGTATGTTTTTATTTGTTTTATTGTATGTTGTGTTTTTTCTGTTTTATTATTGTTTGTGTGTTTTATGGTACTAATTTAATAAAACCAATAAAAATTTATTGGGAAAAAAATGAAGTCTGTGGGTATGGTATCTACTGAATTACCTTGCATCTACATGCTTGATGCTCTATAGAAATCCAATGGTTGAAGAGGCAGAACTTCCTCATGCAGAAGCTACGCCAGTTCTTTTTCAGAAGTCTGCTGTTCCAACTCTTCATCCTGACTTACCCCCAAGAACCTGAAAAAGTAGTCTTAAATTGCATACCTTCCAATTTCTGGCAGAGACTGATTTTACTGTGCAACTGAATTATTATTAGAATCTATAGTGGAACCTCGACTTATGGAGTACTCGACTTACGTATTTTTCGACTTCCGAAAGGGAAAAAGCGGCCGCGCGCCTACGAATTTTAGACTTCCGAAAGGAAATCTGCTTGGATTTTAGACGCGGTTTACTCGACTTACGAAGTTTTAGATTGGGTTTACTCGACTTACGAAGGTTTACATAGTTTTATTACGAATTTTTTGACTTACGTTTCCAATGCATTCCTATGGGAATGCCATTTTTCGACTTACGAAATTTTCGACTTACAAGTGTGCATTCGGAACGCATTAAATTCGTAAGTCGAGGTTCCACTGTAATTCTCTAAGGACTCTTTGCTATCTGGGTCCATAGATTAGATAGTTTTTTAGCCAGTCCACTAAACCAGTGTGAGGTCCAGGTTTTGGGGGCCCCTCAGACAGGTCTAGGCGGCCTTTCCCCCTTCAGTTTGCCATTGCTAATGTTTGCTCACTCGCCCAGACCGTTGTTTTTATGCATGGGTTTATAAATAAAATGTGTTATAATGCTCTTTGACCTCAAGGTTCAATAACAGTTGGACTTGCTGACATCTTATTGTATTGTATGTTAAGAGCAGGAATGCTGCAACAGCTGGTGGCAGAAAATGTGCCCGTTTAGATTTATCTAATCCTTCATTAAACAAATTCACTTAAATGTAGTTTTGAACAGAGTCTGCTTGTGTTTATGCCTGCATTGTGCATAAACAAAAGGAAGCCCTGCTCTTATTCTCCGGCTTCTGTAATCACAGCAGCTGGAAAAAGCACTCAGAAAAGTCTGAAATTGCCGTAGTATCTTAACACGTCCTTGGCATACTTCTGAAGTTGTGCTGCTTCGGAACAAGACTGGATGTGTATCCTAAGCTACATTTTGCAATTCTCAGTTGTGAAATCCAGCTGATGAAGCAAGGGTTTTTGTTCTTCTTCTAAATGAGACCTTGTAGAAATAATTAACTAGATCTCTGGGAAGATTGGGGGGGGGGATACTTTTATTATCAGAAGAGGGAGGGAGGGAAGTACCAACCAAGGAAAGAAAGCTGTATCAAACTAAACATAGTACAAATGCACATCTGATATCTGACTACGTTGACGGGCCAACTTCAATATTGTACCTACAAATTGAACCACAAAGAGAATAGCATAGGTAAGATGTTTCTTGCCGTGCAGATGCAGGGAAGAGTGTGATCCACACAATATTCTACATTCCCATTGCCCAAGATAAGACTCACACAACCTACTTCCTTTGGTGTGATAAGAATCTACAGGTGTGAAAAATATATATTTTTAGTAGAGTGTATTATTTTAACTGGCAAATAGAAGGGGAAGAAATGGAGGCAGTGAGAGATTTCACTTTCTTGGGTTCCATGATCACTGCAGATGGTGACAGCACTCACGAAATTAGAAGACGCCTGCTTCTTGGGAGAAAAGCAATGACAAACCTAGACAGCATCTTAAAAAGCAAAGACATCACCTTGCCAACAAAGGTCCGTATAGTTAAAGCTATGGTTTTCCCAGTAGTAATGTACGGAAGTGAGAGCTGGACCATAAAGAAGGCTGATCGCCGAAGAATTGATGCTTTTGAATTATGGTGCTGGAGGAGACTCTTGAGAGTCCCATGGACTGCAAGAAGATCAAACCTATCCATTCTTAAAGAAATCAGCCCTGAGTGCTCACTGGAAGGACAGATCCTGAAGTTGAGGCTCCAGTACTTTGGCCACCTCATGAGAAGAGAAGACTCCCTAGAAAAGACCCTGATGTTGGGAAAGATGGAGGGCACAAGGAGAAGGGGACGACAGAAGATGAGATGGTTGGACAGTGTTCTCGTAGCTACTAACATGAGTTTGGCCAAACTGCGAGAGGCAGTGAAGGATAGGCGTGCCTGGCGTGCTCTGGTCCATGGGGTCACGAAGAGTCGGACACGACTGAACGACTGAACAACAACAAATTATTTTAACTTCCCTTGCGCAACGTCTCAACCCTTGCACAGTCAAGAGTTTGCTAGACCCTTAAAAATGTAGTATAAACACTAACAATTAGGAAACACTTGCCTGCGAGTGCTCCAATTGGAGAACAGCCTTTACCAAAGGTGTAATGGGCTTTGAATACACTCAAACTCAGGATGCAAGGGAGAAACGTGCTAAGAGGTAGGCACGCTTGGCAAATCCACACTGTGATCAACTCCTGCCCGGAAACCAATGTCCCCACTGTGGAAGGACGTGTGGATCCAGAATTGGCCTCCACCGTCACTTACAGACTCATTGTTAAAACAGTGTTTATGGAAGACAATCTTCCTCGGCTACGAGTGATCGCCAAAGAAGAAGAGACCCTGGAAGATCCCGGAAAAAGTGAACCAGGCCGTGGAGAGTCCTGACTTGGGGAAACATCTAACGATTCTAACCATTCTGCAATATCAGTTCCACGCACCATTATCCAATGAAAGCGTCAAGCAGAACTTCAGGAGTCGTGTCCATATGCTTATATTGTAGCAGGAAGTGGTAATACGATGGAATCACCATGAGCAAGCAAACAACTGCAAATAGAACCTGGGACGAAGCAGGAAGCAGCATTATGTTTGTAATCTGATCAGCTGGATAACTAGCAGGACTAAGTCATGGCGGCACCTGATGATCTATAATAAATCACATTAAGTAGCCCAAGGGCAGTTCTTACCAATGTACTTACTGTGCTAAGCCCTTTGGCCTAATTAGAAGACACACAACAGCTACAGGGATGCAACATTATTTATTTCATCAGCTTGGTATATTAAGAGTGAGCCGAATTGCGGGGTAAATCTTCCACACAGATTCCAAGGTCACAAACAAGGTGCATATAGAAATGGCAGAAAATTAAAATAGATTGCTAAGCTACATTGCCTATAAACATATAATTGGAGTTTGAAAGGACAAGAGGTCATGTTGTTCAGCAATGGAATTGTACATTCTATTCAGTTAAAGAATTCAGTTTTATAGCTTTGTTTGGATTGCCAGGTTCCAAAATTCTGATTTTTATTCAAAGCAAAGAAAGGGAAATCGCCTAAACCAGTGTTTCCCAAACTTGGGTCTCCAGCTGTTTTCAGACTACAATTCCCATCATTCCTGACCACTGGTCTTGCTAGCTAGAGATGATGGGAGTTGGTAGTGAAAGAACAGCTGGAGAGCCAAGTTTGGGAAACACTGGCCTAAGATTTAGAAAGTGGCACTGTGTTACTAAGATAAACTCGCATATGTATTACTTGCTACCAAGTCTGTCTTTTCTGATGGTCAAACAATGAAATGTTTTATGTTATTAAAGCATTAACAAATATGTATCCCTAACTGTGTACTTGTTAATACAAATATGTATCCCTAACTGTGTACTCCCCTTCATGGATCACTGCCTTGTCGTGGCGAAGGGGCTTGAATTACTCAGGGAAGCTATGGACAGGTCAAGATGGACAGGTCGTAGTGGAGAGTTTGGACCAAACGTGATCCACCTGGAGAAGGAACTGGCAAGCCACTCCAGTATCCCTGCCAAGAAAACTCCATGGACAAAGACAACAGGCATATAAAAGATATGACGCTGGAAGATGAGCCCCTCAGGTCGGAAGGCGTCCAACATGCTACTGGGGAAGAGCGGAGGACAAGTACAAGTAGATTCAGAGCTGATGAAGCGGCTGGGCCAAACCCGAAAGGACGCTCAGTTGCGGATATGCCTGGAAGCGAAAGGAAAGTCCAATGCTGTAAAGAAAAGTATTGCATAGGAACCTGGAATGTAAGAACCATGAACCTTGGTAAGCTGGATGTGGTAAAAAATGAGATGGCAAGAATAAACATTGACATCCTGGGCATCAGTGAACTAAAATGGACGGGAATGGGCGAATTCAGTTCGGATGACTATCATATCTACTACTGTGGGCAGGAATCCCGTAAAAGAAATGGAGTGGCCCTCATAGTCAACAAAAGAGTGGCGAAAGCTGTACTGGGATGCAATCTCAAAAATGATAGAATGATCTCGATACGAATCCAAGGCAGACCTTTTAACATCACAGTAATCCAAGTTTATGCACCAACTACCAGTGCTGAAGAAACTGAAGTTGACCAATTCTATGAAGACTTACAACACCTTATAGAAATGACACCAAGGAAGGATGTTCTTCTCATTATAGGGGATTGGAATGCTAAAGTAGGGAGTCAAGAGATAAAAGGAACAACTGGCAAGTTTGGCCTTGGAGTTCAAAATGAAGCAGGGCAAAGGCTAATAGAGTTCTGTCAAGAGAACAAGCTGGTCATCACAAACACTCTTTTCCAACAACACAAGAGACGACTCTACACATGGACATCACCAGATGGGCAACACCGAAATCAGATTGATTATATTCTCTGCAGCCAAAGATGGAGAAGCTCTATACAGTCAGCAAAAACAAGACCTGGAGCTGACTGTGGCTCAGATCATCAGCTTCTTATAGCAAAATTCCAGCTTAAACTGAAGAAAGTAGGAAAAACCACTGGGCCAGTAAGATACAATCTAAATCAAATTCCTTATGAATACACAGTTGAAGTGAAGAACAGGTTTAAGGATTTAGATTTGGTGGATAGAGTGCCTGAAGAACTGTGGATGGAGGCCCGTAACATTATACAGGAGGCAGCAACAAAAACCATCCCAATGAAAAAGAAATGCAAGAAAGCAAAGTGGCTGTCAAATGAGGCCTTACAAATAGCGGGGGAGAGAAGGCAAGCAAAATGTGAGGGAAATAATGAAAGATACAGGAAATTGAATGCAGATTTCCAAAAAATAGCAAGGAGAGACAAGAGGGCCTTTTTAAATGAGCAATGCAAAGAAATAGAGGAAAACAACAGAATGGGGAAAACCAGAGATCTGTTCAAGAAAATTGGAGATATGAAAGGAACACTTCGTACAAAGATTACCACAATTAAGGACAAAAGTGGAAAGGACCTAACAGAAGCAGAAGACATCAAGAAGAGGTGGCAAGAATACACAGAGGAATTATACCAGAAAGATATGGAGGTCTCATACACCCCAGGTAGTGTGGTTGCTGACCTTGAGCCAGACATCCTGGAGAGTGAAGTCAAATGGGCCTTAGAAAGCCTTGCTAACAACAAGGCCAGTGGAAGTGATGATATTCCAGCTGAACTATTTAAAATTTTAAAAGATGATGCTGTTAAGGTGCTACACTCAATATGCCAGCAAGTTTGGAAAACTCAGCAGTGGCCAGAGGATTGGAGAAGATCAGTCTACATCCCAATCCCAAAGAAGGGCAGTGCCAAAGAATGCTCCAACTACCGCACAATTGCGCTCATTTCACACGCTAGCAAGGTTTTGCTAAAAATTCTACAAGGCAGGCTTAAGCAGTATGTGGACCGAGAACTCCCAGAAGTGCAAGCTGGATTTCGAAGGGGCAGAGGAACCAGAGATCAGATTGCAAACATACGCTGGATTATGGAGAAAGCTAGAGAGTTCCAGAAAAACATTTACTTCTGCTTCATTGACTACGCAAAAGCTTTTGACTGTGTCGACCACAGCAAACCATGGCAAGTTCTTAAAGAAATGGGAGTGCCTGATCACCTTATCCATCTCCTGAGAAATCTCTATGTGGGACAAGAAGCTACAGTTAGAACTGGATATGGAATAACTGATTGGTTCAAAATTGGGAAAGGAGTACGACAAGGCTGTATATTGTCTCCCTGCTTATTTAACTTATATGCAGAATTCATCATGCGAAAGGCTGGACTGGATGAAGCCCAAACCGGAATTAAGATTGCCGGAAGAAATATCAACAACCTCAGATATGCTGATGATACAACCTTGATGGCAGAAAGTGAGGAGGAATTAAAGAACCTTTTAATGAGGGTGAAAGAGGAGAGCGCAAAATATGGTCTGAAGCTCAACATCAAAAAAACTAAGATCATGGCCACTGGTCCCATCACCTCCTGGCAAATAGAAGGGGAAGAAATGGAGGCAGTGAGAGATTTCACTTTCTTGGGTTCCATGATCACTGCAGATGGTGACAGCACTCATGAAATTAGAAGACGCCTGCTTCTTGGGAGAAAAGCAATGACAAACCTAGACAGCATCATAAAAAGCAAAGACATCACCTTGCCAACAAAGGTCCGTATAGTTAAAGCTATGGTTTTCCCAGTAGTAATGTACGGAAGTGAGAGCTGGACCATAAAGAAGGCTGATCGCCGAAGAATTGATGCTTTTGAATTATGGTGCTGGAGGAGACTCTTGAGAGTCCCATGGACTGCAAGAAGATCAAACCTATCCATTCTTAAAGAAATCAGCCCTGTGTGCTCACTGGAAGGACAGATCCTGAAGTTGAGGCTCCAGTACTTTGGCCACCTCATGAGAAGAGAAGACTCCCTAGAAAAGACCCTGATGTTGGGAAAGATTGAGGGCACAAGGAGAAGGGGACGACAGAAGATGAGATGGTTGGACAGTGTTCTCGAAGCTACTAACATGAGTTTGGCCAAACTGCGAGAGGCAGTGAAGGATAGGCGTGCCTGGCGTGCTCTTGTCCATGGGGTCACGAAGAGTCGGACACGACTGAACGACTGAACAACAACAACAACAACTGTGTACTTCGTATTCTGCAAGATTATTATAATCTACTGGTGAGATGTCTTTTTTGGAAATTGCATGCCTATCCTGAAAACTGTAGATCTGAATAACTGTAAATAAAAAGCTGGGTTATTTAAAGAACCAAAACTAAAGATAACGTCCCACCAATCCATGATTTTTTTAAACACAGATCAGGAGACATACATCAACACAGCATTGATTTCTAGATGGAAAAACAGTGTTTTAGCCTTAATATGGTTAAATCCCGGAGATGAAATTTGACATAAGCCAGTTTACTAAAATTGTTAGTACAGTGGACCCTCTGGATATGAACTTAATTCGTTCCGGGGGTCTGTTCGCGCCCCGAAAATTACGTAAATAGAGGCGCGCTTCTGCGCATGCACGTGCAGCGAAACCCAGAAATACAAACTTCCAGGTTTGCCGTGGCTGTAACCCGAAGATTCCGTATCCAGAGGGGTACGTAAGTAGAGGTAAGACTGTACTTGTAAATATAAAATTCATGAAAAATACGCACTCAAATATACAGCACAAATAAACCAATATATTTTGGCAATATATTTTGATCTGGAAAATGTTTCCGAAATGCCATTAAAGTTGCAGTAATGCTCATATTACCTGTAGTCACATACCAAGGAAAAGACATTGGAGACTGATTCTAATGACTGACGTAAGAGAAGTTGTTAGAAGGGCGACTTTTAAACCATGTGTGCACAACTTGCAGGATGTGTATGGCTCTTGCAGGCGTCCAAGCCGATGCCACTGATTTCTGCTGCCTGGGGAGACCCTGCGCCCCCCCTTTCCCCCCACCAAACAATGCTGCCTGTAATGGGAGGAAGGCACAGAGTTTCCCATCCTCAACACAAACCTTTTGGGCACCCCTCTCTTGCCATTCCACTCCTTGGGCTCATGCACAAAATATAGAAATAGAAATATAGAAATACTTTATTGTCACCGTACCACATGTTTACAGTGAGACTAAACAAGCCCCCCTCCCCCCCCCCACAATCTCTCAGTCCTTATCACATTCTGTGTGGTGTCGTACTACCACCAACCCCTAACATCAGCTGCAATGTTGCTGTCTTTCATTCAGCAGCCTCACGGCCCACGGGTAGAAACTGTTCTTTAACCTGTTGGTGCGGCTTACCATGTTTCTATTTAAAGAAGTTAAAGCAAATGCAATTTGGTGAATGCAACCTGCAGGAACGGATAAGCGCATCCTCCGACTTACCCGTAGCTTGGCAGAAGAGGAAGAAGGTGGTCTGGGCACCCACGCGCCGGATCTGGTCACTTAGGAACGGTGGCATCATGGTGACCTCGGCAAAATCTGCGCTAGACCAAACATCAGGCTGGGGACTGATGGATGGAGGACGTGAGTCACTTTCCATACAGGACAAAGAAGAGGAACCAGTAGGAGGGAAAGTTATGGGAGATGAGGCTGCGGCCGAAGAGGACAGAACAGGAAAAAGAAGAAGAAAAGGGCACTAAGGAAAAAAGTTCGAAGAACATGCCAAAGAAATAATTTGCGAAGGAGGGGGGGAAATGAGCAGCGAACATTTAATCAAAAGAAAGTTCCTTATTTCTGTTTTGAGACTATAAAGCAGGAAATCACACCTGTTCAAAACTTACAGCGAGAAAACCCGCTAAGGTTTCTGTTTTTGCTGTTTTTTTTTAAAAAAGACAAGTTATTATTGCTCAAGGATGAAATACAACGAACTTCAATATTTATTTCCTTATTTTTTTCATATATACAGAATCAAAAATAGAAAAATAAAAGCAAAAATGAACCATACAAAATCTAGAACAGTTTACACTAAGACCATCTAAGGTGTGTGCTGGGGAAATATTTCAACAGGAACAAAGGGGGGGAAAATGAGTTTTGGACATGTTGCCTATTCAGTCGTTTCTATTTCTAACCATATTTACATGAGACACAAAGACAGCGAGAGACAAGGATTTTAAAAAACTGTACAGCACAAAGGAGCTTTACAGACAAATAGTGCCGTTGTTGAGTCCCAGGAGAGATAAAGTGGTCGACCCTTTGGGGCAGTTTTCTGCTCTTCTCTGGTTTCTTTTCTCCAGTTGCCTTTTTGGAAAACATTGGTGGAAGTTGTGAAGAAACAGTGGAAATATTTGGCAAAGTTGATTATGGGGGTGAGAGAGAGGCTGGAGCCCTATTGCTTCCCAACTGTGGGGGAAAAGTTACAAAATGCATGGCATCCTCAACAGTCTCTTTTGAGAGGTCCATCGCATGTTTGCCAAGGTCTGCACTGTATCTCTGAAACAGAAGCCTCTCACACTGCTGCGGTTCAGTGACTACTGTTTGTCCACAATAATCCACTTTTTAAAACCTTAAAACAAATCCATAAAATCACTTAATGTGGCAGTGTCCAACTACATCTTTTTAAAATCTTTTTTTCCCTAAAGCTAAACTCCCCACAACCCAAAAATGAACATTAAGCTCTCAAAATGATTACCATATCAACGCCTCTTAAAAAAAAGTGTGTGTGTGTGGGGGGGGGGGAGACATTTAACCAAAGCTTATCCCTGAGAACCTTATGCAACTCTAGAATACATCATATTCTAAAAAGGTACACAAACAGTTTTGGAAAGATCCAACATTTCTTTCACCAGCTAAAACTACCAGACAAATGCATTAAAATCACTAGATGCAAAGAAATGTCCCAATCTGGACAAAAAGGCTATTATTTACCAATCTGATAAACTAAACATCATTTCCAATTTGGAATTAAACTGAAATTAGATTTTTAATGGCAGTTAAATACGTGCAGGCAGGAGCTACTGAAATCCTTTTTTGGTATGGCTCTGCAACAAGAGTTAATTTTACCTTCTATGAAAAAGAGGGATTAATCAAAATAGTCAGTATGTGGAAGTGTTAAATTATCCTTGGGCGGGGAGGGAAGCTTAGAAGCTCGCCGTGTGAAACCGTAACTGGCCATTTAAAATAAAAAAAAGAGAACACGTAAGAAATAAGTGTGTAACAGAACCGTTTCAGAAAATGCGAGATCTCTCTCTGCTCTACCCAGGTGTGAAATGACAATGTGTCACTTAAAAAGAAAACTGAGAACACGTAGCCCTTTCTGGCCCAGTTATCACATCTAAAATGTTTTGTGTTCAAAAACAAAACGATTCAGAATGACAGTACTTTCATCGGGGAAGGTGGGGGTCTTCCTTCTTTAGTCGCCCTCAGCATCCGAGTCAGCAAATTTCAGTTCACACTTCACATCAAAAGGTTTGTCTTTGACTTCCTTGTAAGACTGCGAATGATCCTCGTCGTGTTGAACATGACCGTTCCCATAGTCGGCTTCCGTTTCGTATCCCGTGTCATGTGCCGGTTTCGGATGCTCCCCGCTTTGGGTCAGGAGGCTGCCCGGCTCCACCAGGGTCTCCTTCACGCTTTGCTCGCAGTCAGAGAAATCAGCCTTGGGCTTCTTCTTCCCGAGCAACATAGCAGAACGGAACTTCAAACACTGGTCCGGCAGAAACCCTTTGTAACAGTTGTAGCCAAACAGGCACAGGAAGAGCACGAAGAAGAAGAGGAAGAGAAACATCAAGAGGGAGTTGTCGTTGGACTTCAGAAACATGGTCTTTGCGGAGACCTCGGGAGGCGAGTTCAAGAGTTCGACGTCAGGTGCAGTGCTCATTAGGGTGGGGAAAATGGGGTTCGTCACTATCCTGGACGTTGTGACTGGTACAACCGGGGTGGTGGAAGTGTGAGTGGCCGAGTCTTGGATAGCGACAGTCGGCATTCTGGCTGCTTCCCCGTTGCGTTCCATCGGCGTGGTTGGCTGGGTCGGGCTCAGAGTGGTGTGCTGGACCTTCCTCAGTTCCAAAACATGCTTAGCCAACACCTGCGAGAACTTCTGGTTCTTCACTTTCTCTTCCGACAGGCACTGATAAACGCCGCTGTCGCCCTCGGACAGATTGAAGATCAGCAGCGCTTTCTCCAGCAGGCGGTACTTGGGACTTTCCACCTTTAGCACATCGTCCTTGAATTTCCAAACCACCTGGGCCAGGTTGGACTTCTGAGAGCATTTTAGCTCTGCAGTGCTGCCATGCTTGAAAGTGTGCTGCAGAGAATGCTCTCTGACTTTATCTGGAACAGCAAAATAAATGTAAACGAGAACAGAAATGAGTTTTTCTTTTCGGTGTGGGGAGCAGGCCAATTCAGCCATATACTGAAAAAACAAACAAACTACCAGCTCACAACAAGTGTCACGCTAGCCTGAGACAACAACACTTATATGCGCATCACAGGGTACAACTTACAATGGATGTGGCAAGCTATTTGTCTAGGAGAAAAGTGGTGGCATTGCTAAGTATCTATGGAACTGCTTGCTGAGTTGCTGTATTCCAAAGATGGAGTTGGGGAAAGAAACGTGTGCAATTAGCGTATGTTTTGTGTACGGGGGTGAGGGGAGTAACACATGAATGCTGCTCTAAGCCTTAAGTGTTAAAAGATGATGTTCAGCCATCACAGGAACAAAGACTGCGTACACAGGCTCATCCTAATAATAATAATAATAATAATAATAATTTATTATTTATACCCCGCCCATCTGGTTGGGTTTCCCCAGCCACTCTGGGCGGCTTCCAACAGAATGTTAAATTACAATAATCTAAATGAGCACACATGAAATTGCCAGGGAGGAAAAACCAAGCCAACCCAAAAAGTGCAAAACCTCAAAAAATGAATGATCCGAAGAGTCATAAACACTGTAGAAGTATTTAAGTGCAACTACCTTTTATCTGAAATACTGCTTTGCGTTTAAATTCTTTTGCAAGAACATACAACCGCCTGGTTCACACAACACAGTAAGCCGAACTATGGCTTTCTGAGACCATAGTATCTTCCGAGTCTGGCAGGGTTCCATGGGTGCAATAGGGATTGCCAGAGAGAGCTTTCCGTAACTCACACGTGATGGACAAAGTCAGAAAGTCCTTGACCATAAGAAGCTCTGAGTCTATGAAGCTTTGGATCATGTGCCCATTGCAAAGAAAATATTTGGGAGTTGTACTACACCAGGCCTTTTTGGTGGTGGCTCCCCGCCTATGGAATGTTCTCCCCAGGGAAGCATGCCTGGCACGATCACTGGCTACTTTTAGGCACCAGGAAAAAAACCTTTACAGTCAGGCTTTTGGTCCTTAGATAGTGTGATCTCTTTTAGTAGACGACAATGCCTTTTTATGTATATCACTGCTTTTAGCTTTTATTTGGTTTAACTCTGTACTGGTTTTAATTTTCGTATTCTAAGTTGCTTTTCAGCTTTCTCTTTCGTTAAAAAACTGACTAAAAGCCCAATAAATAAATAAAAAAGACCAGGATCTCTATTCAATGTATAAACACCATATTTTTTCCATTAATATGGCAGCAATAGCAACACCAACTCTTTGCAGAAAATGTGCTGTTATGGCAAGAAATCCCACTTGTTGCAGCCAAACTGCTGACTGAGGTTGGTTACAGGGAACACTGTTACTCCCTCATTTAAAACAACTTCACTGGATACTGGTCTGTTTCCAGGCACAATTCAAATTGATGGTTATGATCCACAAAGCCATGTGTGGCTTGGGCCCAGGCCACCTGAAAGATCGCGTCTCCCTGTGTGAGCCTGTCTGGGTGCTAAGACCCTTGGGTGAGCGCCTTCTCTCGGTCCCATCTCTTTCTGCCAGTTTTCTTTCTGTCCTATTCAGACAGGCCTTTGGAAAGCAAGGAGCAAGTGATACTGATCAGTGGCGTGCTGTCAGCACAAACTGTTTTAACTGCCGATTCTAATTGTGCCCTGATGTGTTTAAATTAATGTTTCTATTCTATAACGTTTTTAAATGTAAGCCACCTTGAATCCCAACTTGGGAGAAAGGGTGGAATATCAATATGTTGTTGTTGATGATGATGGTGATATTCGATGGTCTGAGGGCAAGCAAAACCTGTCCTTTTGGAAGGCACACCCAAAAGTATTTTCAGTCAGAAACATTACATTAGACATTACTATAGTGGTACCTCGGTTTCTGAACGTAATCCGTTCCAGAAGACCATTCGAGTTCTGAAACGTTCAAATACGGAAAACTCAATACGGAAGCAGTGTGGCATGTTTGACTTCTGAGGCGTGTCTGAAAACCGAAGTATTTACTTCCGGGTTTACAGCGTTCGAAAACCGAAATGTTCGTCAACGGAGACGTTCAAAAACCAAGGTACCACTGTACTGATTTTATAAACCCCATGACAATTCAAGGGTATAAAGAGTCTTTTAAAAGGCAATTCCCTCAAGTAATTACAATAACAGCTACCAGATGGGTCACCAACATGTGCCCTCAGAGGCCTTCTCTGAGTTCTGGCCCCCTGTCCTTCTCCTGAGAGAAGCCTCCTTGAGCCAACAGAAGACTTTTTTGAATCCTAATTGTGGCATGGAGGAAAGGTTACAGCTAGGGAAGAGTTGCGGCACATGTGAGGTGGCCATAGCCTGCGAATTGGCCCTATTTTTGGGTGGGGGCGGGAAGGAAAGCAAAAACAAGCCAAAAATAAAACGTTGGGTTTTTTTTTTATTGTAACAAAAAGCTACACATTAAATAGAAGTGCTAGATATCGCACCAAGCAATTGTGTTGGGAGTTGTTCAGCCCAAATGCTTATTACACTTATTATTTCCCCACCTCTTTTGGAAAGAAAGAAAAGCTTACCAGCAGTACAAGACGAAGCATCACCACTAATATTCTGAATCCAGTCCCTACAAAAGTAAACAGACAGTCAGAGAGTCAATACATTTATCATCGTCCTCCCACCCTACCCTCTGTGTGCGCATCTCTTCCCACCTGCAAATCTGTTATCTGCCTCCCTCCAAATGCCTGGAAAGGCAGCACTGGCAGGATTTGATAATATCCAAACAAGTGACGCAGGAGAGGGGGAGAGGAAGGAGCTCAGAAGCGGCTGGATCGCCTTTTTGCTGAAGGGCAGCATTCCACAAAGTGACAAACAGACCCTTTATTTAAATAAACAAGTTGTGAGTGTTTGCAACAGTTTGGAACACAGTTTGGGAAAGCCGCTGTTCAGGAACCCTTTTGCAGAAACACTTCTCAGACATCGCCGTGATTTTGAGCCTGTTGACTCCAAATTTGTGCCGAAGCCAGGTAGCTTCCTTTACAGACCTTTAAATGGGGAAAAAATCTTTTAAAAATATCTGCAATCTTCTAACACCTTTCTCCTATAGTGTGTGTGCTTAAGATATCTGGTTTTAATTGTGCCCATGGAGGCGAAAGAAAGATCTAGATAACGAACAGCCCACAACTTTTTCAGGCTAACAGCTGCCGTGGATTTGGCATAAAGTATGAAGCATGAAGTACGGAAGTGAGAGCTGGACCATAAAGAAGGCTGATCGCCGAAGAATGGATGCTTTTGAATTATGGTGCTGGAGGAGACTCTTGAGAGTCCCATGGACTGCAAGAAGATCAAACCTATCCATTCTTAAAGAAATTAGCCCTGAGTGCTCACTGGAAGGACAGATCCTGAAGTTGAGGCTCCAGTACTTTGGCCACCTCATGAGAAGAGAAGACTCCCTAGAAAAGACCCTGATGTTGGGAAAGATTGAGGGCACAAGGAGAAGGGGACGGCAGAGGATGAGATGGTTGGACAGTGTTCTCAAAGCTACTAACATGAGTTTGGCCAAACTGCGAGAGGCAGTGAAGGATAGGCGTGCCTGGCGTGCTCTGGTCCATGGGGTCACAAAGAGTCGGACACGACTGAATGACTGAACAACAACAACATGAAGCATCGGCGTGCGGTGAAATGTTTCACAGTGGAAGTTAGGGCCAGAGGTGCCAGCCTGCAAGGGCAAATGGCAGGGGGACGCCATGCGTGTTATGTCTTGACGTCCCAATATCACATCCGTGAGCATCGTGTTTCCCTTCCCTAAGCCGGGCAGAAGCTTCCTAGGCCTTGAGAAGGAGGCACCAGGCTTTAATACTTCAATACTCCAATTTACCAGGAACATTCAGGGGACTAGCCTAGTCCCCTAGTAGTAGTAGTAGTAGTAGTAGTAGTAGTAATTTATTTATACCCTGCCCATCTGGCTGAGTTTCTCCATCCACTCTGGGCGGCTCCCAACAGAATACTAAAAACACGATAAAACATCAAACATTAAAAACTTCCCTAAAGAGGGCTGCCTTCAGAGGTCTTCTAAAAGTCAGGTAGTTGTTTATTTCCCTGACATCTGATGGGAGAGCATTCCACAGGGAGGGCGCCACCACCAAGAAGACCCTCTGCCTGGTTCCCTGTAACCTCACTTCTCGCAAGGAGGGAACCGCCAGAAGGCCCTTGGAGCTGAACCTCAGTGTCCGGGCTGAATAATGGGGGTGGAGATGGTCCATCAGGTATACTGGGCCGAGGCCGTTTAGGGCTTTAAAGGTCAGTGCCAACACTTTGAACTGTGCTTGGAAACGTACTGGGAGCCAATGAAGGTCTTTCAGGACCGGTGTTACATGGTCTCGGTAGGCACTTCCAGTCCACTGACCGCACACCACTGGGGAGGAAGGGATAATGTAGTGCTGCTGACAGCCTGCCTGCTGTAATGGGAAACTGACACATCCCACCTAACTGGTAAGCCAGAGAGAAGGAGTGGTGCAAAGTAGGAGATGATCTGACTTGCGAATACGGTGTACTGCAGCTGTCAGCCTAGGGTGCTATTGGTGGGCAGCTCCTGTAGTGGCCTGGTCTTTGTGCCCAGTTTCCTGAGGATGCTTAGGGAGGTTCTCTCAAGGGGATTTGTAGGGAGCCCTGGAATAACATTATGAACAGCAGAATTGGGCCCTGAGATCATCAGTTGGGGTGCTCCCCCAAATTCCTTCTCAAACAGGGATACTTTTGTTCTGTGAACCGCCTTGAGACCTCCAGGTATATGGCGGTAAAGGTAAAGCGACCCCTGACCATTAGGTCCAGTCATGACCGACTCTGGGGTTGCAGCGCTCATCTCGCATTATTGGCCGAGGGAGCCAGTGTACAGCTTCCAGGTCATGTGGCCAGCATGACTAAGCCGCTTCTGGCAAACCAGAGCAGCGCACGGAAACGCTGTTTACCTTACCTTACCTATTTATCTACTTGCACTTTGACGTGCTTTCGAACTGCTAGGTTGGCAGGAGCAGGGACCAAACAATGGGAGCTCACCCCGTCGCGGGGATTCGAACCGCCGACCTTGTGATCAGCAAGCCCTAGGCTCTGTGGTTTAACCTACAGCGCCACCCACATCCCTATATACGGTAAATTCAATACAAAATAATAATAAATAAAATACAGGTGGTGGTGGTGAGGAACAGGCCTTCCAGCAGTGGGCTGTGCTCCTCAAAGAGGCTCACCTAGTGACTACTTCAATGTCCTTTGGGTGCCAGGTACCTTTTTCATTTTCCCAGACTTTGAAAAAGTGAAGCCATTGCTCCTAACAGCTATGGGCATCCCTTTTAAAACCCGGCTGGAGACTGGAGCAAAATGGCCGCCATGCTGGTACATGCTCCCAGTAAACCCACACTCAGCTGCCAGGCTATGTGACCGGTCGACAAGTCTGCATTCCCGCCATTTTCATCATCAGCCTCTTCCCACCGTTTCCCCTGGGGCCAGACAAAATGGGCACTCCCATCTGTGAGAAGCCGTCATTATCTTTGTTTTGGCTTTATGTATGCCACCCGGAGTGTTTTAGCAAGTACAGCTTAAAAACTATGAAATAAATATATAAAAGCAATACGAAGATGCGGTAAACAATTATTATGAAGATAGTTATCTATTGCAATACTGGTATGCTCTGCAGTGACAAAATATCTGTAACTATGGAGCTTCTGGTTGTTTTTTTGATAACAGTAAGGCAGGCTCGCATGGTTGGAAGATGAACAGCTGGATATGAATCTAGCCAGGGGTGTTCTGACTTGGGCAATTTGTTCTTTCAGAGCCTATGTTTGTGAACTTGTTTTCTTACACTTACATTCCACCAGTCTTCCAGGCCTGCTACATTTCTTACATTTATATTCTAGGCCTGCTTAGCTTCAGCAAGGAGCCCTTCATGGGACCATGTGTTTATCATACGTAAAGTAAAAAAAAATTGTGTAGATTCTGCTGAGTGCCGAGGCCATTTTCTTAAATCTGAGTCCCCCCAAATAGGGAGCGTCTTATACATGGGGGCGTCTTATAGATGGAAAAATACGGTATGTTGATTTCAAGTACAGTGGTACCTCTGGATGCGAACAGGATCCGTTCTGGAGCCCCGTTTGCATCATGAGCATTCCGTATTATGAAGTGCTGCATCTGCGCGATGCGATTTGGCGCTTCTGCGTGTGACGGCATTTGACGCGTCTGCACATGCGCGAACCGCCGAACCCAGAAGTAACCCGTTCCGGTTCTTCCGGGTTTGTAACCTGTGTCGAACGCAACCTGCAGCGTTTGTAACACGAGGTACGACTATAGCAGCATTTAATTTGGGCTGTGCATTCTCTGTGCTGCTTTTTAAGTAAAAGCCTATGCCCCCAAAAGCCAGAACTTTGCACAAATCTATTCTGCATTATTTACTCTGCCCCTATTGATTATGCCAAGTGACAAAGAGTTGTGCACTCCATGATTCAGTAGGAACTTTTTCAGAAATCACTTCTCCTTCTCCCTACAGATTTTTGAGATTTCACCAAAGATTGTCCACACACTAGAAATGTCTTGCGGTACCTGTTTAGATCAAGAAAGGTGACTTGTGAAAATCCTATGCGTGTTTACTTCAATGCAAGTTCCACTGAGTTCAAAGGATCTTATTCCCAAGTAAACATGCATAGGATTGCAAGAGGGACAAGGAAAGCTGCAGAGGATTCTTCTCAGGGTGCGACATTTTCTACCAATTTCTGCTGACAGTGTGCTCTTGCAATTATAGAAAACACACACACACACACACACACACACACACACACACACACACAGTTTTGCATTCCTTAGTTGACCCATGTAAATATATGCATTTCCTCTACTTTGCAATACATCGGTGATAATTAGCAAACATCTCAGTGATTTACCTCTCAGTCTCCCTCTCTTTGAAGATATCAACACAGAGAGAGGCACGGGGATTCCAAGCACAGTACGGATCTCTTGCCAGGACACAGTCCACACAGCTGGTGTATTTGTCACAAAATGCAACAGAAGATTGGACTACTCCAGTGTTGGACCCAGCATAGAGATATTGCCTGCCCTGCAGAAACGACAAAGTTACAACTTTCTTCAGCATCTCGCAGGAACAGTGACTGGGCAGTCCAGGACAGGCTATAAAGCTCCCAGCAGAAATGACTGAATTCAACAGCTGCTTTCCCTCCAAATGGCAGGGTTGGGTATTCTTGCTGTTCTGGTATCTCTCCTCCCCCCCCCGCCCCAGCCCAAATTCTTACTCAGTCCTACCTTTTTCGAAGAAAGTAACAGAGTCTGAATGGGCTCAAAGTTTGGGAAGAGCTGCGTTTCTTCAATGATATGCATTCCGTTTTCGTAGCCAATGGCTTTGTGAAGCGCTCCTCGGTCTGAAACAAAAGGGCCACGATTTGGTAAATGTAAAAATCAAAAGGAAAAACCAACACACAAAGACTATAATCTGATGTTTTCACCCTAAGGCTCCTGATTCCTTCCCCTCGTGCCTTTCATTGTGTGTTTCGCTACACAGCTACCCAAACCTTGAGCATTTTCATTCTCTATCCAACTTTCATTTAATCCTTTAATTCCATTTCCTCTCCTAAATTGCAGTCATCTCACCCCTTCTGAGCAGTCTGCTACCAGGACTGAGCTGGATTCTTATACTTTGGCTGTTAACTTTTTTGTTGTTGTTGTTAAGTACCAACCTTTTTTAGACCAACCTTGGAATCTAGCAACATTTAAGGTACAAGCTCTCTCAGTCCCAGAGCGCATGGCAAACAGGAAAACTAGGAGCTGCGGTCCATAAATATATGGGGACCCAAGGCTTGGGAACATTATGGACTACTCAAAGTGTAGACAAGCTAAGAGTGATGCATAAATGCTCGCCTGAGAGATGTCATACTTGGGTGAGGAAATTATTCTTCAACTTGTTCTTAAATCAACATAATGCTAAATGATTTCATTACAATGCTGGTCTGATAAAGTCATTTGTTTATTTTAAAAAGTACAATCCACCTTTCCTTGGAAAGAAATATTAAGCCGACTAACAACTGGCAATTAAACAATTGCTTTACAAAAAAAAAGTCGGGGGTGGGTTTGGAATCACAGAAACAATTACAGTGGTACCTTGGGTTAAGTACGCTTCAGGTTAAGTACGCTTCAGGTTAAGAACTCCGCTAAGAACAGAAATCGTGCTCGGGTGGCGCAGCAGCAGCAGGAGGTCCCATTAGCTAAAGTGGTGCTTCAGGTTAAGTACGCTTCAGGTTAAGAACGGGCCTCCGGAACGAATTAAGTACTTAACCCGAGGTACCACTGTACTACACAATTAAACAAAACCACATACAAACAAAACTATGGTAGCGACACTAAGCAGCCATAACCAAAATCTTTACCGTATGATAAATGGTGAGCAGTTGGGAGGGAATTTCACAACTATGGTGCCGTGATTGAAGAGGCCTTTTTTCTGGGTGTAGAGGAGGGTTTGTATGGGAGGAGGCAGTCATAAATGTATCGAAGTCCTGGGCCATTTCGGAGCCCCAAAGGTTTAAAATGCAGGACTCTGATTTGCAAATATATGTGTTAGCAAACTAGTTGGCTAGAGTTAAGCCCTGATCTCACAGGCAATTTTTGCCAGTCTTAGAACCCGGGATGCTCTGAATTGCAACAAATATGTAGCTCACAAGACTGGCTCTATGAGCTGAAAAGCCACCTTATCATAGTGCAATGTTGTCCAGTTCTCAGACTGCAGAAAACTCACCTGTGCTGATGAACATGACATCATACGACGTGCCGTTCAGGGCCTGGACTCGGTCTACCACAATCTGTGTATACTTCACATCTCTCTTCACCAGTCGGGGCTGGTCTCCAATTGGGTTCACAGAGTCATCCATCAGAGGATGGTCTTTGACAAACTGCAGGGTTTTGTCGGGTAAGTTGAGCGTAGTCGTGATATTGTCTGCTCTAGCCTCCTTGTTTATACACTGTCCCAAGAAGAATGTATGTCACATGATTAATGAGAGCTTTAAAAAGGAAGAGCAACAGATTACTAATAAGAGAGATAGGGAAGCAGTTCTAAAACAGTTAAAGCATTGTTTAAAATTAAAACATTACAGCTGCTACCTTTTAAAATGAGTATTTTTTCACCGTGGGATAAGCCAGATTCTTATCTTTCTTTTAAGTAGAGGTGTACTCATTCCATTGACAATCAAGAAATAAGCAAAGCGTCTGCGAAATTTGTACAGTCTCCTTCCATGGAGGCCTCTGTTTCTTGTTACATTATCTGATTGTATGAAGCAACAGCCACGTATGGCAAAAACATAACAAGGAGGTTCCCACAAGTGGATAAAATTGTCCTAAACTCTTTTGCGCAAGCTTTCACTTTATCTTGAAGTGGAAGAACACCTCTGTTCTCAGTGGCTGAAATATATTTTGAAGGTGGAATGCAAATATCTTTATAGGTAAATTACATGTACAGTGGTACCTCGGTTTACGAACTAAGTCCGTTCTTAAAAAAAAACCATTCTTAAACCGAGGCGCGCTTTCCCTAATGAGGCCTCCCGCCACCGGTGCCCTTCCACCGTTCGGATTCCATTCTTAGACAGAGGTAAAGTTCTCAAACCAAGACACTATTTCCAGTTTTGCAGAGTTTGTAAACCAAATCGTTCTTAAACCGGACTGTTCTTAAACCGAGGTACCACTGTATTTTGGTCTTCTTGCATAGTGCAGTTGCTTTGTGTACAATGATTTTGTGTAGAGTGGTACCTTGGTACTTGAACGGCTTGGCTCCCGAACAAATCAGCTCCTGAACACCGCAAACCCGGAAGTAAGTGTTCTGGTTTGCAAACCTTTTTCAGAAGCCGAACATCCGACGCGGCTTCCGCTTGAGTGCAGGAAGCTCCTGCAGCCAATCGGAAGCCACGCCTTGGTTTTCGAACGGTTTCAGGAGTCGAACGGACTCCCGGAACGGATTAAGTTCAAGAACCAAGATACCACTGTAGATTGCATTCAGATTATACAATTCAGCACATTTTCTTACTTGATTCTGAATTGCGTAAGGAGCTTGCAGCCAACTGTTAAGTGTGAAGACCTCACATGGTTCAGGTCACGCCTAACCATGCCTGGGACTCCCACCCCAAGGAACAATTTGCCTTGCGTGAATAGGGTTGGTTCAAAACATATGGGCTACCATTTACACTGATAGCTTTGTGCCATGCCATGCAGGTTGAGGTCCCAGAAGCATCCAGACCGCACAGGAACATGTGAATGGGGCCAATGGCAAGCACCCCAACACCTGCCGCTAGGGGATAGAGGAAGCTGCAAATCTAATCACAACCGACTAAACTAGTCAACCCATATTCTCTATGGGTGTGTTTGCAAGGAGCTTCCTGTAGCAAACTGTAACAGAGGAGTTACAGGTAGATAGCCGTCTGTCATAGTCAAAACAAAATAAAAAAATTTCTTCCAGTAGCACCTTGGAGACCAACTAAGTTTGTTCTTGGTATGAGCTTTCGTGTGCATGCACACTTCTTCAGAGGAGTATGTCATGGGAGAAACCATTACCGACATTGGGTTGTGCAAGCATCACACCCCTACTGTGGTGGTCCTTTCCATCTGCTAGGAAGGGATTCGCACAGCTGGGGGGCCCAGCAGCTCTGAATGAGTGCACATGGCAGCTGAATAGCTGCTTATTATGAACAGGATCGTAACCAGCCCTCCGTTTATTCAGACTTACTGCTCCAGGCCGGGGTTTAGGAATCTCTCCGTTGTATCGCAACCATTTTGTGTGGGACTGCTCAACGGTCGCGATTTGCATGTACTTCCCTTTGGCAAAAACATCCTCCACTGTAGAGATGTTGTAGGCACAAACAGCTGATAGCCCAACGTTATTCCTTAAAAAAACGCACCAAGGAAACCAAAATTAGCAGCTTGTTTCACACTTCCTCAGAAAGAAGTACTTCCAAATGTTACTTACAATTGTGGGGAGAAAACCCCGTAGATGACTGGCTCCTTCGAACTTGGAGTCTTCAGGATGAAGACATCATTGACAACGTTGAAAAATAAATTTTTCTCTGCTACAGAGCAAAGCAACCTGGCCTTGAGATAGGATGTCCATTTTTTCTGTAAAGTCCTGTGTCCACCTTGATCCCCCTTTAAAAGAAAAATGCATTCAAAAGTAAGCACGTTCCTCTTCCGAAGTATACAGAATTCTGCAATTCTGCTACATTAAACTGAATAATTGCAACCAATATTTAAAGTATAGTTTATATGGACAAATTCACCAAACAAGGTGGATTAAGATTAGCATTAAGAGGTTACTATTAGCACATATAACCTGTGAGAGATAGCTAAATTCTGTTCTACGTTGTCTTGTGTGTTGGCCCATCTAGTCTAGCTTCCAGTTCTTGCACTGACCAGCCAGATGTCTTTGGGGAACCTGCAAGCAGGTCCCGAGTGGAGCAGCACCGTCCATAATTGCAATTCCCAGCACCTAGCATTCAGAGGAATACTGTCTTCCACAGGTGATGCAGAACATAGCCTTATCCTCCATGAATTTGTCTAGCCCTCTTTTGAAAACATCCAAGTTGGTGGCCATCACCACCTCTTGTAGGACCAAATCCCACCCTTTAACCATGCACTGTGTGGAGAAGTCTCCACTCCCAGACATGAACTGCAGACACTTAGGGCCTATACTCATGTGTCAACTGGTTCAGCTGCAAATCAGCACAGAGACTCCGAGACGAACGGTAAAATTGATTCTTTTTTTTCAAGGAAACAGAATACAAACAGAGAAACCTATGGCGAGACCCCTGGTAAAGCAGTTGCCAGAACTGATTATCTGGGCCTCCCACTTCCCCCTAAGTCTCTTCCCCATCCAGCTGTTTCCCCGGCAGTCTTAAATTCCGTCGGGGGACGGGACCCTTTGCACTCTTTGTTCTGCTACATGCAGAAGTCTCTGAGCCCTTGGAGACAAGGAGCTGAATACAGTAGGACTGGCAGGCTCCCGTGAACCTGTTCCAGCCTCATCCCCACACCTCTTCCTCTGCTGCCTTGTTCTACGTCTGCAGCGCTTTCTGGCTCCCCTTCCTCTCTCTCACTTAAGCCTGTTGCTTGTTCAGCATCCAACCATTCTGCCCCCCACTCTATCCTCTGACCTGTCTACCATGTCCCACCACCACTCCTGTGGCTCTGAACCTTCCTCCTCTGAGGTTCCCCTAGCCAGTTCTCTGGCTGCAGCCTCCCACCACTCATTGTCTGGCCAGTCCCTGACAACATGTTACATTCATGGTGTCACCGTTCTGGGTTATGGATAAAGGTAAAGGGACCCCTGACCGTTAAGTCCATTCGCGGACGACTCTGGGGTTGCGGCGCTCATCTCGCTTTAATGGCCGAGGGTGCCAGCATTTGTCCGCAGACAGCTTCCGGGTCATGTGGCCAGCATGACTAAGCTGCTTCTGGCAAACCAGAGCACCGCACAGAAACACTGTTTACCTTCCCACCAGAGCGGTACCTATTTATCTACTTGCACTGGTGTGCTTTCGAACTGCTAGATTGGCAGGAGCAGGGACCGAGCAACGGGAGCTCACCCCATCACGGGGATTCGATCCGCCGACCTTCTGATTGGCAAGTCCTAGGCTCTGTGGTTTAGACGACAGCGCCACCCGCGTTATGGCAGGTACGCCCAAATATGCCCAATGTCAGCATTACCCCTCCCCAAAATAGAGCAAACGCCAGTTTGGAGACCAGCTAATGAGTGGGCTCCGTTCCACCACAGTGGAAAGAGCCATGCTTACCAATCTAAAAAATGTAACCCTCATCCAGCAAATGATGAATTTTAAGCGTGAGCCTCTTATGGGTGAAATATACATTAAGCATTAAAATACCAACTGTGCAAGCTACTGCAGGGAGTTTTAAAAATACCCCTGCTCTCCCAACTTTTGCCATGTCTTCACTTTTCGAAAAAAGCAGATGTCTTAATATGAAATGCATTCGAGGTAAGCAAGGATTTTATTTTTCATCGAGGCAGTTTCAAAATAATGGTAGGCAATTTATTTTCCTAAGTAACCAGAAAATGCACATATTTTCCTCCTCCAATCTATATATAGCTCCACACAAATCGTTAAGAATGGGAATCCAGTCACTTGACTGCAATGCTGCTGCTTAAAAGCAATGACAGACAGTCAGCAGACAAGAGAACCATCGCAACCATGCCAAAGCAGATTTGCTTCAAACTACTGAGATCTCATAAATCTTGCAAAGTGTATCGGGTTCTGTTGCTTAATTACATCCAATAAGATTTTAAGCATCTGGTTTTAAAATGCAACCTCACTGCCCCTGGAGATATCTATCTGTCTGTCTATGACAGACAGCATGCTCAGTAAATGTTTCTGGAAATTTTGCAAACGTTTTGAAAATTTAACCTTGTTTCACATCGAGAGGTTTCCCTCAAAGCCAGGCAGCTACTATTATGTTTAAAAGGCATGAGAACGACAGAATCAGGGCTGGTTGCAATAGTTTTCTTCCAGGCTATGGCAGCTAGCCACCTGTCACATCACAGTCAAGCAAGAAATTTTCTTGGTGTGAGAAAAATGTTGGCTTTGTCTGGTACCCTTTAGAAATGCGTCTGGCATAGCACAGGCATCCGGCTTCCCTTGAAATTACGATGGCTAGAATTCAATCGACAGCTTATGAGTGATGCGTGAAGCAAATGGAGCGGGAGAGCATAAAGAGTTCTTAATCTCTCTTTTTTTTAAGCTAAGGAAATTAATTTCTACCATCATTTAATAATGGGAGCAACTTGGTTTTCCTTACTGACACAGAATCAAACAGTTTTTTAATGCAGAATGAAATCTTGAATCCCTTTTTCTTCTTCTGAAGTTTCGCTAAAGCTATGTCCACATAGAAGCATCCAAGAGTCAAGGGTTGGAGCTACGGTGCTCCATTGGGAGCACAGCCAAAATCTTGGAGGAAAGGAAAGACTCTCCTCCAAGGAAAAAGCTTTGGACGCACAAAGGAGACACCGAACCATGCAGACTGCACTGTTCATGCTAGTTGGGGGACATGAGCAGTGAACCCAGACCACCAGGGCAAGGGGCGGGGAAGCAATATACACAACATGACAACATCTTGGGATCAAAAGGGCCACAACTTTATTCATTATGTCAGACAGCTTTGGCATAGGCACTGGGGATGTGTCCTGAAACAGCCAACCCAATTGCTGGCTGATTACTTCATCAGGGTCGATCCTGGGTTAAGGATCCCTCCCATGACACACATCAAATGGGGGTGATCTCTCCAGGATGCCATTTGAAGAGTTCTATGACATCCTGGAGAGTGAAGTCAAATGGGCCTTAGAAAGCCTTGCTAACAACAAGGCCAGTGGAAGTGATGATATTCCAGCTGAACTATTAAAAATTTTAAAAGATGATGCTGTTAAGGTGCTACACTCAATATGCCAGCAGGTTTGGACTGCAAGAAGATCAAACCTATCCATTCTTAAAGAAATCAGCCCTGCGTGCTCACTAGAAGGACAGATCCTGAAGTTGAGGCTCCAGTACTTTGGCCACCTCATAAGAAGAGAAGACTCCCTAGAAAAGACCCTGATGTTGGGAAAGGTTGAGGGCACAAGGAGAAGGGGACGGCAGAGGATGAGATGGTTGGACAGTGTTCTCGAAGCTACTAACATGAGTTTGGCCAAACTGCGAGAGGCAGTGAAGGATAGGCGTGCCTGGCGTGCTCTGGTCCATGGGGTCACGAAGAGTCGGACACGACTGAACGACTGAACAACAAATGGCCCATTTGCCCCCGTCAGGGCATTCGGACAGAGTCCTTCTCCCTGGAGCCCTTTTTCTTCTGGATAAGGAAGGAGGGAGTTGGGCTCCTTGCCACCCGTTCTGTTTAGACCAAGGATCCATGCCAATGACTTTATCTGCCAGCAAGCTGTGACAATGGCTGTGAGGTAGGCAACACCTTCAAATGTGGCCCACTTTGTCCCAAGGCAAATTCCTTCCTGGCGCCAAATACATCAACAAAAGGAAAAAAGGTAAAAGCAGTGCTTTTTCTGGGGAGACACAGACGTACGCATACCCCTAAACATTTTGTGAATCTAAGTTTGGCCTCATTGAGGGGCAGTATTTCAATATGAGTAGGAAAATGAGAGTACTCCTAAATATTTTTTTTTTAAGAAAAAAAGCACTGGGTAAAACGTAAAGGACCCCTGGATGGGAAAGTCCAGTCAAAGGCGACCATGGGGTTGCGGCACTCATCTCGCTTTTCATGCCGAGGGAGCCAATGTTTGTCCACAGCTTTCTGGGTCATGTGGCCAGCAGGACTAAACTGCTTATGGCACAATGGGACACCGTGACGGAAGCCAGAGCGCATGGAAACACCGTTTACCTTCCCGTCGCAGCAGTACCTACTTGCACAGGTGTGCTTTCGAACTGCTAGGTTGGCAGGAGCTGAGACAGAGCAACGGGAGCTCACTCCATCGTGGGGATTCAAACTGCCAACCTTCCAATTGGCAAGCCCAAGAGGCTCAGTGGTTTAGACCACAGCGCCACATGCATCCCGAATAAACAAGCACACAATCACTGATAGGTCCACCCGCCATTGTGAGGCTCAAAGCAATGAAGATGATGCCTCCCCAGCTGTTGCCATTGGCTGTGGGTTTCTTGTGATGTCACAAAAGCACTTGGCAACTGAGTGGATATAAAGGCAGGCCAAGGGGAAAGCCCTTTTCTATTTCCAGCAGGACACACCTGGCAATGGATGTGACACTCAGCACTGCCCAGGTTTCTTCCACTTGGAGGAGGGAAAGTGGTGAATGGAAGGAGGCAATCCTCTGGCAGTGGGATGCTAAGGAGCGATAATAAGGAAAGTTTGCTTGCTTGAAGGCTGCTGGTATCGGTGATTAGAAACTGGCGGAAGTCTCATGATGGACCTAACAGTAGCTTCTGGCACAATGGGACACTGTGACGGAAACTCCGTTTCCCTTCCTGCCACAGCGGTACCTATTTAGCTACTTGCTCTGGCGTGCTTTAGAACTGCTAAGTTGGCAGAAGCTGAGACAGAGCAATAGGAGCTCACCCCATTGTGCAGATTCCAACCGCCAATCTTCTGATCAGCAAGCCCAAGAGGCTCAGTGGTAACTTTAGACCAGTGTTTCTCAACCCTGTGCCTCCAGATGTTTTTGGCCTACAACTCCCATCATCCCTCGCTAGCAAGACCAGTGGTCAGGGATGATGGGAGTTGTAGGCCAAAAACATCTGGAGGCACAGGGTTGAGAAACACTGGTTTAGACCACAGCACCACCCACGTCCCGGGTGACAGAGTAACTCCATATCAAGGCCATGCACTGCCCGCTTACCTTTGGGCAGGGCCGTAACATGTAAGGTGAGTGAGTGGGATGTCCATTGCCAATTGTGCTGCTGGAAGCAGCCTGTTAAAATACACTGGAGACAGACCCGAGTGATAGCTGTGCTTCAGCCAGGTATACCTCAAAAGTACCGCCCCTTAACTTGGCTGCGACTGGCCAGTTTGAATTTAATTGGCAGAGGATCCCGCTGCCAAATCAGCAAGCCGTCTCTCTGTAAGCCTGGACATCTGGAAATATAGACTGCACATCTGGACTACAGTGATTGGGGGGAAACTGCTAGCCCACAAAACAGTGACAACGTTGTTTCCTCTCACCCCAAAATTACAAGGAAACAAGGGGGAAATGATTCACCTCATTCTCACCTTACAAACTCTGGCTATCCTTGGAATCATCAGCTTGCCAAGAAATTCATATTCCACAGAAACCTCCGTGAAAAAGAAATAGACTTTGTCGTCATCCTCATCGGCACTGTTTGGATCAGCTCTTATCACATCGGCAAAAATGAAATTTGGTTCTAGAGAAGTGAAATACAAAACTGCTTAATTTTAATAATTCCCCCACCTCTCAATATTTCCTGTTAATTACTCATTGTGGACACTTTATATATGCACACGGTAGCTGCTCCTTGGTCCTAATAGTATATAACCAAGATCTTTACTGTAGCAAATATTACAATTTCTATATTTCACAAACTCTTCAAGGAAATTTCTATTAAAAAAGAGCTGTTTTCACAAATTAAACATAGGTCAAGATCTATACACACTTTTAAACTGAGAAATCTGCTCTACATTTCCTTGAATTTTTGGTGCAAGTATTTATACAGCCACAAAAATAAGAACACTGCTCTTATGGAATAATCCTTGAAGGAAGCCTGTTAGTTATTACAATTCAGCACTGACTTACAGGAAGGGGTTTTTAGTCCATATTGCATTGTCATTTGCCCCATCCCTCATCCCCTTTTGAGAGCATCTCAAAAGTCGTCTGATAATCCAAAATCAAATAAAGGATAAACCAAACCACAACACACTTTCCTCAAGCTGCTTTAATGGATTTCATGAACTAAACCAAAGCTGTTTACAATTTTTGCTATTTCAAGATGTGTATCGTCTCCAACTCAGACAGAAGACTGAAACAATTGTGTATTTTGGGGGGAATGGCAGCAGAAAGAGATATTTTTGGCTTTGGAAACATACAAAAGGGGTACTATTTCGGTAAAGAGATTACTAGACAGTACATTTTAGGCACATTCCAACAAATGTTTATTTCCCCCTCCAGATCTTACCGTTAAGCCAAGGAATTGCATATTCTGTCCGTAAAGGATTTTGCACCGAGTTCCTTGAAATAATTGGTTCACTTCCCAGGAAGTTGTAAGACGTTCCAGAGTAAAGATCCCCATCTTTGCAGCAACGAAGGATTACATGGATTAAAAATATAGTAGTATTTAGCAGTATTTTTTCGAACTGAATGATGCCATACGCTCCTCCTATTACATCTTCCATCCCCTCCCAACCTCTCCCTCCTGCCTGACACCTGCTTGCAGAAGCCCTGCACTATATTGCTATATTCCCAGCTGCCAGGCTCCAACACACCTCTCCTCCCTCTCTACGTTCAATGAGCCAAGTCAAATTACCTGTTGTGTCTGGTCCCCATTGTACCATTATTAAGATTTAATTCAAAAATTACTCCACTGGATAGGCATAACATTTAGAGCTGACCCAAATGACATTGGATCAAATGGCTTTTAACCAAATTTGATAGTTTAAGAAGCAGAGGACACAATGGCTGACATCCAAAAGTTTGTCGTATTTTTCGCTCCGTAAGACGCACTTTTTCCCTCCTAAAAAGTAAGGGGAAATGTCTGTGCGTCTTATGGAGCAAATGTGTGGTCGATCGCTGGTTCCCTTTCCATCCCCGCCCCCTTGCCCAGGCCTCCATTGTTGAATGTTCTGCAGACGGAGGCTGTTTATTTCCCCAGCGACGTGACTGGCTGATTAGATTATTTGTCTGGAAACTGTAGAAACGGTTTCCTTTCCTTTCCTATAGAAGCTGCAGAACTGTGAGTTGAACCCCATAAAAACAGGATTTTTTCCTTTTGCAAAGCAAGCTCAACAACTTTGAGCTGATCCTCAAAAAAACGGGGCTTTTCTCCTTTGCAAAAGAAGCTGCACAACTGTGAGCTGATCCTCAAAATACCGGGGCTTTTCCCTTTTGCAAAAGAAGCTGCACAACTGTGAGTTGACCCCCCCCCAAATGGGGCTTTCCCCCTTTCCTCCTCTAAAAACTAGGTGCGTAAAATACGGTATGTGGTCTGGTCATAATGGGAGGAAGAGCTTTTAACAAAATACTGGGGTAAATAGGAGCAGCTCAAGAAAAAGGAACTCAAGATATTAGTATTAAACATAGGATCCTCTTTGGATCCCAGTTCTTCCTATAACAAGCTACAGAAACAGCAGCAAGTTTGTACTTACCAACCATAACCGATGTATAACTTTG
Source organism: Darevskia nairensis (assembly GCA_034642065.1). Classification (NCBI taxonomy): domain Eukaryota; kingdom Metazoa; phylum Chordata; class Lepidosauria; order Squamata; family Lacertidae; genus Darevskia; species Darevskia nairensis. Next base: position 273,245 of record JAWWNI010000992.1, read on the forward strand.
TGCCGGATCAAATGGACACCTTCCTTTGCCATCGTCGTTTCTACCCACAAGTTTAAATGATGTCAGGTTCTAACAAAACAAATTAAAACCTCTTCTTTACTTTCCACGTGGAATGCAAACAACCACAACTCAGCTATATAGCTCTGAACGCTTCAAACCAACCCTTTCAGTACGATTAGGAGATACAAACTCATCCAACCACTTTCATCTCTCTCTCTTTTTACATTGTAAAGTCAACCTGGTGGCATAACTGCAATTGTTACATGACGTTTCCAGATTTCAGCTTATTGCATTCAGGCCCATGACTTAAGCAGCAGGTGGGTGAAATTCAACCTTTAGATATGCTGAGGCAATTTATGGGGCTGGTTCAGCACACAATGATTTCTACACATCAAAACGAAGCTGAAAATAGTTGTGAGAATCAGCCCTCTGTCCCTTTGTTACGCATAAGAAGTATGCACTTATGAAAGAAATGTGCAAAATATAATGCTTGTGATCCGGGGGTGGGGGGAGAGATTTAAGTCTTTAAAGTCTATGGCAGTTCCAATGAGATGAAATTAAGGGTGTGCTTACATATTTTATTAAGGGATGCGGGTGGCACTGTGGTCTAAACCACAGAGCCTAGGGCTTGCCGATCAGAAGGTCCGCGGTTTGAATCCCCGCGATGGCGTGAGCTCCCGTTGTTCGATCCCAGCTCCTGCCAACCTAGCAGTTCGAAAGCACGTCAAAGTGCAAGTAGATAAATAGGTACCGCTCCGGCGGGAAGGTAAACGGTGTTTCCGTGTGCTGCTCTGGTTCGCCAGAAGCGGCTTAGTCATGCTGGCCACATGACAAACTGTGGACAAACGCCGGCTCCCTCAGCCTATAGAGCGAAATGAGCGCCGCAACCCCAGAGTCATCCGCGACTGGATCTAATGGTCAGGGGTACCTTTACCTTACATATTTTAAACGAAATATTTATCAGCAGCATGATATTGCTATATGAATGAATTAATAAAACCATAAAGCGCAAAGTGCCAAAGATTATGATTTGGTGACATAGGAAAAGTTTGTGTCTCTGTAACACAAAGTGTTTGCCTTTAAAAAAAATTATAACCTGGTGCTGTTAATTCTGCCATTGCTCATACAGGCACATATGCATGGAAGTTGTCCCCTGAAACATATGTGAGGATACCATGGGATTGTGGGGAATGACAAATGAGGACAAATGAGGAATGAAACAAATGAGGACTTCGGCGTGTTATCCTGGTGTGCTAATACATACAGAGAAGCCGTCAGCAGGGAAAGAAAACATGGAGGTAGGAAGACAACACAGTTTAGATAGCCAGACATACACTAGGAAAAGAACAGAGAGGTCAAGCAAGCAGCAGAAATAAAGTAGATTGTGTCATGAAGAGTGACTGCACTTGTTACAATCTTCTCTTGGCTGATTAAGCAGTTTTATGCATGACCCTTTCACCTGCAAATGCCTTTGTGCCTTCTATTGAGGTGTGCACCACTGAAACCAGGAAGTCACTAACTGGCCTAATTGTTTTCTGAAACTGTATATTTAAATGTCAAAAGTTGCCCCAGTGGTACATTTGCACAGGAGAAGCAAAATAAATAAAATAACCATATATCAGAATTTGTACAAATTGGTAAACTACGGTTACCAGCTTTGATCTATTAAATCACAGTTTGAAGTTTAATATTGTTCCGAAGGTGGTGCCACAGTGTCCGAATTTGGATAAATGGGAAAGTTCCTGGTTTAATCATGAACAGATACGTGAAAACATTACACATGGGGGAACACACTTGCGCCAAGATATGGGCCGGTTGAGTTGGATGGATATACCTATGAAGAATTCTTGAGTGCCAAAAATGTCTCCAGGAAAATGAAAATGAGAAAAAGCCAATGTACAGTGATCCCTCGACTTACGAGTGACCTGACTTCTGTATTTTTCGAGTTACGAGGGATCAAAGCGGCCGCGCGGCTATGAATTTTTTCAACTTCCGAAAGGAAGTTGCGGCCGTTTTAGATAGGGTTTCCTCGACTTCCGAAGTTTAGATAGGGGTTTTTTCGACGTACGAATTTTCTTCGCCCAATGCATTCCTATGGGGACTCGACTTACGATTTTTTCGACATCCAACGGTCCCATCGGAACGGATTACCTTCGTAAGTCGAGGGTCCACTGTATAGGTGGCAGCTGAGAGTAGAATAACCTTTCTCTTGCCAGAAAGTGCCAGTATACTACCCAAAACAGTAAAGAACTATTCTGATGGAAGATAACGGTAAGCTTTTTAAAAGGATGGAATTGCATTAATGGAACTGGAAAGTGATTAATATGTAAATAAGGAAGCCGGCTGTGGCAAGAACATGGCCAAGAAAGGACAAATTCTGGCAATGTTGCGGAAAAGATGATAGACAAGACTTACAGATAAGGGAGACAAGAAAGGTCACAGTCTAACATCAAAAATCCTGTTCTTGGGAACAAAGTAAGATCCGAGTGAAAGGAGAACGATGGTAGAGTCAAGAGACATGGAAGGTAGACAGAGGTGGATTTTTAAACACAAGGAGGACTTCATTCTGAAGTATTCAGGACTATGAGGCTATGGCCTAGCCAGGAGCTGACAGAGACAAGACAGGCAGAGAAGGGAATCAGAGTATTTAGGGGGAGACACAAAATGGATGTCAGTCACACAGGAAAGTTTGAAAACTTATGTACCGTGTTTCTCCTAAAATAAGACACCGTCTTATATTCTTTTTCCCTCCAAAAAAACACAGTATGGCTTATTTTCGGGGGATGTCTTATTTTTTATTATGTATGGTACAGCAATCCACATTTATTTTTATTTTATTTTTATTTTTTTTAATGCAAACAGGGAAAAGAATAGCCTTTATAGAAATAAAAAGAGGTGGTGGTGGGGGAGATGTTGTACATTGCCAGCGATTCAGGAGCACTGGGAACAGAGGTCCTGCCTGTGATATAGGCAAACTCCTCCAGACAAAAAAATCATACTGGGAAAGATATTTTACAGCACCCCCCAAAAAGCGGTCACAACCAGGGTGGATTTGATTTAAATCAAATTGATTTAAATCACGATTTAAATCACTAGTCAGTAAGGCTTGATTTAAATCACTAGTCAGTAAGACTTGATTTAAATATTTTTTTTTACAGAAAGACTCATTCTTGCTGGTATAATTTAATATTTACAACCATATGAAGGTTTCATTTTTGGAATAATAAATTTTCAGAGTAGTTTTTACAGTTATATCAAAAATTACTGATTTGGTTATAATACTAGAAATACATAGACAGATAATTATGAAATTATGGCGAGGTTTAATAAGTTAACTGTTTATATTTGGACAACTTTTCTGCTGTACTTTATTGGAAGGAGAAAAATAATCATTTCCTTAATAACCATTTAAACAATTTATTTAACTAAAACAATAACATGATAGCATATGTATCCATGTTTGTTAACTGATGTGGTTAAACATTTTAAAAAAAACTTAGACTGAGTTTTAGCACACTTGATAAACTTAAAACAGACCCTTATTTCCTGATGAATAGCCTTTGGACTACAATGTAACTTAAATAGAAGACTATATTTAGAAAGATTTTTCCTCCAAAAGCATTTTATTTTAAAAATCCAATTTAAATCAAAAAAATCCGATTTAAATCAAAAAAATCCGATTTTTTTAAAAAAATCATTGATTTTTATCCACCCTGGTCACAACGCATCTGGCTTGCGAGGTGCTCTGCTTAGACGAGGATCCACGAGATCTGCCTCCTGACCCATCCGGGCTAAGCGCCAATCGCTGGTCCTCTTTCCTCTCCCCGAAGTGGAGATGCCAAACTCGGGACGTTTGTCTCATAGGTTGCACACTTTGGCTGCTGGTGGAATGGAGACTGCCCCTCTCTCAAGCGGGGAGAGGGCAATGCCCCACATCAGCCCATGCCGCTGCCGACTGACCCACCCTGAAGCAGATCTTCCCCTGCCCGGGATCCTCCCGGCTGCAGAAGTCTTCCCTTCCCAAGCGGCGAGGGTTTGGGACGAGGGGAAGGAGCCGTAACCCTGGCAGGGGTGGGGAGGACCTCAGCACTCGACGCCATAGCGGTCAAAGTTCCGGAGGATGACGGCCAATTGGAGGAGCAATCCACATTTATTATGGGTCTGGAACGGGGCTTCAAGTACCGCGCGCTGCGGCGGCGGCTGGCTCCCGCCGGATCGGGGGTTCAAGCGCCGCACGCTGCGGGTGCTGCTGGCTCCCACCGGATTGGTGGTTCAAGCGCCGCGCGCTGCGGCTGATTCTGGCTCCCGATGGGTCGGGGCTTCACTCGCTGAGCGCTGCAGCGGCTGCTGGCTCCCGCCGGATCGGGGGTTCAAGCGCTGCAGGTGCTGCTGTCTCCCACCGGATTGGTGGTTCAAGCGCCGCGCGCTGCGGCGACTGCTGGCTCCTGCCGGATCGGGGGTTCAAGCGCCGCGCGCTGCGGCTGATTCTGGCTCCCGGTGGGTCGGGGCTTCACTCGCTGCGCGCTGCGGCAGCTGCTGGCTCCCGCCGGCTAAGGGCTCCACGTGGCGCACGCTGCTGGGTGTTTAGGTGGGGCTGCAGCCGGAAATGCGCCCATCTTACCAGGTATCATACCCCGTCTTATTTTCGGGGTATGCCTTATATTTTGTGAACCCTTGAAAATCCTGCTATGCCTTATATTTTAGGCATGTCTTATATTATGAGAAACACGGTACATGTCTGTGTCCTTTCATCACCCAGCTCAGGAAAACTGCTTCTGCAGTTGCCCCTAAAAGAAAATGTGTTCTTCCCGCTTACCAGATGATCACAGATGGGCTGAAACGCGTTAGTTCCACATACATAGAGTGAAGTATCATCCAGCTGTTGTAAGACACGGACGTAGTTAAGGCACTCTTTCTGTAAAAGAGAAAAGGAGGAGGAAAATACAGAGATTTTCAGAAAGCGCAATGAGAATAAGAAACCCTGTTAGCGACTTGCGTGGCTTCAGACCTATACACACGAACAAGGTCAAACCTTGGTTTAATTAGAAGAGATATGAACGATCCTCACGGCTGTGCATGCAACTGCTTTGCTCTTCTCTTGCATAAGTGAGTAAACCCAGGAAATATCCCATTAACTCCAGTTTCCTGTTTCGTCTTGAATAGGAAACCGTGGTTGACAGCTTCAGAACATTATAGTAAACCATGGTTTCAAGTTTCCTTAACATCCTGGCAAGTTCAGAAGCTGTTAACCATAGTTTCAGAGCTTTGGCAAAACGGAAAACCACGGTTAATGGAACACTTCTGTTTTTGTTTGCTAAAGGGGCTGTATGCAACAGGTTGTTCATATTTTGGCTATGGACGTCTGAGCATGGCCGAAAGTTCACTCAAAACCCTGCTTGTTTTTCTCTAAAGCAGGGGTTCCCAAACTGGTCCACGGACCACCAGTGGGCCATGAACTTCATACAGGTGTTTAGCAGAGTGTTTGTAAAAATACAATTTAAAATCATATAGTATCTAGCACAGGACATTAGAATTCCCACAACAGGCAGAAAAATAAGTAAGTGGTCCATCAAGACCCTCAGCCTTGGTCAAGTGGTTGGGGTGGGGCAGAGTTTGGGAACGAAATGCTCTAAAGCAGGGATGTCCAACACAGGTCGATTGCGATCTACTGGTAGATCCCTGAGAGGTTTTGGTAGATTGCGGTTGATCTCTGGCTCCCTTTCCTTAGCATCGCTAGAACTGACTCCTGCCCTGCCCCCTCGCCCCGCCCTCCATTATTATTTGATCTCTGGAAGGGAAGACAGATCTTCCTCTGTGCTGCTGTTTTCATCCATAGCTAACTTTTTGTGAGTGACTTTACCCCTTTGTCCCTTGCCTTTAACCCCAAAATATTTTAATTTAACCTCTAAAAGGGGGGCTTTTCTCCTCCGTAAAAATAAAAAGCTCAACAACTTTCAGCTGCCTCCCCCCAAACGGAGCTTTTCTCCTCCCCCCCAGAAAGCTGAACAACTTTGAGCTGAAACCCCCAAAAACGGGGGTAGATCACTGCCAGTTTTTAATTCTGAAAGTAGATCGCAGTCTCTAGAGAGTTGACCAACCCTGCTCTAAAGCATACATGTTCAACCGGTGGACCGTGATCGACAGGTAGATCGCCGGGGTGCTCCAGGTCGACCTTGGGATTTAAAAAAGGGATTGCCTGTGTTCTTCTGATTGAGCGTGCCTTGCCCTGGCCCCAGGACTCTAGAAGCTTGCCTTCCATTATGCGGCTGCTTTGTGGATGAAGGAGTGATAATAACTGCGGGGGTTGTTGTGTGATCAACTCTTGCCAATCCTCCCCCCAAAAAAGCTCGACAACTCTGGTCAATGCTCCCAAAAAAGCTCGACAACTCTTGGCAATGACAATGGGTAGATCACTGCTAGTTTTATTTTACTGGGAGTAGATCGCAGTCTCTAGAGAGCTGGAGGTGCCTGATCTAAAGCAGTAGCAACAAGGAGAAAGGCTATATAAGCTAATCCATCAATGGACTGTTGCTCCCCATCATCCATAACTTCAAATATGTTGCAGCCCAAAGCCAAGGCTGCTTGCAGTTATGGGAGTGGTTGGCTCTTTCATACTTGGTACTGCTGCATTTGAAGAAGGAGGGAAGAAAGCAGCACTACCATGCGGCAAACTACCAGCTCTACATTTTTTATCACACACATACACAACCGTTCAGCATCATGGCTTACAGGAACTAACACAGCAAAAGAGGCACATTAACTCTGCTGAAGGTTTAATTAAAGGGGCATGGAAAATTAATTACTTCTGCAATACTACTAGAGTGGGGGGGGGGGACTTTCTTGAAAGTCAAGCTGATAAAGAGACAAGCGACAAACTCTTTTCACCTGTTTGGATTTGCCCTTTTCTGCACATTTCGTCTTCTTGTCTTCTGTGACCTTCCAAAACACCTGGAGGAAAACAGAACCAGGGTAAGAACAAAACAAAGGACCTTCTTAGTGCTCCCACAAAGAGAAATTAATATAACAGCATCCAAAGCCATCCTGGGGCAACTGCAAGCAGCTATACACCTCTATTAAAAAAAAAATCTGCTCTCTTGGAAATGGGACTTTTCCAAATACACCTGCAGTACTGGAGTTAGAGAACCTTAAGCACATGTGTATGATTATAGTAAAGGTAAAGGGACCCCTGACCATTAGGTCCAGTCGCGGACGACTCTGGGGTTGTGGCGCTCATCTCGCTTTATTGGCCGAGGGAGCCGGCGTACAGCTTCCAGGTCATGTGGCCAGCATGACTAAGCCGCTTCTGGCGAACCAGAGCAGCGCACGGAAACGACGTTTACCTTCCTGCTGGAGTGGTACCTATTTATCTACTTGCACTTTGACGTGCTTTCGAACTGCTAGGTTGGCAGGAGCAGGAACCAAACAACGGGAGCTCACCCCGTCGTGGGGATTCGAACCGCCAACCTTCTGATCGGCAAGCCCTAGGCTCTATGGTTTAACCCACACTACCACCCTCGGCCAAAGATTACAGTAGATTACTTCAAATTATTAATTATGCTTCCCATGAATTAGATTTGCGCAGGAACCGTTTACAATTTATAGGGCAAATGACAACTGCTCCTCTTCCATCCAGCCATTTCCCAAACTGAGAAAATAATATAAGCAACAGGAAGGCAATAATATAAAACGACCTTGCATATTAAAGACTATGCAGCTAGAAAATGGTTGACAGGTTTCATCTGGTAAAAGCAACTCTCTAGCTTTAAGCATGAAAGCAGCAAGGGGATTTTGAACTCCTACAACAATGCATATTCAGATGCACTCTTATCGTTAACAGAGAAATAAATCATATTACTTTGAGCATGCATGTTTTAATTAATTAATTAATATTAATTAATTAATTAATTAATTAATTCATTAATAATTTTGTTATTTCTACCCCACCCATCTGGCTGGGTTTCCCCAGCCACTCTCAGCGCCTTCCAGCACATATAAAAACACAATATGTTTGGGCTCAGGCTGCTGATCATGAATACTTGGTATACAAAACTGCAGACTTACCTCTTGCTTTTTTTCAGTAATGTTCAATGCATTTAGCGCAAAGATCACTTCTCTAGCTCCTACGTACAAAACATCCTTATCTTCACTTAGCAACAAAGTTGAGTAGTTAAATGTTCCGGGCTCTTGAAAATATACTAGATGAACTTCTGTTAAAATACAATTAAATTTCAAGGCAAACATTAATTCAAAACGCATTCATTTCAAGGCAAACTTTATTTACAACTGACTGGAATAGTTGCTTGACTTCAAATCCTGGCCTAGGTCATTGATTCTGAGATCGTTAACTAAAGTAGCACAACCTAATGACTGGACATTAGTGGAATTGAAGGGAGAGAAAGCAATCCAAAAGCTTGAGCACATGTAAATCCGCTGCCCTGGAGGCCAGGATTGTACAGTGATTGGAATGTTTGAAATAGGGTTCTTCCTGAATGGGAAACAATGAAAAAATTGAGGGGGCCCTACAGTCAAGTGATATGCAGAAGCCACAGAATGATAATGGCTTCTATCAGGACCAACCCAAATGTCAAAATCTATGTAAGCTTTCCGTATCTGTTCATCAGGCTGGAAGTTGATCAAAACTCTGGGAAGAGGAGGGAAGAAACACCGACCATGTTGTGACCCAAATTTCTACAATCTGAAGATGGAGGCAGGGGGAGCTATGCCGGTGTAATTAATGAGCTACATAAGGCGCCTAAGGGATTTCAGGATGTATTGTGAGATGCTGGGGAGCTTCCTTTTTTTGAAAATGTAATGTTGAGTAGACAGAAAGAATTGGCACGATGGAGTGGTGCTGTGGCCCCACTCTCCCAACAGCCATCGATCTACCTGGACTCTGAGGTCCAGCGCCGAGGGCCTTCTGGCAGTTCCCTCACTGCGAGAAGTGAGGTTACAGGGAACCAGGCAGAGGGCCTTCTCGGTAGTGGCACCCGCCCTGTGGAACGCCCTCCCACCAGATGTCAAAGAGAACAACTACCAGACTTTTAGAAGACATCTGAAGGCAGCCTTGTTTAGGGAAGCTTTTAATGTTTGGTGGATTATTGTATTTTGTTGGAAGCCGCCCAGAGTGGCTGGGGAAGCCCAGCCAGATGGGTGGGGTATAAATAATACATTTATTATTATTATTATTATTATTATTATTATTATTATTATTATTATTATATTTGCTGCTGCTGACCAGGGTGGGACAACAGCAAGGGCAGGGTTGTGTGGGTGCACAGCAGGCCCGCGAGTGATATATTGATACGTCGCTCAGGACCAGTATGAGGAGCAGACCGCGATGGCGGCTTCACTCAATGGTATATCGCAGGTGAAGCTGCCGTCGCTCGACTCCCTCCAGCAGGGGCTTGGTAGCAGAGGGACTCAGAAGCAGCGGCTGTTTCACCAGCGATATACCATTGAGTGAAGCAGCCATCCCACTCTGCGCTCATGCCGGCGCAGAGGGAGAAACAAGTTGCACCAGCAAGGCGCCAATACAGCTTGCTCCTCCCTCTGCTTCTTTAAACTGTTCGGCTGAGGAGCGCATGGCTGCCCTTGCCTCAGCCAAGCAGTCTTACGGAGCCCCCAACCCACCACCAGCTCGTGTGAGCCAGCAGCGGAACAGGGGCTCCAAGTGTATCCATCCCCCCAGCTGAGGGAGCCCTGATACTTCTCCAGCTCACTTCCAAGCTGGAGAAGCATGGAGCTCCCTCACTTGGGGTGCAGGAGGCTTTGCGCCTCCCAGCTGAGTAGCCCTACTCCTTCTCCTGCTCAGCTGGGGAGCGGGAAGGTGCTTCTTCACTGGCACAGAGATGAAGCTGCCTTAGCAATTTCCCTGATGCCTTGCAGCGCTGTGGTAGGAAGCAGGGTTTTGAACATTGCGATGTAGTAGTAGTAGTAGTAGTAGTAGTAATATAATAATAGTAATTTATTATTAAATTACGACAGAGGACGAGATGGTTGGACAGTGTTCTCGAAGCTACTAACATGAGTTTGGCCAAACTGCGAGAGGCAGTGAAGGATAGGCGTGCCTGGCGTGCTCTGGTCCATGGGGTCACGAAGAGTCGGACACGACTGAACGACTGAACAACAACAAAATTTATTATTTATACCCCGCCCATCTGGCTGGGTTTCCCCAGTCACTCTGGGTGGCTCCAACAGAATATTAAGAACACAATAAAACACCAAACATTAAAAACTTCCCTAAACAGGGCTGCCTTCAGATGTCTTCTAAAAGTCAGATAATTGTTTATTTCCTTGACATCTGATGGGAGGACCTTCCACTGGGCGGGTGCCACTACTGAGAAGGCCCTCCGTCTGGTTCCCTGTAACATCACTTCTCTCAGGGAGGGAACCGCCAGAAGGCCCTCAGCACTGGACCTCAGTGTCCGGGCTGAACGATGGGGGTGGAGACGCTCCTTCAGGTATACTGGTATCCCCAGATCGCGAAGTTTGCCAGGCAATACATTGCAATGATGAAAACTTGACATTGACCAGCCCTACTACACAGGTGGGAGCTCAGGATTTGGCTTGGCCTGTGCGGTTGAGCACTTGACCTCCCCCTCCCCAACCATCCTATATGTGGCAGTGATGCTGCTGCCAAGGGGCAGGGAAGCAGCAGCCCACTGTGCCAACTGCTTCCGAAGGTAGTTACTCAGTCAATCCAAAAAATAATGGTTCCTTGTGAGGCACAGAGAAACACAGGAAAACAATGATTGGTAACTAACAATGAGGTAGTTGTTCTTCAAGGTCTCATTATATGCCAAGGAGTAACCAAAGGTGTAAATGCAAGGGTAGGGGGGGGGAGTTGTTTACTACACAATGCCAGACTTCCAACTCTTGCTAGAAAGTTCTGAGTAGGTCTTCCATTATTTCACTGAGTTCCTGTGCCAATTCTGTAGATATCAGCACTATTTTGCATTGGCTATACCAGGGCTTTCCGAACGTGGGTCTCCAGTTGTTTTTTGGACTGCAATTCCTATCATCCCTGACCATTGATCCTACTAGCTAGGGATGATGGGAGTTGTAGTCCAAAAACAGCGAGAGACCCAAGTTTGGGAAACCCTAGGCTATACTTTATGGTGACGTAAAACAAGCCTTTGATCTACTGCCATGTAGGATTTTGTATCAGCAAAGTACAGAACTACTACTCGTTTGTTTTATGAATCACGGTCCTTACCGTAAGCTATGCTCTTACCTTTGTGTTCCCAGGTAATCCGGGGCACCGGACCAAACGCTGTTGCCATTCCAAGAAATAAACTCACAGCCCCATATAGAACAAGAGCCATGTTAAGTGTCCTTGGTCTATGAACGCAGATGAGCAACCACAGCAGCAAAAGTTCATTTGGCAGAAGAAACGCCTTTGGAGTTCAGAGGCTCTGTGAAGATATGGACATCTTCATACTAAACGCATGAGGCGTTGGTTCCTCGTGAGGGTGCTTCCGAATTTCCTGCTATCTGACAGATCACTTCTCCCAACAGACATGCATCTGCCACAGCAGAGAACGGAAAGGATTTCTAGAAGGAGCCTCGGCAAAACCTCTACTTCTTAAGCACATGCTTCTGATCCGTTGGGTTGGGGTATAAAGCTGCAGAAATAAAAGGCAGAAGGAAGGAAGTTGTCAGAGGTTTTCACAGTGGCTAATGATTTCCAAGTTACACTCTTTCCTTTGTTAAGAAACGTCCCTACAGCAAAGACTCTGGTTTTATAAAAGGAAACAGTGGCTCATTTTCAGAAATAGCCACAGGAAGCTATTAACAACCATAATTTTCCATGAGCTCTCATTATTTATATCTGTCATATCAATACTTGTAGACAAGCGTTTTCGGGATATGGAAAGGAGATGTGGCATTTTCGAAGTTCAAGGTGTATTTTAAATATTTCAACAAAGGACTAAAATGGAACTATATATTGCCATGCAGAGGTTTCGGCTGCAGGAAGCTCGAGACATTTCTGTGCAACCCATGGGCTTTCTGTAGGAGTTGTATGAATCCCAGGCTTTTGCTTCAAAACTATGAAGCATTCAGAGTCTTAGATTCCCAATTTCAGATACCATCTGGGCGGGAATCTTGAAGTGAGCTTTGTGGCTAAGTGAGAATTTGAACTGTGGCTCCCTCATACTCTTCCCCCAACCCCACCTTTTCTAAAAAGGCAACTCCGAAGATTAATTGTCAAATGCGCCATAATCGACTGAATTCATTTTTTTTGGAATTGAAATATTTCACCAAATTAGCAAATTCAGTATATGACTCTAGACAGCGCTATGCGTTTAGCAGCTGAATGTTTTGCATGCCCATTCTGTGCAGAAAATGGTACGGAACAGGCTTATGGTATGGAACAGGCTTATGTTTGAATACATGCAAAACTGTCCCTATTTTCTAATTATTTCAACCAAGTACCTTTCAGTGCAACTCTAGGCATCAGACCAACAGGAAGTCAGCACAGGTGCATAAATATATAGGGTGGCAACTTTAATGAGTCAGCTAGATTTATTGTGTCTGGCCAAATTATGTAACTTCTTTGTTCTAGCTATTCCAGTTCAATTTCTCATTTTCTGTCTACATAAAAGGTGAGCCAGCGGAAGAATGTAACCATGGCAACTAATAAGCACCGAGGGATCCTGACATCAAGATAGATGCTTACCAATACCTTTCCTGGGCCTTTCCTAATATATATAGGAGATTTACAGTTTCACTCTGAAGATTCCCTCCACTGTGGTTCACTGGGGGTGAATCCAGACCAGATGAACTTGGGACAGAGTTTGTTTTGGATTTTTTCTCTTAAAAACCCTACCATTTTCTCTTCTGTGTTCTCTTCTTTTGTCATGACCTGTGGCAGTCTTCTATGCATGGACGCTATACCTATTCTGGACTGCACTGAGCTCTGTATTTGCAATTCGGAGCTTATGGATCAAGGTTGGCAAGTCATCATAGCTACTGAAAGCCACCCCTGGCTCTATCTAATATTCCACCAGGATAATCCTACTGAGTCCATCTGGGTGACCCATTTTAATAATACTTGATAACTACTTAAGCTTCGCTATTTGCTTAGTTCTCAATTTATGAATATTTAGAACTGTAATTCCCAATCGTAACAACCGTACTTCCCATTATTTAGGGAACATTCTTCTGCTTAGTAACTGCAAACCCTCATTTCTTTAAAATTCTGATCACTTGGAATTCTAGTAAATTGTCTTGCTCATTTATCTTTTATACTCGGTATTTCTGAGCAAATATTAAGTTATTCAAGGCACTATTTTCTAAAATAAGAAAATTGTTCGCGCGCGCGTGTGTGTGTGTGTGTGTTCCTTAAATAGTATATTGGAATAGCCATTTACGGTTATTTGAAGCCAAAGTGCTTATTTTATACAGCATATCATTTCACAGACTACAGTCCTACTTCTTTAGATGCCAGAGGTGGTGCCTGTATACTTCTAAGAAGTATAAAGTCAATTTATTTTAATTACTATTCCAACTAATTAGTTTGCACCTTTGTTCAGAAAATAAGTGGCGTACTGATGGGATAAGGCACTGCACAGAGGCCAATTTCTCATACAGCAGCAACTCAGAAAAGTTCATATACAGTCGTACCTTGGAAGTCGAACGGAATCCGTTCCAGAAGTCCGTTCAACTTCCAAAACGTTCGGAAATCAAAGCGCAGCTTCTGATTGGCTGCAGGAAGCTCCTGCAGCCAATCGGAAGCCCCGTCAGATTTTCGGCTTCCAAAAATAGCTCACAAATCGAGGGACACCAAGAGTTAATCCTACCTTCCAACCCACCCACCCTGGAAGCAATCCCCCTAGCATTATTTTGTTGTCTCTGTTGACTTCATATGAGAGTACAATTGACCCAGCTCTGGTTTAGCACCAGCAAATGAGAAGGGAAAGTGCTGATGAACGAAAGACCTTCATTGGCTCTCAGCACATTTACGAGCACAATTCAAAGTGTTGGTGCTGACCTTGAAAGTCCTAAACAGCCTCGGCCCTGTATACCTGAAGGAGCATCTCCACCCCCATCATTCAGCCCAGACACTGAGGTCCATCTCTGAGGGCCTTCTGGCGGTTCCCTTCCTGCGAGAAGTGAGGTTACAGGGAACCAGACGGAGGGCCTTCTCGGCGGTGGCGCCCTCCCTGTGGAAAGCCCTCCTACTAGTTGTCAAAGAAAGGCAGTCCTGGTTAGGGAAGTTTTTAATGTTTGATGTTTTATCGTTTTTTTAATATTCTGTTGGGAGCTGCCAGAGTGGCTGGGGAAACCCAGCCAGATGGGTGGGGTATAAATAATAAAATTGTTGTTGCTGCTGCTGCTGTTAAGATGCATGTAGTGTGTTGGGAGGACAAAATACATGCACAGGTAGACTGAAAGTGATCGTCCTTGATGCTGTTTCTACTTCTGCCCCAGACCAAGGAAGATAAACTTATTTATTTTCCTCACCCAAACTCTTTCTGAGGAAAGGACTGGTGGCCTCGAACCCTCAAGTTGGGGTTTTATAGATGGCATCAGCATCAATGAGGAGGATCTTTGTAATGGGTATAATGAACACTTGATGCAGACAGCAGGGGCTGTTGCCATCAACAAGGAGATAAGAGGAGATTCTGGACAGATGTCTAGTCTAGTGTCCTAATCTGTGAAACCACTCCATTCTGGTGGAAATTGATAGTACTACACAATTAAACAAAAGATTACATGTGTGAGGTTGGACGCACAGACTTGCAGTGAACATGAGGAAAGAAACCAGAAAGAATAAGTGTTACTCGAAGTTCTATTTGCAACAAGCAGAGGCATTTAGACAATCACTTAGAAAGACACCCAACAGAAGGATAATTTTATGACAGGAATTCTGTTACGCTATATAATCACCTGCCTCACATAATTAGAAATCAGACAGATGGATGGGGACTGTGTATATTTCTCTCTGTGTATAAAAATACGCTTATATTTATTCTTGCACACTGGTTCAATGGCAGCACTAATAATCTTTGTGCCGAGAGAAATTAGTAGGTGTCACCAGAACATACAGCTGGTGCAGCCAGCAGCACTATGTTAAAAAATGATATAACAGCTTCCAAAGTCGGGGGGGGGGGGCAATCACACAAGCCAGGCCTTCTTATTTTTAAAGGCACTTGCTAAAGTCAATTTATGACATAATGTTATGTTTAAAAATACCGTCCTGTGGCTTGAACAAAATACTAATGGATGGCAGATATGCAATGGTCACCATTGGGGAAACTTACATTGGTTTCATGCTGGAGTAGCTCAAGAGCTCAACTGAAAGAATGCAAGAGAAGCCCATCTGCTTCAGGGATGGGCGTCCCTGTTATTGCACTCCAACTCCCACCAGCCCCAGCTACCATGGCCAGTGGTCAGGAATGATGGGAGTTGTAGTTCAACAACATCTGGAGGGTTAAAGGTTCTCCATTCTTGGTCTGTCTATTCAAGGTTCCTGTTTTCTACAATGGTCAAGAAAATGCCTTTGGAAAGTCAACAAGCCAAGGTAGGGCTCTCCTCAGCAGCTGGAATTTCAAACTTCTGAACCGAAGTTCCATTTATCCATCATAGCTACTTAGCCACCAGCAGACCTACCCTCCATGAGTTGGTCTAATCCAGGGGTAGGCAACCTAAGGCCCATGGGGGTCGGTTAACCTGCCCACGAGCAGTCCCCGATCCGAGCCAGCCGCTTGGCGAGTCCCCGCACACTGCACTAAACCAGCGCAGCACGACACAGGGACTTGCTTCTGTGGCGCTGGAAAGCGCGTCTGCGCATGCATGGCAGGGCACAGCTGGCGAGCGTGCAGGAAAAAGGGAGGCCGCCGGTAAAGCCGCGCAGCTCCCCCACTCACTGGAGTGCAAGTAAACCCAATAGGAAAGACCGCTCAGCAAACCCCTTTCATCCTTAGCTCTATCACACATGCTATACAGCTTACAACTGGGATCTTGACACCACCAAAAGAGCACGCAAGCCTCACCATTCTGCACTGGAAGCCGATTCTACCCAATCCCTGGAAGAAGCAGAAGCAGATATTGGCTTTTCTACATGTTAGCATTCTGCATGCAAGGAATTTTCGAAACAGAGATGGGGTGGGGGTATTAAAAAACGCAACACTCCTCCCGCCTGCATTCTCAATTGGCCCCAGTCCGAGGAACCTTGCAGTGCCTATGCTTGGCCTGCAGGTGTGCTCTGGCTTCGAGAAACATGGCCGTGCACGATTTGTGACTAGCCAATCGATGAACAGAACCCGATTCCAACAGATTTACCCTTTGCCTGTAAAGAATACTGCATATCTGCAGCGTAAGTAAACAATACGATTTAAGCATTCAATCCGACAGTTGGCTGCTGCTTAATAAAATCCACCCGACAAACCATTTCTCTGCCAAGAGCTCGCTTAATGTGCCCCTTGGGGATGCGGAAGTACCATTTCTCAGGTATGCGCACCAAGCCCTACTGATGCGATCTGGGGCAGGAAGCCAAGAATATGCGCTTCACATCCAGTTCCACTTGGCTGCTAAGGAAAAGTCTTTTGCCTGCTACAGTTATGCGAATACAGATAATAAGAGAACCTGGAATGCTTCCATCACGCCTTAAATGCATGGTTATTTTACTGAAAGGGTCTTTTGTGAAAATGGGTGTGTCTCAATATGCATCCCATTTCCAGTGCTTGTTTCCAATTAAGTAGCAACATTCGCTTGCAAACAAAGCATGCTGAATTGGGCGAGTATGAAACAAATGTAAATGAAGATTAAGGTTGTATGTGACTGCATCACAGCATTTAAAGCTTCTGTTTATAGACACAAGCCCCATATAAAAATCTATCTACATAAGCATCATTCCAAGTGCAGCAAATAGTTTAAAACTTCTTATTATTATTCATTTCATTTCTATATTTTTAAGGGAAAAAATCTAAGGCAGTTTACAACCTACATTAAAACATGCACGTGTTTGAAAAAATGTTGCTGATTCATAACTGGTACAACTACGCATTTCCACGTATTTTCAAGCCCTTTCAGCCAAGATACTTTATATACCACCTTTCAAGTCCAGTTCTCAGGGAAACTTATAGATATAAAACAGTATCACATGTACAAACAACCTATAACAGAACTTGCCAATCATCATCATCATTCTTTTATTCGACCGTCAGTCAGAAGAATATATTTGTACAGAATTAAAAGCATCTGAGAGAACTTTGAAAAAAAGGAAACATAATCCACAAATAGAATGGAACTAAACAGATAGCCCCATATCGATACAATCAATTAAAATCTTGCGAAGCTTAGAAGCTAAAAAAAGAAATTTAGCCACCAGGGAGGCTGTATTTCTAGTAATATTATTCAGTAAATATAAAACCTGTCTTTCTCTGGGTAGAAAGCTAGATTGACATAAAAGTGGAGTTATAAGATTTTGCCTAAGTTCTTCATAGAGATGGGACCCAGGTGGCGCTGTGGGTTAAACCACAGAGCCTAGGGCTTGCTGATCAGAAGGTCGGCGGTTCAAATCCCTGTGACGGGGTGAGCTCCTGTTGCTCGGTCCCAGCTCCTGCCCACCTAGCAGTTCGAAAGCACGTCAAAGTGCAAGTAGATAAATAGGAACTGCTCTGGCGGGAAGGTAAACGGCGTTTCCATGCGCTGCTCTGGTTCGCCAGAAGTGGCTTAGTCATGCTGGCCACATGACCTGGAAGCTGTACGCCGGCTCTCGGCCAATAAAGCGAGATGAGTGCCGCAACCCCAGAGTCGGACACGACTGGACCTAATGGTCAGGGGTCCCTTTACCTTTACCTACATAGAGAGGACAAGACAGAAGGATATGTTCAGTAGACTCAACCATGCCCATAGTACAGTGACAGGTTCTCTGGGTGTATGGAACTCCCTTGTACCTTCCCCACAATATCGCGGAATCAAGGGCATTTAGTCTAGCCGCTGTAAGAAGTCTGCGGTATTCCACATAGTGGATTTCCGTGAGATAGGGGGCTGGTGTCATTTGATATATCTGGTCCCCTAGGAACATCCCTGGTTTCACTTGAGCTAGAATTTGCCAATAGTAGCCGGAGCTGTAACAGAAGCTAATTTATCAACCACTGAGAGCCTGTGTGAACATCATTTTAATCTGGTGGTTTTGAAGTTATCAGATTATGTGCCAGTTCATATGCATTTATACGGCAGAGACTTCAAACAGGGCACCAGTACAGAGTACTGGTAACCAACTATCTTACTTTTGAAGGCTTCTAAAGAATACTTTAACAGCCAGATAGGTTCATATGGGCGCATTTGGCCTTTCTAATACACTTTTTAGGGATTTATGGATCAAAATCAGTGCGTTTCAACATTAGCCATATTTAGGGCAGGTTCGCTCCAAGAAAAAAAGTTCAACAACTTTTGATCTTCCCCCCAGAAATCTCAAAAACTCTGGTCAATCCAATGGGTAGATCACTTCCTGTTTTTTTTATAGTGGGAGTAGATCACAGTCTCTTGGTAGTTGGGACGTGCCTGCGCTAGAGTATGCCCTAATTCTGAGATGGTAGCCCTCTGTCTATGCTGTATGGCCACAGGTAGCCCACTGAGGTTTTAAAGACTTGACTCGTTTTTGTTTGGAAAAACATTCAGTCATACACATGTGCCTGGAGGGTAAGTAACTGGTGAAGGCTGCCCAATGTATGAACAATGAAAAGGTGATGTTTAGCTTTAAGGAGATGTGCAGGGATATAGACTGTGAAAATGGCACTACAACCATCTCTGCCCGGAAGTCGTTCTGCATGCTACTTCAAAACCATCCAAACTATCTTTTTCTATCAAGCCAAGGGAAATAGCAGCGGACAACTGTTGCAATTAGCCAGTAATAATTTAGAGGCAGTGGCAGACAACTGCCATTGTGGATTCAATATTTGCGAAACAAGACCACTGGCCTTTAGCCATTCACAAAAACAAAGCCTTCACCTTCCTAAGAGTTAACAGAGTGTTTCAACAATCATTCCTTAAGCAGCAGGGTTCAACATGCTGTGAGGGCAATGGAAGAAGCTAGATAATAGAGGAGAAAAACAACATGCACTCATACCTATTTACAGAGTGGAAAGTCCTGCAACAAGGGCCTCAGAGTTCTTGGGGAGATGCCTGTCAAGATGGGTTAAGAGGTCTCAAGTTAAGCATCTCATCCTGACAGACATTAGTTGCCGAGAAATATTCTTTAAGTCATTCATTACTGTGCAAGTACTACAGCCTTTCCAGACAAGTGACTATGTGGGCTATTTTACCAAATGAAACTCCGGCTCTATAATTGTTTAATTATATGGTTGTCAAAGCCACAAATAGCTTGTTTGAGGAGTACAAAGTTCAATACACACAGACAGAGAAGTTTTCATGATGTTTAGCTGAACGGCTTCCGTTGGCAGAAAGAGAAGCAGTGATTTTTCATCTGTCACATGAAATTACTGTTCATTTTCTTAGGAAGTTCCCCTCCCCCTCCCTTACCTGGTTCATTCCAGACATTCACATTGTACTTGTTCGCTTTCCTGCAACTTTAAGACACTGATTCCCAAAAGTTAAAAAAAAAAAGTGTTTGTTTTAAAAAACACTACTTTTGCCATGCCCATGTGAACTGAGGCACCTAAGAATATTTTGGTTTGCCAGACAACTGGCTGGCCAGGATTCACAAGTGGAACATGCCCTGATCTTGGAGTGGGGGTCCTTAAATGACCTACCTAAACAATTTATTTTTATTGCTGGGTTTAAAAAAAAACCACAACTAAAAGTTGTAATAGAAAACATCAAGGAGGGTAGGTTCTATTAGTTATAATAAGCAATTGCATTACAAGTAATATAAATTCTACTCGTATTAGAAATAATACGCGACTTCAACATGAAAAGAAACAAGTTTTTCATTGCTAGAGAAAAAAGGTGAGAAATTAGCATCCATATACAGTGGTACCTCGGGTTAAGTACTTAATTTGTTCCAGAGGTCCGTTCTTAACCGGAAGCGTACTTAACCTGAAGCACCACTTTCGCTAATGGGACCTCCTGCTGCTGTTGCGCCGCCAGAGCACGATTTCTGTTCTTAGCGGAGTTCTTAACCTGAAGCGTACTTAACCCGAGGTACCACTGTAATGCCAATGACACTAGTTTACTGATCATTCTGAAAGAGAAAGGGGTCCCCAGCCCCCTGCTGGTCCCCAACCCCATTTTCCTCCCTTCCAAATCAGACTTTGTACTGTGGCAATGGATTGTCTTCTGCCCAAATTTTTCAACCCAACTGCAGAAAAAGCCATTCCACGATAAATAAAAAATACAAGCACATAAGAAGTTTTCTGCAGTGAAGAAAGATACCCAGTTTATCAGAAAATTCAGCTAAGCAGGCCATTCTACTTTGAGACTATGGTCGGGTTTAATGCTGTTTGTTTGTTTGTTTATTTCATAAAATCTATATACCACTTCATTATAGAAAAAAACCTTAAAGAGGTTCACACAAAAAACCCTGTTATCTTCTCTAACCAGTATTATATTATTGCTCGGTTGTTTTAATGCAAACTGATATACATTAGTTATGTAAATGCATGCAACCTTTATGATCTATGTAAATAATTTGTTATCTGTAGTTAAATTGTAAAAGCCAAGTAAAACAATTTCAGAAAAGAAAAGACAAATCAGTTGACAATGTCAATGGCAGATCCTTTTCTGAACTATGGACTACTTGGATTTTTTTTGGGGGGGGGGTTGTATATAAAGCAGAAGAATCCATAAAGTGCTTGTCCCATAAAATTAACATCACAGAGCCCAACTGAGGTTCATTATTGCATCGCTACCACAGCAACAAAAACATTTCTAACACAAAGATTTCCTTATTTTTAAAGAGAGAAGCAAAGGACTATTATGATTCTTGAAATAATAAAAAGGGGTTTTTGAGTCATACATTTCACAGCGCTATCCATGCGCCAATGAACACTTTTAAAGATATGCAAACAAAAACGGGGGAAAGGGGAAATGTAGAATAGTAGAGCCACCAGGGAGGAAAATGAACAGAATAAGAAGCTGGCTAGAATCCACTCTGTAAATCAGTAAACTTAACAGCAAATTAAGCTGCAAGATTCACTGTGCTAAGGGTCAAGTTGTTGGAAGAATCCGGATCTAAGTTTCTTTCTACCGGGCAAAGATCACTACATATGTTAGAAGACACAGCATTGGTAGCATTGTCAGATGTTGAGCCACAGCAACTGAATTTGGGGTGGGGTAAAAATGATATAATCAGAATAAGCCACACAAAATGAGCTCTGTTTGCACATGACTTGTATTCAGAGAAGGGTGAAAGGTAAGAATGAAAGAGGAGGAGCGACTGGAGATGAACACAAAGTCAACGTGGGACCCAGACGCTCTTTCTACAAAATACTGGAATATCTGGAACACTGCCTGTGTGATTTGAAGCATATTTCTGCACCAGGAAGGCCAAGGCTCAAAACTCAATTGCCATGAAAAGTTCACTGAATGCAGAATTGGACTAAGATACAATTTTCATTGTATCCTTTGTTGTAGTATGCACACACCTTCAATGTGGTGAAATCTGGTGTTTATTTGCTTGAGCTATATATAACCTGTCTTTTTTCCCCCTATCACACAACTCAAGATGGGGTTTCCAGGAGATCTCTGAATTCAGGCACCAACTAGTCCCAGACCTGTTTAGCATCAGCAAATCAGGTACCTCATGTTCCTTCAGAATAAAGATTGCTGTTTATCCATACAGGATAAATACCATCTCCCTTACTGTGTGAGGGCCCATGCAAATGAACAATGAAATCTGTGAAACAGACATAGGGGAAGCCTTGTGGGGATTTAAAAGGTAAAGGGACCTCTGACTGTTAAGTCCAGTCAAAGGAAACTATTGGGTTGCGGCGCTCATCTCGCTTTACTGGCTGAGGGAGCCGGTGTTTGTCCGCAGACAGCTTCCGGGTCATGTGGCCAGCATGACTAAGCCACTTCTGGAGAACCAGAGCAGCGCACGGAAATGCCGTTTACCTTCTCGCCGGAGCGGTACCTATTTATCTACTTGCACTTTGACGTGCTTTCGAACTGCTAGGTTGGCAGGAGCGGGGACCGAACAACAGGAGCTCACCCCATCTCGGAAATTCGAACTGCCGACCTTCTGATCAGCAAGCCCTAGGCTCTGTGGTTTAGACCACAGCGCCACCTGCGGATTTAGCCCATGATAAAATCAGATCTAAGGCTTTTGAGAAAATACATACTTTATGTCAGGGTTGGGTACCTGTTGCCTGCAGCTCAAATTAGGCCCAGCAAAGGTCCCAATTTGGCCCGTGAAGGCATTTCCCACAAATCCAAACTGCACTGGGAAGAGGACTGACCAGCTGATTGGCAGTTACACCAAATGTCTTGGAAGTTTTCACCTGGCGCCATATTGACACCAGATGACTGACAGGTGAGGGTCCCCGCCCATCTGTCAAAGGTCTACATCTCCATCCCTGCTTTATATGTAAAACATCAAGAATAAGGGTAAGAGTTCAAAAAAGAATCCCCACTGAAAGCTCCTAACCATCAATTAACTTACTTTGACAGATCTGTGTGTAGTATTAACACACACAAAGAGGGGGGTGGAAGTGAAATGGAAAAGATGGTATAATACAGTACCTGTCACCATTTGGATGTGTCTGTTTTTTCTATTTTCCTTCCCAGGAATTAACTCTTTAAAGTATCTGTTTTCTTTATGGCATAGTAAATGAGGTCCAGCAAGGTGGCCCAGAAATCTTCAATACTGTTAAAGAAAACAAAAAATTATTATTATTTAATAATTTTTATTAGTCACTTTTGTGCCACAGGAACTCAAAGCAAGTTACAATATTTAAAACAAACACGTATGTACATTAAAACCAGCATTATAGAAACAAATACAATTCTATTTTGTTGTTGTTGTTGAAAAACTAGATTAAAACACCAACATACAAAAATTGTAGGTTATGAAAAGGGAAACAATCCCCCTGTCTCTCTCCCAAAACATGTAATAATAATAATAATAATAATAATAATAATAATAATAATAATATATTTATACCCTGCCCATCTGGTAATCATTGTAGAGCAAACTAATAAGTTTCTGTGCCAATACTAGGCCTAAAAACCAATTGACCCCATCATCCCTGACCACTGGTCCTGTTGGCTAGGCATGATGGGAGTTGTAGTCCCAAAACAGCTGGAGGGCCAAGTTTGCCCATCACTGATATAGGGTTTATATACAAATTTAATAAATAAATAATAAATATTCTGCACAGGTGAATAACCCCCTACCCTCATTAAAGCCCCACACTGGCACAACTTGACAATCTTATTTAATACAGGGTTTTTTAATATTCAAATTCTGAGATTAGAAACGTCTTCCGAAATAATTTTTAGAACTCCAAAATGGCAGTATTTATATGCAGCTGATCAGTAATTTGTCACTGATAACAACAACAACAACAACAACAACAACAACAACAACAACAACAACAACAACATTTGATTTATACCCCGCCCTTCCCAATTTAAAAACCGGGCTCAGGGCGGCTAACAAAAAATATAAAGCATTGATTAAAAACGACTTTAAAAAACAGCTTAAAAACAGCATAAAGTACAACATAAATGTAGCATCGCCAGGGCTAGATGGCCAGGTTAGTCCTGCTAGGGCCAGCAAGGAGGCCAGGGAAAAATTTAAATGTGGGGTCCCAGAAGGGTTTCTTCATAGAAAAAGGAAAGGTAAAAAGGAATGGAGGATCAGGCTAAATTGAAGGCCAGGCGGAATAGCTCTGTCTTACAAGCCCTGCAGTCCACACACAAACCATTTCTGGTATAAAAGCTGAAACAAGACACAGCCGAGGGGTAGGCCATACCATTTGATATTTACATTCAAAGCTAGTAGCCTCATAAATCTGACAAGTCTACAACCGTGACAAGATATAGCTGCCAAATGTTTAGTAGGCTACTGAAGAAATGAGAGGCGGGCAAGAAAGCAGTATGATGAAAGCCTGCGCCCAATAAGAGGAATAGCAATTCCTCTTCCAACTCAAATTAATTCCAGTTAGAAGTTCATTTCAAGTGGGAGGAATCCCAGGCAACCCAAGAAATGGGTGAGCAAAGTGGAACCGTCAGCCACCACCACTGTGATGATCTAATGTAGCAAAAGCCATAAGTGCAGGATGCTTTTTCTGCCAAGCTGCTTTTAGGGAAAGCAAATGCTTAATTCACACTGTAACATCCCCCCCCCCCAGCCTTGGTGGCTTTTAAACAGATTTAAAAGGGGGTGAGTGGAATCAAAGCACTTTTGCAGCTATTGCACAGGTATCTCAGCTTTTGAAATAATCACACCGTTAAGTATTTCAAGGCTTTCTGGATCGTCAACAATAGTATCGAGTTGCATTAATTCAATGACAGGGTTGCTTATAAATGGCATGAAACAGCTGTTGCCCAGAGGATTTAACTCTGTAGTGTTATAGAGAACTCAAAGAACAAAGCCGACAAAAAAGAAGCAGGAGAAGGAATGTACGAAAGCTTTTCAGAAGGGAAATGTCTTGCTAAGAAACCTTGCCCTGGTTACTCTTTTGGGTCCCATCAAATGCAACCAGTAATTTAGAAACCAAGAGAGAAGGTGGTTCCTATCTAAGGCTGTAATTTTATATTCGCTTTCCTGTGAACACAATAAAACTTACTCCAAGTAGACATGCATATTGCACTGTAAATTACGAACAAAATTTGAAGTATCTATATATGTGTGTGTGTGTGTGTGTGTGCGCGCGCACGCACACACACACAAACAGAGGGGGGTGCTAGCATTTTTGAAAATGTTAAATGTTATGCTGCTTCTGTTGCTGTTTGAGATATAATCAGCATTTATACCTTCCAACATCTGATTTGCAAGACAAACCTCTACTTAACAACGGAAGTTTACAGTCTGTAGATTACTGAATGATTACTCTTGCTTCTGAGACTCTTGCTCAGCAATGCTACTGAAAAATTATAGCACAAAAGACAATTTTAAAGAAAGTATTGACAAGCAAAGAACTCAAACTCGTTTCACCAAAATACAAGATCTTTTTGCATTCTGCAATACATTAGCTGTTCAGTCGTAGTTTTACAAACACTCGTTCACCCTTGCCACAAAACTACACTATATATATAGGCACAGGTGTTTATACACTGTTAGCCACATCAAAGGTACTTTCGCAAGAAATTTCAGTCACATCTTCTTCTGGGCCTACAACCCCACAAAGCAACATTTAGAGTCTTGTATCAAGGTGTTCCTGACCACAGCTGTGCTGCCTTAAAAAAAATAGTTTGGCAACCTTGAAAACTGCACACACTTCAAATTCCATGTTTGAAGCAATCTACAACTAAGTGAAAAACATTTGCTGAAGAACCAAATGAGAGACTCCCACAGCCCTAGATAGGCTTCGTATTTTCATCTCAAATCCTCCCACTTGACGCAGTATTGCATGTTTATTGCAGCTGATTTTACAAGAGCTTTTTTTAAAAAAACAACCTACATAGACAATTTGAGTCTACGCACCCTGGGCTAAGCTAACAACAGTAATAGTTTATGGTAAAAGGCAAACAGCAGCACCCACCAATATCTATGCCATTTTTGTGTATTCTGTGGTTCTTACAGGGCTGGGTACCCTTGCAATAAATAAGTCGTGCACTAGACCAGTGAAGAGTGCTTCATTGATATGCAGAAGATCAGCAAAGCTATTTCCATCTACAGTATTACCCCTGGATAGACTATCTCAGATGGTTACTAAAAAGTCATTTGTGGGATTACTATATGTTAACTTTAATGTGCCTGTGGCAGCAATCGTTCCCCCAATGCCAAGCCTATGAATTGAGAACGCTGCCTTCAGTTCAAATGAGTGCAAGGGAGGATAGACTCTATTATTACACGCAGAGTTGGCCTTCCAGCACTTAATATCAGCCATTGGCTTCCTGCCTGCCCAGAAATCAAAACTGTAGAAATAAATTGCTATTCACAGCGTGCCAGTAACTCTGACACAGTTACACATATAAGCACACTGGGAAATGAATCTCAGGCCGTCAAGACGACATGTTGCAAATAAACTCCAAATAAAACCCTTCATTTATCCCTTTTTAAGCCACGTCCGCCTGGAGGGAGAGGTGTGTGCTTGGGAATAGTCAACCACTCTGAGGTAGTGATGGATGAAGCACTCGTTCTTTCTGATTTGCATAAATGTTTGTTCACAAGTCCGCATGCCTTCCACATTTCTCTACAGGCTCTTTTCGCAAAAGTCCATACTAAAGAAGCGGTGCCCAGCGCCAACGGTTACTGGCTAAAGCTGTGTCAGGGCATTCAACCCTGCTGACAGCGGCAACACTCGAAAAATGTATGAAGGCATGAAGAAAGGCTTTGGACCAACTGTCAGGAAAACGGCATCAGTGAAAACATTGTCTGGAGAGCTCATCTCAGACTTCAGCAAGCAGGTGAAGGGTAGGTAAAGGGTAGGTAAAGGTAAAGGACCCCTGGGCGGTTACGTCCAGTCAAAGGTGATTATGGGGTTGCAGCGCTCATCTCGCTTTTAGACCGAGGGAACCAGCATTTGTCCACAGACAGCTTTCTGGCTCATGTGGTTGGCATGACTAAATCGCTTCTGGCGCAACAGAACATCGTGATGGAAGCCAGAGCGCACAGAAATGCCGTTCACCTTCCCGCCACAGCGGTACTATTGATCTACTTCAGGGGTCAGCAACCTTTTTCAACCGTGGGCTGGTCCACCATCCCTCAGACCATGTGGTGGGCCGGACTACATTTTGAAAAAAAAAATGAACGAATTCCTATGCCCCACAAATAACCCAGAGATGCATTTTGAATAAAAGGACACATTCTACTCATGTAAAAGCACGCTGATTCCCAGACTGTCCGCGGGCCGGATTGAGAAGGCGATTGGGCCGCATCTGGCCCATGGGCCTTAGGTTGCCTACCCCTGATCTACTTGCACTGGTGTGCTTTCGAACTGCTAGGTTGGCAGGAGCTGAGACAGAGCAACGGGAGCTCACCCCGTCGAAGGGATTTGAACTGCCAACCTTCTGAGGCTCAGTGGTTTAGACTACAGCGCCACCCTCGTCCCCGTCTGCAGCAAGCAGATGAAGCAATGAGCAGAGCACCAGCAAGAACTATACTTGCAAAAAGAAACCATGGTCTCAGAGACTGCAATAGACATCATCCAGACTCTGCCTGCCTTGTGAGAGTTGGATGTCCCTCCTCTCCCTGAAGAGCTGAAGGATGCCATCAACTTCTAGGCAGGTGGCAAAGCCTCAGGACAGGATGGAATCCCAACAGAAGTGCTGAAACCAGCTTCAATTCCTCCCTTAGGACACAGCTCCATGGCTTTGTGTTTCAGTGTTGGGGAAAATCATCTGTGCCACAAGACATAAAAGTGACTTCCATGATTGCAACAACTACCATGGAATCTCATTGCTGAGTACTGTGGGGAAAAGCCATTGCCTGGTGTTGTTCTCAACAGAAGAGAGTTACCGGTACTCGCTGTACCAACATCCAACAACACAGATCTGGATACTGAACATTTTTTACTGGATTTAGAAACAGGAGAGAAAGAGTTGGAAGTCAACAGCGCACTGGTCCTATATACAGTGGTACCTCTGGTTACGAAGTTAATTCGTTCTGGAGGTCCGTTCTTAACCTGAAACCGTTCTTAACCTGAGGTACCACTTTAGTTAATGGGGCCTCCCGCCGCCGCACGATTTCTGTTCTTAACCTGAGGTACTACTGCCAGGTTAGCGGAGTCTGTAACTCGAAGTGTTTGTAACCCGAAGTACCAGGCAGGATGGATAAAAATCAATGATTTTTTAAAAAAAAAAATAAAAATCGGATTTTTTTTATTTAAATTGGATTTTTAAAATAAAATGCTTTTGGAGGAAAAATCTTTCTAAATATAGTCTTCTATTTAAGTTACATTGTAGTCCAAAGGCTATTCATCAGGAAATAAGGATTTGTTTTAAGTTTATCAAGTGTGCTAAAACTCAGTCTAAGTTTTTTTTAAAAAAAGTTTAACCACATCAGTTAACAAACATGGATACATATGCTATAATGTTATTGTTTTGGTTAAATAAATTGTTTAAATGGTTATTAAGGAAATGATTATTTTTCTCCTTCCAATAAAGTACAGCAGAAAAGTTGTCCAAATATAAACAGTTAACTTCAACACCATAATTTCATAATTATCTGTCTATGTATTTCTAGTAGTATAACCAAATCAGTAATTTTTGATATAACTGTAAAAACTACTCTGAAAATTTATTATTCCAAAAATGAAACCTTCATATGGTTGTAAATATTAAGATTATACCAGCAAGAATGAGTCTTTCTGTAAAAAAAAATATTGAAATCAAGTCTTAGTGACGAGTGATTTAAATCAAGCCTTACTGACTAGTGATTTAAATCGTGATTTAAATCAAATCTACCCTGGTACCAGGTAAAGGTAAAGGTAAAGAGACCCCTGATCATTAGGTCCAGTCGTGACTGACTCTGGGGTTGCGGTGCTCATCTCGCTTTACTGGCCGAGGGAGCCGATGTAC
This sequence comes from Darevskia nairensis, assembly GCA_034642065.1. Taxonomy (NCBI): domain Eukaryota; kingdom Metazoa; phylum Chordata; class Lepidosauria; order Squamata; family Lacertidae; genus Darevskia; species Darevskia nairensis. The sequence continues at coordinate 301,841 of JAWWNI010000992.1, forward strand.
AGCTTCCGGGTCATGTGGCCAGCATGACAAAGCCGCTTCTGGCGAACCAGAGCAGCGCATGGAAGCACCGTTTACCTTCCCGCTGCAGCGGTACCTATTTATCTATTTGCACTTTGACGTGCTTTTGAACTGCTAGGTCGGCAGAAGCAGGGACCGAGCAATGGGAGCTCACCCCGTCGCGGGGATTCGAACTGCCGACCTTCTGATCGGCAAGCCCTAGGCTCTCTGTGGTTTAACCCACAGCGCCACCCTGGCAAAGTACCAGGTACAGGTGCACGGTGTATGGGAAATTCTCATGCACACTTACCCCAAACTTTAAATCTCTTCATAACTTATAAACATTTAATTTGCTTTAAAAAGTATAAAATAATTTTTTTTGAGATTTTTCACCACATGAAGGTTGTTCTTCTTTGTCCTTTTAGATTCACCTGATCATGGGCATTACTCTACTGTAGATCAGCTTTCACCTACATGATGCCCCGTTAGATATTTTGGGCAGCAATTCACATCAGCCTTAGTCCATTTATGTGCAAAGCATATTTAAAAAATACAGCTGTGACTGAGAGTTGCACATGTCTGCAAAATTACAGAAGTTTCACGTATAAAACCAACTCATAATAGCACATACAACCAGCTTTCAGACAGCACTCACAGAAACTGATTTAATCAGCCATTTAGATACCAGCAAAATCCTGGGTAACCACCATTTTAATCAGGTGGCAGTTTGTGTGGATATTCATTTTACTAGCAGGGGTTGATGGGAGTTGTAGTTCAAAAAATAACTGCAGGATACCAGATTGGCAAAGGCTACTGTAGAAATTGAGGTCATGTGATCAATCACACAGCTTATTATCACTGAAGAAAAACAAACCGCTAATTATTTTGGCAACTGGGAAAGGGGGAAAACAATTTGAATATGAATGACTGAAAGCCTGGAACAACTTAAATAGAACAGCATAATAGTGATCTTCAAAGGAAACTTAAGTTTTCTCGAGGCTCTGTTATATGAATTACAACAACGCTCGAGATTCATTATAATAGCTGGAATTATTACACCTTCGCAATGCAATGTTCAAAGTGTCCTAATATATAAAAGTAAAAGAAACTCCAAGATGCAATTAAAGCATTTATAAACATCTCTCCTTTTTGCTTCCTGTTTATGCCTCCTTACTAGGAGACACAGGCAAATATCCAACCGCTAAATCTAAGTGCTTGTTAATTTCAAAAGCCTGCCAAAATAAAAGTTCTGGGGAAAATTAGGCAGTGGGGAAAGAACAGCCTCTACCCCCCCCCCCCAACACTGGAAACCTAAAAGTGAATACATACTCTAGAATGCCCCCCCCCAAAAAATTATTTTTTTGCATAAATTTATTTATTGTTTTGCAATAATCTCATGGGCTTCCTAGGGGAACCAGTATCTGTGTCACATTCATTCACTTTTAGTGAAGACAGATCAAAAAGTTACATTTCTCCTAACTTGACGAAGGACAGTGAGTGCAAGTTTGCAATGCACTTAATTGTCAAAGGTGGAAAAAATATTCCAGCATCAGGCATTTTGCTGTGCCCCAGAGATTCCATAGCTCATGAGCCATGGGAAGGTTCCAGAAACTTACCGTAATTCCCAAAGGGGGCAATGGCAGAGTAAGTTGGACAGGAATCCACACCTCCAACAGTTATAGTTAAGCAACCACATCCTTACAACAGAGGCCACTGCAGTATCTATTAGGTCTGAAACGACAGGGTTTCGTTGAGGCAAACTTATTTTAAGGTTCACAGAGGATGCAACAATAAAACCTGCGTACACTTAAAATGACCTCGTACGGCTTGCAGCCCCAAACCTCACTAACTATAAATATGCACGTATGTGTTGGCTACTACTGCAAGTACCGTTCTAAAAATGGTAGCCACAGAACTGTCCTGCGCACGCTGTGCATAACCATGAAAGTAAAGCGAGAACATCTGCGAAAAGAAACTTCTGCCAGGGAATGAAATGCCATACCACAAATCTTGCATTTCGGTCTGCTGTGAGTCATATGCTTCTTGACACTTAAACCTATTAACTTGACACTTCCATTTTTTGGGGTTATTTTTACAATAAGTTTAACTGTGAAAATAACCACAGGGTTATACTGTGTGGTGAGGCTATTTCTTTTTCTTATCGCACCGGACTCTGGGACCCAAAATGGCCGTCAAGTGGTTCTCTGTCTCCTGCCTGAGAGGCCTTCATAGCGACTTGCTCAACTGCTGTTCTGTCATGGGATGTCAATGCAGTCCAACTATATGGGCAAACCACAGCAAGAGAAAACTAATGAACATCACAACTTTTCTGAGGTAAGTGAAAAGCAATTCTGTTAAAAACCTTGCAGCAGACTGAGGCATCCACCTTGGGCGCCAGAACACCAAGAGGTGTCTTGTCTGCCCCACTGCCTCCAATGAAGAAGGGGCGGCAGCTTCCCGTGAGTTCTCGTGCGCCCCGTGAGATCTTGCTGGTGTCATGGGAGTTCTACTCAGTATTGATCCACTTTTCAAAATAGACCAACAAGGAAAATATGGAATAAAAGCCCCCTGCGTGCTAACTGGATCTAAAGATCTGTTAAAACAAGATTTTGTGTCATATACCGGAGACTGACAGACTGATAAGATGAAGATGGGCAATTAGAATTATGAAATTGCAACCAACAAGCAAGAAAGCAGAATATAAACAAAAGATATTGCCTCTAGAAACCAGGACATGGGGAGTCCCCCGAAATTATTTGAATTTGGAATATACAATTGGTGTTAATGTATTTGATTTGATTTGATGTGATGTGGTTTGATTTGTTAATAATTGGAAGATTTTTTATTGGAAAATGAATTAAAAAATTATATATGTATACACACACACACACACACACACAATTTTTTTATTCATTTTCCAATAAAAAAATCTTCCAATTATGAACAAATCAAACCACATTACATCACATCAAATCAAATACATTATATATATCCCCATCCCCAGAGCAGATTCCAGCATATAGTTAGCAGAGTAAAACCTAAACACGTTGCAGGATTCCCAAAAAATAGACCAGAGGCAATTGTATTTCACGCAGCAGAGCTTTACTGCTACTGAAGGCAAATAAGCATATTGGTCACAAATCCAATACATTCAGGATTGGCACTGTCCATAAGAAATCCATTTGCAGCAGACTTAACTTAAACTTACCATAACCTATAAGAAGTCTAAACCTTAACACTCAACATACTATGTACAGAACACCAGAAGGAAGAGAGATAGAAAGAGAAAGTGAAACCCAGGCTCCTTCTGGCCTTATTATTATAGTCAGTATGACCTTGAAGAAGAGATAACAGGACCAGGTTAAACCAGCTGTACTCAGCTTCTCTGAAGGAATAACCCAAACATCATGAACCTTCTGCTTGCTTCTTTCACACAGAGAAGCCTCCCGAACCCTCTTGAATTAGTTAGAATAGGAAAGATCTCTACACATCAGATGAATACTTTCTGTACTAAGAAATGCAAACTGACAGCTGGAACCTGCCACACAACCCAGGTGTGGAAGGCTTCGGCGGGGATGGGACAGTGGCACGTGCTGCCCCTGGTCTGTGGACAAATTGAGGTATTTCCCGTTGGCAGAAAAGTAGGGCAGATTCAGACAGAGTCTCTGGGCGGGCAGGATTTCGCCCCCATATGTCTTCTGTTTTCGCCGCCACCCGCCACATTCCATAAAAACATACTCAATGGTATGTGACAGTCATACACAGGGCAGACCCGTTAAAATCCATCTGCTTAAATGAACCTTATTCTTTCTGTAAATGACTTCCTTGACAGGACTCACCCATGATCAGCACGTCCCACCCACCGGTATGTGGCCCAAGAACATCATCAGATGGGGAGATTGCCCACCTGACGTGTCCACCTTACATAAAGGCAATAGACAGACAGACAAGGATGTTTTGCATTCTTTTCTTGTGCCAATCTTCCATGATAAGACTGCTTAGCAAGAACATTCTTCTCTATATTAAAAAGTCCGCATGGCATCATGGCAATCACGAAAAGAAAACAAAGGTAGTTTTGAAGATCTGCCTCCTTGTTTGTTTTTCATCCTCCCTTCCACACAAAAAAAGCTCTGTATATTTTTCTGAAGGCAAAAGCAAAGAACAGGAAGAAAACTCAAAGGAAAAGCACCCCAAGGAGGCTTCGCTCTCCTTATAAAAACAAACAACAGCGGGGAAAAGAATACTACTAAACAGAATACAGGGGGAACGTTCTGGAAGGGCTGCAAACCTGTTGTCTTTCTAATAACTCCAAAGAATGAATACACATTATATAAGAATCAAATTTAATGCTACCAATGAAGTAAGAATGAACAGTTCCCTTGAGGCCAAATCCTTCTGGAAACATTAATTCAGCCACATTGGTTGAACTCAACATATCAGCGCTCAGAAGCAAAAACTTAGATTTTGGGGGATTTACTTAACAGCCTGTGCTTTGAAAGAGAGCCCAGATCAGGAACAGGAATGGGTTATGTCTGCCCTGACCCAGCCCTGTGTCCTTCACCATATGTCTTGTTTGTTTCCAGACGGGGGGAAAAGGAAAACACATCAAGTCATTTTCACCTGAGTGGCCAAACCATTTTAATGCATTTTACCTGTCTTCCGAATCAATCCGATGGCCACTGAACAAATAATTAAGAAGACTGGACGCGCTGGCACAAATTCTCCATCTGTGGTACCGGCAAGGCAACCATTGTGGGTTGGTTATGGGAAGTGTCAGATTCAGAGTCATGCAAAATTGTTATGTGGTGCAGAAATCCTTACTGCCATAGCTTTGACTACTTGACCTATGTGCATCACATTTCTTAGTAAGGTCCAAGGACAGGACGGCAACTAGCAGGCAACACAACAGTTAAGAGCTTCCCCTCTTCCTCATACATAAATGGGTGTGCCTTCTTTTGTCAAACTGTGCTGTCATGGCCACAACCAGGGTGAAGTTGTGATCCTGAGCGTGCTAACTTTGTTTCATTTTTTAAATTATTGTTATGGGCCCCAGTCTAGCCAAAAATGGTGGTGAATAAGTCCTACTGAAAGTAAAAGCATGTATATCACAGCTTAACTTGTTCCATTGGGTTTCCAATGGGACTCTTGGTATAACTACATTAAGGCAGCCTAAAGAATGTTTAAGGGACACGGGTGGCGCTGTGGTCTAAACCACTGAGCCTCTTGGACTTGCTGATCAGAAGGTCGGCTTCCAGAACAGATTAAGTTTGAGAACCAAGGTACCACTGTAATTGCGCCTAGATTAGGGCATTCAGCCATACATTTGCTCTGCAGCGTTTTAAACACCGCAGAGTAACACATGAGTTAAACAGTGATGTGAGTTTGCTGGAAATTTTCGAATTGCAAAATTTGCCAAAAAGCCTTCCTGTGCAAATTTAGGGTAATTTACATTTATTTATTTCAGCCTTCATCAGAAGAGTGATATAATTTAGCATATATACTGCATTTGTGTTTAGTTAACAAAGCTAAAAACAACAACAACAGTGAAACGGTCAAACTTGTCTAATATTTATTTACAATTGGCATCCATTGGTTGTTACTATTGAACTTATAGAGCGGGAGATTTTAATGTATCTTTATATTTGTTGGAAGCCGCCCAGAGTGGCTGGGGAGACCCGGCCAGATGGGCGGGGTACAAATAATAAATTATTATTATTATTATTATTATTATTATTATTATTATTATTTCCCTAAAGAAATAAAAGTTCTGGGAAATTTTAGGCCCCGGGTCACGGGAGCAAGGTCCCTGGCTCCAAGCAGCTTACAGTCCAAAGGAGCATAGGACTGGAGCTAATTTGACTCAGCTAATTTGATCTGCAAAAAGAAAGGAATGATTTACAACAGCAATTGGCTGTGTGGGGGGGAGGAGTGGAAAGGAAATCTGTATAAACTGTGGGGATTCGTTATGCAATTCAACACCATTATTTTTTAGCAGCAGGCACAGAGCAGAACAGAATCGCAGAGAGCAAATTGTGAAACAAACCTGTACTGCCATGTCTTATAAATACTTTTTGGGTCATGTTTTAAATGCATCAGTTCAATTAAGCAGCAACGTAAAAATCACAACACTTTTTAGACAGCACTGTTTGTTCCTTCACACAAAGCTTTGGGTTGGCATGAAGTATAGGTCAGTGTTTCCCAACCAGTGTGCCTCCAGATGTTTTGGGACTACAATTCCCATCATCCCTGACCACTGGTATTGCTAGTGAGGGATGATGGGAGTTGTAGTCCCAAAACATCTGGAGGCACACTGGTTGGGAAACACTGGTATAGGTCACTTTGACCTTTATGCTAATAACTGGGTATCAGAAATCGACAGCATTTTTGTACCAAATAACTTGCCTCTCTCCTCTGTTCACAAACCCAGGTGCAGATCTTTCAATACATGCACTTCAAATTTCATATCAAGTTGTGCAAGAGCATGCCTGCGTGGGGATTAATGGAAGCTCTACTTGCACAACAGTCTCATTGGTGTTACATGGATTTTAACTCCTGCCCAGACTAATAAGAGCTTTTCCCCACCCAATCAAAATGAAATACAGTGTGAAGAGTCATTATGACAAGCTGATGATAAAAAGAGGCACATATGAAAAGTAGACAAAAAGAATTTTCATATCCCAAGACTCTGCTGCCGTAACTATTAAGAGTCATGCTTACAAATGTGTGTTTCATGCATAAAGTGATATGGCAAGACAGGGAGGGGGAAAGAAAACTGAGAACTGATCACAGATGCATCATAGAAGGGTGTTGATAGCCTTGATCCCAGGTTCTGCTAGGAGGGACAGGTACTGAGTCTATTCTTTCACACTCAAAAACACAAACTCAGAAGGTCCTGCAGATCTGGTTACTAGAGCTTCAAGTTTCAAGGTGCACAGTCCAGTTTTGCTTGAGAAACTGAGAAACGAAACGGCACAGCAAAAACACTCAGGGGCCCAGGTCACACGTAAACTGCAAATATGTGGCCTACCAGAACGGAGGCCATGGCTGCTTTGCTCCTCCTTTAGCTCTTCTGCTGCTGTGCTGACCTAACCCATGGTTTGGCTTTGGCTGCTGTCCAAATCTAGGCTAGCTCTCCCAGTCAAATAATGAGCTGTAAAAACGCAGGACAACCTTTGGTTGCAGCAAACCTTGTGGTTTGTGATGGCTGAGCCCAGCTCAGCAGCAGAATGACTTGAAGAAGAGCAAAGTGATCATTATCTCTTCTCCAAGAGAGCCTGCATGTTTCCTCATTTCTGCTATGCCATGAACTGGTTTAGCTTTATGTGCAAACGAAGCCATTCTCACTCACCTATATAATTCACATTGCCTTTCTACTATATACAGTGGTACCTCGGGTTACAGACACTTCAGGTTACAGACACTTCAGTTTACAAACTCCGCTAACCCAGAAATAGTACCTCGGGTTAAGAACTTTGCTTCAGGATGAGAACAGAAATTGTGCGGCAGCAGCGGGAGGCCCTATTAGCTAAAGTGGTACCTCAGGTTAAGAACAGTTTCAGATTAAGAACAGACCTCCAGAACAATTTAAGTTCTTAACCCAAGGTACCACTCTCCAGTGGTACCTTGGTACTCAAACGCCTTGCAACTCAAACTCAAATGCCGAAAACGTGGAAGTGTTCCAGTTTTCGAAAGCCAAACATCCGATGCGGCTGTCGGCTATTACCAGTATTTCTGGGGCGCCTGCACTAATCAGAAACTGCGCCTTGGTTTTCGAACATTTTGGAAGTCAGGCGGACTTCCAGAATGGATTAAGTTTGGCTCTTTTGTTTTTGCTATTTATTTTGCGTTTTTGTTTTTGAGGCTTTTTCGGTTACCAGTAATTTGTTTTTGTGACTGTGTGGAACCCAGTTCAGCTACTGATTGATTGATTGTGTGACTGCAGAAATGGATAAAAGCCCCCCATCCAAACAATGACTATCATCAGTGCAGGTAAGGGAAAAAATAATTTTAATTTTTATCACCTACAATACTGTTTTATTTATTTTATAGTACAGTACATGACCTGGAAGCTGTACACCGGCTCCCTCGGCCAATAATGCGAGATGAGCGCCACAACCCCAGAGTCGGTCACGACTGGACCTAATGGTCAAGGGTCCCTTTACCTTTACATTGATTGTTTTCATTTTATGGATCAATGGTCTCGTTAGATAGTAAAACTCATGTTAAATTGCTGTTTTAGGGGTTGTTTTTAAAAGTCTGGACCGGATTAATCCCTTTTGCATTACTTATATGGGAAAGCGCGCCTTGGTTTTGGAACGGACTTCCAGAACGGATTAAGTTTGAGAACCAAGATACCACTGCACATATGACAGAAACTTGAATTCCAACTGGTCCATAATCAAACACATGCAACCAGAGCTTGCCTTGGTGCAAGTTGGGCTCTTTAGGCTTTTCTTTGCAAACAGCAGGACTTTGATAGAAGACAAAACAGCTGCATTATGCATGGCCATTCAGTGCACTGTAGTTGGCAAAGTGCTTATCAATTACCTGGGTTTTGCAGCCACAAATAAGGAGGTTATCAAATAAGGAACGCCTCACAGCTATGATGTCACAAATGACAGAGTCTGACAGTCCTGGGAGTCAGAAAGTACAGACCGCAGTTCATGGAGCTCCCTGAGCTTTTGCTCATTATTATTTATTAAAGCTTTCAAACAGAGAGGCTGGATTCAGCATTCAAGAACAAACAACTAAGAAGAGATTCACCAAAAGGGTATGAGCAACAGCAGTGCCACAGGGAACAATTACACACACAGAGAGACACTCATTGAATGCAAATATTCTCAGGGTGCCTTATACAATATATGTATCACAAGATAGTTACAAAATTAAAAAGCATAAAAGAGTGAATAAAAACCTTGTGGTAATAAAATCATCTGTGGTGAAGAAGAAGAGTTTGGATCTGATATCCCGCTTTATCACTACCCGAAGGAGTCTCAAAGCGGCTAACATTCTCCCCCACAACAAACACTCTGTGAGGTGAGTGGGGCTGAGAGACTTCAAAGAAGTGTGACTAGCCCAAGGTCACCCAGCAGCTGCATGTGGAGGAGCAGAGAATCGAACCCGGTTCCCCAGATTATGAGTCTACCACTCTTAACAAGTAAGCTGTGGTGTAACAATTAAGCTGAGAAAAAAGAAATGTTTTCACCTGTTGCCAAAAAAGGTAGCAAAGTAGGCACCAGGTGAGCTTCCCTGGGGATAGAATTTCATGAACAGGGTGTCACCATTGATAACGCTTTCTCCCACTGCCACCCACCTCAATTCTAATGGTGGTGGCGCCTGGAGGACAACGTCAGATGATGATCTAGTGTGGCCTTCCCCAACCCTGGATGCCCAGATGTTGTCTGAGCACAATTCCCATCATCCCTGACCATACTGGTTTGGGCTGATAGGAGTTACAGTCCAACAACACCTGGGATTCAAGGTTGGGAAACGATGATCTGAGGTGTGGACAGGCTGATATGGAGCACATGTTCCTTCAGGAGGCAGGTGTTTCTTCAGGTACCCGAGCCACATAGGGCTTTAAAAAGGTAAGCAAAGGTGCTCAAATTGTGCTCAAAATGAACCAGTAACCAACGTGCTTTTGGCCGGGCTGGCCTTCAGTACCGACTAACAATAAATAAAATATATACAGTCAATCATGGGGCGCAGGTGGCGCTGTGGGTTAAACCACAGAGCCTAGGGCTTGCCGATCAGAAGGTTGGCGGTTCAAATCCCCGCGACGTGGTGAGCTCCCGTTGCTCGGTCACTGCTCCTGCCAACCTAGCAGTTCAAAAGCACGTCATAGTGCAAGTAGATAAATAGGTACCGCTGCAACGGGAAGGTAAACAGCGTTTCCGTGCACTGCTCTGGTTCGCCAGAAGCGGCTTAGTCATGCTGGCCACATGACCTGGAATCTGTATGCTGGCTCCCTCGGCCAATAAAGCGAGATGAGCGCCGCAACTCCAGAGTCGGTCACGACTGGACCTAATGGTCAGGGGTCCCTTTACCTATACAGTCAATAGGCCGGCAGGACGACGTGGCTGGGGCTGCATTGTTCTCCTGCCTTCCCAACAATACACATCACTGCTGTTAACCAAAAGGTCAAGGAAGGTAGTAGGAGCTCAGTGTAGGAGCATTGGAGGACTGGTTCTGTTGCTGAGTCCGCACCATGAAAAGCTCCTGCTACCTTGACCTTCTCCATCTCAGTAAGAGGCAGAGACATGTGGAGAACAGAGCAGCCTTGGCTGCTACTGTGCACAGTGCCATCCTTTACCAGTCCAATTTGCGTAGTGTAGGGGAGAAACAGAAGACTCCTTGATTCGTATCTTGCTAACACTTCCCCCCCTCAAATCCCTCTTCTCGGAATTATGAATCCAGATGTTGTCATATAGAAGCTGCTATCTGCGAACACCTGTTTCTACGGCAAGGTCAAGACATATCTAAAGAGTCAGGAAATGGAGGATTTGTGTTTTGAATTGCACCACGCTTAAATTTCGTAATCATGTTTTTTGCATGAGAAACCAGGCTGCGCACTTCGTCTTTTGAATAGGTGTAACAGTTGTTTTTTTTACAAATGCAAGTAGCGAAATTAATAATGAACTAGCTTCAAACCACCACATAAAATTTGAGAAGTTTTTAAATTTGTGCCTTCCAACTTTTGAAGTCTTCTCCACCCCCAAAACTCAGGTCACTACTTTTCCTAGTATCAGAAAGTAGAAGCAAGGAGTCTTTGGGATAAAAAAGCACCACACCAGCACTTCTTAGCATATTAGAAAGACTTATATTTCCCTTTTACATTAATTAGCTGGCCTAATTATAGTAATCACATGAAATGTCACATTTTTAAAAAACCCCAAACCATTGGCATGCCTTATTACCACATGCAACAAGCCGTGTTTTTCCTCACACTAGTTGCAAACAAACCAGCTTCCCACATGAACAGGGCTATGACACCAACCCGGCCTAGCAAAACAAAGACCAGCTCAATCCAGACTGCAATTTCTCCCAGCACTTGTTGCTAGGAAACCTTTCATCCGCTGGCTCATTTGTCGATTATCATTTATTAGGCAGATGTTTAAATCATTTTAAAACACAGGCTTCATTTTAGCTTTGTTCACAAAGAGAGACAGAGAGAGAGAGAGCGAGCACAAACTTTTACCAGTTTATTACCCATCAGTTGCAGGTTCACCCTGAGGGCAGATTTTGAAATAAATGTTTGTATTGTAGCTTCTGTAGGAACCAAAAGAACCCTTTTGGTGAGCTGCTTGTTCTGAACACCTCACAGCATGTGTAAGGTATTTGTCATAATAAACCATTTCTTCCATGACTGAACTAAGCTAATGTTATATATTGCTCAAGAAAGGAAAGGGGGGAACCTTAAGTATTTATGGCATTCTGCTATTAAGCTTTTTAGCTTGAACTCATTTTTAAAAATTAAAATAAAACCAGTTATTTTTAGCTCCGATATTGCTTAAAAGATTAGCAGCCTGCCCTCAGCATCACGGCAAATTGACTGCTAACCATTACGCTGTTGCACTTACAATGACCCCCATTTTCAAGATTTCCAGCATGCCCTTGACAGGATTGGAGGCCATTTGTTGATGTGGCTTGACACCGCATTTTTAAAAGCAAAAGGTGGCAATGCCAAGCTAAGCTTAGCCAGGGGGATCCAGCTACTCACACTTTAAAAGCTATCTGCTTAAACTAAATGCAAGCTATCAATCCAGTGCCCTAATATTTTGTTCCATTCATTCAAGTTCCTGTGCAGAGATCATCCAGAGGAAGCTTAGTTCAGCACGTAAGTCCGTTCCAAAACCAAAGCGTTCCAAAACCAAGGCGAGCTTTCCCATAGAAAGCAATGCAAAATGGATTAATCCATTCCAAACTTTTAAAAACAACCCCTAAAACAGCAATTTAACATGAATTTTACTATCTAACGAGACCATTGATCCATAAAATGAAAGCAATAAACCAGGGGTCAGCAAGGTTTATCTTGCCTGGGCTGGATCGGTCCCACAGAGATCCCTCCGTGGGCCAGATTGCCTGCCCACCCATGATCTTCGGCATCTGTTTCTGAGCAGACGCGATTTTCGGCGCCACAGAAGTGAGTCCCCGCGCCACACTGCGCCAGTTTAGCGCAGCGCACAAGCAGGCGGCTCGGGGGGCGGTCAAACGACCTCCACGGGCCACTTCCGGCCCATGGGCCTTAGGTTGCTGACCCCTGCAATAAACAATGTACTGCAGTCACACAATCAGTCAGTCAGTAGCTGAACTGGGTTCCACACAGTCACAAAAACGAAACAAAAAAGCCACAAAAACGCAAAATCAATAGCAAAAACAGACAAGACCTCAGGGTAACACTCAAATTGGAAGCATAACACTCAAAACGGAGCACGTTCGACTTCCGGAAAAAGTTCACTCACTTCCGGGCTTGCAGTATTTGGGTTCCAAGTTGTTTGAGTACCAAGGCGTTTGAGAACCAAGGTACCACTGTACTGCCCAAGGCTGCCAGACAGAGGCATCGCGTGGCGGATGCCGTGGCCCCGGGTGCAATTTTGAGAGGTGGCAGAAACAGGCACCCCCACAGCTGGCACCTTCCTCAAAACCTGGCTCCGCGTCAGAAGTGGCTGCGGCGCTTGTGCCTGCCGCAGCTCTGCCCCCTGGTCAGGCCTGACCCGGGGGGAGGAGAGCAGGCGAGTGGGTGGCAGCAGTGCCGCCCACCCTCCTTTGCTGCGCCACACCTCGCGCCCGGCAGCTCCGCCTCCACTGCTGGGTCAGGCCTGTCCCGGCGGCAGAGAGTGGGCAGCAGCTTCCTTGCCCCTCTCCTAACCCTGAGCTGTGACACGTGGAGGGTGCCCTCTGCATCCCATAACCCTCGGGGGTGCGCCCCACACGCCCTCCCCGGGTAGCGCAGGCATACGATCTGCCGCTGTTGCCAGAGACCAAAATAGCACCTTCTGCACCTTCTAGCCCTGAACAGCAGCCCTTCAAGTATACCCAGGCAATTATAGCCACTTAGCCAGCAAAGAAACTCCCATTGTATCAGTAAGAGAATTTTCATTTTATTATTTTATTTTATTTTTTTAAGAAAAAGAACTCTTCAGGGGACTCGGAAAAAGTATCTCACAACAAGAAGACAGAATTATTCCTGCTGCTAAGCTCCTGGCTTCATTCACACTTCCTTCAAGCTAACAGAAGCTTGTCTCACTTTTACAGAGGAGAAAGTGACTCATTTCTAAGTGGGGAGTTCACCTCAAGGAATAAATCCATCCCCACATGCCCACTGCTACTATTGTTATCAGGGATGTGTGGGAAGTTTTGCAGTGGAAAACTAGGGTGATTCTCATCAGAAAAAAATCTGATACCCAGAAAGTGATCTAATTTAGCCTTCTTTGGGGGGGGGGGTTTACTTGCATTGAGTAGACAAAGCTAGACACTTCGAAACTGCCACGCTTTGACTAACACTGTATTTGCAATTGGCAAGAAATCATTGTTACTAAAATGATATTTTGATGTGGATAAATAAGGCATCTGAAATGTTTCCATTGTACATCACTGTTGTTATTTGTATAGCACTTGCAATAGAGGCTAACTGCTGGCAAATGAAGTAATGAGGAGACACAAAGAGGGAAGTTTGGACAGAGAAGAAAGGCAGGAAGATTGGACTCTGCAAAGGTAATCTGTAATTAATAAAACACAGCACCTTTATTAAAACAAACAATTGCCATTCCAAATTGGCAAGAATATCATTTTTGTTGCTTTTTTTAAAACACACACACGGAGAGAGGAGGTGGGAATCCTATAAAGAAGAATCAGACGTGAAAACATCAAGTCACAGGAAGTTTTTAAAGGAGAGACTGTAAAGAACTGTATGAAGCCTACAGCAGAAAAGAAAGAATCTAAGACACAAGGAGAAGTGAAATAACAGCAAAAGATGACCAAGGAAGTGTCAAAAGGAAAGCCAAGCAGAAGAAGAACAAGAGGAACAAAAGGGATCACTTTACTTGCAACACGGACATTTGAATTTAATAATTGTATTATAAAAATACCGGATTGTTGCATCAAGCACTTAATATTTTCCCTAGTGAGAAACTAGTTTTGCTCGACAGCCACTTTTTTTTTTTTTTGGTAAAGGGCTCGCTGCCATGGCAAAAGAACTAGGCCGCAAGTACCAACTCTAGCCAACTCTGGCATCTGGACTGGCAGAACTCCTTTGAAGACCACATTTGACCAAGAGGCTGCCAGTCGCTAACTGCTAACTTAAATGCACAGTTAATAATGTGCAGGCACGCTGCATTCTATGTGCAATTTATCCAACTGTATGGGATAACCATATTAGCCTGATGATCTCCTTTATTTACTTCCACTGAGAGCCAAAGTTATGCAAGTACAAAAGAATCTTCGCTACATAATTCTTAGGCAGTTTAGTAAACCTCTGGATTCATTCAGTCTGTCTGCCACACCTCTTCGTTTCAATTTGTTCTGCTAGGTAACCAGCTACTTAACAGCTTACAATGCAACAATCATTTTCAGGGAAACAACATATTCAGTGCAGCCTGAAAATTTTAAGAGATTCCTGGGTATCTGGTATGCAAGGACTTAAAGCAAACCACCTAATATTTTGAAAAGTTGCCATAACTACCTGTGTGCCACTGAACTCTTCAGAAGTTAGAATATAATACTACACTATAGTGAAATTTTATTAGTATGCATATCAAAAAGAATTGCTCAGTGGTTGATACTTAAGTATATAAAGTACAGCCTGCATTTCCACTGCCCAAACAGACTCGAATGCAGAACACAAATTACTTCCAGAATTATAAGCAACCAAACCAGGGTGGATTTGATTTAAATCAAATTGATTTAAATCACGATTTAAATCACGATTTAAATCACTAGTCAGTAAGGCTTGATTTAAATCACTAGTCAGTAAGGCTTGATTTAAATATTTTCTTTACAGAAAGACTCCTTCTTGCTGGTATAATATTAATATTTACAACCATATGAAGGTTTCATTTTTGGAATAATAACTTTTCAGAGTGGTTTTTACAGTTATATCAAAAATTACTGATTTTGGTTATACTACTAGAAATACATAGACAGATAATTATGAAATTATGGTGAGGTTTAATAAGTTAACTGTTTATATTTGGACAACTTTTCTGCTGTACTTTATTGGAAGGAGAAAAATAATCATTTCCTTAATAACCATTTAAACAATTTATTTAACTAAAACAATAACATGATAGCATATGTATCCATGTTTGTTAACTGATGTGATTAAACATTTTTTTAAAAAAACTTAGACTGAGTTTTTTAAACTTAAAACAAATCCTTATTTCCTGATGAATAGCCTTTGGACTACAATGTAACTTAAATAGAAAACTATATTTAGAAAGATTTTTCCTCCAAAAGCATTTTATTTTAAAAATCCAATTTAAATCAAAAAAATCCGATTTAAATCAAAAAAATCCGATTTAAATCAAAAAAATCCGATTTTTTTGATTTTTTTAAAAAAATCATTGATTTTTATCCACCCTGAACCAAACACGAGCCTACATAATGGCAATTCTCTCTGCATTTGTGGGCAGATGCCAAAAGTTAGAATAAGCAGAGTGAATTTGTTTAATCATAACCACTGTAAGCTGCTCATCTTTGTAGGAGAATGCCATTGATTTGTAGCTGGAATTCCACTGCGTGAACTGATGGAAACATTTGCTCAGATAAGCTGGTTAGATGTAATTCACCCCAGATGTCTAACGAGGCTACCAGTCTTTATTAGATGAGATTTCCAAACAAAAAGCGAGAAGGACGAGGACGATCATGCTATGTACATATTAAATTCAGATTATATACGAGCATTTGTCTCCAAACTACTCAGACACCCTGTTCCCCAATTCTAAGTATTTATCTATCATCCTAAGTCACTATTTTGCAACCATCTTCAGTCGGTGCATCTTCAGATTCTAGTAAAGATAAATGAATTCCACAAGTTCTGCCTACCCTGGGTTTATGAAACAAATCAACTTCAAGCTGTGGTTTATGAAGCTGGCTTGTTTCAATATACAGTTGTACCTTGGAAGTCGAACAGCCTATTTCTCGAACGTTTTCGCTCCCGAACGATCGAAACCTGGAAGTGACTGTTCCGGTTTTCGAACGTTCTTTTGGAAGCCTCCGACGGGTCTTCCACAGCTTCCGATTGGCTGCAGGAGCTTCCTGCAACCAATCAGAAGCCACACTTTTGGTTTCTGAACATTCTGGAGGTCGAACGGACTTCCGGAACGGATTTTGTTTGAGTTTCAAGGTACGACTGTACCACAGTTAAAATTGACTATAGGAACTGGGCATGATGCTATCTGCAGTTAATTGAAATCAGACGCGAAAGCTTTCAATGCCGTCCTCACAGCTGCACCAGAGGATTGTACAGAAGTCTGAGGCTTAGTCATTTAATTAATCAGTTTGTGGCTGCATCTGTAACCCAATTTGCAGGCAGCAATGTGGGCGGACGCTTGAAAAGCCACTAGCAGCAGCTCTGCGCAACAAACTGTGTGTGTGTGTGTGAAGTACCTCTCCCCAAACATCACACACAGATCCAAATGTTGAAACTAGCAGCGGCTTTGGCAGGTTTAAAAAGCATATAACCATAGCTGTCAACTTTCAGATTTGAAAATAAGGGATGCCGCGAGGGCGGTGCAATGGCACCAAGTAGCCTCGCCGCCCTGCGCTCCAGAGGCTGCGCGCGAACGGGTGAGCGAAAGAGCGAGCGCGTAGACGGCAGGCAGGCTGTCTGTCTGGTTGGGCGTGAGGGTCTGGCTGCACAAGGCATGCAAGCTCCGCCCCCAGTCGGTCTCAGACTCCTTATTGGCAGCCGAGCAACGCAGCTGAGGAGCCTCCCTGGCCGGCAGGGAGGGAGAGGAGCTGCTTCCTTTGAAATCCGGGAAATTTAAGGGATATCAACAATCCGGGATAGCAGCGGGAAATGGCATTGGAATAAGGGAGTTTCCCGCTCAAAAAAAGGGAGAGTTGACAGCTATGCATATAACCCACTTGGAAAGCAGCTTTACAGAAACAGCTGTCCATGAGGTTCTGCCCCGATGCAGTCCATCTGAAAATATAAACTGGACCTGAGCCAGGTTCATTGAAATTAATGGAGAGATGTTTTGCTGACCTCCCAGCATTGTTCTCAGCTCAAGGGAATAAATCTGTGCGCCGCAGTCCACTGATTATATATTAGCACTGATTACATTTATTCAATGCCTTGGAAAAGGAATACACCAAAATAGATATCAAAGTGAACATAAACACTTTAAAACATTTTATCTTTTTTTTAAATTGTAGTTTTAAAAGACCTAACACTAGAAAAGATGACAGACACCAGCAGCCTAGGTGTCCAAAGATATCTGGGTGACGATGGGGTCATTTTGCAATAATGGGGTCAGTGGTATAGCCATCCAACACAAGGTCATTTTCCTTTCTCCGAACGTAGAGTTTATTGATTGTAATTAAGCACAGCCTCCTGCAGCAAGAGTAGCTCATGTGGCGTCTGGGTCAAAGAGTTTATGGAATTCGTTGCATATGCACAGTCCAATTCTACCCTTCAAATAGCAGGCACCAAAATATTGCTTTCTATACTGCTCCCACCACAACCCACACACCCACCCCTCTCCAGTTGCAGGAGCATATAAATTGTGTGTTTCTCAACTGAGGTTAAAATAAATATTCTTATTACAGAAAGGTTACGCACTAATGTAGGCACTTAACTAATTTTAGGGCTGAACAAGACATAGCATAAGCAGTGGTGGCAGGTGAAACAGTTTTGGTGCGCCACAATTAGCACCATCTATTGCACACAGTTGCTGAGTGGGCACTTAGCCCTGCGCAGGCTGCTGATATCAGCAGGGCAGCTATCCATTCAGCAACCATGAACTGCTATGTTGTCGGCTGCTGTGCTTTGCACATCCACGGCCACCTACTGATGCCGAAAGCTAAGAGCGGGAATACACTCTCCCCACACATCAGCTACTGGTGAGCCACTTCTGTGAGCAGGATCTCAGCTTGCTTTGTTGCCGTTTTTACTAGTTATTATCCCCAGGCAGCCACTTTGAAGAATGGGGAGGTGCCACTCTGGCAATCCTTTCCCCAGTTGAAATTGCCCCAAGCTTTTTACGAGCTCCGCAAGGGGGGAAAGACAGGTTTCTCCCTCTGTAACTAACCACCTCGGCAAGGGGAAACAGTAAAAGCCACTCTAACTAACTTTGGGGAGGGATTTTGGAATGGGAAAAGGACAAAGAACAAAAGACTAATTATGCTCTTCCCAAGTACAAACTTTCTCTATCTCAATGGAATCACTAATTAGTTTAATCCACATAGAAAATCCTGAATGTACATCTCCTGTGTCCCATATGTGTCTTAATCCTGTCATACTTACTTGGAAGAAATTCCCATTTGCCACATCTGCACCGAACACTAAGCCATGGTTAGTTACCCAGGGCAGCCTTGGGCATTCAAACTATGGCTTGCTTTTCTGCAACAAACCACAATTTGAAATAGTGATTGGTTGTTGACTTACATATTTGCTTTAACTATGGTTTGTCATTACATCAAAGCTGAGAATCCCGGCTTAATTCTGGTTTGCTCTGGTACATGAGGTAAATGTGACTAGAAATCTCCTCAGGCTTTCTTACCCAGCTTTTGCTGGTGCTTTCCCACAAGCAGTCCTCTCTTCTCTTTCTGCCTACCGATAAACTACTTTCTCCACTTCTTCCTGACCAGCTCACATCACACCAACCCACCTACCGGTAAGCTTTGTGGCTGCTTTGTGGAAGAAAAATTTAAAGGGACATCTTTTTAATTAACTAACATCTATTCAGTACTGCATGTGGAAAGTGCAGAATGCATTTAACATGGGTTAGCACTCCAGAGTAGTGTGCTGCATAGCAAAACAATGGGAATTTTATGTGGGGTGTTAAATAGGTCATGACCCGTTCTTGCTTACTAGGCGGTCTCTTGGAAATAATTTGGTAAAACTGGTTTTTCTGGAGGCTTGGAGCTAATTGGTGGTGAATATCCCTCAAGGCTGGTGAGGGATGTTTTGAGAGTCCATGGGGGAAATTATGGTTATTAGGCCTGGGCGATATATCAATATATCACACAGGACCGGTATGAGAAGCAGACTTCAATGTTGTTTTCACTCAGCAGTAAGGTAAAAGGTAAAGGAACCCTGGTTAGTCAAGTCCAGTCAAATACTACTATGGGGTGTGGCGCTCATCTCACTTTTCAGGCCAAGGGAGCCAGTGTTTGTCCGCAGACAGATTTCCGGGTCACGTGGCCAGCATAACTAAACCACTTCTGGTGCAAGGAACATCGTGACGGAAGCCAGAGCGCACGGAAATGGCATTTACCTTCCCACCACGGAGGTACCTATTTATCTAGTTGCCCTGGTGTGCTTTTGAACTGCTAGGTTGGTAGGAGCTGGGACAGAGCAACGGGAGCTCACTCCGTCACGGGTATTCGAACTGCCAATCTTCTGACTGGGAAGCCCAAGAGGCTTGGTGGTTACTTTAGACCACAGCTGCCTCCACCTGTGCCCCGAATAAACAAGCACACAATCACTGATAGGTCCACTCGCCATTGTGAGGCTCAGAGCAATGAAGATGATGCCTCCCCAGCTGTTGCCATTGGCTGTGGGTTTCTTGTGATGTCACAAAAGCACTTGGCAACTGAGTGGTAAAGGCAGGCCAAGGGGAAAGCCCTTTTCTGTTTCCAGCAGGACACACCTGGCAATGGATGTGACATTCAGCACTGCCCAGGTTTCTTCCACTTGGAGGAGGCAAACTGGTGAATGGAAGGAGGCAATCCTCTGGCAGTGGGATGCTAGGGAGCGATAATAAGGCAAGTTTGCTTGCTCAAAGGCTGCTGGTATCCATGGTTGGAAGCTGGCAGACATCTCATGATGGACCTAAGAGAAGCTGGCAGATGTTGGTGAAAACATTATCTGGAGAGCTCACCTCAGACTGCAGCAAGCAGATGAAGGGTAAAGGTAAAGGTAAAGGACCCCTGGGCGGTAAAGTCCAGTCAAAGGCGACTGTGGGGTTGCAGTGCTCATCTTGCTTCAGGCTGAGGAAGCTGGGGTTAGTCCACAGACAGTTTTCTGGGTCATGTGGCCAGCATGAGTAAACCACTTCTGGCGCAATGGGACACCGTGACGGAAACCAGAACACATGGAAATGCCGTTTACCTTCCCACTACAGCAGTACCTATTTATCTACATGCACTGGCATGCTTTTGAACTGCTAGGTTGGCAGGAGCTGGGACAGATCAACAGGAGCTCACCCTGTTGCGGGGATTCGAACCGCCAACCTTCTGATCGGCAAGCCCAAGAAGCTCAGTGGTTTAGACCACAGCGCCCCCTGTGCATTTATGTGGTCCCTGTTCTTCCTTGCAAATTTGGCATCATGGCTTTGCCTGCCTTGCACCTGAAGCAGAGTTTGAAATTAGC
Organism: Darevskia nairensis; assembly: GCA_034642065.1. Taxonomy (NCBI): domain Eukaryota; kingdom Metazoa; phylum Chordata; class Lepidosauria; order Squamata; family Lacertidae; genus Darevskia; species Darevskia nairensis. The sequence continues at coordinate 322,374 of JAWWNI010000992.1, forward strand.
CAGGCACCAGGCGCATTTTGCACCTGGCTTTTAACCACTTGTGACCAAGTGAGGATTCCTGGGCGCCAGGATGGCACCTGACATCTCCACCATCTGGGGATCAGTGGATCTGGACAGTTTTCACACACTAACAAACCATCTTGTAGAATTCTATCTGTTATATTTCATTTGCACAATCGTAATGAATTTCTGGAACCATAATGCTTTTTCTGCATAGTCTCAGCAGGAGCAGTCACCATTAAGCAAAAGAGGTAGGAATAGGCCTATATAGATTCGGACTGTCCCTGAATCAAGTGACCGTTCTTCTTTAAGTTCTCAAAGTTCTTAACCTAGGCTCAAGGATGTCATCTGAACTAGCCAGATGTTTAACTGAGAATCAATCACAGTCAGTCCATCATTTGAAAAATAAGACTTTAGAGCCATCTTACCCCAAAAATGCCAACTAGACATTCCATTTTGGTGACTACAACCTTGGTTTAAGGAGCCATTTGGCTCATATATCTGCATTTCTTGTATACCTGCATTTCTAACATTGAGAAGGACAGGACATGGTTTGGACTTTTCCATGCAAAGAGCAAAACTAGAAGGTCCGAGAGGTCTAAGTAGCCCCATGGGCTGAAGGTTCCCCACAAACAATAAACTCATTAGCCACCAACCTTTTCAGAATTGGGATCCAGTCTTTAACTCGAACATGCACTATAGGACCCACTCCTGAATGATTTGTTACCATACATTTGTATGGCAGCAGTAGCACTGCCAAACAGTGAAACCCATCCCAGAGCTGAAAACCGATGATCTAATTTGCCATCAACTCCTGCTTCCTTGGAGGCGGAGAAGACAATACAAGTCACTTCCTCCCAATAATTCCATCCTCTCCACGGATGGAATGTTCCTGAGTGAATCGTCTGCGGCACATCAAACACCGCCAGATCAGAAATTGAAGTTTAAAGGCAATGCACATAACAGAAGTAAGGAAAAGGAGTAAGTAGATTCACTGTGCTCTTGCTGGCACTTGCAATCAGCAAATGCACAAAACTGCAAGTAGTACATTCCAACACACACCACACAGCTCCCAGGCTTTTCAGCAGAAATTCAAAACAATTGGGAAAACAGAGAAGCTGTTCCCTGGCAAATTATCCAGGGATAAGCAGCCAAAAATAAATCTGTCAGAATGCATTATCTCCTTTCACACTGTACAACCCATGTGCATCGGTGCAATGGAAGAAAGGGGCTCCACTCGTCCCAATTTTGCATTCTAAGCCACAAGTCACTCATGGTCGTCACTCTGCATGCGAAATAAAAAAAATTCCTTCCAGTAGCACCTTAGAGACCAACTAAGTTTGTTCTTGGTATGAGCTTTCGTGTGCATTTTTTTATTTTGTTTTGACTATGACAGACCAACACGGCTATCTACCTGTAACTCTGCATGCGGTCCTTGTTCTCTTCCTCCCAATATACCTTCTTTATTTTATTTTTATTTTTTACGACTGTTCTATGGGCAGACACACATGCACAAATATGCTTTGCACTGGTCAGCTTTCACCACAGAGCCAAGACAAAACTGGAGTGGAGCACAGCGCATAGCTTCTGGGTTTATTTATTTGGCACATTACACAAAGGTTCCCGAGCGACCTACAGCATAACTAAAAGCATAAGCTGGTAAAAAATACATTATAATATCAGCACATTCACACAAGCACACATGCAATTGATAAATAACAGCCATAGGAAAAGCCAGCTGTTTGTAAAGCGTGGAACGGGGTACTCTGCTATATTTGGCTAGAGTTGCTCACCCTTTGCACAGTGGCGCTCAATCTATGACCAGCCTACAACACTGGAATCCCACTAAAGTTGTGCATCTTTCGCATTTGTCTGTGGATAGGAGCTAGAGTCACATTTCATGTTTCAGAAATGAAAGTCGTGAAATGTTTCTGCTGGGCATGCCTCGCTTTCTATTCCTGTTTTCCAGCAGCCTTCCAAAGAAACGAGAGAATGAAGAGCAAGACATAACGTTGCTTGGCTAAAGAAGCTACAAAGATAGCTTTCGGTTTTCCTTCTCCGGACACATGAACTAAAGCTATAAATAAATAAATATGGAGGAGGAAGATGGCAGAGGTTCTTAAGGTCAGGTTGTCCGAAGAGCCCGCTTCCTGCAAGCAGCAAAACATTAAGGATATTGATTTTGTTTAATTAAAGCAAATTAACAGTTAAGTGATAGCGAAAGTTAATTGCTCCTTAAAAGCCATTCATATTTCTCTCGATTTAAATGAAAGCAGCCTTTGTAAGAACAAGGAAGATTAATTTTCCACCCTTGACAAAAGCATTACCAGAATAAGAGAAAGGCAGAACAGAAATTCAATTCATTCCGTCTTTTTTTGGTACATTAATAATTTCCTTTGACATTTCCTGCTGCTGCTTTTCCACATATACTTGCATTTTCAGAATTATATAGACGTCTCCCCCCATTAAAAAAGCACTCATGCAGCTCTATTATCCGAGCAAAATACAACAGCACTTTCAAGAAGATATACCTGCCCTACACACACACCTTAAAAGGTAAGGGGAATCTGCTTCAGAAAAGGAACCTTAAATTCTTCCTATTTTTCTTCAGGGGAAGCATGCAAGTTGATTCCTAAAGGGAGTCAGCCACCTTGCTCTTCCTAAGCATACTTGAAGCCCAGTGGTACACTATTTGAAGGAGCACAAAGAAATTCAGGAGGAACTGTAGTGCTGTGCAGTTTGAATTCCAGTTCTATACACAGCGGGTGGCGCTGTGGTGTAAACCACAAAGCCTAGGGCAGTGTTTCCCAACCAGTGTGCCTCCAGATGTTTTGGGACTACAATTCCCATCATCCCTGACCACTGGTATTGCTAGCGAGGGATGATGGGAGTTGTAGTCCCAAAACATCTGGAGGCACACTGGTTGGGAAACACTGGCCTAGGGCTTGCCGATCAGAAGGTCGGCGGTTCGAATCCCCGCGACGGGGTGAGCTCCTGTTGCTCGGTCCCAGCTCCTGCCAACCTAGCAGTTCGAAAGCACGTCAGAGTGCAAGTAGATAAATAGGTACCGCTCCAGTGGGAAGGTAAACAGTGTTTCTGTGCGTTGCTCTGGTTTGCCAGAAGCGGCTTAGTCATGCTGGTCACATGACCCGGAAGCTATCTGCGGACAAAAGCCGGCTCCCTCGGCCAATAGAGCGAGATGAGCACGCAACCCCAGAGTTGTCTGCGACTGGACCTAATGGTCAGGGGCACCTTTACCTTTACTTTTTATAGAAGGGGAGGAGTATCAGCAAAACATGCCCTATTTAGATGTTTGAACGCTAAATGCTTCAATCTTAAACTCACTTAACCAGAGAATAAACAATACGAAACATGATTGCTTCTATACAAGGGAATGGTTAATATCTGGGGTCTATAATAATCCCTTAAATTCTTTTTTTTAATGTAAATTCAAAACCTCCTGGAAGTACAGAAGTGAAAGTTGGGGTGGGGAGACAACATTTTACTCCCCCCCTATTTTTAAGTGGGAAAGACTCTGGAATTTTTTTATTAAAGAAATGTATGCCGTATTTTTCTTCTTCGGAATGGTGAGTTGAAGTACAGTTGTAAAATATACTGCCGCAGACAAATTACACTGCTGCAGAACTCCTAGCTAAAAACATTCGGAGGCACTAATGTCAATATTGATAATACCGAGGCCGCAGTTATCTGGATTACTGAACAGGCAACACCAGTGGGATCCAATTAGGAGCCTGCTAAGCACATCGCTCCCACAGAATAGGGGCAAGGAGCTTGTACAATACAAGCTCAGGGCCTCTTTCCTTCACATTTGCTTCCTATCCATACATGTGCTCAAATTGAATGCTTCAAAGTACACACAGCTGCTGAGCATCTTCTTTTTATTCATGGAAACCTTCCATTTATGATCAAACCATGTTGTTTAGTCATTTAGTCGTGTCCGACTCTTCGTGACCCCATGGACCAGAGCATGCCAGGCACTCCTGTCTTCCACTGCTTCCCGCAGTTTGGTCAAACTCATGTTGGTAGCTTCAAGAACACTGGCCAACCATCTCGTCCTCGGTCGTCCCCTTCTCCTTGTCCCCTCAATCTTTCCCAACATCAGGATCTTTTCCAGGGAGTCTTGTCTTCTCATGAGGTGGCCAAAGTACCGGTATTGTAAGCTGGGTTTAATCTCTATCTACAAAGCAGGGTTGTCTGCCGGTTCCATATGCAGGCTTCTACTTCATAAATCAAACAACAGTTTCTGTCCAGATGTCAAGAGGAAACTGTGCTTGAAGAAAGCCTGGAAATTTCCTAAGAACCTTCAGAGCATGTCAGTTCCTATTTTGAAATACAGTGGTAATCTGTTCCGGAAGTCCGTTCTTAAACCGAAACCGTTCTTAAATTGAGGCATGGTTTCCCTAATGAGGCCTCCCTCCGCCGGTGCCCTTCCACCATTCAGCTTCCGTTCTTAGACAGAGGTAAAGTTTGCAAACCGGGACACTACTTCTGGTTTTGTGGAGTTTGTAAACCAAATAGTTTGGTAAACAGGGCTGTTCTTAAACTGAGGTACCACTGTATGTCCAAATATAAAATTGGGTGTTAGTATGTATATCTGAGGGACCCAGGTGGCGCTGTGGGTTAAACCGCAGAGCCTAGGGCTTGCTGATCAGAAGGTCGGCGGTTCGAATTCCTGCGACGGGGTGAGCTCCTGTTGCTCGGTCCCAGCTCCTGCCAACCTAGCAGTTCGAAAGCACGTCAAAGTGCAAGTAGATAAATAGAAACCGCTCTGACGGGAAGGTAAACTGTGTTTCCGTGCTTCCGTGCTACCGTGTTTCTGGTTCGCCAGAAGCGGCTTTGTCATGCTGGCCACATCACCTGGAAGCTGTACGCTGGCTCTTGGCCAATAAAGCGAGATGAGCGCCACAACCCCAGAGTCGGACACGACTGGACCTAATGGTCAGGGGTCCCTTTACCATCTGAGAATCTGAATACAGGGTGGGTAAAATGAAGGTAGGAACCACAGCGTTCCTTGCTTGTTGCTGTTGCATTGTGGTATGCCTGTGGTGGGAGAGGTAAGACGTTTTGCACATTGGAGAGAGACTCAAACCTGCAATCGCCCAGGTGTGTTTGTCATTGCATTAACAGAGTGTATCACAGGGCTCCTCTGGCTGCGTCTATGTTAGGAATACTTCCTTACAAGTCATCATCATTGGTCCATCTAGCTCAGTATTGTCTACTCTGACTGGCAGCAGCTCTCCAGGGTTTCAGGCAACGTGCTCTCTTGAGTGTTTGGGGGCATGACAATGTAACCAACACAAAAATCCCTCAGCCTGTGCAGGTTGCCTCCCTTTGTGGTAGCAGGGCATGAAGATGTCATTTTCTGCATAAAATAAGTAAACTATATCATACTTATACAGTTCATCATATTGATTTATGATACATTTATTTCTGTGGGTCTACTTCCGAAGAGCTGGATGCACACCATGTCTTACCTTCTTGTAAGAATACTTGAGCAAAATCAAGAATGAACATGCAAATCTACACTGTCAGGTTTGGTGGTGGTTAGAGTTATTTGTTTAGGACTGGGGTGGGAAACCTTTCTGGTCTGGGTGGGGCATAATGTTATCTCCCCCACCTCTCGCAGGAGAAATATGACAGGCGGGTGGGCCTTTTTTTGCCCTCAGGTGTCTTCAGAAACCTCTTTCAAAGCACTATCTTGCCCAGCGCTTTGAAAGGGGCTTGTGAAGACCCAACCATCGGCTGGTCGTCATTGTATGGTCTCAAGCATTGGGGATGTGGGGCGTGGTTTGGGCAAAATGAGGAGGCCTGGCAGCCCATGGGCCAGAGGTTCCCAACCCTAGTTTAGGGTATTATTCCTGAGGCTCAAATCTACCAACAAATTTCCTTTTTGTCCCTGTCCAGATGCTGGCTCTGAGAAGTTCATAGTGGTTCTGTAGGGGATGGATTTCATTCCAAAGGGGGGGGGGGGAATCTGCTTGGCACAGAATCAAATACAAATTATCGGCCTCTGATGAGCCGCCACAAAACTGCAGGTTTGAACACTTTGAGCTTGCAATCTGATTTCTGCAAGTCTCAACATTATTCGTCTCTCAGACCTGGTTTTACCACACAGGTCACACACAACACTTCAAAGTTCAAAATGTTGCACCGTCACATATTCAGCCTTAAGAGCGTTAATTTTTTCTCCTCCAGGCATTTCTCACTGCATATAGTCAAGCCTCATCATGTCCAAAAACAGCCTCTCCCCACAAAATAGGAGAATGGTGTTCTAGCAATGCCCTTTGCACAACACTGCAATTCACAGCGTTTATCCCACTGATGCTTGTCTGATCTTATGTACGTCAGAAATCCAAATCAAAAATAACTATTTGAGGGTTACCCCACTTATTTTCCAAGTGACCAGAAAATGATAGCAAGGCACATCCAAAGATTCTTTGAATCTACTATCATACCTCTTAAGCAAAAATATAGCCAAAGAGTTAGACTACTCAGATGGTTGTACAATAAGAAAAGAATGAGTGTGTTGTTGTTGTTGTTGTTGTTGTTGTTGTTTAGTTGTGTCCGACTCTTCGTGACCCCATGGAACAGAGCACACCAGGCACTCCTGTCTTCCACTGCCTTCCGCAGTTTGCTCAGACTCATGTTGGTAGCTTCGAGAACACTGTCCAACCATCTCGTCCTCTGTCGTCCCCTTCTCCTTGTGCCCTCCATCTTTCCCAGCATCAGGGTCTTTTCCAGGGAGTCTTCTCATGAGGTGGCCAAAGTATGGGAGCCTCAGCTTCAGGATCTGTCCTTCCAATGAACACTCAGGGCTGATTTCCTTCAGAATGGATAGGTTTGATCTTCTTGCAGTCCATGGGACTCTCAAGAGTCTCCTCCAGCACCATAATTCACAAGCATAAATTCTTCAGTAATCAGCCTTCTTGATGGTCCAGCTCTCACTTCCATACATCACTACTGGGAAAACCATAGCTTTAACTATACGGACCTTTGTCGGCAAGGTGATGTCTCTACTTTTTAAGATGCTGTCTAGGTTTGTCATGTAACACAACCAAAGATTCCTGTGGCATGTTAAAGGCTAACACATTTATTATGGCACAACCCTTGCAAGCAACTGTCTGGGAGTGGCTTTCAATTTGACAAAGATGCTTGTACGTGACAAGAGTTCACACCACAACAGACACGTTACTGCCACCTTAAATACATTCTTCTACTGCGACACAACCACTGGAATCTGGTGTGTAAAATGGGAGGTTGTGTCATCAGAAGTCATGGGAGGGATTCGCCTAACAAGTCCTGTCGGCAAAAGCCCTCAACAAGGTCTTCTGTGTGCACAACGGGGCTTTCTCCCCTCCTCTCCCCACAATGCCCCTGAAATTGGGGGCAGGGGGTCTGTGAGAACCCTCAGAACAGGAGAGAGGGGCCGTTTCATCTGGCAAACCAAAATGCGTGTGCCAATTTAACCATCAACTTAGCATGGCATTGAATTCCTCCCCGTATCTTTTCAGGTGTGTCCCAGGCAGCCAATGAGCGGACACGGGAAACAGCATTACACTGAGACCATGGTCCATCTGGCTCTCCACTGACAATACTGAATGGCAGTGACTCTCCGAGATTTCGGGCAGGATTCTCTCCCAGCCCTACCTAGAGATGCCAGGAATTGAACCTTGTGATTCAACACTCAAGCATCATTGCCCCAATGAAACAGTTCTTAAGCACGACCACGCCAAGACCCCATTCTGATGCAGTGCCTGTTCGACCCTTTACCGGTTTAAATTTGCAAAGTTCAGTTGATTCATCGTCTCAGTCAGGAAACTTGACAGGCAGAAACAGCACATAGTTTATTACTGGCATGTCGGGTGGACCGACTAACTCCAGGTGTTAGCTCAGACGAGCTGTCAGAATAGCAAAATGTGACTCATTCAGAAATAGTGTTTACTAATCACCTAAATCACCGCAGACGTCTGCATTGATATGACCTTATCTGAAAATGGTTAGACTCCTAGATAAATTAGGCGTGTATAGTGGTGCCTCAGAAGTCGAACAGAATCCGTTCCGCAAGTCCGTTTGACTCCCAAAATGTTCGGGAACCAAGACGTGGCTTCCTATTGGCTGCAGGAAGCTCCTACAGCCAATCAGAAGCCATGGAAGCCGCGTTGGACGTTCGGGTTCCAAAGAACTTTCGAAAACCGGAACAATCACTTCCGGTTTTCGATCGTTTGGGAGCCAAAACGTTTGACTCCCAAGGCGTTTGAAAACCAAGGTACGACTGTACTGCTAATAAAGACTGACGAACTTCCAAAAGATTGTGAAATATTAAAGTAACCCACTTTGAACGGCTGCATTTGGAAGCCCACAATGGAGACGAAATGATGATTTTTCAAAGACCCTGCTTGCATATTAACGTATTATATATTTCCCAGCACCATTTGTGCAAAGATTATAGACTTTTAAAGAAACTGGGTCGTAACCCTTTGGGGTTATAGCTGAGGAATTTATTTTCTATCTATTCTTAGGGGAGAAAGGTGAGGGGAATCCCCCCCCAACCTTTCATTTCAACATTATTTCCCACAAGACAAGGCTAATGCATAACAAAATGTATCAGGACTCCCCCCCCCCCCAACTCTGACAACACTGGCATGTTCCTCTGACAGAAAAGGGGGGCTGGAATCCGAATAAGCAATTTGACCTGAGCAATTAAGCTCGTTTCTTTTGTGAAACTTATAATGAAATGGATGGAATTTCCTTTTCAATACAGCTGCCTGTTCTAGTAATTGTCAAGGTAAATTGCACAGAAATACCTAATTTATTCACAAAAAGCCGCTGTGAAAGGGGATACTTTAGAGTATAAATGTCTCCTGGGGTTCACCACTTAAGATTTAAAGTGCCGAGGTATTTCTTGTTCATGAGATGTAACACCACAGGGCATTTTTATGGTAACTGGGAAAGGAAACATCCCAACTCTGTAATTTATCAGCAATAGTTTTGCCTGTACATAGGAATTTGTGGCCATCTCACTTATGAAGTGAGGTTTGTAGCATCTAATTATTAGTTATAAATATTAATAAGGTTTTTTTTTTGTTTTTAAAGGAATTTCCATTTCTGAAAGCAAGTCTTCTTTATAAAATATCCTTTGGTCTCTTTGCATGGCTGGAAATTTGACTAAAAATTATGCTAAAGTAAACTGCTCCAATCTCAATGTTTTAACTGACATTTAACTGTTTAAAGATTGGTTAGGCAAAAAGGAGAAAAAAAGAATTTAAAAAATGGGTCGAGTGAGGGCTTTCTGAATCCATTATTTCCCGACAATTTTAGATTGTGAATCAAATCCATTTTACACATACCTTGCGAATATAGTACCACAATGTCCAAAGTGGCAATGACAAGCTTTGCACATATTAGGGACGCTTTGTGCAAAAGATTCCACGGGACTAATTTATTTCTCAAGGCAGAAAGTGGTTTGTGTGTCATGAGCAAGTACTAGCATACAGGAGAGCTCTCGGGGTCTCGGAAAAGGAAGCGACTGCTAGGAAGAAGCAAGCTAAATAATGCAAAAACCTTTAGTGAGAGAGAGAACAAGCTCAAAGATGACACACAACTGGAAGTCCAGTTCTAGTGCCAAGTCACAAACAGGCATGAGGCAGGTGACGTTCTTCGAAGGCAGGCAGGTGAGGTGGTCAAGGGCTGGAGAAAATAAAAGGAATGTTGGAAGCTGCCTTATCAGACCAATGTGTGTGTGCTGTCTTGCTGTGTGCTGTCTACAATGCCTGGAAGCAGCTCTCTGGCATTCAGACAGGGGTCCTTCCCAGTCTTACCGGTACACAGAGATGCCAGGAACTGACTCTGGGAGCGCCTGCATACTCTACCACTGAACTACAGAAGGCAAGATCACCTGCTGCACGGTGAGGCCAGGTCTGTGTGGCTACTGTTCGAGACAAGGTGCTCTGCAGTGTTGTGTAGTGATTAAGAACGGTAGACTCGTAATCTGGTGAACCGGGTTCGCGTCTCTGCTCCTCCACATGCAGCTGCTGGGTGACCTTGGGCTAGTCAAACTTCTTTGAAGTCTCTCAGCCCCACTCACCTCACAGAGTGTTTGTTGTGGGGGAGGAAGGGAACCACTACACCACACTGGCTCTGATCTGCACTATCCCCTCGGCCAGGGTTGCCGGAAGAAGCCGCTACGCAAGCACTGAAGCAAGTCCCACATGCAACACAATGGTATGCAGCATTTCGCCAGCACTGCGACTCAACCCAGTGTGTTGCAAAAGCAGAGCATCGCCACGTTTAAATCTTGGGCCAGTAACTGTCCCTTAGCCCAACCTATCTCACAGGGTTGTTTTCAGGATAAATGGGGAGGGGAAAACTAGGTTTCTTGGAGGAAAGGCAGGATATAAATGTATGTATGTGTGTGTATGTATGTATGTATGTATAAAGAAATCCTTTAGAATGCATTATTAGGGTTCTAAATATTTGACCGTTTTAGCTATGCAAAAGAGGATTGTTTTTAAGTATTTCTTCTCCCTAGTTCAAATATACAGTCCAATCTATTGCAAATTCAAACTAATTAAGGGACACAAAACACATTTCCTGGCGTAAAGAGGACTCGCTTTAACCGGTATTTTCCCACCTTCTGACGTAAACGACAAGCTTAAGTTCATTCTGGCATTGTTTTTCTTTTTGATTAGCCATGCTAATTATGTCTCTGGCTTTCTTTCTTTTTTGCCAGAATCATGAAACAATGGCAGAAGTTTTAGAGGGTAAGAAGCATTGTCTCAGCCTTGCATGCGCCAACAGAAAAAGTTGCGTGGCCCTGTAATTACTTTCAGAGATTTCCTACGCAATCGTACTACGCACATCCAACAATACTCACATGAAGTGAGTGGAAAAGGGTCACCCCACACAAATATCAGCCAAGTACGTTTCAAAAGGGCTGGTCAGATGTTTCCATTCTGAAGATGAATTTAATGGCTGCGACCAGCAGTTTAAGTGTCAGCAAGACCATCCTTGCCCTTAACCACACATATCATTCAACTTCGGAGCAACATACGAGTGTGAATGGACTCCCCTGACCCCTGCAATGTGTTCCCAAACTGAAAAGAAAGGCAGGTCTTTGTGTAAGGGACCGGTTGCATCTTACAGTGTAAATGTGGCAAATGTGATGAGGCCATGACTTGCCACCAACCAGCCCCTTGCTCCCTGAAAACAATGGGTATATAAACCTTCACCGTTCTTTGCAGGAAACAACCAAGCAGTTCCTACCTCTGAGAACCCCGTGAAACACAAGAGCTGTTATATAACTGAAAGCTCACTCAAATCCAATTCCTGTGGCCCGCAGGGCACAGCAAGACGTTCAACGCTATTGGATGTTACCAGCGGTGACAAGTAGCTTAGTTCTGCCCCATTTACAACCTGCGCCACACATGGGGTGCAATGTGAGAATTCGCTCAACGATGAATGTGGCAAGCCTCTAGCCCAGACAGCACGTAGACACCAAATGACAAAAGCCATGCCACACTTTCTGTGCTGGTCCCGTGGGTTACCCGAAAGGCGAGGTCCAAGTCCGGTCCGTGGTCAGAGGTGCAACGTAAAGGCAGTCCGTAATAACTGAAGCTGGGTGCAGGGCAGGGAGTCAGGCAAAGTCGGGAACAGGTAGGCAAGCAGGGAACCAGGGCGGGTCAGGAGCTCAGGAAGGAAAGCAGGACAGGTTTCAAGCAGGAACACTGGCAGGAACTGGTCACCAACAATGTTGCTCCTGCAACTTGGGGCTGGGGCTGGCCGGCTTTTATCTGCCCCGAGGCATAGGGCGGCCCCGATCCTCTGGTGACTCGCCTCTCCTGGCTTGGAGGCGAGCACTCCTCCTGCGGGAACTCAGTTCCCTTCACCTCTCTGCCCTGAGCCTCTACAGCTCAGGAGAGGCTGGAGGGTTACCAGACCCAGAGACAACTTCAGCTTCCCCTGACGGGGCTAGGAGTGGAGCACCTGCAGGCAATGAGTCCTCCACCCCATCAGGAGCCAGAGCAGACTCAGCAGATGCCTGCACCTGAGGATCCAGCACAGGTGAGGACCCTTCGGACTCAGGCCCTAGCCCCGGCTCTGCTGCTTCTGGAGGCGGGGAATCCTGTGCAGGCTGGGATCCCTCAGGTTCCACATCTGAGTCTGAATCCCAGGCCATCACACCATCTCATCCAGAGTCGGAAACGGCTGCAAACCCCGCACTGAACTAGCAACCCCTGAAAATCAAGCAAGGGAGGAAGAACAAGAAACCAATACAGTGGTACCTTTGTTCTCAAACTTGAAAGACCTACATTGGCTCCCAGGACGTTTCCGAGCACAATTCAAAGTGTTGGTGCTGACCTTTAAAGCCCTAAACGGCCTTGGCCCAGTATACGTGAAGAAGCGTCTCCACCCCCATCGTTCTGCCCGGACACTGAGGTCCAGCTCCGAGGGCCTTCTGGCGGTTCCCTCGCTGTGAGAAGCCAAGTTACAGGGAACCAGGCAGAGGGCCTTCTCGGTAGTGGCACCCGCCCTGTTGAACGCCCTCCCACCAGATGTCAAAGAGAAAAACAACTACCAGACTTTTAGAAGACCTCTGAAGGCAGCCCTGTTTAGGGAAGCTTTTAATGTTTGATAGACTATTGTATTTTAATATTTTGTTGGAAGCTGCCCAGAGTGGCTGGGGAAACCCAGCCAGATGGGCAGGGTATAAATAAATTATTATTATTATTATCACTATTATTATTCCAAAACCAAGTCCATTCCAAAACCACAGCGTTCCAAAACTAAGGCGCGCGTTCCCATAGAAAGTAATGCAAAACGGATTAACCAGTTCCATACTTTTAAAAACAACCCCTAAAACAGCAATTTGACATGAATTTTACTATCTAACAAGACCATTGATCCATAAAATGAAAGCAATAAACAATGTACTGCAGTCACACAATTAATCAATCAGTAGCTGAACTGGGTTCCACACAGTCACAAAAACAAAAAGAAAGAGCCACAAAAACACAAAGTAAATAGCAAAAACAGACAGACCTCAGCATAACACTCAAAACGGAAGTGTAGCACTCAAATCAGAAGCGTAACACTCAAAACGGAGCGTGTTCGGCTTCCGAAAAAATTTCGTAAACTGAAGCACTTACTTCTGGGTTTGCAGCGTTTGGGCTCCAAGTTGTTTGAGTACCAAGATGTTTGAGAACCAAGGTACCACTGTAGAAGGTAAAGGGACCCCTGACCATTAGGTCCAGTTGCGAACAACTCTGGGGTTGCGGCGCTCATCTTGCTTTATTGGCCGAGGGAGCCGGCATACAGCTTCCGGGTCATGTGACCAGCATGACTAAGCTGCTTCTGGTGAACCAGAGCAGCGCACGGAAACGCCGTTTACCTTCCCACCGGATCAGTACCTATTTATCTACTTGCACTTTGACATGCTTTCGAACTGCTAGGTGTGCAGGAGCAGGGACCGAGCAACAGGAGCTCACCCCGTCGCAGGGATTCGAACTGCCAACCTTCTGATCGGCAAGCCCTAGGCTCTGTGGTTTAACCCACAGCGCCACCCGTGTCCCCTGCTAGTTTAAGAGAAGCCATCTGCAGGCACTTACACAGGTCTGAGCTTCTCATGTGCAATCCTAAACAGAGTCGCACCTATCTGCTAAACCAGGAATGGGGAACCTGAGACATTCCGTATGCTATTGAGAGGGAAAGTCCAATGGTCAGGAATGATGAGAGTGTAGTAGCATCTGGAGAGCCCATCTGTTCCCCATTCCAGCACTAAACCCTTTTCCTTGGAAATAATCACAATTAATGTGCACAGGACTGTAGTGCCAATCAGTGCTATTTAAGAATGCACAAAGGGGACTTTCAGGATCACATTTTAACTGCAGTGCAATACATTTCTATATCTACTAACTTAATTTAAGGTTTTCTGGAGAGTGCCAGCTTTACATGAGATTAACCCCAAAGCTCTACCATAAAGAATAATCATTTCGCAAGTAAGATGAATAATATAAGCTTTTCAGCAACAAAACTGCTGAGTATTAATTCCTATTGTTCAACAACAGCAGTAAATGGGAATATGACTAAACAAAGAAATGGCACTAGGATCTTGGAAATCCACTCTATATGAAATTAAGAACGCTGATCATGACCTTTTAAAATCCGTACGGGGAGAGGACAGCTGATGCCAGCAGGCTGACAGATAATTAGATTAAAAGGTTGCAAATTAAAAACAGACAAGTTCAACCTAGAGGGAAATTATACATTTTTAAAAACTGTTGAAAACCACTCTCCATTAAAACAGCAGGTCAGAGCTGCATGAGTTGAAGCTTTAAAGTGCTGGCTTCAGAAATTACTGACTGGAAAATTATAAAGGCTCCGTTACAACAGAATGTCAGTTAAAAAGGGATGTCAGCCTCAGATAAATATTAGAGCACCCTTTCTTTGTCTTCCATCTTGTACAAGTTATTGTACAGTTTAACTCCCCTCCATCTCTGCCAGTAAAAAACCACATTTCCTTCAGATACTGGAAGGGATCTGGGCAAGGGTTTTTGCTCCCCCCCCCCCCCCCGCTTTTTATGGTTTTGGTGTTAAATGACCAAGCGCCTCTGCCTCCCACACTCCCTCTGTCCCCGCCCAGCACACAGATTCGCTCACCAAATTCCAGTTTATCACAAACCAACATTTGTTCAGTTACAGGTACGTAGCCGTGTTGGTCTGCCGTAGTCGAAACAAAATAAAAAATTCCATCCAGTAGCACCTTAGGTAAAGGGACCCCTGACCATTAGGTCCAGTCGTGACCGACTCTGGGGTTGCGGCGCTCATCTTGCATTATTGGCTGACGGAGCTGGCGTACAGCTTCCGGGTCATGTGGGCAGCATGACAAAGCCGCTTCTGGCGAACCAGAGCAGTGCATGGAAACGCCGTTTACCTTCCCCGCGACGGGGTGAGCTCCCTTTGCTCGGTCCCTGCTCCTGCCAACCTAGCAGTTCAAAAGCACATCAAAGTGCAAGTAGATAAATAGGTACCGCTCCAGCAGGAAAGTAAACAGCGTTTCCGTGCGCTGCTCTGGTTCGCCAGAAGCGGCTTAGTCATGCTGGCCACATGACCTGGAAGCTGTACGCCGGCTCCCTCGGCCAGTAATGAGAGATGAGCACCGCAACCCCAGAGTCGTCCGCGACTGGACCTAATGGTCAGGGGTCCCTTTACCTTTATGTTTCCCCTTATATCTGCACAAGCAACAGTACTAGAGAGACATACTACTGCTTTTCATGTGAGTTGAAAACTCAGAGGAGGCACACGGATTATCCCTGCTCCAAAGGCCACTCAATGAACTTCAAGGTCCAGATGGCGTCTGAACCCAGGTTTCCCTGGTAGAAGCCTGACAGTCTTTGTGTGAAATCAGCCAGAGAATATTTGCAGCATATAGTTTGTACTTGTTTTGCAAATAAAAAAAAAAAAACTGGAGGGAGAAGGCAGAGACATTATTTTACTCCGTATAAAAAACCTCTTAGCGGCAAAGCAATAGCTGAACGTTTTTGCTTTAGAAGCAAATCAATTTGACTCACGCCATATATTCTTTCTCTTTCAGTGCCAATGTTCTAACAGGAAGGCTGAAAGTCTAACAGGAAAAGCATGCAAGCAATAGGAAGAAAAATGTTTGTATGTTTCACACCAATTTACATCCTGCCTTTCCACAAAAACAGCACTCAGGGCAGAGTTTCTCCCTATGAATGGCCCAACTCAGAGAGCATTCCCGCCCTATTTGCATTGATGGCACTTAAAAGCAACTTCCTTTTAAGTGAGCTACACTGTTCAGACCCTTTTTATTTCCAAGGAAAGCAGGCAACAGCAGCCCACACCAGACATTTATTGCCCCAACATCAAGTCTTCTCATATTTTAATTCCAAGAACAACTCAAGAACCACTCATGCAAGCTTCCTCAAAACAGCTCCCCAAGAAGAGGTGGGGAACTGTACTTTTCTCTCTGAGGTCACCTACTTCAAGGGTTACCTGTCATTATGGTAGTGCATGGGCCAGAATCACAAACAGGTTTTTTCTGCCGTCCCCTTGCCCTGCTCTTGCCCTCCGCCTCCACTTTCTGCCCTTGCAGAAAGCTTCCCTCCGCCTCCTAGAGTCCTTCTGTTTCGGCTCTCCTTGAAGCCACTTCCCTTCCTCAGTTTCCCCCCAGACACATGAGATTCGGCTGATGGCCACGTGCAACTCTTAGTCCACAGATTGCCCAACTCTGCTCTGAATGCAAGCTTCTCAAGTTTCCCAGGCCTAAGAGGAAAGCCTTGATTTCCAGTCAAAACTACTTGCAGTCCGAACAGAGAGACGTCAGCAGAAGTGATGAAGTCTTAAAAGGTAAAGGGACCCCTGACCATTAGGTCCAGTCATAGATGACTCTGGGGTTGCGGCGCTCATCTCACTTTATTGGCCAAGGGAGCCGGCGTACAGCTTCCAGGTCATGGGGCCAGCATGACTAAGCCGCTTCTGGCGAACCAGAGCACTGCACGGAAACGCCGTTTACCTTCCTGCCGGAGTGGTACATATTTATCTACTTGCACTTTGACTTGCTTTCGAACTGCTAGGTGGGCAGGAGCTGGGACCAAGCAACGGGAGCTCACCCCGTGGCAGGGATTCGAACCGCCGACCTTCTGATCGGCAAGCCCTAGACTCTGTGGTTTAACCCACAGCGCCACCCGCAACATTAAATATGGTACTTTCATCCATGTGCCCTGCACAAATTCATTGCACTGATGCTAGATTTCAGGACGCAGTGCAAGGAGCTGTAACCTCAACCTGGAAGACGGATCGTGGCACCAAATACTGTACATAACACCTGTGATGACTTCCACTGGTACACCTGGGCAGGTGTCCTAGACTCTGAGCTTCATTTCTTTTTTAAATATCTAGCTCTCTAAAAAAAATGAAAATATGCAGGTACCTTCTAAGCAATTTCAGTGACATGAGAGTGGTGTGGCTACCTTGCATATTTTTCCTGGTGCTGAGGAATGCTGTTGTTAGACAGCAACAGTGTGTATGTGTGATCTTCTCAATAAGACCAACAGGAGGGAGGCGGGTGGCGCTGTGGTCTAAACCTCTTGGGTCTCTTGGTGATTCGAATCCCCACGACGGAGTGAGCTCCTGTTGCTCTGTCCCAGCTCCTGCCAACCTAGCAGTTCGAAAGCATGCCAGTACAAGTAGATAAATAGATACCGCTGAGGCAGGAAGGTAAATGGCGTTTCCGTGTGCTCTGGTTTCTGTCACGGTGTCCCATTGTGCCAGAAGCTACTGTTAGGTCCATCCTGAGACGTTCGCCAGCTTCCAATCACAGGTACCAGCAGCCTTCAAGCAAGGAAACTTGCCTTATTATCGCTCCTTAGCTCCCCAGTGCCAGAGGATTGCCTCCTTCCATTCACCAGTTTGCCCCCTCCAAGTGGAAGAAACCTGGGCAGTGCTGAATGTCACATCCATTGCCAGGTGTGTCCTGCTGGAAATAGAAAAGGGCTTTCCCCTTGGCCTGCCTTTACTCAGCTGCCAAGTACTTTTGTGACATCACAAGAAACCCACAGCCAATGGCAACAGCTGGGGAGGCATAATCTTCATTGCTTTGAGCCTCACAATGGCTGGTGGACCTATCAGTTATTGTGTGCTTGTTTATTTGGGACACAGGTGGTGCTATGGTCTAAACCACTGAACCTCTTGGGCTTGCCGATCGGAAGGTCAGCGGGTTTGAATCCCCATGACAAGGTGATCTCCCGTTGCTCTGTCCCAGCTCCTGCCAACCTAGCAGTTTGAAAGCACGTTAGTGCAAGCAGATAAATAGGTACCGCTGCAGCGGGGAGGTAAACGGTGTTTCCGTGCGCTCTGGTTTCCGTCACGGTGTCCCATTGCACCAGAAGTGGTTTAATCATGCTTTCCACATGACCCGGAAAGCTGTCTGTGGACAAACGCCGGCTCCTTCGCCTAGAAAGCAAGATGAGCACCGCAACCCCATATTCACCTTTGACTGGACTTAACCATCCAGGGGTCCTTCACCTTTTTTTACCTAGGACCAGCAGGACACAGCTGACTTCCCATGGTAAGCATAAGGTTGTTGGGGTGGTTGCCTCTGCAATTTTGTGTTACTCCACGCCCCTTCCATGGCAGCCATTTTTTGACTGGTGCCTCCAGAACTCTTATTGAGATTCAAAATGTGCCCACTAGTCCAAAAGGGTAGGGGAGCCCCTGATGTCTGGCCACAGCGCAATCCTGCTAGAATCAAGTTATTAAAACCGATGTTTAACATCCTGATTTCCAGCATAGAATCTACCCCACCTAGTCAATGGGGGGGGGGGGTTGGGGGGGAATCACAGCTACGTTACTGGAAAGCAGAACCAGCTAAATCAAATGGGATTTTGCTTCCAAATAAACCCATTGGGTTGAGTTCCTTGTTCCTGGCTTGGAAAAATATCTCAGGAGGCCAGTGTTAATTTAGACAGTACTGATTTTTTTTAAAATTCTCTTGGCTTTCTAAGGAGAAGCTAAACAAAATGCAATCTAGATCTTAGCTGCTTCACCGCTTGCACTTATGGAAGCTAACGTGACCGGACGACAATGTGCGCAGTATTTTACAAGCCATTTTCATAATCAAAGCCAGCATGTAGTATTGGATCTCGCTCTGGCATGCTGTGCTTTACAAGCCCATCTGGTCCTGTTTAAACCAAATGATAGAATAATCCCCCAACGTTTGGGGATTCTTTCAAAGGGGAATCACTACTTTCACAACGCTTCTTGGGAGCATTATTTGATATAGACTGGAGCAACACAGGCATCGTGGGAAGAACAATGGCTACTCTGTCTACATAATAAAATGCCCAGTGCACAAGCTGTCTGGCCCATTTAGACTGCTGAAAATATTATTATTTTCCCCCCCTGGGTGGAAGAATTAAATTTACATTTTTCTCCCTGACTTACAGGACGCTTAGAAAATCCAACAAGTGAAAAATACTTCAACCTTTGGACAGCCAATGCAAATTTTACAGGATACATAGCTTGTTTTATCTGCTGTTCGATTCCCCCCCCCCAATATTTGTGTATTTTTGTTGTTTTCACGAACTATGTAAGCCAAAAATAAGTCAGAGAGACTTAAGGGGCTATCCCTTTGCTCGCACTGCAATGACTCACTCAGCCAGCTCACAGGTAAGGGCAGTTTATCCCATTTTAGCATAGGGTGGGGGATTAAAAATCATGGCTCGCTTTCAGAGCTGGATCTGAACCTGGGACACTTAACTCATCCTCCAACTCTACTGCAGACTCATTGTATGAATTTGGGTGTTTGCTTCTACCATGGAATTAATCTCTATACTGGGGGTATATATCCACACTATTCTCTGTGCAGGTGAACTTTACACAGAAGTGTCTATATTGCTGTTGATGAACATGCCAGGAAGCCACCAGCACCCTAACTTCCCTACAAAGCCACATGTAGCAACTTAAACATTCTTCTAAAATGATGTACATCATGGGTAGGCAACCTAAGGCCCGTCGGCCAGATCCGGCCCAACAGCCTTCTCAATCCAGCCCACTGACGGTCCAGGAATCAGCGTGTTTTTACATGAGTAGAATGTGTCCTTTTATTTAAAATGCATCTCTGGGTTGTTTGTGGGGCATAGGAATTCGTTCATATTTTTTTCTTCAAAATATAGTCTGGCCCACTACATGGTCTGAGGGACGGTGGACTTGCCCCGTGCTGAAAAAGTTTGCTGACCCCTGATGTACATGCTCGATACAGTGGTACCTCTGGTTAAGTACTTAATTTGTACCTGAGGTCTGTTCTTAACCTGAAACCGTTCTTAACCTGAAGCACCACTTTAGCTAATGGGGCATCCTGCTGCGCTGCGCCGCCAGAGCACAATTTCTGTTCTTATCCTGAAGCAAAGTTCTTCACCTGAAGCATTATTTCTGGGTTAGCGGAGTTCTTAACCTGAAGCGTATGTAACCTGAGGTATCACTGTATTTTCCTAAAGAGATTAATCCTGTATTTGCACCCCCTTTGTTAAAGAAAAAAGTATTGCAATGGGAAAGGTAACAAGGTGTTACGTTCGTTCCCATATCTATAAATCATCACCCTAGCACCAATGCTGTAACTCAAATTCTAAAGACTTTCAAAGGGATTATAAAATGTCTGCGACTCCAAAGGATTAGGTCACATGCTGAAGCCTGCAGTTTTCAACTATATTCATGGCTTTCAGGCAGAAAGATGGAACAGCTGCATGAGACATTCATCAGAGAGACAGGGGTTCTTTTAAAATTACGTGGGGGCAGTGTGTTGGGGTGAAAATCAACTTCTCTCTATTCACAAAATCTATGAGCTATCAAGTAGACTGCATGCCCACAGGCATTACCAACCCTCAGGATACCAGCCTCTTAAATCAAAACAATTCATCCCTTTGGACAGGTAATATTGTGTGACTAAGCAATACAATAAAGGACAGAGACATTTGCTTTCACGGAGAAGCAGACAGGAAAATGACTTATTTCCTGTTAGTCCCACTTACTCATATCCCCCCTTGTAATGCTACTGTTGCAAGGCACCTGAGCAAAAAACAAAACACCCCCCAAAAATAAAACACACATTCTGAACTAAGGGATGTACCTTGCTCACCTTCTGCACAGATGGTGCATAATTCACAAATGCATTGCTTACATGCAGGGTGGATTTGATTTAAATCAAATTGATTTAAATCACGATTTAAATCACTAATCAGTAAGGCTTGATTTAATTTTTTTTTTTTACAGAAAGACTCATTCTTGCTGGTATAATCTTAATATTTACAACCATATGAAGGTTTCATTTTTGGAATAATAAATTTTCAGAGTAGTTTTTACAGTTATATCAAAAATTACTGATTTGGTTATACTACTAGAAATACATAGACTGATAATTATGAAATTATGGTGAGGTTTAATAAGTTAACTGTTTATATTTGGATAACTTTTCTGCTGTACTTTATTGGAAGGAGAAAAGAATCATTTCCTTAATAATCATTTAAACAATTTATTTAACTAAAACAATAACATGATAGCGTATGTATCCATGTTTGTTAACTGATGTGGTTAAACATTTTTTTAAAAAAACTTAGACTGAGTTTTAGCACACTTGATAAACTTAAAACAAATCCTTATTTCCTTATGAATAGCCTTTGGACTACAATGTAACTTAAATAGAAGACTATGCTTAGAAAGATTTTTCCTCCAAAAGGATTTTATTTTAAGAATCCAATTTAAATCAAAAAAATCCGATTTAAATCAAAAAATCGTTGATTTTTATCCACCCTGCTTCCATGTTTTGCCCTATTTTACCCCTCCACCCAAGATTCTTTTCGTAGCCCCGGTTAGAGTATGTGCATATTAAACAAGGGGACGCAGGTGGCGCTGTGGTCTAAACCACTAAGCCTCTTGGGCTTGCCGATCACCCTGCGGTGGGGTGAGCTCCCGTTGCTCTGTCCCAGCTCCTGCCAACCTAGCAGTTCAAAAGCACTCCAGTAAGTACCGTATTTTTCGCTCCATAAGACGCACTTTTTTCCTCCTAAAAAGTAAGGGGAAATGTCTGTGCATCTTATGGAGAGAATGTGTGGTCCCTGGAGCTGAACTGCCCAGGGGCAAAAGCAGATCCTTCTTTTTAAAAAGAGAGAGAGAAGGGGGTGTTGAAAGGAAGCCCGCTGAGCAGCTGCTAAGCAAATGTGGAAGATAGCTGCATGTCCACAGAGCCCTCTCACACCTTCTACTGAACAAGTGGTTCTCAGGACCAGCAGGCAAGAACTCACTCCCCTGCCCACAAGCTTTCAATACATGTGCGAAGTGAACAGGGCTTGCATTGCCTACAGCCTAATGAGCACACGAATATTAGTGAGCCACGGTTGAGCCCAAATACCTTGACCTTAATCAAATATAGTCCCATCGAAGAGCTAAGTATTCCAGTTTTTAACTGGCATACAGATGAAATCTAGATTCTGCACAAGGGCTGGGGAGTGCATGTGTCACAAACGCCCTTCTTTTGTCATTTGCACTAACAGCAAATGTCACATACCCAAAGAAGAGCCCAAATGCCTTAACTGAATTATAGTCAGGCTGGGTTGATTTAAAATCAAGTTGAGGGCTGCTAGGGCTTCCTAAGGAAATCTGCAAGAGTAGGGGAAGTCACACACATACAAATGCCATTGATTAAGACAGAATTTAAGTTAATGAAGATTTCTTCATCACGGCATCTCCGAATAAAGTTCTGCCTGCCACACAGTTGTTAAACGTACAGAGCTTTATTTTCTTTAAAGGACACCACACTTAGATAAGAGTAAGTCACAGTGTTCCCAGAAACAAAATTATGCAGAACGGTGGATTATATTTCTGAAAATGGTTTTCGTTAGAATACTCTATTCCCCTCATCCCCAAAAGGATGACGTTTTGTTCTTATAAGTAGTTCTACCTGTAGTTAGTTTCATCGCTGCGCAGGCTTAGCCCCGCTGCTACCGGTAGAGATACATTTCAACAACCCACATATATACTAAGGTGTGCTAAAATTAACACGCTTAAAAATAGAAAGGCTCACACTGGTTACTCGGTATTTATCTGCAAGCTCTGCATGAGCTGCCACATAAACCAGTAGAAACACTTCCCACAGAGCCACAGGATAGAAGACTTGCTACTCAAAGCTTGCTACACAGGCTGGTGGGGGACTGGATGGATTAACAGTCATTAATAACAATAATTGCCTAAAAAGCTTTCACATGTTCCTACAAACCTTTCTCTATTAAAAAAACAACCGCCTATTTATGGAAAAATTGAAACATTGAAAAAAATTATTTATGATTACGATTTCATTCATTATTATTTTAACATCTTTTTTCCGTTTTGGATTGGAGACATCATCTGACGATTTGTTTATTTTTTAATGCCATTGCATTTTTGGGAGAAGTCCTATTCTCAAGCTCTGCCAACTGAAGGGCTCTTTTGTTTGTTTGTTTGTTTTTAAGAGCTGAAGGGCTCTTAAGTCCTACAGCGGGGATGGGGAAACCTCTGGCTTGCAGAACAAACATGGCCCTCCAGGAAACCCAGTTTTGTGTGTGAGGCTGCTGGTTGCTTCTATGTTCCAACAAGATGAGCTCCTGTCCACCCACCAACTGATGGTTGGGTGGGAGCACATGTTCAAATGCCCCTGCATATCTCCTTCAGCTCCCTGCTTCTCCTTTACACCTCCATCCTTTACAACCCCCATTTTCGAAGGCAAAATACAGGCCTGAAAGCCCTGCTGTTCCAGGATGTCTGGAAAGGATAAAAACA
This sequence comes from Darevskia nairensis, assembly GCA_034642065.1. Classification (NCBI taxonomy): domain Eukaryota; kingdom Metazoa; phylum Chordata; class Lepidosauria; order Squamata; family Lacertidae; genus Darevskia; species Darevskia nairensis. Next base: position 345,717 of record JAWWNI010000992.1, read on the forward strand.
CTAGGAAGGAAACACCTTATTTTTAAAAATGTATGCTGACCAAGTAACAAACACATCTTAACCTGGTTCTGAAGAATCTTTGCAATTGAAAATGCATTCCATCTAAACCCAGCTGTTTTGTAAGACTTTTGGTTTTTTTGGCCGTATCCATTTAGTAGGCACGTTTTTCATGCTTGAGCAGACCGTGAAAACCTGTGCATGTTTACTTATAAGTAAGCCCCACTGTGTTCAATGAGGCTCCTCCCAGGTAAGTGGGTATGGGATTACAAGTTTGTTAAAACTAATGCTTTTTTTGTTTTGTTCTGTTTACTGTAGTTCAAGAGTGCAAAGAAAGTCACACCAGGATCTTAAATGTGCTGGAATGCATTGAACCTTGTATCCTTGATTTGCATATGGCTGCCTGCTTCCAAAGCCTCATTCGGTTCTTCAGAAAAAGGAACAGATTCTTGCAATCGCTCTGCTCAAGCAGAATTACACAAATAACCAATGCCTTCAGTTTCTCGTACAGTAAGAAACTGCAGAGTCTCACACTATTGTTTACACAGTCTGAAGCAAAAAAACGCCTTCCATGGTTCTAGGCAACGGCGAAAGATTGGCTGTCGAGTGGAAAGTCCTTTGAGAGAAGAATGACAGCATTCTAAAGCCAGCCGCATTTTTTAATCCCATGCAGCCTAAACTGGATTTGAGATCAATATTACTTTCTTTAAAACAAAACAAAGCCAACACTGGGAAAGGAAGGGGGAAACACACAGCGAATCTGTAAGGGCAACAGCACTTTGCTTCCGCTTTTCGTATTATTATGCAAGATCTGGCGAGCCATCAATAATTTTAAAAGTAAATACAATAACTGTACGCTCATTGGGTCTTGCCAATCCAAAGTACATTTTTACCTGGCGGCAGGCCTGTTGGGAGTTCAAGGGGCATTTCTTACAAGGGACCGTATCTAGGATCACAGGCCAATGGCATAATCCTATGCTCTCTCTTGTTTTAACTCGGAAGTAAGTCTCATTGTGTCCAGCGCAGAAGTGTACCTAAGATTGCAGGCTACATCTTACATAGGGAAGTAACCATAAAACTACTCACCGTGAAGATCAGAGGGTGGCTTATTATGGGACTCACTGTATTCCTGTAGGGAAGGGAATAAAGAGTTTAATTGGTCTTCATTCTGTCAGCTTGTCGTCATTGTCCCCCCTCCCAGGATCTGTATCACAATTACACTCTTTCTGACTGAAAATGACTCCTTGGGACTCCCACTGGAAGTAGTCAATGTCAGTCCCTAATCATTGGCAGGGGAGGTGAGTGATGGGAAGCACTTTCACCTTTTCCCTTGGGGAAGGATCCCGGCTCCATGACATGGAAGTACCGTGTCTAGAATTCAAATGAACCCTTAACATTGTATTCACCTCCAGGAAGGGAAATCAACAATGCAACAAGCCAAGAGAGAAAAGCCTACCGGGCATTCGGAAGACTGCTCACCATTTTAAGCTAGTTATCAAGGATTGCCAGAAATCCATGCTAATATATGCAAGTTCATCATACCCGATTACAGAGTGAGAAAGAAATGTGATGCAACAAACTGCAGCTCTGCTCCCCACCTGGGTGAATATATTGCCATGTATGCAGGATTTGTGTATGAAGGACATGTAAACAATATTAAAATACAGGAAAATGTTGAATGTACATGCACACAGAATTTAATAAATATACAGAACAAAAATTAGTTTGTAAGTACTTGGAAAGCAGCACAGAAAATGCATTTCAAATTGTTAAGTCCCAGTACCAATTTTTAGGTGTGACCTATATGCTGAACTGAATATTTCAGATGAGTAGGAGCAGTGCTGGATTTATGGGCAATCAGTTAATTAGAGCACCTGGCAAGTTATATTCTAAACAGCAAATACCCTTCAATTAATACAGTATTTGTGAACTGATGTCCAGTTAGGGCAAACTACTGCAAACTGAATGCACTTTAAGAAGAAGAGAAATGTGGGAACTCCAGCAAGAATTGATAACATCAGCATCAGTGTTACGTAACAACATCAGTGTTCTGTCTACAATGAGTCTAATTTCTCCCCAAATCTTCCTCTGCTGATTTTGATTTCAGATATATCTGTTCAATTACTTGTGAAGCTGATCTGATGTGCCAAAAATAATTTACTTAATTCTTGGAAATACTTAAGAGCACCCATGAGTATTAGACTGGAATTGCTTATTAAAATACATGCAAATTATTTTTTCCATAACTAAATGATGAGGAAATTGAAAAACAACCCAATTTTACTCAATAATTCCAGGTTTATGAATTGCAAAGAACCGCCATAATCAGAAAAACGGGGATTGAGTAGAAAAAGATGCCTTGCTCCTCCAGCACAATGTTCTTAAGCTGTCCCATGAGAAACCATATCTAAACATTTCCTCCTATTATCCTGTTAAAATAGGGAAAATAAATGCAAAATCTGGATGATACAGACACTTGTTTCACTGGCAAACATCCATTAATAGTAAAATGTGCAGAACAGGGAAACACCTCATAAAAAAAAAAAAATCAATGACCACAAATGAGAACTGGAAGACACAAACTATGATGAGAAAATATACTTCCAGTATGGCTGGGCTGGGCTTGAGAGAAGACATAAGACTGGGTCAAATCTGTGCAAGCGACTACTGGTAGAAACAATTTCTCCTACCGGTAAATTTGACAACAGACTAGAAAGGGCTGTCATCGTACAGTCGTACCTTGGTTCTCAAACTTAATCCGTTCCGGAAGTCCATTCCAAAACCAAAGCGTTCCAAAACCAAGGCGCGCTTTCCCATGCAAAATGGATTACTCCGTACCAGACTTTTGAAAACAACCCCTAAAACAGCAATTTAACATGAATTTTACTATCTAATCAGACCATTGATCCATAAAATGAAAGCAATAATCAATGTGCTGTACTATAAAATAAATAAGACAGTACAGTGATGCCTCGACTTACGAATGACCCGACTTACGTGTTTTTCAAGTTACGCGGCGCGGGGACTCGCTTTTGCGGCGCCAGAAATCGCGTCAGCGCAGACGCAGACACCGGAAACTGCACGTGCGATCCGGCCCACGGACGGATCTCCGCTGGAGTGAACCACCCCCAGGCAAGGTAAACTTTGCCAACCCGATACAGGGGAAAGGACACTGCCTAGAATGTAAGACTAGCACCAAGAAGACAAAAGTTCAAGCCGTCATTCAACCACAAAGCTGATCAGGCAATGTTGGGACAATCATCCTCTCCGCCTAATTGATCTCAGAGCTGTTGGGAGGGTAACATGGGAATGAGTTAAATATGGTGCCCAGTTTCTTGGGGATAATAAAAATGGAGACAATTCATTATTGCTGTTGGTGCCATTATTGTTGTTGTTGTTGATATTATTATTATTATTATTATTATTATTATTATTATTATTATTATTTAAAGTTAGTGACACGGTCTTATTCCAGTAATACCTTTCTAATCTGTTGGGTTTTGTTTTGTTTTTTGTAATTAGCTGATGTATCAAACCTGTTCGCGATTATTTTCTTTGCTCTTCCCGTAATGTTCATGCTTTAAGAATATTTGTCTCAGCAACGGACCCTATCTTTTTTTTTTGACTGCTCAAATGCCGCACGGAAAATTTAGACCATAAATACAAGGATACCTCAGAGGTGTTGCGGGTTCGGTTCCACCGCAATAAAGCTAATATTGCAATAAAGCGAGTCGCACAAGTTTGTCGGTTTCCCAGTGCCTATGAAAGTTATGTTTTCGCTATGCTGTAGTCCAGTGGTTTGCGACCGGGGTGCCTTGAATGATGGTCAGGGGTGCCACGGACAACACTGGCCTCTGTCCCTCTTTCCTTCCCCACCTCCTCTGATGCCCTCTCGTGTCTCTGCCTCCCAAAGGCTTGCAGCAGCCCTGGCTACAAGCTCCCCAGGCAAATGGTGCCTCTGGGGCTGGCCAGGCAGGAGGAACCTCTCTTTGGGGCGGGTGAAGAAGAAGAAGAAGAGTTTGGATTTGATATCCCGCTTTATCACTACCCGAAGGAGTCTCAAAGCGGCCAACAATCTCCTTTCCCTTCCTCCCCCACAACACTCTGTGAGGTGAGTGGGGCTGAGAGACTTCAGAGAAGTGGGACTAGCCCAAGGTCACCCAGCAGCTGCATGTGGAGGAGCGGAGACGCGAACCCGGTTCCCCAGATTACGAGTCTACCGCTCTTAACCACTACACCACACTGGCTATCAGGTGAGGCAGCTCAGAGAACCAGATTCTCTCTCTTCCACGCTATAGCCAATCGTTTACACTCCTCCTCTCCTCTAGCTCTCTGGAGCTACTACACCCATCACCGAAATAGGATTTCGAACGCTCAGATTTCAGGCTTTTAGTTTAGTTGTTTTGTCTGCCTGCCGGGGGCTAAGCAGAGCATTCAGGTCAAAGTCCAGCGGCTCTATAACGAAGATTTAAGTAGAATTAACGACATTTGATATGTACATACCGTGGGTTCGCTCCTGGAAACATGAAAAGGAGTAATTTAATTTCAAGGAGGACTGCTGTTAGTTACATTAAGGAAAGCAAATGTACACATCCCTTCCTTCCTCTCCCCCATCCTATATTTAATATATGCACTGAAATCCCTGTGACATTTTCACGGCATGTTCCATGACTGGAACAAGGGCAGCAGAGCACAAGATCAAGCACTTAAGACGCATGGTACAAGGGTGGGGTCACATTCTGTGTCTGAGGGCCGCATTCTCTCTGGGCAAGCTTCCAAGGGCCACATGGGCTGGGACAGAGACAGTGGATGGAGCAACAAAGGTAAACTTCACCTCTGTAGGTTAGTTTCAACCGGGGTGGATAAAAATCAATGATTTAAAAAATAAATAAAAAATCGGATTTTTAACATTTAAATTGGATTTTTAAAATAAAATACTAGGTCTCTGTGTTGACCTTGCTATGCCTGTCATCGGGTCGTCTGCTGTTGGGGCAGGGGCCTGGTAGGAATTTTTCCAGTTGGCTGATTGGCTGGTGCCTTCTGGTTTTCGCCTATTGCGTAGCAATTTGTCACAACTTGTAAGGTTGGCGGTTAGGCATTGGTTATTGTGTTCGTTGGTGGAGGGGTAAAGATTGGCTGTGTCTGCCCCTCCAATGCTGCTGCTGCATGGGGAATTCTGTTAAAGGAATCCAGGGGCTCGCCATGCTTTTGTCCGTATCATGCAAGAACCCCTGGGAGCATATGGGGAGAGACGTTGGGTCTGACCCCCAACATCTCTTTTTTCTCTCCCCTAAGTGTTTTCCCTTTACTGATGGTCGTCAGTTCTGTCCTCAGTGGGACAGATAGTCTAAACCAATGCCTATGCAACCACTCACATATCATGTATTTCAATAAAGTTGTGGCCAAAATTATGCCAAAAACCAAAACCCAAATTACTGTCTGGGGTGTGAGTTATTTGAGGGGTGGTTTGGGGACCTCGACACGCAAGAGTAATTTATCATTCTAGCAAGCCAAAAATGGTTCTGGCATCACGGAGACTTAGAAGGATTCATGCTATGTTAATAAGAATATGAAGGGAGGTCATTTGCACACCTGGGGGGAACTGAATGGGCTTCCCTTAATGCAGGCACCCCCAAACTTCGGCCCTCCAGATGTTTTGGACTACAATTCCCATCATCCCTGACCACTGGTTCTGTTAGCTAGGGATCATGGGAGTTGTAGGCCAAAACATCTGGAGGGCCGCAGTTTGGGGATGCCTGGCTTAAAGCAACCTAGCCTGGCAACAATGCTACCAGCTTGTTCCACATGCTATCTGAACAGCCTCCTGACTCATGGCAGCAATGTCTTGGATATAGCAAAACTCCTCAAGAGATTAAGAGCTGCTCTTTACATGGGATCTTCTCATTCACCACCAAGCCAGGCTTCTGCAATGAGCTTGGCTTACAGTAGGCTACATGGTGCCGCAGAGAGCAAATGGTGCTGAAATCTCTGTGCAAAAATACAACAGAAGAGGCAAAAAGTAGTTTGAAGGCCTGAGCATCCTCACTTTGACCCTATGTTTGTTTTGATACAGTGGTTATATACACACACCTGTGAGCCAGCTCCTAAGTCCCAAGCAAAATACTTTGCATTTCTTTGTGGATTGCTCGGGGCTGCCTTGAGCTTATGTTTTTTTAAAAAAATAATAATAAATAAATAAAAAACCAAATCGCTTTGCGCAAAACAACGTGCTCATGGCAATAACTTGTTTCATAGTTTTCTGGAAAACTTTTTTTAAAAAATAAAAATAAATAAAACAATTAAAATGAACGGCGTTCTATTGGACAGAACCGCTTTGCCAGAGGGATGCGAAAAGCTCATAAAGAGAGCAATTAAACAACAGAAGGCAGAACTCACTTTCCTTTGAAGGTTGCTTCCACCCCACACCCACTTCCTGTAGAAAGTTCGATAGCGGAGGAAGTGTTAGAAAAAGTCTCAGAGGAGCGCTTAAAACGCCTATTTACTGAAGTGTTAAGAAAGAAGCTTGTTTAAAAAAAATAAGCGAGGGAAAGTGTAAGGCAAACCAATCTTTTCCTTTATAAACCACACACATAAAAAAGTAAGGTAGAGCTTAGAGGTGCCAACTTAAAAAAACCCCAGACAATACAACTCTGCTCTTTTGTCTTTAATAGCTTATCTAAGCTACAGGGACCCAGGTGGCGCTGTGGGTTAAACCACAGAGCCTAGGGCTTGCTGATCAGAAGGTCGGCGGTTCAAATCCCCGCAACAGGGTGAGCTCCCGTTGCTCGGTCCCAGCTCCTGCCCACCTAGCAGTTCGAAAGCACATCAAAGTGCAAGTAGATAAATAGGTACCGCTGCAGTGGGAAGGTAAATGGCATTTCCGTGCGCTGTTCTGGTTCGCTAGAAGCAGCTTTGTCATGCTGGCCACATGACCCGGAAGCTGTACGCCGGCTCTCGGCCAATAAAGCGAGATGAGCGCCGCAACCCCAGAGTTGGGCACGACTGGACCTAATTGTCAGGGGTCCCTTTACCTTTTAAGCTATAGCTTGATTTGCATGATTCTAATCTGTATGATTGATTATATGCAAGTCTATCACATCCAGGCCATCAGGGTGCTTGTAGCTATAAGGTGCTTATAAACACAGTGTGTGTGTGTGTGTGTGTGTGTGTGTGTGTGTGTGTGTGTGTGTGTCTGTAGTTATAGTTATGTAGTTACAAGTTGTGACGATTTGCTATGCAGCAGCCAGCAGGCGAAACCCAAATGGCCCCAGCCAATCAGCCAAGTGGGAAAATTCCTGCCGTGCCCCTGTCCCGACGACACACGGTGGCATAGCAAGGTCAATCGCAAAAGACCCTAAATATAGGGAGAGGTGTGTGGGTGTTCCGCTGCATGAGCCGAAAGAGGAAGCTCTGGGTCACATGCATGGGTATATATATAGGCCCCTCAATCCATTTGCACTGGCCATTGGCCAGATCGAACCCAGCATCGAGGGACCTCCAATCGGGCGTTGTGGCTATCCAAACAATCCCACCCACAACCAAGAGGTCAGTCTCATAGATCTCACCGCAACATGTGCCCTTTTTGAGGGATGACACGGTTTGTAGCCCCGGCAGGATGTGGTAGAACAGTAACCTGCTCAAAATAGCTATGCTGCCAACCCTAGGACAAATTAGATCAACCTATGCACAATTCATGGTATGCATATCCTTAAAGCTACTTAAAAACACTTAATTGAAGTTCTTAAAAATTAAATATGCTAGCCTATATGCTAACAACTATCTCTTTCCATTTTCAAAACAAAAAAAATGCAATTCTGTAGTTAAATATTTATCTGTTTTCAATGGTACTGCCAATGGCTCGAAGTTTGGACTCACTTCCATGTACAGTGGTACCTCAGATTAAGAACTTAATTCGTTCTGGAGGTCCGTTCTTAACCTGAAACTGTTCTTAACCTGAGGCACCACTTTAGCTAATGGGGCCTCCCACTGCCGCCGCGCCGCGCCGCTGCTGCGCAATTTCTGTTCTCATCCTGAAGCAAAGTTCTTAACCCGAGGTACTATTTCTGGGTTAGCGGAGTCTGTAACCTAAAGCGTCTGTAACCCGAGGCACCACTGTATCTCATTTCCTTTCCTTCTGCAAGGCAGGAACACTTGAGAAAGCCTTTAACACAGTTGTTTGGGCACTTTAGCCACTACAAACATTAAGGACCTTCCACATGGAAAGAACTTCCTTCCATATGGCTGGTGCGGGCGGTATAAAATCTGAGTGCACCAGAACGGCCACCTGCAGCCATCTATCGGGATACTCCAGCATTTCCTGCATTGAAAAAGTTGTGCTAGATCAGGGGTAGGCAAACTAAGGCCCGGGGGCCCAATCGCCACCTCAATCCGGCCCACAGACGGGCCGGGAATCAGCGTGTTTTTACATGAGTAGAATGTGTCCTTTTATTTAAAATGCATCTCTGGGTTATTTGTGGGGCATAGGAATTCGTTCATTCCCCCCCCCCCCAATATCTATAGATCTATAGATAGATAGATATAGATAGATATATATAGTCCAGCCCCCCATAATGTCTGAGGGACAGTAGACCGGCCCCCTGCTGAAAAAGTTTGCTGACCCCTGGACTAGATGACCCACAGGGTCCTCTTCCAACTCTGTAATTCTATATGTATTTTAGGGTTGCAGGAACATCTCTAAAAGGATTCTGTGAGCATGTTTTAAAAAAATACTTGCAAAACTTCAGTCCACCTATTTGCCTCTACAGAATCAGAACAATCTTTATTTGCATCAGCCACTAGCCATAGCAATAAAATAAAATACAATGCACTGAAGACAGAGGTAGAAACTTAACTATACGAAATACATTCTGAAGGTTTACATCAATAATCAAATAACAGATCTTATTCTAATTGACCCTAATTTTTATTTTTATTTTTGCAGTTTTTGCTGTCACCTGGTTAGCTTGATCTAGAGCAGCGTTTCCCAACCGGTGTGCCGCGGCACACTGGTGTGCCGCGAGACACCGGCTGATGTGCCGCGGAAAAAGGGACCTGCAGCCCAGGGCTGCACAGGACCGTGGCGGCGGCGCTGCTGGAGCCCAGCGGCGAAGCGGAAGCCAGGGCGGCGCTGCTCCCTTGGCTGCTGCAGCAGCAGCAGCAACAGAAGCCTCGCGGGAGAATCCCGACCTGGTGCCCCAGCTGATGGGCGGGAGAAAGGACGCTGAGCTACAGCTGATCCCAGAGGTAACTCTGGGTCAGGAGACCCGGCGCAGCCGGGTGGGGGAGGAGCGGTGTGCCGCGAGATTTTTTTAATGAAATAAGTGTGCTGTTGCCTAGATTAGGTTGGGAAACACTGATCTAGAGGAAAGGACACCGTAGGAATGGCTGAGTGATAATACTAGAGTCAGTGTTGGAAACCGAGATATGAAAGCTAGCAGCTAAAGGGCACCTTAAACCTAGGAATGTCTAGGTGCACTTTTTTAATAACAAGAATACAAAGCTGAAAATGAATGAACTGCAGCTGAAATATTACAGTGGACCCTCCGGATATGAATTTAATTCGTTCCGGGGGTCTGCATCTAGAGGCGCCGTTTCTGCGCACATGTGCGGCACGATAGAGTGCTTCTGCACATGCGGCGAAACCTGGAAGTACGGTATACACTTCCAGGTTTGCCGCATTCGCAACCCGAAAGTTACGTTACCCGAGGGGCCACTGTATCCTAATTTTTCACATGATCTAGCCCGCCTATAATCTGAAATCTTAGGCGCCGTACTGCACCCAGAGCTCAGAAACTGGTGGCGCTAATGAAATTCTCTGTCGCAAAACGCGCCTGGAACAATGGGAGTTTTGAATGCTGGGTCCAGCACAAGAAAGCGTGTTACGCCTTTGCTTGATCTATAATGAAGTTAAGAGCAAAGCAGACGAAGTGTATCAGACTTCACATAACTGTGGATCAGGCTGCAGATGCTTAAATAATTCAGGTTTGTAAAGGGGTTGCGCAAATGTGGGATACTACTGTATTGAGCTCCAACACTCTGTTCCCTTTACATCACCACAAATGGCAATTTTCTCTTATGATCACCCACCCAACTCTATTGCCTGGGTTATGAAGGTGCCCTAAAGACTTTAAAGAAAAAAGACTCTGGGATAGTACACAGAGTGACTTGCAACATCGATCACACACAGTCTTCAGTCCGCTGGCAGTAGGAATATAATATGGGCATGCCTTTAAGTTAACATCTTATATTAAAAATCTGACAGTTCCAAATTACCGAAGGCTATTTACAAAAGCCAGACTTAATGTCTTTCCTTCTGCAGTGTTGGATGGCAGATTGAGAGGAGTTCCATACCAGGACAGACTATGCTCATGTGCCCAAGACATTGACTCTATAAAACATATTTTGCTGCACTGTGTGAAATTCAAGCAAGCCTAGGGCTTGCAGATCAGAAGGTCAGAGGTTCGAAACCCCGCGACGGGGTGAGCTCCCATTGTTCGGTCCCTGCTCCTGCCCACCTAGCAGTTCGAAAGCACGCGGTACAAGTAGATAAATAGGTACCGTTCTGGCGAGAAGGTAAGCGGCGTTTCTGTGCACTGGTTGGCCAGAAGCAGCTTAGTCATGCTGACCACATGACCCGGAAGCTGTACGCCGGCTCCCTCAGCCAATAAAGTGAGATGAGCGCTGCAACCCCAGAGTCGTCCGCGACTGGACCTAATGGTCAGAGGTCCCTTTACCTTTACCTTGGTTAAAGGAGCCATTTGGCACCTAGCTTATATATCTGAGTCAGGGCTGGTGGGGTGCATTTGACACCTACCGATGCTGGCAGATGTATTTACACCAGGACAGTCCTTACAACTGCACTTCACTTTTGTTTGGGTAGTCAGTCCAAACCGTAAATCAGCCTGGAATTTACTTGGAGGTATATTCCATTGAGGTCCGTGCGGCTCGCTTCCTAGTAAGCATACTTAAGATTTCAGTTATGCAGTACAATCTGAAACATGTGACTCAAAATAAAGGCCTTCTGATTCTAACTAGTCTGACTCCCACCTAAGTGCGAATTAGGACTGCAATCGTAGCCATCTTAATAAAGTAGCTGTTTTGAGTATCATTCTTCTATAGAAAAGCAGTTGGCTGGAACATCTATTAAATCTTCTTGAAGTCATATAGGGTGGTACCTTGGTTCTCAAACGCCTTGGTACTCAAACCACTTGGAACCCAAACACTGCAAACCTGGAAGTAAGTGTTCCAGTTTGCGAACATTTTTGGAAGCCGAATGTGCTCCATTTTGAGTGTTCCGCTTCCGCTTTGAGTGTTACGCGGAGGTTTGTCTGTTTTTGCTATTTATTTTGCGTTTTTTGTTTTTGCAGCTCTTTTTTGTTTGTTTTTGTGATTGTGTGGATCCCAGTTCAGCTACTGATGGATTGTGTGACTGCAGTACATTGTTTATTGCTTTCATTTTATGAATCAATGATCTCGTTAGATAGAAAAAAATCATCTTAAATTGCTGTTTTGGGGTTGTTTTCAAAAGTCTGGAACCGATTAATCCGTTCTGCATTACTTTCTATGGGAAAGTGCGCCTTGGTTTTGGAACGCTTTGGTTTTGGAATGGATTTCCGGAACGGATTAAGTTTGAGAACCAAGGTACCACTGTAAATAGGTTCCGTCCCCAGAATCCTACCTTCCAAGTCGTCTCCCATATATCGACCGTGGCCACTTTTCTTTCTCACAAGGGTGGTGCAATTCAAAATGTGACATGTACTTTTCCCTCTCCTGCTTGCCTAAGGCCTGAGGCTCACAGGATGCACCATAGTGCATTAAACAACTAGAAACACAGCATGGGCTCTGAAAAACAACAACCGATGCAGAACCTTTCTGCTCCAACATCGGGAAGATTGCAAAATAAGCAGCCTCTGTACAATCACCCTATGGGAACCAGAGCTTGATGCGAAGCCACCAGTGTTTTTTAACTGCCGTGCATGAGCAGCATATCCTATCACCAAACCATGCAATCAGTCTCTAGCTCACAATTCATGTGCGTTAAAGGTAAAGGGTAAAGGGACCCCTGACCATTAGCTCCAGTCATGTCAGAGTCTGGGGTTGCGGCGCTCATCTCACTTTATTGGCTGAGAGCCGGCGTATCCGGGTCATGTGGCCAGCATGAGAAAGCCGCTTCTGGCGAACCAGAGCAGCGCACAGAAACGCCGTTTACCTTCCCGCCGGAGCGGTTCCTATTTATCTACTTGCACTTTGACGTGCTTTCAAACTGCTAGGTTGGCAGGAGCAGGGACCAAGCAACGGGAGCTCACCTCATCGCAGGGATTCGAACCGCCAACCTTCTGATCAGCAAGCCCTAGGCTCTGTGGTTTAACCCACAGCACCACCTGGGTCCCTTATCATGTGCGTTAGGTGCCTGTTAATAAAAACATGAAGCTTTCATAAACTGCATCTTTGCTGTGCTGCACAGCTGCAGATTTAGTCAACAGGTAAATCAACAGGTGGGTGATTTGTTGCCCAACTTTCAGGAGTCCCTGGATTTGGCTCTGATGAAACTCATGCTAATGATTTAAGACGTCCACTCTACTGGATGCCTACTGAATAACAATTAAGTTTGCTACCATACGTACACAAGGGGAAGGGAGGACAGAGAGAGAATTAGATATTGCATCTTGAAAATAGATCTGCAAACAAAGGATGGGTATTTTGTTCTTCATCTATGAGCATTTGTAATAGGAGATTTATTTAATCTCCTGTTCAGAAAATCGCACAGCTCACTTTAACCCCCTCTTCGATACCTATGGGCCTGGTGCTATTTGAAGCAAGATGGGGGAGGGTAATTTTACTATTGAGCGCTACTGTCAAACATACATTGCTAGAAACACCACAGAGAAACTTGATTAAGGAATGGAATGCAAAGTTCTAGGGCAACAAGTTAAAGAAGCTTCAATATTGCAATACCTTTTGTGTTCCAGAGAATATTATCGAGGAATAAGGCATGGTCTGTGACTAAACAGAATAATATAGCATCTTTCTTTCAATGTCCAGGGCAAGCTTTGTTTCTCAATCAAAAAATGTTTCATTGTCTTACATTTTTGGAACGCGGCACGACATGTGCCTTTCTGGATTTCCCCCTTATAGTGGAAAACTATCCTTCTTATCAAATCAGTCAGGAAATCAGCTCTGCAACAACAGAACCACTTGCATGCTGGCCCTTCTCACAGGACCAAGCTCCAAACTGACAGCGACTGCAAAAATTACAGTTTCAATCCATTGCAAAAAACGATCTTCATTCATAAGGGCACTGTTGCTATTACCTAGAATCAAAGCCTTCTAATATGAAAAACCACTGCCTTTCAGATAAAGCAGGAAGCTTAGTACTGTTAAGGCTATGAGACTTCTTAATTTAAAAAATGCACCCCATTAATTCAGCAGAAGTGCCGTTTTGACTTGTTCCTTCACTGCACAGAAGAACTTTATACGCCCAAGATAAATGCAAAACGAGTCCAAATATAAATCTGAGGAAAATGTGAACAGGGATAAGAAAAGAACAGGGATGGAAAGAAAAGCAGCAATGGGTAATTGCATGGGGTAATCTACAATTTCTTAAGTAGTTTGCAATTGGATTACATAGGCAAGAGAGATATTTACTGGTCCAATATCAGGCCCACCTGAACAGACCATCGGGTGATAAGACTGCAGGGATTTGAAGTGCTGGGTGAAGTAGTCTAATCCTTCGGGAAAATAATGTGTACATACATCTCTAGAAGTTTAGGAGACAGACAGACTTTAGATTTTTACTGAAAAGGGTGGAGGCCACGTTTAGCCCAGGCAAGGAGAGTCTTTGGTTCCTCCTCTACCTAGGTAAAGGTAAAGGTACCCCTGACCATTAGGTCCAGTCGCGGACGACTCTGGGGTTGCAGCGCTAATCTCGCTCTATAGGCCGAGGGAGCCGGTGTTTGTCCACAGGCAGCTTCCGGGTCATGTGGCCAGCATGACTAAGCCGCTTCTGGCGAACCAGAGCAGCGCACGGAAACGCCGTTTACCTTCCCGCCGGAGCGGTACCTATTTATCTACTTGACGTGCTTTCGAACTGCTAGGTTGGCAGGAGCTGGGACTGAACAACGGGAGCTCACCCCGTCGCGGGGATTCGAACCGCCGACCTTCTGATCGGCAAGCCCTAGGCTCAGTGGTTTAGAGCACAGCGCCACCCGCGTCCCTCCTCCTCTACCTACTCAACTTTTAAAAACCATTTTTTTGTTGCATTTGCAGCCCATTTCACAGTTCTGGTCCACAGTTTTCCTGGGCAATTTATCCCCATTAATATAATAATTTTGCATGCATGAACCTGACATGCACGTCACGTGAATGCACAGTGACCTTGCAAAATTTGCACACATAAAAACCAAGCTAGTCAGGTCCGTGTCGCCAGGTCTGCCAGTGAATGGTTTGCACCATGGGTCTCAGCTGTCGAGAAGAATGGTGAGAACGCAGCCCCGTGCATCTCCCCACAAACAAAGCACCCTAGCTCGGGTCTCCTATCCCTAAACCTGGCTAAGATGGAAGGTGTACTATCCCCAAAACTCATGTTCATAGGAAAAAGGGCTCCAAGGAGGAAATCTCCGCCCAATGTTATTCTTGTCACTCATTGCGGAGTCAGTGAATTTTGGGTGTCCTCTGAAGCTGCTGTCAGGAAGGTTCTCTCACCATCAGCCCATCCCATGGAACAACAGCATATAATAGTGCCAACCACTTGTTAAAACCCTTTTATCATGCATCCCTTTTATTGTGGTATTTTTTTAAAAAAAAATATTGTGTAATATTACTCTGCTTTGGGCACACCCATTTGTGAAGCACGAAACCCCAACATGAAAGCTACCCATGCAAGCTGCATGGTATCTTCAGACCACAGTCCAAAATAACATAAAGGCAGGAGAGAAGCATCCCACTTCTACCCAGTGTGGAGGGAATGAGGGACTGCCAAAGGGCACCTGATGTCATCTCAGCTCATGCCTTAAAAACAACAACACAGCGTCACTGAAAAGGGTTTGTCTTAAAACCCAGTAAGGTCAAAAGATAATGTTTTGAAAAACATATGTATACACAGAATTAAGTTCTGAATGACTTAATGCTAAGAAAATACACATGCACAGTTTTTAAGCTCAGAAATAGTCCCCCCAGGGAGCTCTTTGCAGGGTTAGGTTTATCGAAAAGCAGGGGGGGAGTCAGCTCCTGTATCTTTTCCATGTTTACACTGGCAATCATAGAGAGCCCAACTGAGGACAGGCACATGGAGACAACAGGTGCACTGCCGTCCCACCCAACAGCCCCTTCTCCAAAACACTCTGTCCATGACCTGAAGACACACAGACTCAGATTCCTTGCCCTAACCCACCCCCGTTTCCGGAGGATATTACTACTACCCCTATTCCATTGAACAAGATGCACAGCTCTCTATATTGCCGCAGGGAAGTAGCATTCTGAGGCAGGACTTGTCAACAGATTAGGAGAGGAGATTTATCAACCTGTCAAACCGCACTGGGTTCTTGTTTTGTTTTTTAATACTATCCAGAGCATCACTGGTTATTTTCCACTGGGTCAGTCCGGGCCCATAAGTACCGGCTATTTTTAATTCCCTTAGCTAGTGGCAATATATTTCCCCATAAATATAAACATTCACATTAATGATAGGGGCAAGACAAGCAGCCACTCAACCCGGATTAAAATGGAAAGCTAATGATATTGCATCCGTTTCCAGGGAAAAGTTTAGCAGATTAATTCTTCTCTTCCCCCGCGCCCTCCTTCCTTCATTTCTTTCCACAGGAACTCCATTATTGCAAAAGGCCCCTTTCCCTTCAGCCTTATGTAAAATCTCACCGGGGAGGCAGGAGAAAAAAGACCTTTTAAACGTCCTCACCAACCACCACCACCAGGCGGAAGAAACACAGACAGACACAGCCCCCTAAATCATGACAGGGCAATAGTGGGAGCCCACCTCTTCCCTTGAAGCCTGCACACAAAGAGAGGCTGCGTTGCCCCCATTGATAAAAAATAAATAAAAGGGCGTCGGGGAGACGAGGCGGATTCACCGGAGCGTCTGCGCAGGCAGGTGAACATGTTAGACACCGGTTGCAGAGGATGCAAGCATGCATGCACCCCGGCTGCAAAGCGCCCAATGGGTGGAAGCGATGCAGCGAAATAACGAAATGCAAAACGTCCAAAGCGAGCAGTCTCTTTTTCGCCGCGCCAAACCCAAGTTACCTTTGGACGGCGAAACGGTTCGGGGTCGTATTTTTTTTTAAAGCATGTAGCATATGGGGGGGGGGGGGTCTGGAGATGGGCAGCCGTCGCCACGCCAGTTTCCCCTGTATCCCTCCCCCAGCCCGCGATGGCAAGGCGACCACCACTCCCTGCGCGCCCACCGGAGCGGCGAGCGGCGTCGGTCGGCCAAGTCCCACCGGGGCCCGCCAGCCCTGAGCAGGGTTTGAGGCAGCCCCGGTCCTTTCCTCCTCCACCACCACCACCCCGCCTCCCGATCGGAAGAATTATGACTGCAGCGATTACGATGGTGATGGGCTTGCCGCTCGCCCTATCCCCAAACCCACGCATGCACACAAAACAGAGGAGAGAGTGCCTTTCCTCCAGCAACCACCGGCGTCCATAGCTCGCCCTTGCGCTCCCACCAGCAAAGCCCCGCAAATCGCATTCCAGCGCCGCCCTCTCCCCGCGCAAAACCACCAGCGAAGCCCCGTCTTTGCAAACCTGCAAAGGGAGAAGAAGCGCTTCTTCCTCCGAGCCCGAGATCCTCCAGCGGATCCGAAGCGGTTTGCAGAAGACGGAGGCTGCTCCTCCCGCACGCCGCCTTCTCCTTCCCCTTCTCCTCCCTCCCCGCCTCCCGCGATCCGCTGCAGCATGCAAAAAAAACCACAACCCAAGCGCCCTTTACCTGCTGTTGCTCTCCAACTTCTTTATCCTGTTATTTTGTTGCATGGATCCCCAGGAACAGGTTCGCGGGCCCTTCGCTGCGCGCTCAGCGGCAGCAGCAACTGATGGGAATGGCAAAGGGGGCGGCCAGCAAAGGAGGAGGAGTTGGTGCCAGTGTGTAACAAGTTTGGGTTGCCCCGCAGTATGGCGGCGGAGGGAGGAGAAGGAGCAGCGGCAGCGCAGCGGCGAGGCGCGCTCCTGCCCTGCAGCCAGCCAAGCCAGCCAGGGGAAGGGGCTGGGGGGGGGGGTGCCCCGGCCGGCGTCGAGGGGCGGGGAGATTCAGAAGCTTGGAGCTCGTCAGGGAAAGGAAGAAAGGAAAGGCGCACGGCGGCGCTGCCTGCGTTTTGTTGCTCTGCTGGTCGCGGCAGGGAGGCGCTTCGCTTTCCCCACGTGCGCCTTCCCCAACCTCTCCACATGCGCCCTCCTCTCGGAAGCGAGGGGCCAACCTGGACGTCCGAGAAGAGCCGACGAGGCATAAAACACACAAACACACGTAGCCCTCCAGCCGAGATTGGGACACACACACCTATTTGCACATTTTCTGTCCACATGCTACTGGCCTTTCTGGGAACAGGTTGCATCAACGGCTTATACTCGAGTGAGGCAGGCAGTGGCTCCTATGAAGTTTTCCCAGGTTTTTTGTGGTAAAATTGGGTGCCTCGGCTTATATTCAGGTCGGCTTATACGCGAGTATAGGGTAGTTTCATATTGCAGTATTGGAAACCAGAAGACAGACAAATCTGGACACTGTCGTTTTGCCGTCTCTCAAGCAATTTCTTAGAATTTTACCTAAAAACCACTTTGAGGTTGTTGCTTTTTATAATCAAGCAGTGTATACATGTTATGAAATAAAGTAAATAAATTATTATTTACCTTTCTTCCAAGGAGCTCAGTTGGGTACCGTTCTCCCTTCCTTTTATCCTCACAACCCCCCTGTGAGGTGTATTAAGCTGAAAAGAAATGACAGAGGCAAGGCGAGCTTTTGTGGGAATTTGACCCAAGACTCCCGAGCCAGTCCTAACCACTGTACCACACTGCCTTGCTTTCTGCGCATGCACTTTTCCCTCAGTCCCTCATGCACAATAAAAGAACACATCGGTTTGTCACGCCTAACTCTCTTCCAGCTTTCAGGAAAGGAAACAGTTAAACGATGATACAGCCAGCCTCTCTTATATGCAGCTGCTGCTAATTGTGTTTATCTGTCAATGAATGATTATATGGCTGTGTCAGCTCAGGATAGCTGAGCATTTATTAGTATAAAGAAGAACAGGGGCTGGTAGTATCTTCAGGAATCATTGCACTATGCTGATGATTGCTATCATAAATAAAGCTCATCTTTTGTGGGGGTTTGCTGTTAATCACGTTCTTAATTTTGTATGTCATTGATGGTGTTTAGTCTTGTTCTCTAAACTATTGGACCAGTTGTGCTAAATATTGTAAATAAGTGGCCTGTTAGTGTTTAGCACAAAAATGAGATGAGAGAAAAAGAAATCAGTGTACCGTATTTTTCGCTCTATAAGGCGCACCTGACCATAGGACGCACCTAGTTTTTAGAGGGGGAAAGCCCCATTTTTTTGAGGATCAGCTCAAATTTCTGCAGCTTCTTTTGCAAAGGAGAAAAGCCCCATTTTTTGAGGATCAGCTCAAATTTCTGCTGCTTCTTTTGCAAAGGAGAAAAAGCCCCATTTTTTGAGGATCAGCTCAAAGTTGTTGAGCTTACTTTGCAAAGGGAAAAAATCCTGTTTTATGGGGTTTAACTCACAGTTCTGCAGCTTCAGGAAAAGGGAGCCATTTCTACAGTTTCCAGACAGATAATCTAATCAGCCAGTCACATGTCGCTGGGGAAACAGCCTCCCTCTGCAAGGGAGCGGGGCTGGAATCTCTCTCCCTTATCTCTCTCCCCAATCGTTTGCTGAGCAGCTGCTCAGCGGGCTTCCTTTCAACACCCCCTTCTCTCTCTTTTTTTAAAAAAGCATGATCTGCTTTTGCCCCTGGACAGTTCAGCTCCAGGGACCACACATTTGCTCCATAAGACGCACAGACATTTCCCCTTACATTTTAGGAGGAAAAAAGTGCATCTTATGGAGCGAAAAATATGGTAATTTCACAGCATGTATCCATGTAAATTTGTCCATGTGAAAAACAGGGAAACCAGTTTATCACCTCTTCCTTCCCCAGACTGCAGATACGTCAGCGCAAACCAACTACAATCTGTGTCATTTTGTAATGGAAGCCCTATTCACAGAACCTGAATTACATCCTTCAGACGGGGAGACAATGCGTGGGTATGAAACAGCAGCGTGAGATGCTACAATTATGACCAAAGATGCTTTTGCTGATCTGCT
This sequence comes from Darevskia nairensis, assembly GCA_034642065.1. Classification (NCBI taxonomy): domain Eukaryota; kingdom Metazoa; phylum Chordata; class Lepidosauria; order Squamata; family Lacertidae; genus Darevskia; species Darevskia nairensis. Next base: position 365,036 of record JAWWNI010000992.1, read on the forward strand.
GATGAGCTATCGATCGCCATCATGCTCATTTTGCAGGACTGCAATGGCCACTTGGTTTGCATTATAGATTACTTAACTGCTGATATATGTGTCTACTTTTTCCCCCCTCCTCCACAATACGAGAAAATACTACTTAGCATCAGTGATGCCTTGTTTGGCTATAAAGCTTGAAGTTGGCGTGTTTGAAAAACAGTGGACATTTCCATTTTTGATTAAAAAGCATTATAGTAATTAAAAGCAACTGAATTTTAAAAGTGGGTCACAAACTAGGAGGCAATAATAAATGTCTTTCGCCCGGTTGGTCTCTTGTTCTCTTCCTGAATGCCAGAAATTTACTTCAAGTCAGCATTAGAAACAGAGATATGAAAGCTAGGAGCTAAAAGGCACATTAAACCAAGGTTATGGGCACAACAATGGAATGTCTGCTTCTTATAACAAGAATACAAAGCTGAAAATGAATGAACTGCAGCTAAAATATTATCTTCATTTTTCACATGGTCTAGTCCTTTCCCTGCCAACCCCACTAATATTCTTAAGAGGGTCTCTTCTCCAGTCTTCAGAGAGTAGCTGGAAGTGGGGAGGCAGAAAAAGACCCTCTTTTCCTTCCACTCTGCAGTTTTAATCTGAAATCTTAGGCGCAGTACTGCATCCAGAGCTCAGAAACTGCTATCCCAAATGATAAAACCTATCCTGTAACTCTCATAATAAGTTTTTTTGCAGCACCAGCCTAACCATGTCTATTAGTAGGTAAGTCCTATGGAATTCAGTAGAGCTTACTCGCAGGTAAGTGGGGTTAGAATTGCAGTCTTACACAACATTATTTTGGAAGCAATATGTTAAATGAGGGGGGAAGGAAGGCAATGTGCTATATAACTATTCACCACGTAGATTTCTTACTAAGAACCACTAAGATGTATTATTTTATGTGTGCGTTCATTCATTAAAAAGACTTCTGTACTGCTTTTCAGGCAAGACTGCCTCTCAAAGAGGATCAGCCGTTTAAAACATTTGCAGTGCCCAGTTACATCCGCTCAACAACTTTTGTGTCCAGATTTTCATTTTTTGAAATACGGCAACCCTACTTAAACCAAGGTTACAGTCGCCGAAACACAATGTCTAGTTGCCATTTGGGGGCAAGATGGCTCTAAAGTCTTATTTGTCAAATGATGGACTGGCTGTGATTGATTCTCGGTTGAACACCTGGCTAGTTCTGATAGAATACAACAGATAGAATTCTACAGAATGGGGTGTTGGTGTGTGAAAAGAATCCAACATCCAAGGATCCTCAGGCATGCACCTCCAGATGGTGGAGACATCAAGCGCCATCCTGGTGCCTAGGCATCTTCACTTGGTTGCAAGCGGTCAAAAGCGAGGTGCAAAATGCGCCTGGCGCCTGGCTAATTGCAAACCCTGCAAATGCCTAATGATCGGGCATGAGAGGTGGATGCAAAACAGGCCTGGACAGCATGTTACCTGCCTGCCAAACTGAAGCTACAAAACCAGCTACATTTTTGTGGCAGCCTCTATCTTTTCCAGCCCTATGTTGTTGTTTAGTCGTGTCCGACTCTTCGTGACCCCATGGACCAGAGCACACCAGGCACTCCTGTCTTCCACTGCCTCCCGCAGTTTGGTCAGACTCATGTTGGTAGCTTCGAGAAATGAAATGAGCGCAATTGTGCGGTAGTTGGAGCATTCTTTGGCACTGCCCTTCTTTGGGATTGGGGTGTAGACTGATCTTCTCCAATCCTCTGGCCACTGCTGAGTTTTCCAAACTTGCTGGCATATTGTGTGTAGCACCTTAACAGCATCATCTTTTAAAATTTTAAATAGTTCAGCAGGAATATCATCACTTCCACTGGCCTTGTTATTAGCAGTGCTTTCTAAGGCCCATTTGACTTCACTCTCCAGGATGTCTGGCTCAAGGTCAGCAACCACACTACCTGGGATGTACGAGACTTCCATATCTTTCTGGTATAATTCCTCTATGCATTCTTGCCATCTCTTCTTGATGTCTTCTGCTTCTGTTAGGTCCTTTCCACTTTTGTCCTTTATTATGGTCACCTTTGTACGGAATGTTCCTTTCATATCTCCAATTTTCTTGAACAGATCTCTGGTTTTCCCCATTCTGTTGTTTTCCTCTGGTTCTTTGCATTGCTCATTTAAGAAGGCCCTCTTGTCTCTCCTTGCTATTTTTTGGAAATCTGCATTCAATTACCTGTATCTCTTGCAGGGGTCAAACACGAAGTTTAGCAGATGTAGCTGATGGCCTGTGCTCGGGCTTTGTAGGTCACATGCCGTTACGGCAGAAAAACAAATTAGCATCACCTGTGTCATAAGGATTACTGTTAGTGTTTTCATAGCAAGAATGAGAGTTTGCAGAAGATGCCAGGGTGCACTTAGTGAGGTGTGCTGCTGTTGCAACATCTGCAAACAGTGTCTGTCAATGTGTGCCCTGAGGCTGTGTTGCTGTAAGCTTTTCCTTGGAGGGTCTCTGCTGCCACAGCCTAACCAATTCAGAATCTTGTCTGTTCGTACAGTCGGGAGATGTACCTTAAAACTGTGAGAGCTGCGATCCTGCACATCAAATCCAAACATGCCTCTCTGGCCTTTCTGTTCTGTGACTCAGCCAGCCTCTGTCCTGTGGGTAGTGACAAGATCGCTCATAATGTGTGACGTGGAACTGACTACCAAATATTTATCTGCAAACCACAAAACGTGTGGGAAGATTAATCATGGCTAGAGTCTAGAGCAGACCAGTCAGGCTGAAGACCAGTTATTCATTGCTCTTTTTTTGCAGAGTCATCCAGACGCATGGTCTTGAAGTTAGCTTGGTTAATTTAGGTTACAGTAGGAGCTGCTGCAGAGTGGTTTTGAGTCCAAAACATACAAGACGTAATTAAACACCATTATAAGCCAAGCACACCCTTTTAAGTAGACATGAATAAGTACCTCAAACAAATATTCAACTCTGGTTCAGTTTGAACATATCTGCTAATCTGCTGTTGGTGTTCAGAGGCGTCCTTTGCCCCAAGGCATGACCCCCCCCCATATATATTTTTTAATTAAACACTGTGTTTCTACAACATCAGAAGGAAAATAAATTAAGAACAGAAAATCGAATTAAAATGAAATGTAAAGACTGTTTCTACTCGCACAATAATCATTTTACTATCACTGTGTGAGCTATGAATTTAAAAAAAATTAAACATAGAGCAGCACAAGGAAACACGTAAGTTAACGTTAGTCAGCATCAGGGCCGTCTTGAGCATATCTGGCGCCATGGTGCAAAGATCCCTCCAGCGCCCCCCCCCTTTCCCAGAGTTGTCAACCTTTTTTTAGGGCTGGAGGAGGCGGGCAAAGGCTGGAGGGCAGCTCCTCTGGTGGGGAAGAGGTGGAGGCTGCACGCGGCGCCTCCCGGCTCAGCTGGCCGCTTCGTGCCCCGGTGGCCATGGCGGGCAGCACACCGAGCAAGTGGGCCAACGCCGAGCAAGCGAGGGTGCGTGCGCCGCTCCTGCCGAGCATCGGCTCAGTTTTTTCCCTTTTAGTCTTCTGGCGCCCCACAGAATTCAGCACCTGCAGGCTAAAAGGGAAAAGAACTGAGCCGACACTCTGCGGGAGCGCATGCACACACCCTCGCTCACTCAGCTCGCTCGTTCGGTGTTCCCCGGACTCTCACCTGCCGCCCTCCAGAACCTGGTGCCCCGCGCCACTAGCCTCTATGGGTAAGACGGGCCTGGTCAGCACTGAGGGTAGAAAGCTTTTTGCAGGAAGGACTGCATATACTGTTTACAGTCGAACCTCAGAAGTCGAATGGAATCTGTTCCAGAAGTCCTGCAGCCAATCGGAAGCCATGGAAGCAGCGGTGGACGTTCAGGTTCCAAAGAACATCCACAAACCGGAACCATCACTTCCGTGTTTGCGCCGTCTGGGAGCCAAAACATTCGTCTCGCAAGGCGTTTGACTTCTGAGGTACGACTGTATTTGCAAAAGGGAAGAGCAATGCACGTTCCCACGAGATGTCCTTTATATTGTGCATTTATTCTGACTTGTTTATTTCTTGCATTTATATAGTACCTTTGATGTACATGATTTTCCATTTGCTCCTTTAATCCCCAAAGGAACCTGTGAGGTAGGTTAGGCTAAGAGGCAGTGACTGGCCCAAGCTCACCCAGTGAGCTTCATGGCCAAGTGGGGATTTGAACCCTGGTCTCCCAGGTTCTGACCCAGGTGGCGCTGTGGGTTAAACCACAGAGCCTAGGGCTTGCTGATCAGAAGGTCGGCGGTTCGAATCCCTGCGACGGGGTGAGCCCCCGTTGCTCGGTCCCAGCTCCTACCCACCTAGCAGTTCGAAAGCACATCAAAGTGCAAGTAGATAAATAGGAACCGCTCTGGCGGGAAGGTAAACGGCATTTCCGTGTGCTGCTCTGGTTCGCCAGATGTGGCTTTGTCATGCTGGCCACATGACCTGGAAGCTGTACGCTGGCTCTCGGCCAAAAAAGCGAGATGAGCGCCGCAACCCTAGAGTCGGACACGACTGGACCTAATGGTCAGGGGTCCCTTTACCTTTACCTCCCAGGTTCTAGTCTGACACCCTAACCACTACACCACACTGGCTTTCTCATTTCTGCTCAGATGGTATTGGGACAGTCATACACCTTCCCACTTTCAATACTATTGGCACCTGCATGTGTTTTGGGGTGGACATATTGCTTCATTTCCTGTCAGTTCATGGCTTGTAGCTTCCTTCTGAAATCCAGAGACATTTTCTGCTGCAAATGTTGCGGTGGGTTTTTTTTTGTTCTCCTTTTGGTTGCGTTAGATTTCAGGGGTGCCCCTCCAGATGGTGAAAATGTGGTGGACATTGCAGCAACAAAACAACAGATAAACTGGAATAATTTGTGGACACTCCAATATAAATCCAAAACTATTATTGCATCAATGGCATGTCGCCAAATACACCTGCAAAAATAGGGGGGAGGGGCCCCTAAATGTGTTAAAACATTGCTGACAAAAAATATTAAAAGCATATAGATCAATAGGATAATAGTTGGATGGACAGCAAGATGATGATGCGAAAGAACCAGGTACTTTCATGACCAGAAAAAAATTAAAAAAGCTTAGCATATAAGTTCCTGACAAGCGTAAAATTTCAAATTTTTTTATTCCTTGACAAATGCCATGCTGGTAAATGAGGCCATAAGTGACACATTCGCTCAGTTTCCTAAGTGAATGAAGAAGCAACGTTGCCACTTTTAGCAGAGGGCATAATTAATTGCACAAACCTAAAGTTCAGTTCTGCACTCGAATCCCTCTTGCAAAATACCGACAGTCTGGAGGCACTGGGATTTCGCTCTTATTCTCATGTTAACTGCACCGTTTATGGTCTTCCACTTCCCTCCTCTAGTTAGTGGCTCCTTCACATGAGCAGCGAGTACAAAATGTAAACTGTCAATTGACAGAATGGAGCCACAGTCACTTTATCCTTGAAGCACACCTGGAGTTGCCTTGATCGCAAGGTAGCTCTTGCTGTATTGTGCGAATGGGCAGAGGTGGAGCTAGCTGCCCCGGCACCTGGAGCAGCGCACATGCTGTGCACATGGGGCGGGGCCATGGAGGCGGGGTGAGCTGCCCATGGCGGGCTCCTTCCTGGGCAGGGGGGGAGGGAACCACGCTTCTTTGCCAGCAGCCTTCCCTCTTCCTTTTGACAGTTCAGGGGAGGCTCCCCGCCCCCCGGAAGCAGCCCGGGAGTGGGGGGCAATGGCACACCGCCCTCCTGCGACTCCCAAGCCGCCCACGAGCTGTCAAAACGAAGGGGGAAGGGGGGAAGGCCACCGGAAGGTGGCACAGCTCCACCCCTTCCCCCAACAACTCAGGGTAGGCTTGGGAGTCGCTGTATACCTGAAGGAGTGTCTCCACTCCCATTATTCAGCCCATACACTGAGGTCCAGCACCGAGGGCCTTCTGGCGGTCCCCTCACTGCGAGAAGCAAAGCTACAGGGAACCAGGCAGAGGGCCTTCTCGGTAGTGGCGTCCGCCCTGTGGAACGCCCTCCCAGCAGAGCTCAAAGAGATAAACAACTATCTGACATTCAGAAAATACCTGAAGGCAGCCCTGTTTAGGGCAGTTTTTAACCTGTGATATTTTAATGGATTTTAATATCTGTTGGAGGACGCCCAGAGTGGCTGGGGGGACCCAGCCAGATGGGCGGGGTACAAATAATAAATTATTATTATTATTATTATTATTATTATTATTATTATTATTATGGTGGTGGGTGGCACGTCGAATGTCACCCCCCTCAATGATGACACCCGGGGCAGGCCGCCCCCACCGCGCCCTTCCTCCGCCCCTGCAAATGGGCAGCTCATCCCACACTGCCTGCATGAGTAGATCACTGCACTCCTAACCATGAGGGCTGCCCCAGTTACTGCAACAGAAGCAGTCAGACCACCTGCGCACGCATTGGTGTGCAAGCATACAGACTGGCTGCCTTCACTGCAATGAATTGGACAACCTGGAAAAGCAAGGATGGAGAAAGCGGGGGCAGAAGGGCCATTTGGCCTGGGGCCTCAAGCTCAAAGTGGGCCTCAGATTCAGCCACATTAATTTTTTGCCAGTTGAAACACTTCACTACTTGTTTTTATGAGCATCGGACCACATTGTGACATGCTCTCTCAGCTTAGAGCTGCAAATTGAAGTACCGGTAAGTAAGAGGTGTGTTTTGGTAAGAGGTTTTTATGACTGTTGTTGCTAAATCGTGTCCTCCCTAAAAGAGGCCACGTGTTGAGGTGAGACCTGGAGACCGATCTCCTGTGTTGTGGGTGGGTAAGATTGGTCAGCCACAACACCTGATTGGTAGGTCCCTCAATGTTGGGTTCAATCTGGCCAATGGAACGCAGTCCAAACAGATCGAGGGACCTATATAAGCCCATGCACATGTCCCTGAGCTTCCTCTATGGACACCCGCCCACCTCTCTCTATATTTAGGCCTTGCGCTTGACCTTGCTATGCCGTTGTGTGTCGTCTGTCGTTGGGACGGGGGCACAGCAGGAATTTTCCCCACTTGGATGATTAGCTGGTGCCATTTGGGTTTCGCCTGCCGCGTAGCAAATCATCACAACTTGTAAGGTTGTGGATAGGCTCTGGTTCAGGTGATAGGGATGGGGGAACATTCTCGCCATCCCTATGTGAAGGGTATTCCGTTAAAGGAATCCAGGGACTCAAATGGTTTGGTCAACCCCCAAGAGGGGGTTGTGCCCGTGCCTGAGTCCAGGGGAGCATCTGGGGAGTGAACAGAGTCTGTTCCTGGCTTTCCTCTTATCCAAGTGTTCACCCTCGGCTGACCTACGACAGAGCTCTGGGTCAGCGTTGCCTGCAAGGGTGCAGGGAGCTAGTCGAACCAGAGCCTATGCAACTACTCACTTTCTGTAATCAATAAAGTTGTGGCCTAAATTCTGCCAAAAACCAAACTAAAATTTGAGTCAAGTGTGAATTTATTTAGGGGGGAGGTCTCTGGGTCTGAACACGCAACTGACACAGATTTCTTGTCATATGCTTTATTATCAACTGCAACATTGCATAAAACTGAGGTTTTCCCTCAATAATTAGTGCATTTGCACAAAAAAAGGCCAGGGAAGTATTTTCTAAAAAGAAAATGCAATGTTTCGCACTCTGTTTCATTTTCGTATTTTATCATTTTTTGTTTTTTTTGTGGTGGGGGCCTGACACCAACTCCTGTGATGGCCGAGGCCCAAGAACAGGACAACTGTGGAAGATAAGAAATGCCAGAACTGATGGGGTGAGGTGCACCATGGGAGATGGTACAAAAAGGGAAATTTAACCGAAAGCCTGCAGTCCCTCTGTGGTTTCTGCTTCCCCTAAAATGTGTGTGATCAAGACATCCTGAGGCTGTCATTTAGCAGGAGCAACATTAATTAGGAATCTTGCTGCTGTCATGGCAACATTAAGCACTGTTGTTACGTAAGAGTCCATTGCCTCAATATATATGCCTACTCCTTTCTGTACTACCACTTACAGAAAATGTGTCCCTATTTTCCAGGGATGTCCCTGATTTAGAGAAGGCATCTCAGAATGTCCCACTTTTCCTTAGGCCAGTGATGGCGAACCTTGACACCCCAGATGTTTTGGAACTACAACTCCCATCATCCCTAGCTAACAGGATCAGTGGTCAAGGATGATGGGAGTTGTAGTCCCAAAACATCTGGAGTGTCAAGGTTAGCCATCACTGCCTTAGGCTGTCCCTATTTTCATTGGAGAAATGTTAGAGGGTATGGAGTTACCCGACCTCCGAGCCGTCTGAAGGCAATCCTGTAAAGGGAAGATTTTTGTTAATGTTTAATGTTTTCTTATGTTTCTATATTATGTTGGAAGCTGCCCAGAGTGGCTGGGGCGACGTAGTAAGATGTGTGAGGTATAAATAGTAAAATTATCATTATGGAATGGGGCTTCCCTATTTTCATGGGAGAAATGTCGGAGGGTATGTACTTATGTTCTGTTACTTCATAACTACCAGTAATGAATTCCATGCTTTTAGACTGTTAAGAAGAAGAGTTTGGATTTGATATCCCGCTTTATCACTACCCAAAGGAGTCTCAAAGCGGCTGACATTCTCCTTTCCCTTCCTCCCCCACAACAAACACTCTGTGAGGTGAGTGGGGCTGAGAGACTTCAAAGAAGTGTGACTAGCCCAAGGTCACCCAGCAGCTGCATGTGGAGGAGTGGAGACGCGAACCCGGTTCCCCAGATTATGAGTCTACCGCTCTCAACCACTACACCACACTGGCTCCCCAAGCCTTTCCTGCATTGCAAGGCATTGAAACGGTGCCATGCATCAAGATGGATTGATTCCGAAGGCGTTAGTAGCTAATACTAAGAATGTTTGTGAGTGCCGTGACATAGCAGTCAAGCCCCATTTCTTTATTGGTGATGCAGTCCATGGAATGGAACGGGGAGAGAAATAAAAGTGTGGTGTGCAATTCCGTTCTTGCAGCTGCTTCTTTAATTTCCCTAGAGTCAATTGAGGGTGAACAAGGCACTGTTCCACCAACCTCAGGCTGCCCTCAGCCAGTTCCAACCTCCCTGCCTCTATACTTGCAACCAGCCTTGGGATGGGGGAGGCTGTGGCTGTCAGCATCTTTCCACCTTAATCTCAATATTGCTCTTGTAGGGAAGAGGGTGGGGACAAAACCAGAATGAGTTGGCCTTGCCCACCATTTTCTCTGGCTCTGCTTGTCGTTGGCTCTCACGCTGCCTTAGTGTTGCTGTATTTCAAAAAGTAAAAACCAGTAAAAACTTTTTAAAAGAAAGACCCCAAGATTGTTGAGCTTTTTTTTTTTTTAAAGGAAACCACCAAAATTGTAGAGCCTTTTGGAGGATAACCCAAAAGTTGTTGAGAGGAAGAGTTTGGATTTGATATCCCGCTTTATCACTACCTGAAGGAGTCTCAAAGCGGCTCACATTCTCCTTTCCCTTCCTCCCCCACAACAAACACTCTGTGAGGTGAGTGGGGCTGAGAGAGTTCAGAGAAGTGTGACTAGCCCAAGGTCACCCAACAGCTGCACATGGAGGAGCGGAGACGCGAACCCGGTTCACCAGATTACGAGTCTACCGCTCTTAACCACTACACCACACTGGCTCTTATTGAGTTTATTTTAGACAAACTGTGATTTTCCATTATGTGATTTTCCGTATGCGAAGATCCAGGACAACCCGCTGCCTTCCGGAAATACCCCCCCCCCCCATTTCCCTTCCGCCTTTGAAATCCCAGTAATGTCCAGGAAAACCCAGACATATGGCAGCCCTACTTCCATGCTTCCTCTCCCAGTTCCATGGGGCACCAGCCACCGCTGCCTAGGGCTTGAACTGTTGCAAAAGCCGAGTTCCTGTAATGAATCTGTCCAGCCAACCGCTGAACCACAAAAGAAGAAGTCATCGTCTAAAATAATCCCGTGAATGAAATGAGAAACGAGACACTTCCTTTTCATCTGTTCCTTTCTCTTAACTTGCTTTTGTTTTACTGGCAGGATTTCACTTGCCTATGATCTTTGTCCTTCTCAATTTATAAAGGCATGCGAAGACCTGATGTAACTTGCTGCCCCGTTAACTGAATCCCCTTTACCTAAGCAAAACCAGGTCATCCTTCCCCCAAAGGATAGAGTTTCGTAGGCTTTTTGGTTGTTTCTTAAATTATTATTACCCGCTGTGCAGGGGGACTTAGCGTTCCCTCCACTTGCACCTATTGGATTTCTGTTATTTCAAAAGGGCAAACAATCGTGGATGATCTGATTACCTCTCAAGCATCAATTGAACAAAAGGCTACCAGGCAGTTTGGTGAAGGGTGCATTATTATTATTTTGAATAAACATTTTCAACAAACACCTCTGCTGGGAACTCTGCTCTGTCTTCCGAAGAATGAGACACAGACTCATAAAGAATAGACTGGAAGGATAAAGATCAGGGATGTCCTTTGATAACGGGCTATTTAAAAGTATAAAAGAGCATTTTATTGTGGCATAAAATGCAGAGTGGTTTTCAGTCATGCATAGGAAATGAAGAGAAAAAGGCCTTGGAAATTCATACAGAATTTATGGGTCAGCCATTAGAAATGTGACTTGCTCAACAAGTTCAGTTGCACAAGCAGCGTTTACCTTCCTCTGTGCGCTTTGTTAGACTTACTAGTTGTCACATGCTAGGCCCAAATACTGATCACAACCCTTCTAATCATGGAGAGGAACATCACCCAGATCCAAATTCCCTGACTGTAAAAGGGCAACACGACTGAATGCTTATTCAGGAGTTAATTTCTTTATTTGTTGTGCTTCACTGTTAGCTCCTGTTTTCAGCTGTAAAAATGTTGCAAGGCTTGTGCTGGAGTTTCTAAGAAAAGCTCCAACCTTCACATAATTTAAATCACCAGGCTATTTAACTAAAGCTTTAGGTGATTCATTGTTCATGGTCAGCTGTAACTGGTGTGACTGTGAGTCAAAATACCTCACCAAAGACTCCTGATTAAGCTTAGCAGTCATGGAATAAGAGGCGAGGTCCTCTTGTGAATTAGGAATTGGTTAAGTAACAAACTGGAAGCAGACAGTAGGAAAATGGATAGCTCTCATAACATAAACCGGACCCGTGCTTATTAACCAGCTCCATCTGGTACGCCGACTGAGACCCTCCCTGTCCGCAGACTGTCTCGCCAGAGTGGTGCACGCTCTGGTTATCTCCCGCTTGGACTACTGCAATGCGCTCTATGTGGGGCTACCTTTGAAGGTGACCTGGAAACTACAACTAATCCAGACTGCTGCTGCCAGACTGGAGACTGGGAGTAGCCACGGAGATCATATAACACCGGTCCTGAAAGACCTACATTGGCTCCCATTACGTTTCCGAGCACAATTCAAAGTGTTGGACCTTTAAAACTCTAAACGGCCTCAGCCCAGTATACCCGAAGGAGCATCTCTACCCCCATTGTTCAGCCTGGACACTGAGGTCCAGCTCTGGGGGCCTTCTGGCGGTTCCCTCCCTGCGAGAAGTGAGGTTACAGGGAACCAGGCAGAGGGCCTTCTCGGTAGTGACACCCGTCCTGTGGAATGCCTTCCCATCAGATGTCAAGGAAATAAATCTGACTTTTAGAAGACATCTGAAGGCAGCCCTGTTTAGGGAAGTTTTTAATGTTTGATGTTTTATTGTGTTTTTAATATTCTGTTAGGAGCCACCCAGCATGGCTGGGGAAACCCAGCCAGATGGGTGGGGTATAAATAATAAATTTATTATTATTATTATTATTATTATTATTATTATTTTCATACATGATATAGACATAGGGGTAAGCAAGGTGGTAGACAAGTTGGCTGATGATACCCAATTGTTTAGGATGGCTAAAATGAAAATGGACTGTGTAGTTCTCCAAAAGGATCTCTCCAAACTGAGTGGATGTGAATGGGCAGTAAAATGGCAAATGCAGTTCCATGCCGGACTAGATAGGTGAGTGGCCTGATCCAGCAGGGCTCGTCTTCTGTCCTTATGAGTAATTCTGTTTTCATACTGTTACAATTCTCGTAAGTAAATGAATGTTAACGTTTAATGTTTTCTGGAGATCGCTTCCTGAACAAACTGCTCTAGCTGCTTAGCTAGATGAAGACACATCATTACAACATACCAAGGTACTTCCTGCTGAAGATTCTTGATCAAAATTTTCCAGGTCCAGTTCTCCCCTACGCCCTTCTCTATTTAGCTATCCAGTGCTGCCTCGCCTTTCCATATGCTAGAAATGCAATTGGTGAAACCATCGTCAACGTGGAGATGGGAGTGATGCAGAATGTCTTACTACATTGAACCATGAAACCGAATTCCTGTGAGGATTCTCTCATAGGGCAGGATTATTACATGCCTAGCTCGAAAACAATGTTTGAATGGAGGGCTCCTGTCTCCTAGCTTGCCTTCCTGTAGTTCTTCCCATAGCTGAATCTTTACCTGGCATGGTAAGCAACCGCAATGTTCAGGGTTGTGGATGGCCAAGAATGCTTAGGAACGGGCAGGCAGTAAGTGCCTTGGAAAAGGGACACGGGTGGTGCTGTGGTCTAAACCACTGAGCCTCTTGGGCTTGCCAATCAGAAGGTCGGTGGTTTGTGTTGTGTATTAAGCAATAACACAGTCAATACATTTTAATATAGAGTATTGTGTTGTATTACAGACCTTATGTGAATGTATGAGTTACAGCGGGAACGGCAATCATTTGCTGGTTCAGAGAGCAGGATTTGGATCCTCTGCCGGATTGGTTTCCGCAGGAGGGAATCCGTGCCATTGGTTCCCGCCAAAATGTATCTTCTCTCTACTAGCCTACTGTTATTATATATAAACCCCAGTTTTCTCCATTCCTGTGGCTGGCTCTTCCCTGTTTCCAAATAAAGAGATGTTGTACCTGATTCTCGCCTCCAGTCATTGATCCATGACATAACAGTTTGAATCCCTGCGATCGGGTGAGCTCCCGTTGCTCTGTCCCAGCTCCTACCAACCCAGCAGTTTGAAAGCACACCAGTGCAAATAGGTAAACAGGTACCGCTGTGGCAGGAAGGGTCGGTGATTCGAATCCCCACGACGGAGTGAGCTCCAGTTGCTCTGCCCCAGCTCCTGCCAACCTAGCAGTTCGAAAGCACTCCAGTACAAGTAGATAAATAGGTACCACTGAGGCGGGAAGATAAATGGCATTTCAGTGTGCTCTGGATCCCGTCACAGTGTCCCATTGTGCCAGGAGCTACTTTTAGGTCCATCATGAGATGTCCGCTAGCTTCCAATCAGATACCAGCAGCCTTCAAGCAAGCAAACGTGCTCCATAGAAAGTTAAGGTGCTACTGGAAGGAATTTTTATTTTATTTTGCTCCCTAGCATCCCACTGCCAGAGGATTGCCTCCTTCCATTCACCAGTTTGCCTCCTCCAAGTGGAAGAAACCTGGGCAGTGCTGAATGTCACATCCATTGCCAGGTGTGTCCTGTTGGAAATAGAAAAGGGCTTTCCCCTTGGCCTGCCTTGATATCCTCAGTTGCCAAGTACTTTTGTGACATCACAAGAAACCCACAGCCAATGGCAACAGCTGGGGAGGCATCAACTTCATTGCTTTGATCCTCACAATGGCGGGTGTACCTATCAGTGGGCTTGCCGATCGGAAGTTCAGCAGTTTGAATCCCCATGACAAGGTGAGCTCCCGTTGCTCTGTCCCAGCTCCTGCCAACCTAGCAGTTCGAAAGCACACAACCGCAAGTAGATAAATAGGTGCCGCTGTGATGGGAAAGTAAATGGCATTTCTGTGCGCTCTGGTTTCCATTACGGTGTCCCATCGCACCAGAAGCGGTTTAGTCATGCTGGCCACATGACCCAAAAAGCTGTTTGTGGACAAACACCAGCTCCCTCTGCCTGAAAAGCAAGATGAGCGGCACAACCCCATAGTCACCTTTGACTGGACTTAACTGTCCAGAGGTCCTTACCTGCCTTGGAGCAGGAAGAGCAAATCTTAGAGCCACAGATGAGATATGTGGAAGGAAATTACATTATCCCAATTGCAAGGAACTCCCATCAATTCCCAGCCCTTATTTTTCAGAGCTGTTGTTTGAGAGAACCCTTACTTTTTTAAGAGTCCCTCCGGAACAGACAATTATCTAAATTCCCACCTTTCTTCCTTCAGGGAACTTTCTTCCTTCAGTGTCACACGTAGCTTGAGCAATTGATGCAGCAGACAGCCAGGTTCCGTTTCTTGCAGAGACCATGTGTATTTTGCAGACTTTAAAAAAGAAAAAGTGAGGCAAAATATTTTTTTTAAAAAAATAATTGTGTAATACATAAACAAAGATAAAGAAGAAATCCGTTAATAAAAATAAACTAACCAGGTTTGAAAATCACCCAACATTTAATTTTACAAAATAAAATAAAATGCTACAACTTTCATAAGGATTTTTTAAAATTGCCAATGTCCCAACCCTGGATTGTCATCTGTAATAAGGGTGTTTTGTATAACCCAGCTGCACTGTAACAAGCAAGCAATGTTTGCCAATGATATAATAGCTGCCAGCAACCATTTTTTCCTTTATATAAGTGAACAATTGCTGGGCTTTGTTTTTCCAGCTATTTGCACTGTTTGTTTTCTCCTCCCTGTTTCCAAATTTCATTGATTTTCAAAATGGCAATACAATAAAACAGCGATTTGAAGCCCTTATTTGTGGCCTTCCCTGTCTCCCGCTGTTTCTGAATATTCTGAATATTCTTCCATTGCTTCCATCCTCCCACCCTTTCCCTCTCGTGTCAGAATTATATTATAGCCTCCGAAAATACGCTGACTAGACACCCAAGCCCAGCGGATATTTTACATGCCACAACATCCTTTGGTATGGTACTGAAATTTCGCTCTCAAAGAATGATTTTTTTGTCTAAAGCACAGGCGATCGTTAAATGCTGCACATTGCATCATACTCCATATAAAAGTGTGTGAATCAGCTGACCGGCGTGTCAAACAGGCGCTACATTTCATGGGGCCAGTTACGTGCGCTATCAAAAGTCCCGTTGACCATTTTGTGAGGCATCAAAGGACCATACAGTCATTAAACTAATCACTGCATGCCCCGAGGTGGTCTATGGTATAACATCACGATAGCATATCATGCACAATTACGGCCTGAACCATGTCTAACATTGCTGAATGAGAGAGAGAGACTGCGCTGGTCCCGTGGGTTACCCAAAAGGCGAGGTCCAAGTCCAGTCGGTGGTCAGAGGTGCAACGTAAAGGCAGTCCGTAGTCACTGAAGCTGGGTGCAGGGCAGGGAGTCAGGCAAAGTCAGGAACAAGTAGGCAAGCAGGGAACCAGGGCAGGTCAGGAGCTCAGGCAGGAAAGCAGGACAGGTTTCAAGCAGGAACTGCTAACCAACAATGTTGCTCCTGCAACTTGGGGCTGGGGCTGGCTGGCTTTTATCTGCCCCGAGGCATAGGGTGGTCCCGATCCTCTGGTGACTCACCTCTCCTGGCTTGGAGGCGAGCACTCCTCCTGTGGGAACTCAGTTCCTTTCGCCTCTCTGCCCTGAGCCTCTGCAGCTCAGGAGAGGCTGGAGGGTTACCGGACCCAGAGGCAACCTCAGCTTCCCCTGACGGGGCTGGGAGTGGAGCACCTGCAGGCAATGGGTCCTCCATCCCAGCAGGCGCTAGAGCAGACTCATCAGATGCCTGCACCTGAGGATCCAGCACAGGTGAGGACCCTTCAGACTCAGGCCCTAGCCCTGGCTCTGATTCTGGAGGCGGGGAATCCTTTGCAAGCTGGGATCCCTCAGGTTCAGCATCTGAGTCTGAATCCCAGGCCATCACAGAGTGTGGTGTAGTGGTTAAGAGCAGTAGACTCGTAATCTGGGGAACCGGGTTCGCATCTCTGCTCCTCCACCTGCAGCTGCTGGGTGACCTTGGGCTAGTCACACTTCTCTGAAGTCTCTCAGCCCCACTCACCTCACAGAGTGTTTGTTGTGGGGGAGGAAGGGAAAGGAGAATGTTAGCCGCTTTGAGACTCCTTCGGGTAGTGATAAAGCGGGATATCAAATCCAAACTCCTCCTCCTCCTCCTCCTCTTCTTCTTCTTCTGTTTATCCCTTCCTCACCACAGCAGAAGCTAAGCAGATTGGTGGGGGGGCAGGGGGATTTTGTATCAAAATGCGGTAATTCACCAAGAATTTTGCCTCCTGATCAAAGGACGATGGCGGTAAACAGAAGATGTAGCTGTTCCACCTGAGAAGTGTTTTGCATCTCAGAGCTTATTCCCAATATTTTCCCCCATTTGTTTTGGGTTTAGACTAACACATCCGGAAAGAGCTTTTTAACTGCTGGTGTCGGCTTGAGGATTGCCTGCTCCCTTAAAAGTGTTCTGGATTTTGTTCTCAAAATTAAACGCGTTACTTCACAGCAGATCCAGAAGAGCAGCTGTTTCTGTCGGTTGGCATCTTTGTCTCCTCCAGCCAATCCCTGAGTTCATCTGCAGGTCCTTATGTCTCCTCCCTCTGGAGAAAAGAACCTGGACTGTGTATCATCCCAGGATAGAAAAGACTGACTCACTGCTTATACACACATACAGCAACATATCCCTGATTATATTTGTGCAGGTACACTGTGGATCATTTTGGGAGCAAATGTGGCTGGGGAAAAATTGGGTATATATAATAGCTTTTGTTCAACAAAACAAAATAAGGCGAGAGAGAGAGAGAGAGAGAGAGAGAGAGAGAGAGAGAGAGAGGGGGTACAACTTTTCTGTGCAAGTGTACTAATTGTTGAGGGGGAAAACCTCACTTTCGTGCAGGGCCACAGCTCATGTGACAAATCTGTAATTGGTTAACGAAAGAGAAATACCTTTCACCATATCATAAGTCTTCTTTGTTTGAATTTGCAGCTCTAAGCCGACAGAGTGTGTCACAATTGGGTCTGATGTTCATGAAAGCAAGTTGTGAAACATTTCAAACGTCAAAACATTAGCAAGTCTCCCAAACGGAGGGACCTCTTTTGGCTTGATGCCCTGGGCCAAATGACTTTCCTGGTTGCCCCCAGTAGCGGACCCACCACTAACCACCAGTTAATAATGAGCTGGACTCACCCCGCTATCTGCTCCCAATTAAATGGCATATCACATCTCAGAAATGGAAACAAGAAGAATTACCAACGATAGAAGAGTGGCAGATGAAATTAATGGACTACGCAGAATTGGACAAGATGACAGGGAGAATTCGAAACCGACGGGGTCAGAAATTTGAGAACTATTTGAAAAACAATGGTAAACAACAAATTATGCTAGTAGGTCTGCAAGAAGTTTTCTAAGGAGGACTATATGAAATATTAAAGAGAAAATTTAAGAAAATGATAATTGGTTATAGATAATAATAATAATAATAATAATAAAAGTAGATAATAATAATAATGTAGTAGTGAAATTATGGAAATACAAGATTAAGTTATGAAGATTGGAAATCTTTAGACGTGGTTGATGGAAGTCCACAAATCTATATATATAAAATCGTTCAAGTTGGATGTTTGTTAATGATCGCCTTTCTCCGTAACCCCTTTATCGATTCCGTTCAAATTTGGACACAACATTCCATGCCCATATGGGAGTGATCATATGTAGTTACATTGCACAAATACCACACCTTTCCCAGGTAAAAATTTGATTTTCTGCAAAAAAATATAGCGCCCTCCAGTGGACATTAAACAGCACAACACACCTCTTTCTGACCCCTCCTCCTCCTTTCCCGACGTCACTACTGTACCACCATCCAATCGACAGACAGACCGCCCACAAACACTACTGGGACAAAGAACCTCATAGACTAAAATAGTAGTAATAAACAGTTGTAGAAACAAAGACAAAAACGGGAGGGGCAAACGGAGAACACATAGACTGAACTTCAACGAGATAAGCTGTAAGTAAACATATGCTTTCTCTTTCATACTGTATCTTACTTTTGCATTTCACCAAATCAGCCACAGCAAGGCGTGGCCTGGTCAGCTAGTATTGTATAAGATATGAAGGAATGTTAAATGTTTGGAAAATATATGTAAAAACTTAATAAAAATAAATAAATAAATAAATAAATAAATAAATAGCATAGCATAGCATAGCATATCTCATGGCATCCTCTTCCCAGGCTCCTGTGGGGCAGTGTGAGGATGTACTTCTCTTTGGGGCAGGGGGTGGTGGCTCAGAGACCAGCCTGGCGGGCTCCCAAGGAAAAGGGAGAGGAGAGGAGGCTGAGGGAACCCACCACAAGGGAGGGTGTTCGAAGAAAGGTGAGGAGCTGTCAGCTCGGCAGGCAAGGGGTGACATAACTGGGCTCCTGAACCCCGCAGGGGTGCCGCAGAAAGAATGTAGTTGGTCACGGGAGCCGTGGACTCAAGAAAGGTTGAAAACTTCTGATACAGGGTGTGATGTGTGTTCTTCTCCCCTGTGCAACCCCTATCTCACTTCAACCCATTGGCTGCCATAACTGTCATGCTGGTTGTGTATCTCAAGTTCTGCTGATGTAGAACAGTTCCATCAGATCCTATGGCCCTTGGCATTGCACCTCAAGATCCCTCTCCCCGCCCCTCAATCTCTTTATGATCATCTTTGTCCTTGGAATTCATTTCTTTAACACGACTTGTCTTTCCTGCTTCACAGCAGGTATTTCACAAGTGTGTACGTGTGTGGCATCCGATTTGCCCAAAGTACAGGTGATATTGCCAATCTTTGGCCTTTGGGTGTGGTGACATCTGAAACAGCTTCTCCTCCAAACAAGAACTGTTTAATCTTTTTTGAAGACTGATTTGAAGCTTATGTAAAAATAACAGCCTACATTTGGTCTCCCTCTAAGGCCTAGATCTTTCCTCACAGCAAAACAACATACAAAATAGTTATGCTCAACATGGCTGAAATCTGTGCCAGCCAGCAATCTGCCTTCACATGGGCGCACAAGATACATGCATATGCATACAGGGGGTATTTTTGTCTGAACTATAAATCTGCAGTGATGTTACTGAGTGTTTGTGATCCAAATATCAAATGTTGAAAGAACAAAGAGGGAGGGTGAGGCTGGTGATGAAATAAAAACCATTTCAACACCCTGAAACAGACAGTTGTTGTTGTAATGGGAAGATGATAATAATCTTTTATAGGGCCATTGTATTAAATTTGCATTAATTAGTGAAATTGTTCTACATTTAGCAGAGAATTAGCCGCTTTCTCATCCTGCCCAAAGCAGTCTATGTCACTTGAAAGTTTGAGTAATCATATATAAGATATATATAATCATATATATTGTGTAATCATATGTAAGATATATACAGTGGGACCTCGACTTACGAGTGACCCGACTTACGTGTTTTTCGACTTCCGAATGACTTCCGGAAGAAAAAAAATGGCCGCCGCAACCGAATTTTTCAACTTCCAAAAGGAAGTCGCGGCTGCTTTGAATAGGATTTTTTCGACTTACGAATTTTTGAATAGGATTTTTTCGACTTACGAATTTTTTTCGCTCAATGCATTCCTATGGGGATTCGACTTACGAGTGTTTTCGAATACCGAAGATCGCGTCGGAACACATTATCTTTGTAAGTCGAGGTCCCACTGTAATACAAAAACAGATGGCTACAGTTTGAACAGGGAGAACATTATTACCATTTATTCTATTGCATAAAAGTGTTTTGGTTTAAGCCTGTCAGAATGTCATTGCTGTCTTATCCTTCATTCAGAAGCCATTAAAAACCACAACACACAAATGTCTGGGAACCAGGGATGTTGGAGAATTCTGACAGAAACAGAAGTGGAAATTCCCCGTGTTAGTTTATTTGTCCCATGTCTGGAGCAGAAATCAATGCAACAAATATGATCCATATTCACTCTTGTTGTTGCTTTTATTCCACAAAAGTTATGTACCATACTTTTCCATATATAAGACGAGGTTTTTTGAGCCCAGATTAATGTTTAAAAACTGGCCTCGTCTTATACATGGGTAGTTCCAAGGGGGGCAATCCTCCCCCCAAAAAGCTCAACAACTCTGGGCAATCTCCATCCATTTTCTAAATTTTTAGTCCCCTTATACAAGGGGGCGTGTTATACACGGAAAAATACGGTAATTGATTACTCCCACCCATTTGAATGACGTTTATTTTGCATTGAAATGAACGGGGTAGAGTAACATAATGGCAATGTGACTGCTGTAATTCACACAATTAATGACTGTACGTGTGTTATGTAAGTTACATAATTTCGCCACAGCAAACAGTACGACAAACTGTTGGCAGAAGACGAACTGCAGCGGAATGGAAACAACGTTGCGAACAACAAATGGAGGGCAGAATGGAAATGGATGCCTTCTTCTATCCCAATTGGGAACTGACTAGTGATTCATTTCAGGTATTAGGAAATACGCTTATTTTACAATGGTGGAATTGCTTCGGAGTTCCCAGTTCCTCATTTGCATGAAAGTTCAAAACCCGCGCAGTCAGAAAACTGGCACAGGTTAACTGACAAGATCATACAAAAGTCTTGCTGGATCAGCCCAAAGGCCTGCTCTCACCGTGGCCAAACAGACATTTGCGAAAACACCACAAGCAAGACCTAACAGCACTCTTCCCACTTGTGATAGCAACTAATATTCAGAGGTATCTGGCAGTGGAGATACCTCTGAATCATACCCTGCAACATTTATCCAATGGAAATCGGGACGTCTCATTCCCTAATGATTATTTTACTATTTGTACCCCACACATCGAACTGGGTTGCCCCAGCCACTCTGGGCAGCTTCCAACATATATAAAAACATAATAAAACCTTTAAAAAGAACTTCCCTATACAGTGGTACCTTGGTTTACAACCATAATCTGTTCCGGAGGTCTGGTTGTAAACCAAAACAGGTTGTAACCTAAGGGGCGCTTTCGCCAATGGGGCCTAAAAAAAAAAAAAAGGGTTGTAATCCAAAAAAAAGGGACACACACTTCTGGGTTTGATGTGGTTGTAATCCAAAACGGTTGCAAACCAAGGTACCACTGTACAGGATTGCCTTCAGACAACTCGAGGGCTGCATAACTCCATACCCCCAGACATTTCCCCAATGAAAATAGGGACGTCTTAAGGACATGGGTGGCGCTGTGGTCTAAACCACAGAGACTAGGGCTTGCCGATCAGAAGCTCAGCGGTTCGAATGCCCACGGCGGGGTGAGCTCCCGTTGTTCAGTCCCTGCTCCTGCCAACCTAGCTGTTCGAAAGCACACCAGTGCAAGTAGATAAATAGGTACCGCTCCGGCAGGAAGGTAAACGGCATTTCCGTGTGCTGCTCTGGTTCGCCAGAAGCGGCTTAGTCATGCTGGCCACATGATCCGGAAGCTGTCTGTGGACAAACGCCAGCTCCCTCGGCCAGTAAAGCGAGATGAGTGCTGCAACCCCAGAGTTGTCCACGACTGGACCTAACGGTCAGGGGTACCTTTACCTTTAAGGAAAAGCAAGACATTCCAGGATCAAATCAGAAACCAGGACGGCTTCTCTAAATCAGGGACACCCCTGGAAAATAGGGACACTTGGAGTGTCTGGAATCCTATATAATAATCTTGAAGTGTCCCTGCGTCCACCTTATTTTTCTGTGTGTCACGGAAGTACGCTCTGCGCATGACACACGCGGACGCAGGGATTGGCCAGCAGACAGGAAGTGACGGCCACCCGCCTGCCTCCCTCACAGCCCCTCTGGAGGACGGCCGGCCCGGCCTGGAGGCAGCGGCAGCGAGGAGAACGAGGAGCCCGGGCCAGGCCGTGGCGGCGGCGCCGGGGCCTCGGGCAACCAGCTCGCCCTGGCGCTGCTGCTCCTGCGGAGGGGCGGCGAGGTGGGCGCTGGCGGGCACCGCGGAGCGCACTTGAAGCGGGGGGAGCAGGGCGCGCAGGGGCCCCGTGAGCCGCTCGGAGGGGCGGCGAGGCGGGAGCGGCCGGAGCGTGCTCGAAGCGGGGGCCGGGAGCAGGGCGCGCCCGGGCCCCGCGAGCCGCTCTGCCGCCTCCTGCCTCCTCTTCCTCTAGAGCAGTGTTTCCCAACCAGCGTGCCTCCAGATGTTTTGGGACTACAACTCCCATCATCCCTCGCTAGCAATACCAGTGGTCAGGGATGATGGGAATTGTAGTCCCAAAACATCTGGAGGCACACTGGTTGGGAAACACTGCTCTAGAGCCCGTTAGTCAACGGGCTAACTTCAACTAGTATGCACATAATGGCTTGGAGGCATCAATCTCCTCCTTTTATAACACAAATGCATTTTTATCCCTTTATTTTGATCTAGCAGGCACCCTCAGTCAAATTATGCCCTATTTATTTGAAAGAAAGTAAGAAAAAAACCACACCTTTTTATTCTAGTTTCCTGGCCCTGCTATGGCTCCTCACCCATCACTCTTTGTTAGACAGCATCCTAAATCTTCAGTGTTGCAGGATTTTTTTCGTATCCATAGCAGTTTCACCCACATTCTGATTTGAACATAATCCTCAGCGGACCACACACAATCTACATACAGAAAGCGCAGCACTCTGAGACCCACTCTGTGCCAGAAAAGAAAAACGTAGAATTTAAAATACATGTGGCAGTGTGAGAGGGCAGCAATGCCACAACAGCAGCAAAACAACACAGAACAGTTAAATATCATTTATGGGGAAACTCCCATGAATTCCATTATGGAAACAGACTTCTTGTTTTGAGAGCTGTGCGCTCTCTTGTTTTCTTAATCGCTGGAGATATTATCACAGTTGCCGGTGCAAATTGGGAATTTCCATAAGCAGGTGGCTGGCTGTGAATCAAAGTGACATGTGAAACTGTTCTGTTTGTGTGTGTATCTATAGTAAATGATCTCTGCAAACTCCTCGTGTCTTTTTTCACTAGGATGGTTCTGTTGCACAGAGAGGCAGATTACTTAACACAGAGATCTGCTGCTACCTGCCTGATTTGAGAACCACGGCTGCTTAAAAGGCCTCAAATCACTCAAGTGGTTATCCCGAAAATCAGGGAGCCTGCGCCCAAGCTGCACAATAGTCCCCAACGCCCTATTTGCTTTTGAAAAATGCATCTGCCTAGACTGTGGGCAGGCATTGCCGCTCAACCCATTTTAATCACTGGAATAAAATAAATTTAAAAGCAAGCAAACAACACAAAGCAAAAAGTTCATGGAAGAATGAGATGTTGCAGAGGTTATGAAATGCTTATTCATTTTTTTCCAATTTTTTTATTTTTTTTATTTTAACACTTTTAAGCACTTTACATTACCGTTAAATTTTCATCCTCCCCCCCCCCTCACTGGGGGAAGCACGTTTCCATTCCCCTCTCTCACCGGGAAAGACAATAGACATTTCACATTTAACGTAATTAACATACTTCATATCATTGCTCTAGGCCAGTCTTTCTTCCTCAATTCCATTTTTCGGTTGACTTCCTCAAGTCCCCCCTGTTGAATTCATCATGTATCCTCTTTATCGGTTTTCCACTTTTTTCCACACAGTCATAAAATACCAAAAACATTTTACTAACTTTAACAATCCTAATTCTGCACCTCGGCTCCTACCGGTAGCTACTTCTGATACTTTCCTAGACCCTTAACAGTTTCCCTTACTCAAACCTAATTTTAAACTCCTAAATTTCCTCTTTTTACACCCTTTCCTCCCTCCGGTCTCAGAATCTTTAGCTAATTTTCCCACCTCTGTCCTCCTAATTTTTTACCATATTTTCCTTAACGCCAGTATCCAAATCCAATCCTTTAAGCCAGTTGTACAGGAAAAACCAAAACAACATATATCCACTTTAACCCACTCCAGCCCTCCCACATTTCCACACCCAAGAGTCAAACTGCACTGCTTGCCATTCACTTCTCTTCTTATGCAGTGTGCTAATCTTCATGTGATCATTTTTACTAAATTCAATCCCTGCTGTTGACAGTTCTCTTGTCATCTTTTGCAACATAATGCTCTTCACCTCCTCATCTTTAAAAAATCCATCCTCTTTAACTTCTTCTTTGCGGAGCTGAACTTTAAAATTGGAATCCACACCGCTCCTTTCTGCTTTTTGTGATGTAAAGTCTGT
Source organism: Darevskia nairensis (assembly GCA_034642065.1). Taxonomy (NCBI): domain Eukaryota; kingdom Metazoa; phylum Chordata; class Lepidosauria; order Squamata; family Lacertidae; genus Darevskia; species Darevskia nairensis. Next base: position 389,141 of record JAWWNI010000992.1, read on the forward strand.
GGCTGGCTTTATTTTTTCCAAACATTTATTCAAAACATTTATGTGCACTGCTTCAGCTTAGCAAACCCCTGGCTGATAGTGCATTTTAAAAAAGAAAGTATTGGTAGTCATTATTACATCCAGGCAGGAGTAGTCCAACACAATCTGGTACTCATAATACTGGACAATAGTTCCCATTATTCCTGGCCATGCTAGTAGGGACTGATGGAGTTGAACAACTTCCAAAGAGCATCAGTTGGCTACCCCTGCAATACAATGGGGAAGAGTTTTGCCTCTAAAGGCTTAATAATAATAATAATAATAATAATAATAATAATAATAATAATAACAACAACTAGCTGACTGGGCCATGCCTTGCTGTGGCTGATTTGGTGAAATGCAAAAGTAAGATACAGTATGAAAGAGAAAGTGTGTGTTGTGCTGTGCTGTTTAACGTCCACTGGAAGGCACTAATTTTTTTTGCACAAAATCACATTTTTACCTGGGAAAGGGGTGGTATTTGTGCAATGTAAGTACATATGATCACTCCCATATGGGCATGGAACGTTGTGTCCAAATTTGAACAGAATCGATCAAGGGGTTACGGAGAAAGGCGATTGTTAACAAACATCCAACTTGAACGATTATATATATACCGTATCTCAAATGGCACAAGCATGGAATTGGTAGGGAGTATTTGCATTGCTTGTCTCCATTTACAAGTTTCCCAAACTTGGGTCGCCAACAGTTTTTGGACTACAACTCCCATCATGCCTAGCTAGGAGGACCAGTGGTCAGGGATGATGGGAATTGTAGTCCCAAAGCAGCTGGAGACCCAAGTTTGGGAAACCCTGATTTACATCATAGCAAATAGTTACCCAGGACCATTGTGCAACCACTTGCATTCCACACAGCGATAATAATAGCAATGGATAAGCTATTTGAGGGGCGACTTATACTTTTTCAAGTACAAAATACAGAGTTTTCAAACAGTGAAAGCAAAATCTCTGCCGGGGGGGGGGGGGGAAGCATCGCCTGGCGACAACACCTGGACCATGAGCAACAAATAATAGCTATACATTCATTCGCTTGCATGTAAAAGCTCCCAGGGTCCAATACCCAGCTGCTCCCAATTGGGCTGGGAGCGTCCACTGCTGAAAGCTAGGATCGTGTAGTAAGACACAGTCACCGCTTAGACCAGGGTTTACCTCGCCTGGGCTGGTTCACTCCAGCGGAGATCCCTCTGTGGGCCAGATTTCCGGCATCTGCGCCTGCGTCTGCACAGATGCGATTTCTGGCACCATGGAAGCGAGTCCCTGTGCCGGTTTAGCACAGCGCACGGGGACTCGCTGAGCGGGTGGCTCAGTTCAGGGGCGGCTCTTGGGCCAGTTAAATGACCCCCGTGGGCCGCTTGTGGCCCATGGGCCTTAGGTTGCCTACCCCTGGCCTAGACAAACCAGAACATTTGTACAAAAGGGCCCTTCTTATGGCGTGGTTCAGTTGCACATCCAAATGTTAGTTATTGTCCCCTACCCCACCCTCCCGCAAAAAAAGCAGCAGGAGACTTTCATTCCGAATCACCTGAACGAAACGCCCACATCCAAAACTGCAAGGAGCTTCTATTTCTGGGTGTATTTTAACTCCTGCTGTTTTTGCTCAATCTATTTGGAGCAGGCCGCTTTTCCAGAACACAGGCATAAACAAGAAAAGTGGAAAAGGGTGTGGGAAAAGGGTAATGATGGGGGTGAGAAAGATACAGAAGAAGCCAGTTGTTTGAAAGGAACAGGTTTAGTACATCACATGTTTTTGTGTTATGCCCCTGAGGAATAATAATAATAATAATAATAATAATAATAATAATAATAATAATTTATTATTATTTATACCCCGCCCGTCTGGCTGGGTTTCCCCAGCCACTCTGGGCGGCTTCTAACAGAACATTAAAATGCAATAATCTATTAAACATTAAAAGCCTCCCTAAACAGGGCTGCCTTCAGATGTCTTCTAAAGGTCTGGTAGCTGTTTCTCTCTTTGACATCTGGAGGGAGGGCGTTCCACAGGGCGGGTGCCACTACTGAAAAGGCCCTCTGCCTGGTTCCCTGTAACTTGGCTTCTCGTAGTGAGGGAACCGCCAGAAGGCCCTCGGCGCTGGACCTCAGTGTCCGGGCAGAATGATGGGGTTAGAGATGCTCCTTCAGGTATACTGGACCAAAGCCATTTAGGGCTTTAAAGGTCAGCACACTTTGAATTGTGCTCGGAAATGTCAAGCCTGCCGCTTGTACAGTTTTGCCTCATACAAGTGCCTCTTTGAAGCATCTGTAGCTTGTAGGTTCTGCCGCATGTCTGGAAACTGATGCAGAGTTAGATCGCATTCCTATGCTGACAAATACGCCCAGAATCATATTTTGAGGAATGTCTTTCCCTGCTCTACTGTATCTTCTTCTATCAAACTTGTGGGGCAATGAAAAACCCATGGTGGATATTTGTGGGTGAAATCGAGTGTGTACTGTCTCCACTGCAACGTGACCCTGCTCAAAAGGTGTCTTACATTTTCTTCTTCACTTTTACTCTGTGCTATTGGATTAACCCCGATAGTCTCCGTAATGAGAGATCGCGCAGAAAGCACGACGATGCTCATTGACAAGTGTTGGGTTGCTAACTCTGAAATAGCTTGCCAGACTTATTCACAGCCCATGGCCTCCCTGGTCTATGAGTTCCTTGTGGATTCAGGTAATCTAATGTGTATATACCAAAGTTCTCCGCTCAGAAAGGCTGCCTCATTCAATGATAAAGAATCATTCCGAACACAGAGCATGGTGGACATGTTGGAAGCTGTCTTTCCATTGCCTTCCCCAGGGGTCGGCAAGGTTTACCGGCCGTGGGCCAGATCACTCCCATGGAGATCATCCGTGAGCTGGATTGGTGCAGCACGACACCGGAAATTGCGTCTGCACATGTCCGCGGCGCCGGAAATTATTTCTGAGCATGCCCAGATGCCAAAAACCACGCCTGCACAGAAGCAATTTTCAGCGTCTAGACATGCACAGACGCGGTTTCCAGTATCTGCATGTGCGCAGACGCAATTTTCGGTGCTGCTCGGCGAGTCCCCACACCGCGCTGTGCCGGTTTAGCGCAGTGCGCGGGGAACTCGCCGAGCGGGCGGCTTGGTTCAGGGGTGGCTCGTGGGCCAGTAAAATGCTCTTCGTGGGCCGCATCCAGCCCATGGGCCGCACGTTGCCAACCCCTGGCCTTTCCATTGAGGTGAAGGGAGAGGCACAAGAATTTTAGTACTTTTCAGAGTATACTATCAGAACTTTGGGCTCCCTAGTTGCATTGATTGGCAGTAGGCTTAGTGCAGGCATGTCCAAAGCCCGTTTCGGGGGCCTAATCCAGTTGGTTTATTTCCTGGGGTAAAACCCAGAAAAAACCCTCAACAACTTCAATCCTAAAAAAGCTCAACAACTTTGGTTGGCCCTTTGGTCGGCCTCCATGGCCTTTCGCTTCATCAAATCTGGCCCTCTTTGGAAAAAGTTTGGACACCACTGGCTTAGTGCATGCACAAGAAATTACAAGCTGCTCCCAACGAAGTTTCCCACTTGCACAAGGACTTCCAATTGTGCAATGGAACTTCCCCTTCCTCTCCTCTTGCACATTCTCGGATGTGTTGCGGAGGTTTTCCCAACCATATGGAGCAGATTGGGGGGAGGTGGGGAGAGGAAGTCCCATTGCAGAAGCAGAAGCCCTCTTCATTGGATACAGTCCTACGTGATCGGGAAACATACAATTACCGTATTTTTCGCTCTATAAGGCGCACCTGACCATAGGACGCACCTAGTTTTTAGAGGGGGAAAGCCCCATTTTTTGAGGATCAGCTCAAATTTTTGTAGCTTCTTTTGCAAGGGAGAAAAGCCCCATTTTTTGAGGATCAGCTCAAAGTTGTTGAGATTACTTTGCAAAGGGAAAATACCCTGTTTTATGGGGTTTAACTCACAGTTCTGCAGCTTCAGGAAGCCATTTCTACAGTTTCCAGACAGATAATCTAATCAGCCAGTCACATGTCGCTGGGGAAACAGCCTCCCTCTGCAAGGGGGCGGGGCTGGAATCTCTCTCCCTTATCTCTCTCCCCGATCGTTTGCTGAGCAGCTGCTCAGCGGGCTTCCTTTCAACACCCCCTTCTCTCTCTCTCTCTCTCTCTCTCTCTCTCTTTTTAAAAAAAGCACGATCTGCTTTTGCCCCTGGGCAGTTCAGCTCCAGGGACCACACATTCACTCCATAAGACGCACAGACAGTTCCCCTTACTTTTTAGGAGGAAAAAAGTGCGTCTTATGGAGCAAAAAATACAGTAGCTCACGGAATTCATCGCAATAAGATGTGGATATGGACACTAGCTTAGATGGCTTTTAAAATGGATTAGATGGATTCATGGGTTATGTCTATCAAAAGGCATTCACTTTGACAGCTAGGATGGAATCTCCATATCTAGAGAGGGTACACCTCTGAACATCTAGTTCAGGGGAGGACTTGGTTATTATCTTCGCCCTCTAGCTGTTTGCTGGATTCTGATCTAGTTAAAATTTCGGTGGAATCTAGATAGGCAAAGGTTACTATGGTTTTGGCATGTAGGACATGCTTTGACTTTGAATCCTACATCAACTTCAAAATTGGTTTCATACAAAACCAGTGTCCAATTGCATATACCAACAAAAAGCAGGATGGCAGGGATAAGAATGCTTGAGGAATTTGATCTTTGCAAATTTAAATATGAAGTAACCCAACTAATGCACAGATTGGATGGTTGGTAGCCTTCAGATTTCATACTTCTCTGAATACTGTTCCTGGTCAATCAATCAAAGTACCAAAACACATACACAAATGCATATTTCAGCATTGAATACATTAGGAAATGAGTATTTTGAGATAAAATATTTTTTAAAAAATGCACACTTAAATAAATTTTTTCGTGTTGATTAAATATATATATCACAGATTGATGCTGAAGTGGGAAGTAATGGACTGGTGAAGGAACATGTGCAAAGATAATGTGGAGATAACCTAATCCATCCATTCCTAGGCTGAAAGCACAATTACCAACCCATTTCAGGTAATATCTTTATATGTCAAAACAGACTAATTGGTTATCATTATTCCTAGGAAATAATGAATTTAAGCAGGAAATTGCCACATAAATTCTTCCAATTAACGCTTCCAATTGCAGCCTTCCAAATTATTCCCTCCCAACACTCTTAATTATAGGTCCTGTTAATTTGGGAGGGTTTAAAAAATTGAGAAGGTTTGAGCAAATTGGTAAGTTTGTTGCCTTAAAAGTCATTACCAAAAATGAAGGTTTTTACTATGCCTCAAGGTCAAATCCCAACAGTGAAATCTGAAATGGCTTTGAAAGTAAATTTTAAGTTTTAAAAACCAAACCTTCCTCCAGCCTGCTCCTCAGCTGAAGCCCTTCCCCAATCCAGACGCACGGTTTAAGTCTCAAATATTGGAAGTGAGCCTAGCTAGCATTAAAACTCCAACAGGAGGGGCTTTGTGAGAGGGAAATTATGGGTGTTGGATGTTGGGTGAACTCAGGAGAACAACAACAATTCAGACCCCTAACCACAAAAAGAGCTGAGGAATTTTTTTTGTAAAAGAACCCCATTTACCATGCCTAACATTTTCTGAGTATGATAAATCATTACCTGAGGTAACAGTTGCTGCTGCCCTACTAAATTTCCTTTGTCAGTTGCTCTCGTGAAAGAAAATCCTTATTCTGGAGACATGAAGGGATTATTGCCTGTGATGAAGACAAGTAGTTATATTCCAAATGTGTTGGGTGTTACAATAAAGAAAACACAGGTGCTTTAAAAATAAATAAATTACATCTTCATCTAAGTGAGCTTCACCTCTTTCCTTTCCCCTCCCGCTTTGAGCCTCCCTTCTCATTTAAAGACACAAGTCTGCAGCCCTCACAAGTTGCTTGCATCTCTTCTAAAACGTCTTGAAATTCCCGGCAGTAAATTAAGCTTAGCTTCACATTAAATTAAACCAAATATCCTGAGGCTAGGGAAGAAACCGTAGAAGGGTGAAGTAGACAAGCAAATGCTGGCTTGGCTTTTATAATGAATAAAACAGAGGTGAAAAATATTGCCTCTGAGGAAGAGGCAAATATAGAATGCAAAAACACCACCTTTGGGGGGACATTAATGATCAGCTGTGGAACGTGTTCAGAGGAGTCTCAAAAAGACATAATAATAATTTTAAAAAACCCTCACCACCAGAGGAATGCTGCACATTTTTGCAACTTCTCCCCAAATCCATAGGCACTGAGTTGCGGGTAATTTGTTTGTCATTACTTTTCAAGTGCTCTGGGTTTTATGGAGTACTCAATTTCCTCTCACTGCCATCTGGAGCCTGCAAAGAAATGGATGCAGCTGCGACATCAAGGCATGGAGAGAGTAACAGTATCGCTTTGAGGATGTTTAGCAAGTACATGCTATACATTTAAACTCATGCGCGCACATGCACACACACACACACCCTTGCCCAAGGCAAGCTGAAACCACATACTATTTTTCTAACTCTTAATATTGGCAAGCCTTGGAAAATTATACCAAAGCAGAGCAACTTGGGCCCTCAATTCCTCTGTGCAAATGGAAAGCTAATAATAATAATAATTTTGTAAAAAATTCCTTCCAGTAGCACCTTAGAGACCAACTAAGTTTGTCATTGGTATGAGCTTTCGTGTGCATGCACACTTCTTCAGATGCACACGAAAGCTCATACCAATGACAAACTTAGTTGGTTTCTAAGGTGCTACTGGAAGGAATTTTTTTATTTTGTTTCGACTACGGCAGACCAACACAGCTACCTACCTGTAAAAATAATAATAATAATAATAATAATAATAATAATAATAAATAATTTATACCCCACCCATCTGGCTGGGTTTCCCCAGTCACTCGAGGCGGCTTCCAACAAAATATTAAAATTACATTAAAACATCAGTCATTAAAAACTTCCCTAAACAGAGCTGCCTTCAGATGTCTGCTAGAAGTCAGATAGTTCTTTATTTCATAGATCTTTTTTCCCTGTTTAGGGAAGTTTTTAATATTTAATGCTGTATTGTTTTAACATTTGACTGGAAACCGCCCAGAGTGGCTGAGGAAACTCGGCCAGATGGGAGGGGTAATAATAATAATAATAATAATAATAATAATTATTATTATTATTATTTCCTGATGGGAGGGAGTTCTACAGAACAGGTGCCACCACCGAGAAGGCCCTCTGCCTGGTTATTGCTCATGCAAAGAGGAAGAGGTAGTTTATTTCTCTCTGGCTGCAGCCCCCCAAAAGAAAGGCTCCATGTGAATGGAAAGATCCTTTGGAGTTGCTTGTGAATGCAGTGGATGGGGCTGCAGCTGGGAGATGGAAATCAGCAGTGCTTCTCCTCATCCCTGCCAGATCAAATGGAAGTGCCTTTTTCTTCCACAGGGAGAGCTTTGGATTCTAGCCAATTGAAAATGTGCAAAGAGAAACCCAATTGAAACAAATGATGAAACAAACCCATTTTTTTAAAAAAAAAATGTACGGGGAGGAAAAAAGAAAGAAAAACAGGGACAATGGACAGGTAACTTTCCCTAGCTGAAAGAAAAGATTCTCCTTCCTTCTGATGAGGGTCTGTGCAGGACAAATTAGGACAGGATTCTTCCACCAAAAAGACACCCCCCCTTAGTTTGAAGTGGAGTCTCTCACACAAGAGGGAAGGTTAAGAAGAACTTCAAAAGCAATTGACAAATCGTTACTGAAGAACTCACTTCCTGCTCAGGCCTAGGGAGAAATAAAACTGTTTTCTTCAAAGCAAATGGAAGGGCACCTCCATAGCAATATAGGGAAAGTGGGTGCTTACACTCAGGTGCCAGACTAAAGGGTGGGCGTGTTTCTGTGTGTAATTGTCCTTTTAACTTGAATAAATCTGAATTTCCTCAACCGCTCCTCATGGCTTTGTTATTTGCTTTGCCTTTCAGTAACCTGAGTGTAGTCTTCCACTGTTACCGGTAGTTTGTAAAACAAAACAGGCTAAGCCTATGCATATTTACTTGGTAATAAGTCCCACTGAGTCCTGTGGGCTTTAGTCTCCAGCAATTATGCATAGTATTTTGCCCTTGGTAGCTTATGTAAAACAACAACAACAACACACCTCAAGCATTAAATCCATCCTTTGGAAAATGTTTTTGTACCTATTCCTTCATTTGTAAGAAATATATTCTAGCAATTCTCAGAGTTTTATTAATAACCTCCATTCACATTCTTTGCATATTCTGACTGCCGGTTTCTTCTCCAACCTGTTCTGGATCAGACCAATGGCCCATCTAGACTAGCATCCTGTTCTCACAGCGGCCCGTCAGATACCTGTGGGGAGGACCTGAGCACAATATTCCTGAATCTCATAATTAACAGAATACAACATATGTATTATATAGTTGCATAATAGTTTCTAGTCTGCAGTCCTATATATGATTATCTCATTGGGTAAAGGGACCCCCGACCGTTAGGTCCAGTCACGGACAACTCTGGGGTTGCGCACTCATCTCGCTCTATAGGCCAAGGGAGCCGGCGTTTGTCCGCAGACAGCTTCGGGGTCATGTGGCCAGCATGACTAAGCCGCTTCTGGCGAAACCAGAGCAGTGCACGGAAACGGAAACAGTGGCACATACTGTACCTCTACAGTATGCATGTACAGGTTTGCACAGCTAGCTTCAAAGTCTGTTAAATCCCATGATGCACTTATTAACTTATTAAAAAAATTCACAAAATGGCATAAGGAAAATACAGAATATACCCCGCCTATATAATTATGACCCCTCGTGTCAATGGTGCCTCACATTAAAAAGTGAGATTAAAATCCTGTTAATGTTTTCACCTGCTTACAGTGGTCTCCTAAATAAATTATAAATTTTCCCCATTCTTTCCTGAAGTTTTTGTCTTCTGGATCCCTGAGTTTCCCAGACAGTTTTGCCATTTCAGCGTAGTCTAACAGCTTGATTTGCCATTCCTCTCTGGTAGGGACTCTTTCTTCTTTCCATCTCTGATCTAATAGCATCCGTGCTGCTGTTGTCGGGTACGTGAAAAGTCTTTTCTGTTCCTTTGGGAATGGGTTATTTCAGGGGTCAGCAACCTTTTTCAGCCATGGGCCGGTCCACCGTCCCTCAGACCATGTGGTGGGCCGGACTATATTTTAAAAACAAAACAAAACAACCAATTCCTATGCCCCATAAATAACCCAGAGATGCGTTTAAAATAAAAGCACACATTCTACTCATGTATAAACACCAGGCAGGCCCCACAAATCACCCAGAGATGCATTTTAAATAAAAGCACACATTCTACTCATGTAAAAAACACCAGGCAGGCCCCACAAATCACCCAGAGATGCATTTTAAATAAAAGGACACATTCTACTCATGTAAAAACACGCTGATTCCCGGACCGTCCACGGGCTGGATTGAGAAGGTGATTGGGCCGCATCCGGCCCACGGGCCTTAGGTTGCCTACCCCTGGGTTACCCTGTTTCTCCTAAAATAAGACGTAGCCATAAAATAAGCCGTAGCAGGATTTCTATGCATTTGTAAAATATAAGCCATACCCCGAAAATAAGCCATACCCCGAAAATAAGCCATAGTGTTGCAGCACCTCTCCCTTAAGATGGCCTGGATAGGCGTGGCTATGCAGCGTACCGACGTGAAGCAGTTAAAATAAGACACCCCCCCAAAAAATAAGCCATATTGTGTTTTTTTGAGGGGGGGGGGAATATAAGACGGTGTCTTATTTTAGGAGAAACATTTTAGGTATTTTCTTCCACCCACCATCAACCTCCCCCAGCCCAGAGCATGGCTCTTAACCATTAAAATAGCAATTCCGCACCTCTGAGGGAATGTGTGCGTAACTATCCCCTGTTCTTGCTGTGGCATGTAAGGCAATGCAATTGGCCTTGGTTGTTAACTTGGTCTCTGCAGACGGTACCAGATGGCACCAGGCACAGATCAGAGGCAGGGATGGGAGTGCCAGTTGTCTTTGCTAACATGATTATAACCTGCGCGCGGGACCAAAATATATGCTAGGAGAGAGTTAGAACCCTGCAATGTTAAACAACTACGCTGCAAAGGCAGTCGGTTCAAGGCTGTCATCTGGTGGGTAATAACCACTTCCCTTCCCCCTGGGGAGTGTGCTGCCGTCAGGACTCCAGCCTGGGGAGGAGAGGAGGTTTCTGATACAAAGATTGCTCAGTCTGCAAATTCAATGAATTGGGGGGGGGGGGTTAGCCTCTGCATCCTTTAAATATAGCAAGCATGAATTATTCACTCAAAATCAAAGGCTAGGAGGAAAAGCGGATCAGAACTAGGATGCCTGCAATTGCTGGTGGCTGGCTGCACAATGCAAGTCAGGCTTCGGTCCCTTGGGGATGGGCATGATGACCTAAGTGTCTATTAGCCTTCCTCTGATTCTATTAGGCTAATTGCAAGAAGGCAGATAGATCTTTTGCTAATGGAAATCCATGTGACTCCATGCCGGCAAATCTCCATTTATACCAGCGGAGGGTCTGACCTTTCAATCGCACCTATTTAAAAAGGGGGGAAAGGAAGATAGGCAGTTTCCCAGAGAACATGGGAATTGTAGCGAATCCACCCTCCTTTCCTGCAACATGCGAGGACAGATGGAAGCAGCAAATGTTGGAAGAACAAAAAGGGGAAACGGCCAACCGCAAGATTTTGCTAAAATAACCAAGGGATCCAGCACTCTATAATATAAAAGTTGTCGTTGGCTACAAAGGAAAAACCTCTCTAGGCATTATGCTGCACGAAACATGGTCTTTAACTTTGCAGAAAGAGGAAATGGAGCAAAAAAAGCCTGAATATGGGTAGTTGGTCAGGGGGATTAAGAAACCAGAGAGGAATGTGTGTTGTCTGGTGGAATGTATCAGTACGCCTCTCCTGGATAGACCTTCAGTCTGAATATATACAAAAAGGAACATCAACAAAGATGAGAAATTGACTACAGTGGTACCTTGGTTCTCAAACTTAATCCGTTCCGGAGATCTTGTTAGTAAAATTCTTATTAAATTGCTGTTTTAGGGGTTGTTTTTTAAAGTCTGGAACGGATTAATCCGTTTTGCATTACTTTCTATGGGAAAGCGCGCCTTGGTTTTGGAACGCTTTGGTTTTGGAACGGACTTCCGGAATGGATTAAGTTTGAGAACAAAGGTACCACTGTATTTGAAGGTGTCTCCTATTTGAAGGGCTGCCTATTCCAAGTCCATTTCCGAAGACTGTTCAAGTTCTGAAACATTTGAAAACCGAAAACTCAATACGGAAGCCTCAGTACGGAAAACTCAATACGGAAGCCACATGGCATGTTTGACTTCCGAGGTGTGTTTGAAAACCGAAGCATTTACTTCTGGGTTTACAGCGTTCGAAAACCGAAATGTTCATCTATGGAGACATTCGAAAATCGAGGTACCACTGTACAAACCTTTTTGGTTTTCGAGATTATTTTAAGAAACATCACAAATAAAACATCACAGTTAAGCAAATGCTTGATTTAGGGGTTCCATAATGGGAAGCAGAACATCTACAAAATAGTTTGTAAACAGAATTTTTGCACTTTATATAATCACAATGTAAAATCCACTTCTGGAGACGTCTCTTCATTGCTGAAGCCTTGTTCTTCTCCTCCTTAAACAAAACAAAACAAAACAGCAAAACATATATCAAATTCAAATATTGGCCTAAAATAATGTTTAAGTATTTTTTAAAGCATTCATATGTGCTGACACACATACATTTTACATACATTGTTTTCCAAGGTTCTCCCCACCTCTCCTAATGGACTGTAACAATAAAACACAGAGTCACCAAAAAGGAGAGATGGAAAATGCCCATTAAAGAATTTTCTTGATCCTGTGCCATTATAGGATTATTTTTACAGCATAATGTTGAGAGCTTTGTCTAGACTAGATTTACAGAACCCTGTTAAAACAGCGAGGGCTTGCTTTTTCACCCATGATAAATTCTCATGTGCTTTGTCCCAGTTCTTCACTCTAACTCAGGGGTCAGCAAACTTTTTCAGCAGGGGGCCGGTCCACTGTCCCTCAGACCATGTGGGGGGCCGGATTAGATTTTTTTGGGGGAAAAAAAGAATTAATTCCTATGCCCCACAAATAACCCAGAGATGCATTTTAAATAAAAGGACACATTCTATTCATGTAAAAACACGCTGATTCCTGGACCGTCCGCGGGCCGGATTGAGAAGGCGATTGGGTCAGATCCGGTGCCCGGGCCTTAGTTTGCCTACTCCTGCTCTAACTGCACTCACCTTTTCCTCTCTGCTTAATTCTCATCCTCCTCTGCCCCCTCTTCCTTTTCTTTTGTTTTAACTAGCCTTTGTTATCATTGCTAATGTTAAAACTACCCTTGCTGGTTCTAATTGTTTTATGGTTTTGTGAGTTGCCTTGGATGAGCTGTGCTCCAAAAGGTGGCACAGAATTAGTTTTATAATCACTTAGTTATTTGTGAGCAGTCATTATAACACCTCTTTCATTGCCATCAAACTGCGCCTGCGATGACAGATGAGAAACCTCCTTTTATTTCTCTCTCTGTGTGTCTCTGTGAGAGAGATATGTATATATATCTCATGCTGTCAACTACAGCAAGATCAGTTTCTTTCCCAATATTATCTTTCCTCTTCTGTTAGCCCTACTGGGTTTCTAGCAACTGGTATGGGGAAGCAGACCTTGCAGAAACACACACACACACAAAAACACTTCTGGTTGACTTAGCCAAAGTGTGGCCGACACCTCAGGCAATAAATACTTTAATTGCATTTTGTCTGGCTCTAACAGGATGGACACCCAATGGGTGGGGTAGGAAATGATTTTAATGATAGAACCTGGTACCTAGCTGTCTTGGAACTATAATATTTTGCTGCTTCCAAGAAATAGTGTGTTTGCCTTGGGCAAGTTTATACTTGCTGGCTCCTATTCTAGTTTCTGCATTATGCTTACGGTAGGACCTGCATCAACTACCCCAAGATTTAAGACTGAAGTCTACAAGAAAGCTTTGCTCGGGCATTGTGCCTGAGCAGGAAGCCTCATTGTGGGGCTGCACACACTGCTCCTGCCCCCCAATGCCTCCACCCCACCACCTTGATCCCTGTTTATCCCACGTGGTGAGGGAAAACGCTGCAGGGAGTTTTCATCCACCTTTGCTTGCAAAAAAAGTAACAGCAGAGGAAACTGCCTTATACCAAGTCAGACGATTGGTCCAGCACATAGTGCTGTCCACTCTGACTGGCAGCAGCAGTCCAGGGTTTTGGCAAGGCTCTGGGCAGCTCCCAACAGAATATTAAAAGCACAATAAAACATCAAACATTAATAACTTCCCTAAACTTCCTTAAACAGGGCTGCCTTCGTATGTCTTATAAAAGTCAGGTAGTTGCTTATTTCCTTGACATCTGATGGGAGGGCGCCACCACCGAGAAGGCCTTCTGTCTGGTTCCCTGTAACCTCACTTCTCGCAGTGAGGGAACCGCCAGAAGGCCCTTGGAGCTGGACATCAGTGTCCAGGCTGAACGATGGGCTGAGGCCATTTAGGGCCTTAAAGGTCAGCATCAACACTTTGAATTGTGCTCGGAAATACATGCTGTGGCTATGAGTGTTCTCCCTACCTGGGGATGGAGAAGCTGCTTTGGAGCTCCAGTCTAAAACAGGGGCTCCTGTGTCTCCCTTGGTTGTGTGTGTGTGGTTCTTGCATCCTTAGCTGCAGCTCTGGGGTTAGAACTGGGTGCTTATATCTGTAATCTGGGGCAGGGTGCCAACCCTGAGATATGACAACTGCTAGATCCTGAGTTGAGGGAGCAGGGGTGCCCAACAGAGGGTCCGCCACTCTCCGCCGACTCTGGTGTCTCCTTGGGTCTCCTTGGGTCTCCTCGGAGGAGGCACCATGCAGAAAGCCCTACAGAGGCAGGGTGGGCGGGCAGGCGCTGGCTGCTTCCCCTGAGGGGGCAGGGTAGGGATGGGTGAAGGGTGGGTGGCAGGGGTGGTGCAGGGGGGGGCGGTGCAGCAGCATCTGAGGTTGCAGAGAAGGGCCATGCAATTGACCAGAAACAAACCTGAGTTGAGGGAGCAGGGGCGCCCAGCAGCAGGTCCACCGCTCTCCGTCGACTCTGGTGTCTCCTTGGGTCTCCTTGGAGGAGGCGCCACGCTGTTCTGTGTGATTTCATGTTTGCAGTGTCGCGATTTCATGTTTGTGGTGTCATGATTTCGTGATTTCGGTATCGTGATTTCGTGATTGTGGTCTCGTGATTTCATGATTGCATCATCGTGATTTCGTGATTGCGGTGTCGTGATTTCATTATTGTGGTATCGTGGTTTCGTGATTTCGGTATCGTGGTTTCATGATTTCGATATCGTGGTTTCATTAGTGCGACAGCATGATTACATGACGCATGACATGTCATGATTTCGTGAGAACGGGATATCATGATTTCATGATTGTGTGGTATCATGATTTGTATAATCATAATTCCATGGTATCGTGTGTGAAATCATGCAAACGTGATATAGAAGGGGTGGGTGGTATGTGGTGTTATGGGAAAGGTACCGTATTGGCCGAAATATAAGATGCATCCGTAAATAAGGTCCACCGCTCTCCGCCAACTCTGGTGTCTCCTCGGGTCTCCTCGGAGGAGGCGCCACGCTGCTCTGCGACAGCATGATCCCATGACTCATGGCATGTCATGATTTCGTGAGAATGTGATATCATGATTTCATGATTGTGGCATTGTGATTTCATGATTGTGGTATCATGATTTCATGATTTTGGTATCGTGATTTCATGATTGTGGTATTGTGATTTCGGTATCGTGATTTCATGATTGCGGTGTCGTGATTTCATGATCGTGGTATCAGTTGTTACATGTATTCTTATGCAAAGTTTTGCGCTCGTGGCTAAAGAATTTTTTTTTTCTGGAAATTTACTTGTGGAAGGTTACAAAAACACATCACTGCATCCTTGTTGCATAGCATAGAAGCACTCTTCTGTGGATGACTCACTCGCATAACAAAAACCTGTTGTTATTGCTGCAGTTGAATAATGAACATGCTGAGAATGGGCCAAATACACCTTCAAATATCTATGACAGGGGTGGCCAACCCCCAAGAGACTGCGATCTACTCACAGTTAAAAACTGGCAGTGATCTACCCCCTTTTGGGGGGTTTCAGGTCAAAGTTGTTGAGCTTTTTTCAGGGAGGAGGTAAAATGTTGAGCTTTTTTTAGGGGAGCCACAGTTGTTCAGCTTCTTTGGGGGGGGGAGCCAATGATCTACCAGTGATCTACCATAGACGTCCAGTGATCTACCAGTAGATCATGATCTACCTGTTGGACATGCCTGTCCTATGGAATCTGTGACTGTCCCTGGAAAATAGGGACACTGGGAGGGTCTGCCATCATTCAATTCCCCCCAGGGTGCCACGGCACACCAGTTGAAAACCACTGTTCTATGGAGTGATGTAGCTCCATGCTGTGTGAAGGTTCATAAAGGTAAAGGGACCCCTGACCGGTAGGTCCAGTTGCGAACGACTCTGGGGTTGCGGCGCTCATCTCACTTTACTGGCCGAGGGAGCCAACATTTGTCTGCAGACAGTTTTTCCGGGTCATGTGGCCAGCATGACTAAGCCGCTTCTGGCAAACCAGAGCAGCGCATGGAAACACCATTTACTTTCCCGCCGGAGTGGTACCTATTTATCTACTTGCACTTTGATGTGCTTTCGAACTGCTAGGTGGGCAGGAGCAGGGACCGAGCAACGGGAGCTCACCCCATCACGGGGATTCGAACCACCGACCTCCTGATCAGCAAGCCCTAGGCTTTGTGGTTTAGACCACAGCGCCACCTGTGTTCCGTGAAGGTCCATATTATGTGCTGAAAATGACACTAAGCTACTGCAGATTCTGTATGCCACAGTGCCTATGGTTCCTACCTGCACAGGAGCATGTAGAAGCAGTCTGCTGACTGGGCCTAAGTAGATGCTTGGATTGCTTAGTTTTCCATGATAAAGACTGTTTTTGGTTTGCTGTGCAGAGCAGGATACAGAACTTGTGGCCCTCCAGATATTGTTGAACTACATCTCCCAGTATCACTGAACGTTGACTGTGCTGGTTCGGCAAAAACAAAAACAAATTCAATGAAGAATGGAGGAATATTACCGTATCTAAAACGAATGTAGTCTAAAATGAAGGTGTTACACCTACATAGAACATTGGTTGGACTAACTCTTGTAAAATAAGAATATATAGGGTTCTTAGAAGAAGTGTCAATGTCTATAACTTATCTTTCTTTAGTTATAATTATGTACATTGCTAGTGGAGAGTGGTAATAGGGAAGTCAGCTACATATATAGAATCATAGTATCCTAGAGTTGGAAGAGACCACAAGGGCCATCCAGTCCAACCCCCTGCCAAGCAGGAAACACCATCAAAGCATTCCTGACAGGTGGCTGTCAAGCCTCTGCTTAAAGACCTCCAAAGAAGGAGACTCCACCACACTCCTTGGCAGCAAATTCCACTGTCGAACAGCTCTTACTGTCAGGAAGTTCTTCCTAATGTTTAGGTGGAATCTTCTTTCTTGTAGTTTGAATCCATTGCTCCGTGTCCGCTTCTCTGGAGCAGCAGAAAACAACCTTTCTCCCTCCTCTATATGACATCCTTTTATATATTTTATATATTTGAACATGGCTATCATATCCCCCCTTAACCTTCTCTTCTCCAGGCTAAACATACCCAGCTCCCTAAGCCGTTCCTCATAAGGCATCGTTTCCAGGCCTTTGACCATTTTGGTTGCCCTCCTCTGGACACGTTCCAGCTTGTCAGTATCCTTCTTGAACTGTATATATAATGAACTGCATATATAATGTTTGTAACTTAGTTTCTTTCTCCGAAAGGAAAATTTGATAATATTAGGATATATATTATTAATAATCTTAATTTGTCTATGAAATTCTAAGTTTATGTGTGAAGATTATATTGTGAAAATTATACGAATGACGTGTTTTATTCTCAGTCTGTAGGTGTGTGTATTAGTTTGTGTGTTTATCTTTTTTTTTCTTCATATGTGCAAAATAAATAAAAAAATTAAAAACAACAACCCTTGACTGTGCTGGCTGGGGCTTCTGGAAGCTGAAGTCTAGAGACATCTGGAAACCCCAGGGTTCTTACTCCTGCTATAAGGGACAGGAATTGGTAAATGGGGAGCATTGGACTAACTGCTGAGAGGACTCGTGCCTGGGATTTTCCGTAATTTCTGCCCTCCCCTCTCAGGTGGGCGGGGTTTGCGGCACCGAGCGGGGGTCCCCTGGGAGGGAGCTGCCCACCTGCTCAGGCTGCCCCCTTGACCCGCCCTCGGCCAGGTGAACAATGGGCAGTCGGCCGGGGGCGGGGTCAAGGTGCATGAAAAGGGTCTGAGCTCTTCAGCCAGCCCTCTTTGGTTCTTTTCCTTTCCAGGTTCACCCACCCTCCCTCCCTAAAATTAATAATATTTCTTCTCTCCATACAGTTCCGTCTGAAGGCAGTGGTCATCAAGCTAACAATGCTTTTTCTTACAGCCTAACACTTTGCGTTACAGGTCTGCGGGCGCTGCTGTGGTCTTATGATGGTTGCCGTATTCGGAACCGGGACGGAATTTCCCTGCATTGGCAGGTTTCACCCTCCCTGCAGCATTTCGTCACAACTTTGGCGGTTTTAGGCCTTGGCAAGGTAGTCTTTAGTCTATCATCTGGTTGGGCGGGATGCTGGCATGCTCCCAGCCCATGCGGCGGCGCTTGCAGGGCCCGTTAAAGGGTAAACCGGGAGTTTCTGACCATAGAGCGGCGGCGTGTAGGTCGAACTCCTGGACCGAGGTTTGTGGGAGGGCATGCTGTGTAAGTGTGTGCTTTGCAGTCCCCTCCCACTGCTCCTCTTCATCCTGCATATCCTCAGCCATGGGCTGAGAGGGCTGCCTGCCAAGGCCTATGCCAAGTTTCCCACTTCTGAAGTTCAATAAAGTTGTGGCCAATTTAATCCCATATTCTGGTCTCATGTCTCATTCTTGGAGAAAGGGGTGGGCACCACAGACAGGGTTTCGCGTGTGTGTACGCAACACTGGATACTCAGGTGAAAGTGATGGTTGGGGAAATGGCTGCTCCGCTATAAACATGGATGTCTCATGGATACATGGATAGAAGGGCATTGGGAATATTTACAGCAAAAAAACCGGGAAGCCTTAAAAAATGAGCCAAATGTTTTTGTTTTTTTTAAAAAAGACTTTATTGACAGTTCTTAGTTCATAAAATACAACACAATTATATATTTGTTGTAAGCAAATACTTGAAAAAAGAAGAAACTATACATAACAAAAGAAACACTACAATATAAACCTTGAGAAATACAGAACGTTATATTCCTCATCTATTGCATTTGTTAATCCAAATAGTATAACTAAAGTTACTTTTTTTACCTAGCAAAAAAGAGTAAAAGAAGAATTCGAGAATTTCTGTTTCGAAAATGAGCCAAATGTTACGCATCTTGTCAGTTAGGCACTTCTTATTTTTTTTAAAAATGGAAACTGTACAATATAATGATAGCTGTTTATCAGCCTACTTTTACCCCCAGACAATGGGCTTTGTTTTAAAACATGCAATTCTTTATTTTTTTTTTAAAGCAGCTTTAAAACAAGTTCTTGAAATACATTAAAACATTTTCCTGTTCATTTATAATCTTATAACATGACATAATTTTCAGCTGGGCTTGCAAGAACAAAAGAATGAAATCATAGAATCCTTAAGACATTTTTATGAACATAAAACCTGTTGATTACATCTAATTGTAGGGATCTGAATAGCCTGCTAATGGCTTTGGCGGGATGTGTCAGAAAACTGCTCAAAGATTCCTTTGGGGTGGAAAAAAAAACCCCTAATTATGGCAAGAAGATTTCTATCCTGGCTATTTTGCCTGATTTAATGTCATTTGCTTAAATTATATAGGTAAACCTCTATAACACCTACAAAACATTTCAATTTTTTTGTGCATCTGAAGAACAGCAATGCTTTACAAAATAGATTAACCTCTTGCATAAATTTTAAACAACTGCAATATGTTTACAAAAGTGATGACAAAATGAATGACCTGTTATTGTACGGAAAAGGGGGTGGAGATCCTTTGTTGGGAAGGGAAAAGGTTATCAAGTCTTCATTTGGAACGACTTTGCTTTAGGGTTGCAACAATGCCCAATGGGTGGCCATTTGAGTTTTTGCAAGAGAAAAATCCTGGGGCTCCTCCGCCATCTAATGGCGAAAAGTATACCGACGGCATTTTTATTTTGCTCAGAATGCCTTGCTGCAACTCGGATCTATTTGCAGCAGGCGAGGAATACGTCTGACATTTATTTATTTATAAAAGCGTTTGTATCTTGCCAGTTCTTACAATATAACTAGATGCGATACAGAATACACAGGTAGCGCTGTGGTCTTAACCAATGAGCCTCTTGGACTTGCCAATCAGGTCAGCGGTTCGAATCCCCGCGACGGAGTGAGTTCCCGTTGCTCTGCCCCAGCTCCTACCAACCTAGCAGTTCGAAAGCACACCAGTACAAGTAGATACCGTAAATAGGTGCCTCTGCAGCAGGAAGGTAAACGGCGTTTCCGTGTGCTGTGGCTTCCGTCATAGTGTCCCGTTGTGCCAGAAGCTACTGATAGGTCCATCATGAGATGTCCGCCAGCTTCCAACCATGGATACCAGCAGCCTTCAAGCAAGCAAACTGGCCTTATTATCACTCCTTAGCATCCCACTGCCAGAGGGTTGCCTCCTTCCATTCACCACTTTGCCTCCTCCAAGTGGAAGAAACCTGGGCAGTGCTGAATGTCACATCCATTGCCAGGTGTGTCCTGCTGGAAATATAAAAGGGCTTTCCCCTTGGCCTGCCTTTATATCCACTCAGTTGCCAAGTGCTTTTGTGACATCACAAGAAACCCACAACCAATGGCAACAGCTGGGGAGGCATCATCTTCATTGCTTTGAGCCTCACAATGGCGGGTGGACCTATCAGTGATTGTGTGCTTGTTTATTCAGGACACGGGTGGAGCTTTAGTCTGAACCACTGAGCCTCTTGGGTTTGCCGATCGGAAGTTCGGCGGTTCGAATCCCCGCGACAAGGTGAGCTCCCGTTGCTCTGTCCAAGCTCCTGCCAACCTAGCAGTTCGAAAGTACGCCAGTGCAAGTAGATAAATAAGTACTGTTGTCGTGGGAAGGTAAACAGCATTTCTTGTGCTCTTGTTCCCGTCACAGTGTCCCATTGTGCCAAAAGCTTCTGTTAGGTCCATCATGAGACGTCCGCCAGCTTCCAATCACAGATACCAGCAGCCTTCAAGCAAGCAAACTTGCCTTATTATCGCTCCTTAGCTCCCCAGTGCCAGAGGATTGCCTCCTTCCATTCACCACTTTGCCTCCTCCAAGTGGAAGAAACCTGGGCAGTGCTGAATGTCACATCCATTGCCAGGTGTGTCCTGTTGGAAACAGAAAAGGGCTTTCCCCTTGGCCTGCCTTTATATCCACTCAGTTGCCAAGTGCTTTTGTGACATCACAAGAAACCCACAGCCAATGGCAACAGCTGAGGAGGCATCATCTTCATTGCTTTGAGCCTCACAATGACAGGTGGACCTATCAGTGATTGTGTGATTGTTTATTCAGGAAGCAGGTGGCGCTGTGGTCTAAACCAGTGAGCCACTTGGGCTTGCCGATCAGAAGGTCAGGGGTAGAGAGAGCGCATCGCGGGGCAGCCAAGGGGGAACGGTGCAACCTGTTGACTGAGAGCAGCCCCAAACAAGGGCCTCCTTTTCCTCTCTGCTGCCGCCTCAACCTCCTGCTTTTCACAGCCCCCCTTTTAGCTACGGCTGCTTGCTTGCTTTCCCCACCTTCCATTTACTTTATCACAAGGTATTTTTTTCTGCTGGGGGGAGGTGCCGGTACTCCATACCTCTGAGTACCGCCAGAAAAGAAAGGCCTAGATCAGGGCAATCAAGGCTGATCCATCTCTCTCTCTCTCTCTCTCTCTCTCTCTCTCTCTCTCTCTCTCTCTTATTTATTTAGTTTTTCAAATTAAAGTTTTACAGTCACATATCCAACATACATCACAAAAACAAGATTCCAGAGAATCTCCTGGACTTCCCTCTTCCCCTTTGTGGGTCCTATTGTTATTCGTTTCCTCCTGCATCTTTTATAATATTCCAAATCTTTTACATCTCCGTTATATCCAACATTCACCATTAAACTACAAGTGTTATTCCAATCCTACTAACGATTTTAACTGTTTACAATGGTTTTTTAAGATAAATTATAAATTTCCCCCATTCCTTATTAAAATGTTGGTCTTCCTGATTTCTGATTCTTCTGGTCATTTTAGCCATTTTGGCATAGTCCATCAACTTAATTGGCCATTCTTTGAGACTTTATCTTCTTTCCGTTTCTGGGCCAATAACAGCTGCTCAGTCGCATACATAAATAGTCTTTTCTGCTCCATTGGGATTTCGGCACCTAAAATTCCTAAAAGAAAGGCTTCGGGGTTTTTTTTTTTTTAGAAAAAGTTATTTTAAATATTCCCCTCACCCCCAATTCTTTAGAGGCTATTCTGTCTCCAGACAGGCCCCAGCTAGCCTGGATAAGTGATCTAGTGAACTTGAACGCTTAATCACTACCTTGTAACATTATAGGCACTCTTTATAAAGGTAGAAACTCTGTTGCTGTAATTATAGTCTTCACTCATAATTAGATTTTCTGTGTGGTTGTGGAGGCAGCGAAGAAAGTCTTGCTTTGCCAGCCAGCATTGCGTTCTCTATTAGGTGTCCAGAGATCCTTTTTAGGGTGACGAGTGCTGTAATGAAAGGTCCAGGCCTGAGAACATCACTGCCATGAAGCGTGTTAGGACGCCAACAAGTTGGTGCGCTGAAGAGCAGCTGTCAGTCTGATAAAGCCGAGGTTAAACAGTCCGGGTCAGAAGCCAGCCAAAGTCCGTTCAAGCCAGAAGTCAGGAAGCCGAGGTCACAAAGCCGAGGTCAGGAGGAAGCCAGGAGTCAGGTAGCCGAAGTCAGGAACACAGGAACCAGGAACAGGATGAGCAGGCACAACCACGTGCTTCAGCACAGTAGTTGCAGGTGCTGCCTCAGTGTCCTACCTCAAGGATGATTAATGCAGAAGCTCTGGGCTGCATGCAAGAGCATGTTTAAGAACACTGGGGCAATTCAGCTGATGGGTAGGAAGAATCCTAGGAAGGTCAGAGGTCACTGGTTTTTAGTATTCGCAAATCCACCCCCATCGTTCAGCCCAGACACTGAGGTCCAGCTCCAAGGGCCTACTAGCAGTTCCCTCCCTGCGAGAAGTGAGATTACAGGGAATCAGGCAGAGGGCCTTCTCGGTAGTGGCACCCGCCCTTTGGAAAGCCCTCTCATCTGATGTCAAGGAAATAAACAACTATCTGACTTTTAGAATACATCTGAAGGCAGCCCTGTTTAGGGAAGTTTTTAATGTTTGACGTTTTATGTTATGGCGCCAACAGGATGGTGTGCCGAAGTCAGGTGTCAGTACTGGGGGTCAAGAGAAGCCGAAGTCAAGAGCAGTCCGAGTCAGGAACCAGCCAGTCAGGTACACAGGATCAGGAGCAGGATGAGCAGGCACAACCACGTGCTTCAGCACAGCAGTTGCAGGTGCTGGTGAGGGAAGCAGCCGGCCTTCCTTAAGTAGCCAGCTCATCACCACGCCTTTTACGAGCTGCAACTGCCTCCAATTGCTCCCTCCGTTTCTCAGCTCTACGCTCTACAGCTGAGATGGGAGGAGGGGAGGGGGCCGTCCAGCTCCTCTCCTCACAAGGGCCTTCCTCCTCCTGTTCTGGCCTTCCCTCTTCCCCATCTGCTTCTTCCTCTTCTGAGAAGTGTCGCCACCAGTCTTCTTCAGGTAAGAATCCCTCCATTTCTCTGGACTCTTCCGTGGTTGCCGCTTCGCCTAGGGGGGCTTGCCACCACTCCTGCTCATCTGGTGCAACCCTGACATTGCGTTTGAGGGACGAGTCCAACAGATTCCACACTAAAAATGCTTATGTCCCTGTGGAGATGGCAGTACCGAATCGGTGGCGCATGCCCTTCTGGCTTGCACTCTTTATGAAGACTTGAGGAATGAGATTATCCCCCCTCTTTTATTGTCCATTCCAGGCCGCCCAGACACTGCCACAGTGTCCTTTCTCTTGGCAGATCAAGATGAGCAGGTGACAGCAAAGGCTGCAAGGTCTTTAGCTGGGGCAATTAGAATAAGATCCACTATTTGACTATTGATTCAAAACCCCAAAATGTGTTTTATATAATGGACTTTTTATTTCTATTTTTTGTATATCGTATTGTTGTTTTATTGCTAGGGCCAATGGCTGACGCAAATAAAGATTCATTCATGCATGCATGCCTTTGGATTTGAAGAAGAGTTTGGATTTGATATCCCGCTTTATCACTACCCGAAGGAGTCTCAAAGCAACTAACATTCTCCTTTCCCTTCCTCCCCCACAACAAACACCCTGTGAGGTGAGTAAGGCTGAGAGACTTCAGAGAAGTGTGACTAGCCCAAGGTCAACCAGCAGCTGCACGTGGAGGAGCGGGGATGCAAACCTGGTTCCCCAGATTACGAGTCTACCGCTCTTAACCAGAACACCACACTGGTGTAACACTTTGAGGGCAACACTTTGAGGGCAAAGTCACGTGCATTCACTCTGATCTTGACACCAGGCCTGGAGAAGTTGTCCACAGTTCCATTGTCAGGGACTGGCCATGGCTATTTAGAGCAGTATCCTAGCACTTCATGGTGTGAATGTGGCCTTAGGCAACTGAGCAGCAGGGATCAGGTCAGTCTTTCCCTCCTGATCTTCCTCCTCCTCTTCTCCTCCCCTCCAGGGGCTGTAGGTTTGCCCATCTGCAGGGTTGCCATACGTCTGGAATTCCCCGGACACACACGGAATACTGCAGTTGGAAGCAGCGTCTGGGCGGAAACAATCAAAATGTCCGGGAAAATCCGGACGTATGGCAATCCATGTCGGCAGTGTCGTTTTTGCCGATTTCCCTTAAAACCAGCTCCAAAATGTCTTCTTCTTTTTTTACGATTTTGCCAAAAAAAGCTGAACAACTTTGCCCCCCCCTCCAAAAAAGCTGAAGGAGAGAGGAGAGCAGCAACAATAACGGTACTGCTCTGCTCGATGTTTTAGAGCGACGGCTGCAAGCAATAACCGAAAGAACAGGAGGGCATTCATTGCAGCAGGGCACCATAGTGTGACTTAATTTGCACTGTTGGGGGGGGAAAGTGGGGAGGGCAGACTGTGTGGATGGAAGCAATGGCCTGGGAGGAGTCAAAGGAGGTCAATTATGTGATGATGATGATGATGATGATGATGAAGAGTTTGGATTTGATATCCGGCTTTATCACTACCCTAAGGAGTCTCCAAGCGGCTCACATTCTCCTTTCCCTTCCTCCCCCACAGCAAACACTCTGTGAGGTGAGTGAGGCTGAGAGACTTCAAAGAAGTGTGACTAGCCCAAGGTCACCCAGCAGCTGCATGCGGAGGAGCGGAGATGCAAACCCGGTTCACCAGATTACGAGTCTACTGCTCTTAACCACTACACCACACTGGCTCTTGGAAGGCAAATAGCGTGGATTTCACTTCAAGTGGAGTTTGGATTTGGATTTGATATCCCGCTTTATCACTACCCGAAGGAGTCTCAAAGCGGCTAACCTTCTCCTTTCCCTTCCTCCCCCACAACAAACACTCTGTGAGGTGAGTGGGGCTGAGAGACTTCAGAGAAGTGTGACTAGCCCAAGGTCACCCAGCAGCTGCACGTGGAGGAGCGGAGACGCGAACCCGGTTCACCAGATTATGAGTCTGCCTCTCCTAACCACTACACCACACTGGCTCTCAGTGGGAGTATGGAAGAACATTTACCGTATTTTTCTGTGTAACTGACGGTATTTTTTCCTTAGAAATAAGGCAAAAATTGTGGGTTGCCTTATACACGGATAGAAGAAGGGGGACAGGCGATTGGTGACAGCAGCCAGCAGGAGATTGGCAGTGGCGATAGGGTGTGTGATTTGTTGCTGCGGCAAGGCCTGATGACGGTTGGCTTTTGCTGAGGCAATTGGGCAGCCGATTTACGAGGCTTGTGTGCAATCGTCTGTGTTTGCGTCGAGTGGGCAGGTGGGCTTTTTGCGGCGAGCGTGCAGACGATTGGAGGCCGCGGCAGTGCATGCGATTTGCAGAGGTGGGACCCCACCCCCCAAAAGCTCAATAACTTTAATTCCCCCCAATAGGGGTCATCTTATACATGGGGGCGTCTTATACACAAAAAATACGGTATATCCAGAACCGCCCTGAGACCTCCAGGTATAGGGCGGTATATAAATTCAATAAATAATAATAATAATAATAATAAATAATAATAATAATAATAATAATAAATAATAATAATAATAATAATAAATAATATAGAGGGAAGAGGAGCAGGCGGTCCAGTTCACATCCACGCTGAATATCCAGTGCACGTCCACACTGATGGTTCAGTACAAATCCACAAATTCAGTTTAAATCCACACTGACAGCATATAATGCTTCTTACTGCATATAGTTGCAACAGAACACCCATCTGGAAGTGCCTTGATTCCTGATAGGACATCTGATAAACATTAAAAAAAAAATGGTTTCTTTCCTGCTTTATAAAATGCTTTCTTCCCCACTTTATGGACTAAAAGGATGGGAGTGGAGAGTTTTATGTTGCATCTGATGAGCAGTCCAATAATACTCTGGATACTCTGGGTGAAAAGTTCAAACAGGTAAGAAGAGGCACAGTAATTCCCAGGAAATACCCAGTGCGACCAGAAGGTGTCGCTTTTGTATGGCTTTCCCTTTTCACAAAGCCCTGAAAGGAGGATGACCGACATACAACTTTTGTACAGTATTAAACTCTGCTTCAAGAATGGGGAAGCTGTGGTCTCCCAGATGCTTTTGGAATCCAGTTCCTATGATGGCAAGTAGTCAGAGATTACGTAAACCAAAGTCCAACAACACTTACTTACTTACTGTACCAGGAGTTTAAACATCTGCATGCTTTTTATTCTAGAATCAATGGCAACTGGGAACTCCCCCCCCCCATGTAGTCCACAGCATAGCTGTCAACCCTCCCCTTTTTTTACGGGAAACTCCCTTATTCCAATGCCGTTTCCCGCTGCTATCCTGGATTGTTGATATCCCTTAAAATTCCCGGATTTCAAAGGAAGCAGCTCCTCTCCCTCCCTGCCGGCCAGGGAGGCTCCTCAGCTGCGTTGCTCGGCTGCCAATAAGGAGTCTGAGACCGACTGGGGGCGGAGCTTGCATGCCTTGTGCAGCCAGACCCTCACGCCCAACCAGACAGCCCGCCTGCCTGCCGTCTACGCGCTCGCTCTTTCGCTCACCCGTTCACGTGCAGCCTCTGGAGCGCAGGGTGGCGAGGCTACTTGGTGCCATTGCACCGCCCTCGCGGCATCCCTTATTTTCAAATCCGAAAGTTGACAGCTATGGTCCACAGACACAATCTAGATCTATAGCATTATTATTATTTTTGCCCCTAAAAAGTGCTTCTTGAGAACCTTGCATCATTCAAAAAAATAAAAGATCATTGCAGATTGATTTGGCATTACGCCGCAGCGTGTCTGTCTGAAAATAGATGCAGGCAATGCAGAATGTAGCCACACCCGCCCAGTGATGTTGTGCGGGAGCATACAGCAAGATTGCAATTAGCACTTTCTTCTTCATTCACCTGAAGAAAAGGCATGAATATCAAAGGGAGTTTTTTGAAACATTCATTAAGTAACTTGTGGACGGCAGGATCTGGACTCTAGATTGAAAACAGCATGTTGAGGATGAGCGCAAATGATTCTGGATTGAGACAAACGACATTTCTGTGCTACCAATGGATTGGTGTGAACGCAGCCTTAAAGGAGATGCACTGAAATCAATTGGAATTTTTTTTTTTTTTTAAAAAAAGGTAAACGACCCCTGGATGGTTAAGTCCAGTCAAAGGCGACTATGGGGTTGCAGCGCTCAGCTCGCTTTCAGGCCAAGGGAGCCAGTGTTTGTCCACAGACAGCTTTCCGGCTCATGTGGCCAGCATGACTAAACCGCTTCTGGCACAACGGAACACCGTGATGGAAACCAGAGCGCATGGAAACGCCATTTACCTTCCTGCCATAGTGGTACCTAATTATCTACTTGCACTGGCATGCTTTCAAACTGCTAGGCTGGCAGGAGCTGGGACAGAGCAACGGGAGCTTACCCAGTTGCTGGGATTCGAACTGCTGACCTTCTGATCAGCAAGCCCAAGAGGCACACAGCGCCACCAGCATCCCATGGGACTTAGGGTAGTCATGACCCATGAAAATCAATGGGTTAGTCACAACTAACCTAAGTTCCACGTATCTGAGGAAGTGTGCATGCACATGAAAGCTCATACCAAGAACAAACTCTCTAAGGTGCTACTGGAAGGACTTTTTAAATTTTGTTCTGACTAAGTTCCACTGATTTCTGCTGTAAGAATGACCAAGTGTAGATCTAGCCCAGTGTACGAATCAAGAGTTCTTGAATTTATTCTTCATCGTGTAATGCTTGGATTAGAACCAGGGAGACCTATGTCCAAATGCTCACTTGGCCATGAAGCTCAATGGGTCTTGGGCCAGTTGCTATCTCTCAGCCTTAAATACCTAAAGAGTTGTCATAAAGAGACAATGGAGCAGTGGATGGTGGAGAGAACTATATTTGCTGAATCTTTTGAGGAAAAGCAGGATACAAAAGGAGCATGTAGAAATAAATAAATGTTATGACCTGTCTTCAAAGTCATCAACACATAAATCCAATTTTTTGAAGGGGTCTCCCCATGGATTCATGATGTGCGCTTGAAGAGATGATGATCGAATTAGATACAGTCCCTGAGACAGAGAAAAACAATGAAAGATTATTATTTTCTTTTTGTGTGTATATATATATATATATATAATTTTTATTAAGTTTTCTATTTTACAATTTAAAATATTCCTTAAACAGCCGTAAAATGTCAATGACTTCCCTTCTTTTCCTTCCATGGTTCAATTTGCATATCATAAATCCATGCATATTTTACATAAACTAAAGCATTCAGTATTCCATTAATACATCCATCAAAACTTGTTTACATTGTTGAATTTATCTTAATGCTGCCAACGTTTTCAAGTGTACACAGTTTCCCATATATATTCAATAAACATTTTCCAATCATCTTTAAACGTATGTTCTTCTTGTTCTCTTATTCTATATGCTACGTCCGCAAGCTGCCCATATTCCATCAGTTTAAACAGAACGATGATTATTTTCCACCAGCTTTTAAACTTAGAAAAGGATAGAAATCAATGAAGAATTAAAATTTTAATGCAATATTTTGCTGTGTTTTTCTGAAGCATTGCCATGGCTGTTCTTTCAGTGTTTCCTGGACCTGATTATCCCCTCTGTCCTCATTCCGGGAAGATCTCCTTGAACTCTTGACAAACAAATGTTTTTTTTTAGCAGTCACCACATTCCATGAAACGGAGTGCTTCTGTGATAGGAAAGCAGGAACGATCCCCCTCCTCACTCCCAAGAGCAACATCTGCGACCTCACCTTCAGATGAGTTCACTGCAAGCCAGCAAACACACCAGCTGAAGCTGGTTCAAGGAGCAACAGACCCTGGTGATATTGCCAGAGAGAGGCCAGGGATAGGAGCAATCATCAGGGCTCTCCAGGAAGGCAATTCCCTCTCCATAATGCTCAAGCACCTCTGCCTAAATCTTCCGAAAGGCAAATGACTTTTAGATGTTTTCCCCATACATCATGTGTGACCTGATGTTCCATGCTAGTTCAATGCAATTCTGGGCTGCATCAATAGGAGTATAGCATCTAGATCAAGGGAAGTAATAGTACCACTGTATTCCGCTCTGGTCAGACCTCACCTGGAATACTGTGTCCAGTTCTGGGCACCACAGTTCAAGAAGGATACTGACAAGCTGGAACGTGTCCAGAGGAGGGCAACCAAAATGGCCAAAGGCCTGGAAACGATGCCTCATGAGGAACGGCTTAGGGAGCATGGGTAGCCATGTTCAAATATATAAAAGGATGTCATATAGAGGAGGGAGAAAGGTTGTTTTCTGCTGCTCCAGAGAAGCGGACACGGAGCAATGGATTCAAACGACAAGAAAGAAGATTCCACCTAAACATTAGGAAGACCTTCCTGACAGTAAGAGCTGTTCGACAGTGGAATTTGCTGCCAAGGAGTGTGGTGGAGTCTCCTTCTTTGGAGGTCTTTAAGCAGAGGCTTGACAACCATCTGTCAAGAATGCTTTGATAGTGTTCCTGCTTGGCAGGGGGATGGCCCTTGTGGTCTCTTCCAACTCTATGATTCTATGATTCTATGAGTTCAGTTCAGTTCTTTATTCGACCGTCAGTCAGAAAAGATACATTTCCATACAAAATTAAAACATCTAAAACGTCTAAAAGGACTTTGGAGTAAAACATAGGCAACAATAAAATGAAGCTATACAGATAAACCCATGTCGATGCTGTCAATTTTAATCTTGCGACGCTTAAGAGCTAGACAAAGAAATTCAGCCACCAGGGAGGCTGTTTTTCCAGTAACATTATTCAACAAATATAGAACCTGTTTCTCTGGATAGAGAGCTAAGTTGACATAGGAGTGGAGCTATAAGGTTTTGCCTGAGATCTGCATAGAAAGGGCCGGTCAGGAGAATATGTTCGGTGGACTCTACCACTCCCAGGGCACAATGACAAGTTCTCTGAGCGTATGGCTCCCCTGAACCTTCCCCACAATACCGCAGATTTGAGGACATTTAATCTGGCCGCTGTGAGGAGTCTACGGTATTCCACATAGTGGATTTCCGTGAGATAAGGGGCTGGTGTAGCCTGATAGATCTGATCCCCCAGGAACATCCCTGATTTCACAAGGGCCATGTCCTCTTGTCTAGCAATATCACTCAATCTCTGGGAGATCACAGCTCTGGCTTGGCTATATGTCATAGACTCCAGGTAAAGATGTGACAGTCCGCAGGCTTGTACTTCATTTATGATCTCCCTTTCCCACGATGATTGGAAATCATCCCTCAATATCAAGGGGGCCATACCCTCTGGTTTAAAGCATAGCTTGAGCCATAGCCAAAGCTTCGCCTTCAAGGCCACAAACCAGAAATGTTCCATGCTAGAGATTATTAGGAAAGGAAGAAAACCTGTCTGCATTGCAGTGTCCCTTATTCCAATACAGTGGTACCTCGGGTTAAGAACTTAATTTGTTCTGGAGGTCCGTTCTTAACCTGAAACCATTATTAACCTGAGGTACCACTTTAGCTAATGGGGCCTCCCATTGCTGCCGCTGCACGATTTCTGTTCTCATCCTCAAGCAAATTTCTTAACCCGAGGTACTATTTCTGGGTTAGCGGAGTCTGTAACCTGAAGCGTCTGTAACCTGAAGTGTCTGTAACCTGAGGTACCACTGTACAGTGGTACCTCAATTTTCGAGCATCCCGGAAGCCAAACGTTTCAGTTTTCAAATGCCGAAAACCCAGAAGTAAATGCTTCCGTTTTTGAACGTGCCTCAGAAGTTGAACGGCTTCCGCTGAGTCCCCCCCCCCATTTATCTTCATTGAATTTACAGACCACCCTTTGCGCCTCGGTTTTCGAATGTTTTGGAAGTCGAACGGTCTTCCGGAACAGATTACGTTCGAAAACCGAGATACCACTGTATATGGTGAAGCCAAACTTAGAACGCTGCACACAGTTACATTCTCGGTGGCTGTGCACACACGATACATTTCAAGCACATGACGTCTCCCAAAGAATCCTGGGAACTGTAGTTTGTGAAGGGTGCTGAGAATTGTGGGGGGTAAACTAGAGTTCCCATGATTCTTTGGGGGGGACGTCATGTGATTTAAATATATTGTGCATACACAGGCCATCTTTCAAAAAAGATATTGCTGGGAAAGGTCCAGAAATGAACAAGCAAAATGGCCCAGCAAAGGCTGCAATATTTAGTTTATATAATTTTTAGGTTTATAAAATAATGCCTGGTGTGAATAGCTCTTCTCTCTCTCTCTCTCTCTCTCTCTCTCTCTCTCTCTCTCTCTCTCTCTCTCTCTCTGAGATCGTCCAGTGAAGCAGAATAATGGGAGATTCAGGACAGATGAAACGACACACTGCCTGGCTCGGGGGGGTTGCATAACTCCAACATTTCTCCAATGAAAATAGGGACGTCCTAAGGAAAAGCAGGGCATTCCAGGATCAAATCAGAAACTGGGATGGCTTCTGTAAATCCAGGTCTGTCCCTGGAAAATAGGGACACTTGGAGTGTCTGGTTCTGAGCTCCAGTTTACTCTTTGTCCAGCATAGGCAGCTGTTAAGGGTTGGCTTAAAATGGGTACCATGACATATGCATCGGCCCCCGGGCTTCTGATGCTTTCTAATGTTTAGTCATGAGCTCCAAAGCAGTCACAGCACCGAGGTTAACAGACAGTGAATTATCCAGTAGTTCAGCTAAAGAGAGCACTCCACCTTAGCTACAACTGCTAAACGAGGCAATGTGTTGGATTTCTCCCTTGCTCGACAGTTGGGAAATAAATAAAAATAAGGGTGGGGGCTCTGATTTGAAAGGCACACTTCGATTTTAGGCTGAGCAGCTGGCAGATTGCTCAGAGAGTGTGCGCTTTGTCTGACCTAAGACAGATGACACAAAAGTGAGCTCGCAAAGGTCACCAAATTATGTTTGCTCAGTTGGGCACATCTCTCGCCATAAAAGTTCCATTAGTGAGTGTCTTCTGGAGATATGAGAGAGAGAGGCCATCTATAATCAGGCAGGGCCACACATCCCGCCAGCATCTGGGCTAAAAAAACACACAGGAAGAGTTCTTGTTTCATTATGACAGAATGCATATTGAAAAACCAAAGGCCCAGACCATGACCCATTCAAAAGACTGAGAAACATCCCAGCAGGAAAAAAAAAGTGATAATAACACTGGATTACATCCCTAACCTATTAATCTGCAGATCACTTAACTTTCAGGGGGTTTCCCCCAGCTGAAATAGGAAGTGCACATTTAAAACTATGTTCATAGTTGAAGTCATGCAAAAGTGACCATCTGTTGAAAACAATTTGGATGGCTGCAGAAGTCCTAGAAATCATCTATACCAGTACAGCCGTACCTTGGTTCGCGAACGCGTTGCAAGTCGAACGTTTTGGCTCCCGGATGCTGCAAACCCGGAAGTGATTGTTCCGGTTTGCGAACGTTCTTTGGAACCCGAATGTCCGACGGGGCTTCTGTGGCTTCCGATTGGCTGCAGGAGCTTCCTTTCTGCAAGGTTAGTGCTGCAAGTTCCACCCCACCAGGTGAGCAGATCCTGCCTAGAATCCTAACAGTGCCCCTCTCTCAGAGCGTCAGACACAAAAACCCAACAGGAACCCCCATGTGGGAATGCCAGGGCAGGGCACCCCTGAAAGGGGAGGGAGGGAGGATATCACCAAAAACAACGAGATGAGGGTTAATATTTTTTCTAATTTTTTAAAATTGATTTTAACAATTTTAAGCACATAACAACCCCGTTAATTTTTCATCCTTCCCCCCTCTCACTGAGGGAAGCAAACCTCCATCCCCCTCTCTCACTGGGAAAACAGTAAACATTATACATTTAACGTAGCTAACATATTGAATACTAGTATATTAAGCCTGTTGCAAAAAACAGGCGCTAGCCGGAGGCGGAGCAGCAGGAGCCGGGGGACCGGGAGGCTTCCGCGGGGGCGACCGGCTGGCCCGTGAGCGGAAGCCGCCTCGCCTCGGACCCCCGCCGGCTGGGCAGTGCGCAGGGAAGGGCGCGTGCCGGACGGGGGTCTCCTTCAGGCGGCGGCAGGAGCCTCCATGGGCGGGCGGCGGCAGCGGCAATGGCGCCAGCGCAGTTTCGCCCGGCCGGAAGTGTCTCTGCGTCGTCCCGCCCCCCTCTCCGCCCCCTCCAATCCCTGCGTCCCCGTGTGACATGCGCACAACACACTTCCGTGACACACGGAAAGGCAGGGACACAGGCTCTTTATTATATAGGATCATTGCTTAGGCCTGGCCCATTTCTGTGGGCCAGGTATTCCTCCTTTCCTCAATTTCATATTTCGGTTGACTTCCTCAAGTCCCCCTCTGTTGAATTCATTATCTATCCTCTTTATCAGTTTTCCAAATTCATAAACTTCATAATAACATAAAATACCAGAATCATTTTAGTTAAATTAACTCCTTTTTTCCCTACATCAGCACCTCACTACTTCTGATCCTTTCCTCAAGCCTTATCAAATTCCCTTACTCCAACCTAATTTAAAACTCCTACCGGTAATTTTCTTCTTTTTACACCCTTACCTCCCTCTGGTCTCGAAATTTTTAGCTATATTTCCCACCACTAACCTCCTAATTTTTAACATATAATCATTCACGCCAGTATCCAGATCCAAACATCTGAACCACTTAGACAGGAAAGAAACAAATCCAAGTATAACCTCTTGAGATGAGGGTTAATTATCATTCCGTCCACAAGAGGGCATCCTTCAGTTGTAAATATTACTTGGTCAAAGATCAGTAACAGTTCCTCCATTCCCCCCCCCTTTAAAAATAAATAAATAAAAGATATTTTTTTTAGCTCTGACAGGTTTAAAATTAGGAGAGGATGCTTTTAAGGAGGGCAAATGGGTCTAAATGGCTAACGGTTCAAAACGCATTCTGTTGCCCTTAAAAATCGCTAGCACACAGCTTGCGTCTGCAGATGTGCCTTTCACAAAAGAGGAACGAGCAAAGGACAGAGGAGATGCGACTCACAAGAGCAGCTGGAAATCTGC
Organism: Darevskia nairensis; assembly: GCA_034642065.1. Taxonomy (NCBI): domain Eukaryota; kingdom Metazoa; phylum Chordata; class Lepidosauria; order Squamata; family Lacertidae; genus Darevskia; species Darevskia nairensis. The sequence continues at coordinate 423,122 of JAWWNI010000992.1, forward strand.
TTTACGAGGAGCCATAAAAAAGAAACTTGGAGGAACGGACCCTGGCCATGTCCGCACAATAACTTTATTGCTGACCAATGCTGAATTGAAGTGGAATCCACCACCAGCTAATCTGCAGCATCGACGCGGAAGAAAGAGCCAGCCCTGCCATTAGGCAGCTGTCACGAGGGGGCAGCGAATAGTGATCAAATGTATTAATATTATATCCTTACTGACGAAGAGGGGGAGTGACATGTGTAGGGTTTTGGGTGCCAAAGCAATCTGCTCTTGATTTTATGCATGCACAGCATTTGCAGTGGAATCTCAGAGCAGCAGAATGACCCTTCTGATAGTCAGACAGCCTTCCGTGGTCACTAGGCATGCTCAAGGTCACTATGCCTTGGTAAACCAGTTACTGGGAATAACAGGTGGGCTTTCTGAGAGGGTGGCGTGGTGCTGGTGCACCAGCGGGCGCAATCCAGCACTGCCACCAGTGTACTCACAACCACGCTGCCCTCCCCACCACCTTGCCCCTCCCAGAAAGCAAGAGCAACACACCTGCCAGGAAGCAGGAAGAGAGGGTGATGCTCTCACCCCATGAGAACAGGATGCTGGACTAGATGGGCCATTGGACTCTTATTAAGTTCTCTTTTTAGAGGGGGGAATTCTTCCTCTGAGGACATCTTCTCACCGTTTTTGTTTCGTCTTGTACTTTTACAAAAGTACAAAACGTCCCCCCCAAAAAAAAGTCCTGCTGACCATAGAATCATAGAGTTGGAAGGGATCATCTAGTCCAGGGGTCAGCAACTTTTTTCAGCAGTGGGCCAGTCCACCGTCCCTCAGACCATGTGGTGGGCCAGCCTACCGGTATATTTTGGAAAAAAGAAGAAGAATGAATTCCTATGCCCCACAAATAACCCAGAGATGCATTTTATATAAAAGCACACATTCTACTCATGTAAAAACACCAGGAAGGCCCCACAAATAACCCAGAGATGCATTTGAAATAGAAGGACACATTCTACTCATGTAAAAACATGTCGATTCCCAGACCGTCCGTGGGCCAGATTGAGAAGGCGATTGGGCCGCATCTGGCCCCCGGGCCTTAGGTTGCTTACCCCTGATCTAGTCCAGGGGTCAGCAAACTTTTTCAGCAGGGGGCCGGTCCACTGTCCCTCAGACCTTGTAGGAGGCCAGACTATATTTTTTTTGGGGGGGGGGGAATTGAACAAATTCCTATGCCCCACAAATAACCCAGAGATGCATTTTAAATAAAAGGACACATTCTACTCACGTAAAAACACGCTGATTCCCAGACTGTCTGCGGGCCGGATTTAGAAGGCGATTGGGCCGCATCTGGCCCCCGGGCCTTAGATTGCCTATCCCTAATCTAGTCCAACCCCCTGCAATGCAGGAATATACAGCTGTCCCATACAGGGATCGAACCTGCAAGCTTGGCATTATCAGCACCATGCTCTAACCAGCTGAGCTATCCAGGCTTCCTGCTTGGCATACGCGTTGGCTGCCTAGGCACAAACACACAGATTGCCGAGATCATTCCAATATTTTTACTTCAAAATGTCTGAGGGCAATGTACAAAAAGGCCAAGATGAAAATGAATTCGTGCAATGCAGAAATGCAAGCTGGTTCTTGGCTAGATGTGCCAAAGATGTCAGAAGTAGCCGATTCCATATCGACAGTTTTCTACAATAAACCCTGAAAGAGTTCCTGAACTGCTCCAATCTGTTCGAATCACGTCGGGGCCACCAGCTCTAATATTGAACAAGATCTTCCCCCCGCAACTGAGTCAGTTTAAGGAAGATACACGTCCTTATCTTACTCCTACATGAAAATGGGAGAAATGTGTTTTTTTTACTTCCGAGGGAAAGTTCCAAAGTCGACTGATATGAACCTGCTAATGACGAAGCCTTGCACATGGATGTTTGCCTACATCCTACAAGCTCCTTGAAAATGTATTGCATTTCCTTTTGTGGCACAGTGCCACTGGTTGCTGTGAGCTTTCTATTCTGTTAAGAGTTAAGGGATGGAAGATTTGCAGAGTTCCATGCCTACGTCATTGTCAGATTTACCTCAGCTGTTGTGCATACCACATGATTCAGGAGCATGAAGCTCCAATGTGATTGGGTTAGCTAACTTCCATTTCAACATGTGGTTCAATCGTGTGTAGTAAAGTGCTTCTGGGTCTGTTTGCTTTTTGGTGCCGTAGGGTTAAATAATGTAAACAAGGCATCCAGGGATTGCAGGTGTGTTCTTGGCAGCAGGGCTTTTTATGCATGATATTTTCTGCAGAAAGTGGGGGATAGAGGGCGGCATTATTGATGCCAACAAAGTGGTGTGGACATTGCAAAAGAAAGGGGAAAGCTCATGTGTATGTGGAAGCAGCTGACTCACAACAAAACTGGAACATACTCTCCAACATTTCTCCAATGAAAATAGGGACGTCCCATTCCATAATGATAATTGTACTTTTTGTACCCCATACATCTGACTAGGTTGCCCCAGCCACTCTGGGCAGCTTCCAACGTATATTAAAACATAGGTAAAGGTAAAGGGACCCCTGACCATTAGGTCCAGTCGTGTCTGACTCTGGGGTTGCGGCGCTCATCTCGCTTTATTGGCCGAGAGTCGGCGTACAGCTTCCAGATCGTGGCCAGCATGACAAAGCCACTTCTGGTGAACCAGAGCAGCGCACGGAAACACCGTTTACCTTCCCGCCAGAGCGGTTCCTATTTATCTACTTGCACATTGACGTGCTTTCGAACTGCTATCGTAGGTTGGCAGGAGCTGGGACCGAGCAACGGGAGCTCACCCCGTCGCGGGGATTTGAACCGCCGACCTTCTGATCAGCAAGCCCTAGGCTCTGTGGTTTAACCCACAGCGCCACCTGGGTCCATATAAAAACATAATAAAACATTATACATTTTTTAAAAAAACACATCCCTATACAGGGCTGCCTTCAGATGGCTCAGGGGTTGGATAACTCCATACCCTCCAACATTTCTCCAGTGAAAATAGGGACGTCCTAAGGCAGTGATGGCTAACCTTGACACTCCAGATGTTTTGGGACTACAACTCCCATCATCCCTGACCACTGATCCTGTTAGCTAGGGATGATGGGAGTTGTAGTTCCAAAACATCTGGGGTGTCAAGGTTAGCCATCACTGTCCTAAGGAAAAGCGGGACATTCCAGGATCACATCAGAAACATGGACTTTTCTAAATCAGGGGACGTCCTTGGAAAATAGGGACACTTGGGAGGTCTGCTGAAAGCACCAAGAAGCCACAAGGTGGCGCACACGCAAGTACCATCGGCGCTCCTTTCAAAGAGTAAAATATGCAAGAAGCAGCTGCCTCTGTATGCCAGGACAAGCCGGCTTCAGGCTTCCAGAGAGAGCGGAGAGAATTTGCAAAGGGATTAGTGTGCAACACATGCCCTTTCTTTGGCTTGCAAGCATGTTCTGCAAGGCCCCACCGCTCCCCACTTAGAAATCTTGGCTCTTCCCGCACGGGAGTTTATACCCGTAAAGATGCTCGTCAGCATCCAGTAGGTAGCGCTCCTCGTCCAGAATTACGCATCCAAGGTGGGGGGGGGGGGAGAGAGAACACCACGAGGATTCTAGGATGCCCGAATTTTAAAGCAGATCGTGATACGCGCGGTTGACTGGAAAGCGGAATTATGAGCAATGCAATGCACAGTCTGCATGCCCAAGGAGGGAAAGTGGCGCAAAGTCAGAAGGAGCTGGGCGCTCCTGGTCATTTGCTGCGCCTCCCAGGCAGGAACAAACAGGAACCTGATGACTCCGGATTGGCCTGGCCAAGCTGGCCACATGCCGGGGCCGTGTCCCGCAATGTAGCGAAGCGTCGCGGAAGGGTTAAAACAAAGGAAGAATGGGGGCCCCTTTGGAGAAAAGGAGACGATCGCGTGCTTCGAAAGCCTCCAAATTCAATTGCACACTGGAAGCGTGCGCCAGTGGAGACATTCATCACCAAGAACAGATTGGGCGACACAAGAGAGCCAGGCCATTGTGTGTCCCACCCACCCCCACCCCACCTGCCCCCCTCTTCGCCGCCGCCTTCGGCCAAAAGCAAATCCGCGCCCCAGTGGCAGGTGGACAGTGCAGCAATGGGGAGAAAGCGCCGATTGTGTGCGCTCCAAACTGCCACACGCCAGACCTCGCCTATTGTGCGCCTCTCCATAGAAATGCAAACGAGCAGCGTGTGCCATCCACAATCTGCTCCGCGCAGCAGCTGATGAGGCAGGCGCAGGACGGGTCCCCCCCCCTCGCCCGGGTGAACTTTGCAGGACCCCTGTTTTGTGCCTTGTTTGCTGGCAGCCAGGCACGCTTTGCGGGGGGTGGAGGTGGGGGTGGGGGTGGGGCGCGCTCTGCAGAAATGAAATGAAAATAATAAGGCCAAAGTCGTTCCAAGCAAATAGCAGTCATGAGCTGCAAAAGTAGACACTCAGGGGGAGCAATTCCTAGAAGCCACATTGGGGATGCATTTTCAGTAAAATGATTTTGCTGAGGCCTTTTTCTGCACAAGTGGAGTTGCTGCGTTGCTTAAACTCTCCTTGTTTCAACAGTTTGCAAAAAGCTTTATATATGTATGTATATATATATATATACACCCCTCCAAAAAAAGATGCACATCTGAAGCAACACCCCCACCCTTTGATTCCCCCACTCCCCCACTCTAAAAGATCAAGCATGCCGGCTCTGCAGTCTGCCTAGTAACATCACAACAAAAGCAGCAGTGGCAGATTTGAGGCATTGTAATCCCCCTCACGACCCCTCGCCCCGTCCCCCTCCACCCCACGACTACGGTCTCTCTCTTTCTCTCTCTCTCCCCCATCCCCCCCCCCCCGGTCTCCCACGTGGCCTCCTGGCACGAGCCGGCTTCTCCCCAGCGCCTGCTTAGCATAACAATACACCCCTAGCCTGGCCAATCAGCGCCGCCGAGATTCCAGCAGCTGCCGGCACAGAAGCTCCGCAGCCTATAAATAGGGCGAGCGGCGCTCTTGGCAGCTCACACTTCGCTGGGGACTTTAAGAGTGAGCAGAGAACCGGAGAGCTTCGGTGCATAGCTATCTATATTTCCCGATCGCTTTTTTCCGGGAGAGATCTTTCAGCTCGCGGACCAGAACCTTTTCCTTTGTGTGGATAATTTTGGGTGCCTGATTTTTTTGTTGTTGAAACATTTCTTGTTTGGGGCTTGCCGCTTCTTGCCTGTCTCGGACCATTATGACTTTGGAGGAAATTCACGGTCAGGAGACGATGCCGGAAACTAGCGACAGGTAACTATCCGCCGGGCAGAGGCTTAGCCCGGGTATGGGGAAGATGGGGATGTGGTGGTGGTGCTTGGGGTCGGGGCGGCTTACGGTGGAAGGGGTCTCGCGCGGAGGGAGGCAGGCAGGCAGGCAGGCAGGCGCGCGGGTTGGGTACCGCCGGATGGATGGAGGGGCTGGGAACGCAAGCCCGGGAAAGGTTTCCCCGCGACTGACGGCACTTGCCCTCTTCTTGTCGTTTGCAGTAGCTCTAGCAGCGCCGCCACCGGCAACCGGATGCAGAAGGCCGGCAAAGCTTTGCAGGAGCTGCTGGTCTCGTCGCAGCGCCGCGGCTGCCTCACCGCGGGCGTCTACGAATCCGCAAAACTGATGAATGTGTAAGTATCTGGGCATTTGCACCGCGCCTGTTGTTTTGCATGCCTTGCGCAACGCCAGGAAAAGGGAGGGAGGGAGGGCCGGGAAGAAGAGAGTGCAGAAAGCGCACAGCTCTTGGCTTTATTTATTTATTTTTTGCAAGAAACTCCGCTTTTTAAAGGGGCTAATCGCAAGCTCTCCTCTCTCCCGTCTCTCTGCAGTGATCCTGACACGGTCGCTTTCTGTGTGCTGGCCGCTGACGAGGAGGACGAGGGCGACATTGCCCTGCAGATCCACTTCACCCTCATCCAAGCCTTTTGCTGCGAGAACGACATTGACATTGTGCGCGTGAACGACATCCAGAAGCTGGCCGCGATTGTGGGCGCCAGCGAGGAGGCCGGGGAGCCCAGAGACCTGCACTGCATCCTCATCACGGTAAGTTTTCAGCGCCATGTAATAAGGGGCAAGTCCCACTTTTATTCTGTGCAATGCCATAGTCTGTCTTGAACGCTTGGGCACCGGGCAGGGTTTTCTCCTGGGAATCTCTTTGAGGCAGCACATTTGATAGCAAAATAGTGCCAGAGCAACCTTAGGCCAGCAAATAACTGCCACTGACATGATTTAAGTGCTTCTGCCGGTGGCCCGTTCCCAAGGAAGCACATCTCATAAAGTGTGTTTCATTGGTACCTCAGGAATTAGTAGCCGTGTTGTGGCAATTTGGGGTATATATATATATATATAGGGTGCCTTATTGTCCATAGCAGTGAGCAGATTTAGTTTCCTGCTGTATTGTGTTTTGGACTGTGATTTTGACTCATGTCTCTCTGTTCTCTTCATTGCAGAATCCCAATGAGGATGCCTGGAAAGACCCAGCCTTAGACAAGCTGAACTTGTTTTGCGAAGAGAGTCGAAATGTCAACGACTGGGTGCCCAATATCACCCTGCCAGAGTGATGGTGACGGTGTTGACGAAGCCGGTGCACAGGAGAGGTTGAAACCTTTTTGTTGCATTATCACCTTGGAGCTGCACATCTGGGCAACCCAGCAAGTGGCTGATTCTGGAGATTAGCCCGGTCAACCGCTTGGATTAAGTCGCTCAGACACAGCACGTGGTGGATTCTTGCGGAGAGAGAAAAAAAAGAGAAGCAAAGGAAGAAGGCGAGTGGATTGTACCAGCAGTGAATCTCTCCACTATGCTGCAGCGCTGGAGAAGCTGGCATATCTGTGGAGCTGAAGAAGTACTGCAGGTTTTTATTTTAGGAGCAGAAGAAAAGAGAGAGGGGAGGAAAAAAAACTGTGGCAGGTTTCCAGGTCAGGTGGAATGTTCATGTTAGAAAGCCAGAGTGAAAGTTGAAAACTGGACATAGATGAAAGGGCAGGAATGGACACAGTATTGTAACAAGAAACTGCTGGTGGGGGGGGCATCCAACCCCTTCCCCAAGAGACTGGAAGCTTAAAAGACATTGGTACTATTGCATTTCTGCAAAGATTTTGATGCAGATTGAGCTACTGGAGGAGGTCTTTTGGACTATATTCTGCATTGATAACCAATCTTGCAATAATTCTTTTAAACTGAAATTGATGCTGCTATTGAATTTCTTAACACGTTTATAATAAAAAATTTTGATACCCAACTTTCGTGTGGTGGTGGTCTTGCTTGCCAGCTGGTGGGGGAAGAACCCAAAACAGCAGTCAATGGGGTAAAACATATAAATGGGCTGTAAACAGAATGCGGAGAGGGCTGTTTAAGTCATCTTAAAGGTATTGCAGGGAGGCAATGCTTGAGTCGCAATCCTAATACACAGCTACGTGCACTTCAAGTGGACTTGAGCACCGTTGCCTGGGTTTTACAGTTACGTGTGGCTTTATCTACAACATGTGCTGGCAAAGGCACTTAACTGTTGATGTGTATACCATAGAAATCATCACACTTCCCTGGGCTGCCTTTCTGCGGTTTTCGCATCTTTGTCATTAAAAAGATGCATATGGTTTAGCTCGAGCAGGTAATAATAAAAATTTACTGGTGGAAACTACCATGTGAGTGACCCACAGATTTCTTATCAGCTGAAAATATCTGAGCCACTGATACTGGCTGGACAAAAGGGTGTATGACTTCTATTTGAAATGACTTGACCTCTCACCCGGCCCATGGCAACAGCTGTTTATCGCAACAGCTTGCAAGACTGAAGAGCTGCATGTTTAATAAGCTCTGTTCTGGGCAATGATCTTTTGTCATGCACTTAAAAAGACACAGCACATGTTCCTAGGCAGATGATCATTTAAAAGCTGAAATAATAAAAACCACAAAAATAGTACCGTTTCAGATGCTAACATTGGTATTAAGGCTACTTGCCTCTAACATTCAGTTGCTACGATTAAAAGTTTTTGGAGAAACTCTGTATTTCACAAGTCACTGTTACATTTTGTTCAGTCACTTTCTACCCTGTATAAGTCTAGGCTTATTTTTTTTTCTTTTTAAGATCCAGACTTTTCAGCCTCAAACCCCAGACACAGTTGCATTGGAAATATGCAGATGGAGTGCCAATAGCTTGCATCTGCCTCAAGCTGTCGGCTTCTTGTCTGCCTGCCATATGCTGGAACAAAAGAAGCTGTCATTTCAGTTTCCCAATTGTCTACACGCACTATTTCAATGAATAAAACAGTGGGGTTTTCCCCCCCCTCTCTAAAGGGGGAAAACGTTGCTAAAAGTAGTCTGTGTGGTCACTTGGATTTCTGGCAAAAAAGTAGCTTGCATTTTACCTTGGTTTTGAATCGGATAGCCACATTTGTCTGCAGTAATTCATTTGTTTTAAAGTCCTGCTGCAGAAGCAAAAGAACAGCCAAGTGGCAGCGTTAAGAATATGGTCAAAGGCATAAGTGGCATTAGATGCCTGTAAGGGAATGGGTGGCACAAGTTGCCTTTTCAGTTCCACACCCAGTCCAGCACGAGAACACTGTGATACAGACATCTGAGACATTATGATATCACTTGCTGCTCATGCCTTTGTTTAGTGCTCAGAGCTGAAAGGCTGGTTGCATTTGGGAACAAGGATAATTTGCTACCCAGCCAATGGAATTTGAAACATTCTGTTTCTAAGCGTGGTCATGTGAATGACATTCCATAGTGCCTCTTGGTATTTGCTTTAACTGTATAAGGTATGGCAGAGGCAGGAGGCACTAGCCATGCAAAACCTTTCAGTGTTGCTGTTGACATAACAAGAGTTGGCTACGGCCTCATACACACAACAACTTACAGGCAAAAGTTGGTTGTGTAAACGCATTCTGCTGTACTTGCTACTGAAGCTATGCCATACGAACAATGTGTGATGGCAACAGGAGTTATTTACATCAGTGAAATAACTTCGCTGTAATGATATCTCTGTTGATTATTGACACAAGTGCTCAAGCTACGTTGTAATCAACTATTACTGAATCAAGTTTTCTGTGCAGAGCTTCCATACCCTCCAACATTCCTCCGGTGAAAATAGGGACGTCTCATTCCATAATGATAATTTTATTATTTATACCCCACACATCTTACTGGGTTGCCCCAGCCGCTCTGGGCAGCTTCCAGCATACAGTATATAAAAACATAAGAAAACATTAAACATTTAAAAAACTTCCCTATACAGGATTGCCTTCAGAAGGCTCGGGGGTCGGATGACTCTATACCCCCCAACATTTCTCCAATGAAAATAGGGACATCCTAAGGAAAAGTGGGACATTCCAGGATCAAATCAGAAACCGGGACAGCTTCTCTAAATCTGAGACGTCCCTGGAAAATAGGGACCCTTGGAGGGTCTGAGCTTTGTCCCAGTGGCTATACAGTGGTACCTCAGGTTACAGATGCTTCAGGTTGTGGGATGTGTCAGTCAACTCCACAACATTCCACAAAGGACCAACTGCCATCTCTGTGTCCGTTTTGTTTGGACCGTTGAACAGTTAAGCTGCTGCTGCTGATAGATGCTATGAAGGAGTTGTTAAGACTCACTAGTATGTAACATATAGTTTATTTTGTAACCTAAGTATGAATCTGACAGTAAACTAGTTTGTTTTATTATAACACAGATTCATGTGTGTTGTTTTTAAGAGGGATAAAAGGGATTCACAACTGAGAAAGACTTTAACGAGTCAGCAGGCTGTTTGGTGCTGTGCAGACATCAATAAGGAAACGTTTGACTCTGCTACTCTACTAAACTAAAGTATATTATAAACGTTCCTACACAGGTTACAGACACTTCAGGTTACAGACTCCGCTAACCCGGAAGTAGTACCTCGGGTTAAGAACTTTGCTTCAGGATGAGAACAGAAATCGTGCGGCGACGGCGCGGCAGCAGCGGGAGGCCCTATTAGCAAAAGTGGTACCTCAGGTTAATAACGATTTCAGGTTAAGAATGGACCTCCAGAACGAATTAAGTTCTTAACCCGAGGTACCACTGTATTCAAAAATGACAGAAGTTGAGGCATGAAATCATTTGGAAGCCTTTTCTGCTATTACCAGGTATTTCCTGGGCTTATGGTTCATTTTGGAATAAACATGCACTCGATTCATTAGTTTAGGCCGTGCATTAGGTGTTAGATTTTTAATCTAAAGAAATGGAGAGTATTCTGTGCAAAGAAGTCCTCTTTGCATTTTCAAGGAACGTGCAGAGCTCTCTTTCTCAGGAACCTTGCACATTTCACCTGATCAGTTCCTTCAGCCAAGGACCATACGAAAACAAGGCAGTATTCTGGGCTATCCTAGAATAACTTTTCTGCAAAGCATGGGCTAAAAGCTATGACCTCAAATAACTTAATAAACGGTTGAGCCGATAAGATGGAAGCAAGTCCTTAAAACAAAGCACACATATTGTATTATAATCAGAGAACTAACTTGCCCAGTTTGTCCAAATTGTTGTGTACACAAGTTATAGTTGTCAAGAGAAAAGTTACACTTCATTCTTCTAAGCAGGAAAGCAAAACAACATTCCAGGCGCTATTTGCCCCGAAGTGACATTGTTTCAACCACATTACAAGATGCCCTGTAAAATAGGTCAGAGAATGAAGCAAGTGATCAGATCAATGTTTTATTTTATTTTTTACAGGCAGTTCACTCCAAATTTTACTCACACCCTAATCCTACGACACACTTGCTTGTTCAGAATTCCAGATAATGGTATGAAGGTGCCTTCTGTAGTGCTGTCTCTGAAGCTCATCAGATCTCTTAACCTGGATCCTCTCTAGAAAAAATGCCCCAAACTGCATGTGTCAGTTGTAATAGTGACACTCTCTGCAGATGATCTGTGTTGGGGTATCAGCTTGATTTGGGAATGGTGGCTATTGCTTTTGTAACCTTTAAAGCCCTAAATGGCCTCGGCCCAGTATACCTGAAGGAGCATCTCCACCCCATCGTTCAGCCCCGGACACTGAGGTCCAGCGCCGAGGGCCTTCTGGCGGTTCCCTCACTGCGAGAAGCAAAGCTACAGGGAACCAGGCAGAGGGCCTTCTCGGTGGTGGCACCTGCCCCGTGGAACACCCCCTTCCATCGGAAGTCAAGGAGATAAAGAACTATCTGACTTTTAGAATACATCTGAAGGCAGCCCTGTTTAGGGAAGTTTTTAACGTTTGATCTATCTATCTAACGTTTGATGTTTTATTGTGTTCTTAATATTCTGTTGAGAGCCAGAGTGGGCAGAGTATGTATGTATATACATATAAATTGTTATTATTATTATTATTATTAATATCACTATGTCAACTGAATGTCTACGCCATGCTGGCTTTCACACTCACATACTATAGCAGGCTTCCTCAACCTTGGCCCTCCAGATGTTTTGAGACTACAATTCCCATCATCCCTGACCACTGGTCCTGCTAGCTAGAGATCATGGGAGTTGTAGGCCAAAAATATCTGGAGGGCCAAGGTCGAGGAAGCCTGTACTATAGCCTACCTTTGAATGTATTTGTGACTCTTGCAGGAATCCACTCTAACGCTTGCAGATGACCTTTTCCTATTAGCATTTAGTAGCTGGGGTGATATGGTTTGCTATCCAACTGGGAAATGCAAAATCCAGTTAATACTTAATATATAACTACACCAGCCTGTAGTACGTCACATGACAAACCCACCCCCACTGCCCAAATAATGATGGCAATGTAGCTTGAGTTTCACAGGAAAGGGTGCAAGACTAACTGCATTCCTCTAGCTTAAGCAGATCCATAGGACAGGGATTTATTTTTTTAGTTAGCCTATGCATGCTACAGGCTGGGCTCATATGGTCTTCAGTTGTACATATTTGGGAAATATTCTAGGAGGCAGGCACAATTCCAATAACAGGTTCGGGATGGTGATGGTATGGCAAAGTTATGTAGGCACCCTTTTTGGCTCATGGCAACTGGTCCTTCAGATGCACTGGTATCTGTTGGAACTGAAGCACCACACCCAGGTGCCACCTCTGTTTACTATGTCCTCCCTTCCAACTAGGCTGAGATGAGCCATTCTTTCTGCATATGACAGAACATTAACAAGGTGAACGATGCACCCCAAATGTTTAGGTCATGGTTCCTTCACCATGCTATTGCAAAGTTGTTCTGAAGGAGACTAATTTTAAATGGGGGGTGGATTTAGCACCTAAACCCTGTTAAAAGACATGGGGCCAAACGCTGAATTGTGACTCTTGGGGCCTGTTTTCAGCCATACAACACTACTAAGCAGATATGTGCAAAAGCTGCTTGCATTTCATATATATTCTGTTTTACAATCCTATATAATAATCTTGCTATGTCCCTGCTTTTCCGTGTGTCACGGAAGTGCGTTCTGCGCATGTCACACGGGGACGCAGGGATTGGAGGGGGCGGAGAGGGGGGCGGGACGACACAGAGACACTTCCGGCCGGGCGAAACTGCGCCGCCGCCATTGCCGGGCCGCTGCCGCCGCCGCTGCCACCTCGACGGAGGAGCCCCGAGGAGGAGGAGGAGGACGGCCGGCCCGGCCTGGAGGCAGCGGCGGCAATGAGGACGAGGACGCCGCCCTGCAACCTCCTCGCCCCGGCCGCCGCCGCTGGCCGCCTCCGCACCTCGGGTCCCGCTCGCCCCCGCTAGAGCCCGTTATCAACGGGCTGAATTCAACTAGTTTAGAATATTCATTTAAACAACCTTAAAGTATCAATGGCTTCCCTTCCTTTCTTTCCATGGTTCATTTTGCACAACATAAATCCCTGCATATTTTACATAGACTAAACCATTCAGTGTTCCATTACCACAGTCATCAAAACTTATTTACACTGTTGAATTTATCTTAATGCTGCCAACATTTTCAAGTGTACACAAACCCCCCCATATATTCAACAAATGTTTTCCAATCTTCTCTAAACATATGTTCTTCTTGTTCTCTTATTCTATAAGTTAAGTTTGCAAGCTGCGCATATTCCATCAGTTGAAGTTGACATTCTTCTTTAGTTGGGACTTCGCTTGTTTTTCATTTTTGGGCTAACAAAACACGGGCTGCAGTAAGGTAAAGGTAAAGGGACCGCTGACCATTAGGTTCAGTTGTGACCGACTCTGGGGTTGCGGCACTCATCTCGCATTATTGGCCGAGGGAGCCGGCGTACAGCTTCCAGGTCATGTGGCCAGCATGACAAAGCCGCTTCTGGCGAACCAGAGCAGCATATGGAAACGCCGTTTACCTTCCCGCTGCAGCGGTACCTATTGATCTACTTGCACTTTGACGTGCTTTCCAACTGCTAGGTTGGCAGGAGCAGGGACCAAGCAGTGGGAGCTCACCCCGTCACGGGGATTCGAACCGCCAACCTTCTGATCGGCTAGCCCTAGGCTCTGTGGTTTAACCCACAGTGCCACCCGCAGTAGTGGTATACCTAAGTAGCCTTTTTTGACACCTGGGAATTTCCATCTGAATTATCCCCAACAATATGGATTTCTTATCCACTTGAATGATGGCCAATGCTTCCCTGTGATAGGATGCTGGAAGTTCTACCATGTTCTGAACTGTGCTTGGTTTCCAATGGAGACCATTGCAAGGAATAGACTTCTTCTGTGCCTAGGAATTTGCAGGCATTTCAACTCCAGTGCAGCTCTAGTTGTGTGCAAACAAAAGGGCAGTGCCTGAATGTGTATGCAGAGGCACCTTGGAATGTACACAGACTGCAAATTCACCCTGGTCTGCATTTGAATGCATATGTGAATGAATGGGCATTTGGTTTGGGTGTGCTGTTCCCATTCCAGCATCTGATATAATCAAGTAATCCTGTTTACTCATATGCATATCCTAATCTTGATAAGGGCAACTTTCTGCATAGCAGGAGTCCTGATTTTGCTGGAGCTAGATGCCATAGTGACCAGGGGTCAGCAAACTTTTTCAGCAGGGGGCCGGTCCACTGTCCCTCAGACCTTGTGGGGGGCCGGATTATATTTTGAAAAAATAATTATTATGCCCCACAAATAACCCAGAGATGCATTTTAAATAAAAGCACACATTGAACTCATGTAAAAACACCAGGCAGGCCCCACAAATAACCCAGAGATGCATTTTAAATAAAAGGACACATTCTACTCATGTAAAAACACGCGGATTCCCGGACCATCTGCAGGCCAGATTTAGAAGGCGATTGGGCCGCATCCGGCCCCTGGGCCTTAGGTTGCCTACCCATGCCATAGTCTGTTTAGGAGCATTCAGTCTTTGCACCAGTGTGCAAGTCTACACATGGTGGGTTAGAGACTCACGGTTGCACCTCTGCAGGTAGCTGTCACAAATATGACCTTGGCCAGGTGCACATCCATATGTTCCCCAAAGGGATAGACAACATGGAATAAAATAGGGCATATGTGCCCATAGTTGCAAGCCCCCTGCTCTCATTTGGCATGTAGGTAAAGGTAAAAGGTAAAGGACCCCTGGATGGTTAAGTCCACTCAAAGGCGACTATGGGGTTGCAGTGCTCATCTTGCTTTCAGGCCGAGGGAGCCGGCGTTTTTCCACAGACAGCTTTCCAGGTCATGTGGCCGGCAGGACTAAACTGCTTCTGGCACAGCGGGACACTGTAATGGAAACCAGAGTGCACAGAAGCACCCTTTACTTTCCCGCCATAGTGGTACCTATTTATTTACTTGTATTGGCGTGCTTTCGAACTGCTAGGATGGCAGGACTGGGATAGAGCAACGGGAGCTCACTCCATCGCGGGGAATTGAACCGCCGACCTTCTGATCGGCAAGCCTAAGGCTCAGTGGTTTAGACCACAGCGCCACCCACGTCCCATTTGGCATGTATATATACATATAAGCACATGCGCAGAAGTTCATGTTTGATCCTAAGGTGTGCATGTTCAGGCAAAGTCCCCTTTTGTAATGCTTTGTTCCACTTGGATGTATGAGGGCTGTGGTCAGGCAGATGAAAGAAACCAGACTAGGTTCACTAAGTTCATGGCTTCCCAGCTCTCAAATCCCCTGGTCATCAAATGTCAGCAGCAGAAGTGCAGTCAGATTACATACTGTCTCAGGTTCAGAATATATAATATTACTGGGAGCCTGTCTAATGACCTATATAATCAGGAATGAGATGGGGCTGGATAGTATCTATGCATTGTACTCTGCATGGATGCATTCATACAAAGGTCAACAGCCTGGGTACAAATGGGGTCCTAAATCCAGTGAATATGTTAAAGTAGCTGTGACAAAACCCCATAAGAACCAGTCTAAAGGAGGCGTGTGCAATAAATTCACTTTATTCTTTGAGGTGTAATCAAATGTGCCAGTGATTCATTTCACTTTTCATATTTTCAAGATCAAGGCCTCGGGCATCTGTTGATAGAAAGATGGGATATAAATAATTGTGTTATGTAATATAAATAAATACATGGAAATAATTTATGGACAGAAGCATTAATGGGTTGATAACCCCTAACACACACCAATCTGAAAAGGGGCTCATTTCATTTATCTTCAGTACAATCGAGGAAGGTATGGTAGATCAAAGGCTACTCAGTGCGCCTCATAGCTAAATTAAGCTCCGAGTCTCTTTCCTAAATACAACGCTGACCAAAGTGACATACTCACTTTCTCTCTGGGAACATGTTGTTTAAACTTTGCGGTTATCCAGTATTGTTGAACTGATTCATTTGGCACTGAAGATACCATTGGCTCTGAAAGCCAAACACAAGGCTTCTGTTGCTGGACAATATCAGATAGCTCAGCTGGTTAGAGCATGGTGCTGGTAACGCCAAGGTTGCAGGTTCGATCCCCATATGGGACAGCTGCATATTCCTGCATTGCAGGGGGGTTGGACCAAATGATCCTCAGGGTACCTTCCAACTCTACAATTCTTTGATTCCATTATCATATTAATCTGCAGGGACATGAAGGATCTATTTTCTGATTACTCCCAGAATATACTGAACTAGTGTGTCAAGGATGCTAACATGCTGGTTTTCTATGAGCAGAGTTATAATGGCTATTATTATTATTATTAAAAATGGGACCATGCAAGGATTTGAACATTCACCTGCTGTCAAATGGCACAAATGCATCACTTGAGGCTGCTGTATCATGTGGTTCGACTTTCATTGTTGAGTTTCCATAGCAGGTTTATTGGTGGTTGTTCAATCCGGTAAACAGCAAAAGTATGCTGTGGCGAGGAGCAATCACAAGCTCCTCCTACAGGCATGTGCTTTTTCTTTATCCACCCACATACCTTGCATGCTTTTGGATTGTAAAAGAATGACACACTCACCAGAGAATAATGTCTCTTTGAAAAACTGCTTTCATGTGTGTGCAATACACTCCCACTGTCCCACAAAGGAGATCGGGTGAATTGCTTATACTATTCACTTTCTCCCCACAATTTTAAAAGACAATCAGCTTAAGTACGAATTCTTTGTCCCCTGCAGATTATTCTGGTATTTAGCATAACAACACCTGCCCTTCCAGACAGGTGCTGTTAGCCTTAAGAGGTATGTTGAGCCCACATTTTGGGCTCCAAAAGCCATGTGCTTGCCATACTAAGGCAGTAGGATGGTAGGTCTTTACCAGCAAAATGCATTTGTTAACCCTTAAGATACTAGCCTGGCCAGTACAATTCTCCTTGATGGGCATGGCAATTCTCCACCTTAGGCTCCACCCTTTGCATCAGCATCATCCATATTTAAGTCATGTTCCTGTCCCATGCAATTGTCCCTGCTGCCAGTGAGCCTTGTACCCCTGATCTTGCATTCCGGCTCCCTTGGCCTGTAGACCTGACGTTGGTCTAAACTTAGCGTGTGGATGCGCACACTTGCTATCTAGATCTGAATCCTGACCTGTTTTTTTTAATGCTGGCTATCTTTGATGGCGCTTTCATCCGTTCTCGCAAGCCGCTCTTCCATGGTTCACCAGGACCCTCTGAATGGCGAAGTTTGTCTCCTCCAGCCTTCAGGCAGCGTGGCCAATGGATGATAGAAGCTATAGGCCAAAACAGGTTGGGGAAGGCTGGTTGAGGCATGCCCCCTATATAAAAAAAATGGTGGGTGTTACAGGCTTCTAAGGGATGCAGGTGGCATGTGGTCTAAACTACAGAGCCTAGGGCTTGCCTATCAGAAGGTTGGCGGTTCGAATCCCCGCGACAGAGTGAGCTCCGGTTGTTTGGTTCCAGCTTCTGCCCACCTAGCAGTTCGAAAGCACATCAGAGTGCGGGAAGGTAAACGCGTTTCCGTGCGCTGCTCTGGTTCGCCAGAAGCGGCTTAGTCATGCTGGCCACGTGACTTGGAAGCTGTACGCCGGCTCCCTCGGCCAGTAAAGCAAGATGAGTGCTGCAACCCCAGAGTCGGTCACGACTGGACTTAATGGTCAGGGGTCCCTTTACCTTTATGCCTTTGGCAGTGAGGAAAATGGGATTCCCAATGGAAACACAACCTCGGTTGCCCTCATACAGGGAGTTAGTTCCATATGTTCTCTGTCCTTCACATTGTCTTTTGCAAAGTTGCACATTATTTCAAACTTCTAAAAACAACAACCCAATAGCACCCCCCCAAACACATTTTAAAAGGGCATAGGATGTAAATCAGATCAACCAAAGGCCTGGTTAAAAAGGAACGTTTTTGCCTAAAGGCGCCTGATTAAATTCTCCAAAACCTCATCTCCAAAACTTGTCAGATTTAGACCTCTCCCTAATGCAGCAAATAATAACAACCAAGTCTGCATGACTTGTACTAAACAATTAAATTATAGGTGCATGTTACAGGGTTGTACACAGGCTGTTCTCTTCGGAATTAAAAATCAGTCTCCTAAATTCACTCCATAGTTTTTTAACCATATAAAACCCCCAGGTTGGCTTGCTTGGCTTTAAAACACATAGTGCCTTGTTTTATACGAAAGAGAGAGAAACTTTACCAGAGATTTTGATCCCCAAGGCATCCCTGTATTATAGTGGCCGCACTTTCAGGGCTCACGTTATGTATCAAGACTCAGTGATACATAATGTAATCTCTCTTTGTTAGATTTTATGACATTTATGTGGGAATGTTTAGGAATGTGGGGGAGGATATATTGTTTAAGATATCCTATCCCAACTTGTGTTTACAAGTTCTACAATATCTGCAGAGTTAACATTCCCCCTTTAAACACACACGCAGCAGATAGCTTGCACAGACTCGCCAGAGTCTCTAGAAATATTGTCCTGGTGTCTTCCCCTTTTTAATCCCTCTCAAAATAAGACACTGCACACTGCACAGTCTTCAGTAAAGTATAAAACGTTTACTCACAAGAAATGATCTGTTCACACAAAGGATCCCAGAGGCAGACTTAAAAGTTACTAAACAATATACATGACAAGACTATCTCCTTATGGGAGAGAAGCCCTTTTTCTTATCTTAGCCTGAAGCGAAGAGTGCATTATAGTAATACTGTTGTTAAGATGGCATGGTGTGAGAGAGAAGACAGAAGAGAGCAAAATGGAGGCCCGGCCTGTGGTTCTTCTTCTCTAACCAGGAGAGGCCGCATCCATCTCAAGTTACATGCAGGAAGTTTTGTCTCAGTCCAGGAAGGCAGGAAGTTCTGGCTGGAGGACAGAGACAACCTTCATGTCTACTCCAGCAAATGTTGTGTTTGACTGCACCTGATTCTTACATCCCACAATTTACATATTATATTTATGCAAATGAGACTCAGGACAATGTACATTGTTCTCCCTGCCCCCCACAATCCACACACAACAACTCTATGAGGTAAAGTAGGATGAGAGATAGTAACAGGCCCAGCGCTACCCTGCGAGCCTCATGACCATGTGGGGATTCGAACTGCGCTCTCACTAGTTTGAATCCAACCCTCTTCACTAGGATTCCAGATGTTGGGACTCCAGCTCCCATCATCCCTGACCACTGGTCTTGGCAGCCATAGGCAGTGGCGTATCGTGGGTTGCCAGTGCTCAGGGCCATGCAGAGGAGTGGGTTGGAGAGAGGAGCATGCATGTGTGTCCAACTGCCTCATCCAGAAGATCAAAGCCACAGAGACAAGAAGAGTTGTTCCGTTGTCTGGAGAAGTCACTTTCTGGTTCGCATGGAGAAGCCGTTTTCAATGGAGCCCAGTGACAGAAGTGTGCAGCTGTATTGAGGCAGAACCAGGTATTGCGATTTTGCGCCCCCTAACAATTTTGCACCCGGGGCAACAGCCCCTGTGGTTCCCCCTGTGCTATGCCACCAGCCACAGGTTTCCTATCCCTGGACTGCAACATGGTGGCTGTCACTCACTTGATGACTCCTCCTTGAACCTATTGACGGACTGCAACTTTGCAACTTTGGATATTGTTACGAATTGGTGTGGCTGTATGCCTGAGCCGCCTTCTAATTCCTTGATCCAGCATGGATTCAATTCATGGAATAGCCAGGCTAGCTTCCCGGTGAGGTGATGGTCCTGCGTCATTAAGGTATCAAAGGAAGTGTTTCTGTGCCAGATGCCAAATGGGTAGGCCCCTCTCCTTTGAGTCACTGGTAGTTAGAAAGGCAAAGGCAGAGTGGAGAGTTGAGTTATGTGAGCAAGAAGCTAGAAGCTGCAGGCTGGGAAGCCACAGAGACAGAACCATGCCTGATTTCTGTTGGAAACCAAGGCAGTGGCTATGGGAGAAGCAGGGGCCGCTTGCGGTGTTGATTCTGTGAACTCCTCCATCATGGGCTCAGGATGTAATAAAGCAAATACTGGTATATGCTAAAGGTACCCCTGTCTCCACAGTCCCTCATCCCAAAGGAAACATGAACCCTAGGAATCTCACACCGGGGTTAAATCTCACACTGGGGTGGTGTACAACAGTACGTTAACACAGTAGCAATGGTGGAAGAGATACTTACAGGGTCATAAATTAATAATAATAACAACAATAATTCAAAATTTTGCTTTCATATATGGAAACAAGTCTTCACATAAACAATTTGGACTGTTCGCCCAAGGGGTCTGTGTAAGGCAAGGCAAGCCACATGGAAAGATCCTCTTCTGTGTGTGTGGCTTTTGCTTAAGCTCTATGCAGGACCAGGCTATCTTTGAGAGACCCATTCTCCAAAATCTTCAGGAGCCCCACAAGGAAAGGCCCCAAGACAACATGGGTTAGTTCTTTCCATCAGAAACGAGCAATTGGCCCCATCTCATCCATGTCCCAGCAATTGCAGCAATGCTGAAATGAATGCAGGATAAGGCTATGAGCTGCCATAGCTACCTGGTATATAGGTAAAGGGACCCCTGACCAGTAGCGGATGACTCTGGGGTTGCGGCGCTCATCTCGCTTTATTGGCCGAGGGAGCTGGCGTACAGCTTCCGGGTCATGTGGCCAGCATGACAAAGCCGCTTCTGGCAAACCAGAGCAGCACACGGAAACGCCGTTTCCCTTCCCACTGGAACGGTACCTATTTATCTACTTGCACTTTGACGTGCTTTCAAACTGCTAGGTTGGCAGGAGCTGGGACCGAACAACGGGAGCTCACCCCGTCGTGGAGATTCGAACCGCCGACCTTTTGATCGGCAAGCTCTAGGCTCTGTGGTTTAACCCACAGCGCCACCCGGTATATTACTTCCTATATCAGAGGCAAGATATCTCTGAATATCAGTTGTTGGGAATCGCCGGAGAGGAGAGCATGGCTGTGCTCATGCCTGGTTTTGTTGACTCCCCATAGACAGTGGGTTGGCCCCTGTGACAACAGGAGTCTAGATTAGGTGAGGCTTTGGTCTGGCCCAGCGGTGACAAAAATGTTTTGTCATTTTAGCTGAATGGCAAGAGGTTTAAATCGGCCATAGTCCCCTCGTCCATTGAAGTAGAAACAGACTGCAACCACAAATTCACATCTACCAAATGCACTTACATAAATCTTCCCCCTGCTCTTCACAGCAACTCCTAGAACGGATGGCAGAGAAACGGCAATTTCTTTATTCCTCTTTTGGGGGCAATTATGCAACATAATTGCCTTTAAGAGTCCTCTTCTTTCCATGTGTGCTGCTGCCAGCAAGTCTATTTTTTTCCAGGAGCATTTCCCCTACCAGATATGGTTTCCGAATATAAAAATATATCAGGCCGATGGGGGGAAATATGCCAAAAACTCTAAGAGCATTTGACACCTTCCCACTTTTGCTACTATAATTATTTCAGCTAGCTGCTGGAAGGAGTGACAACGGCAGGGCAGTGATCAGCAAACACTTGGCTTCCAGAAAACCCCAGCCTGTTGCTGATTCATAGGATTGCGGCTTTCTACCAGCAACGCTTTTGTACCTTCAACAGCTGGAGAACAGGCTGCAATTCAACCAGTGAACTTTCCCCCAGCGTGGAGAAGGCAAAGGGATGTCTGACTGTTGTGCTACAGTTAGAGAAATAGGGGCCCTGCCAGAATAAACTGATGGTTAGCAATAGCAAAAGCTGCCTTATATGCCAGAGTCAGGCCATTCTAGTTCAGTATTACCTACACTGTCTGCAGCAGGTCCCCAGCGTTTCAGACATTCTTTCCCAGACCTACCGGTAGGTGGAAATTCCAGGGATTGGACCTGCTATTGTTTGCAGGAACACCAAAGAAAATCCCCTGTGTTGCAAAGCAGAACACTCTGAACAAGCAACACGTCGGCTAATAATAGACTGACAATATTTTTATAACACCATACTGTTTCAAAATTCATAAACAGAAGACATATAATATGTGCATGGAGTCACAAATTAATAAGAATCAAATAAATGTTCCATGAACAGGAATGGTAGGTGTTGTAAGTCACTGTCAAAGATCACTGAAATGGAGGCAGAATGCCTTTCCACAGTCAATATCCTATAAACATGAGATGATGGACAGAAACTCAGGGACAGAAAAGGCTGAACTGGGAGTTGAGGATAAATCTGATTAAAACTTGACCTGGAATTATCTTAATTTATTTTATTTTGGTAAAAACAAAAACAAATTCAATGAAGAATGGAGGAATGTTATCTAAAATGAATGTCGTCTAAAATGAAGGTGTTACACCTACATGGAACATTGGTTGGATTAACTCTTGTAAAATAAGAATATATAGGGTTCTTAGAAGAAGTGTCAATGTCTATAACTTATAGTTATAATTATGTACATTGCTAGTGGAGAGTGGTAATAGGGAAGTCAGCTACATATATATAATGTTTGTAACTTAGTTTCTTTCTCCAAAAGGAACGGTTAATGAAATTTTGATAATATTAGGATATATATTACTAATAATAATCTTAATTTGTCTATGAAATTATAAATTTATGTGTGAAGATTATATTGTGAAAACTATAAGAATGACGTATTTTATTCTCAGTCTGTAGGTCTGTGTATTAGTTGGTATGTTTGTATGTTAGTTTGTGTGTTTATTTTTCTCTATGTATGCAAAATAAATAAATAAAAATAAATAAATAAAAATAAAAATAAAAATAAAAATAAACTTGAGATGATGGGTGCTCCAAATGACGCAATAGGGTGCTCTGAGCACATTAGCGGACAGAACAGTTCTTCCAGGATAATGAACTGTTTCAATGATAATTCTTCATCAGCAAATTAATTGTCCCCAAAGGTACATCAAATGGCCATGGATCAGCGATCACTTAAAAGTGTAGTAAGCTGTAGTAAGTAAGTGTTTGCAGGAACAGCATGTGCCCAGCCACTGAGCTATGGTCCATCTTAGATGGTTGTACAGGATTTCATTCATGTCTTCCTTTTTATCTCATTTTTCCTTCTTGGAGCGCAAGGCAATACATGTGGTTCTTCCCTTGCTCCTATTTTGTTTTCACAGCAATGCTCAGAAATGGATTAGGCCGAGAGATGAAGACTGGTTCAGTGAAGTTCATGGCTATGTACAGATTTCAACCTAGATCTCCACATGCATCCTAGCCACTGCCCCTCTGCCCCTGTCTAATATGTGAAGAGGGAAACATAAAGGCTATTTCAATGATTTGCAGCCTCTTTTGATGGCCTGCAGCATCACAAGACAACCCAATTGTAGCTTCTACCCCTCTACTCATCCTAACTGTCCCCACTTCTTGGGGGGGATAAGAAGTCCCTCTTCCTTGTATGGAGGGCAACCTCCCACAACTCCCCTCAGCCCCAGCAACCATAGCCAATGGTCAGGGATAATGGAAGTAAAATAGTAAAAAATAAATAAATGCAGGCTATCTAGTTGAGGAAGGTTGATGCAAGGAAATGAACAACATTGCATTGAGTGAGTCATTTTCAGAAATCCCTAAGAGCTAGTTTAGAAAACACGGTAGCTCCTTTAAACCAGTCCTTAAGATGGCTATGTGAGCCATTTGTAAGCAGCTGTTTCCCATGCAGAAAATGTGGCTTTCTCTATGCTGTGTGCACCTGTAACAATATGGGCATGGGGACAATCAGCTGCATACGACCCTCCTAGGGATTACCAGATTGCAACCCAGAGATTCACTTTTTATGTTTAAACCCATTCATCCAATGGAATAGGAAGCACCTGCAGCTTTTTCGGCTGCTCTTCCTCGGTTCCTGCATCACCTGCATTGCATTGTTCCTTTAATTCAAGGATGAGGAACTGGTAGCCTTCCAGATGTTGTTGAATCACAGCTCCCATCATCCCTGGTCGTGAACTATGCTGGCTGAGGCTGATGGAAGCTGGAGCCCATCGAAAAATGGAGGTTCACAGGATCTTTGTCCCTGGTTCAACTCTTCCCGACTTTGCAGTTTGACTTCCTGCCCGACTGTCAGTTCAGCAGAGATTAAGCTTGTTATGACTCTTGGCCTCCCGCGAGTTAATTTATGGCTATTATGCATATACATAGGGTTAGCTTCTCCTTCCTCTAATGTGTGGTATTTCTGGAGTTCTCACTACAGCAAGCCAGTGGGGTAAAGGACAAAACCAGTCTGGGGAACTAAGGTAAGAGGAATCACATCATCTCTTAATATAACGGGGATTTATTTTATTTTTAAAAGTATTTTTATTAAAGATTTTCTTGATTTACAAAAGTATGTGCAATGTCTCTCTCTCATATTTCCACCCCCATGTAACATGTCTCATTTGTTGAGACATTAGGAAGAAAAGGGGGAAAGAGGTGGAGGTGGGGGGGAAGATGGGTGGGGGTGGGATCGGGTGACGATGTTTCTATTTTGCTTAATATATGTAGGGTTTGATGTCAGCGTTGCTTGTGCAGGTTCTCTGTTGTTCACTTGTGTTCCTTTAGTGGTGAGAGAGGTTGGGGTTGGCCTAGGGTGTGGTTGTTCATTTGTGGTTGGCTGTGGTGGTCTTTGTTTTCATGTGTGAGTGGGGTGGGTGGGTGTTTTGGATCAGGTCAGCCATATTGATTTGTATGCTGTTGCTGGGTTTTTGTCATTGTCTTGTTGGGCTGTGTGTGTGATAAAGGGGAGCCATACCGGGGTAAAGGCGTCTTCTTCTATTTGTCCCCGTGTCAGTTTCAGCTTATTGGTTAAATTTTCTAGTAAGGCTGTTTCCCATACAATTTGGTACCACTGTTCCATGTTCACTCCTGTCAGGTCTCTCCAGTGTCTGGTTATGATGTTTCTGGATGCTGAAAGTAGGTGGGTTTTGAGTTCTTTGTGGCGTTATTGTCTTGGAAAATGTTTAGTAAGGCCAATTCTGGGGTGATTTCTACGGTAATACTTGCTTGGTAGTAGTAGTAGTAATGTTTATTACAGCCATTGGCCCATATAAAAAATACATTATATTACATTCGAAACAATACAGTTTGAACAATTCTAAGTTTAAACGATATTTACAAATTAGATAAAAACTATATACATAATAAACTCTGTCCGTGTAACCCGAAATTCAAGTCCATCTTATTGCAGTTATGTTAATACATTTAACTTCATTGTTTGTTAGGAATATTTGAATTTGCTAAACTTTCAGAGTCGTACAGTGATCCATTTCTTTTCTTTTGAAATAAAACATTAATCAGGAATCTTGCGACCGTAAGGGATCTACTTGTATCTTCATCATTCATAAGATATATTAGTTGTGCTTCCTGAGTTTCATTAGCGATCCTTGAAAAATATGAAGTTAAGAACTTGGACCGTGGCGCCGAATGTAATGGGCAGCTGAAGATTATATGATATAACGATTCTATAGATCCACTATTACAGTCGCAAAGCATACTTGCTTGGTTATTTTACATATTTCTCGTATGGTTGTTGTATATAATGGGGGATTTAAAGACGAAAACTTGCATCCTAATCCTCCTTCCTTGCATGGAATTGAATTCCACAGAACAGGGTTTTTAATCCCCTGCGCCTCTCCCCCCATAGGCTCCTAAGAGGTGTAGGATCCCTAAGGCATGAAAGAGGAAGGTTGTTTTCTGCTGCTCCAGAGAAGCGGACACGGAGCAATGGATTCAAACTACAAGAAAGAAGATTCCACCTAAACATTAGGAAGAACTTCCTGACAGTAAGAGCTGTTCAACAGTGGAATTTGCTGCCAAGGAGTGTGGTGGAGTCTCCTTCTTTGGAGGTCTTTAAGCAGAGGCTTGACAGCCACCTGTCAGGAATGCTTTGATGGTGTTTCCTGCTTGGCAGGGGGTTGGACTGGATGGCCCTTGTGGTCTCTTCCAACTCTATGATTCTATGACATGATTTATGTGGTTGGAAGATGGAGGAGCAGTACTAATGTACCTTTCCCCCTTTTGTGGATGAACAATTTAGGAGCCAAGGCAAAGATCACATGTCTGGATTATAACCTGCCTAAACCAAACATAACTTGTTTACTGTGTGGTAACAGTTGCCACATGGGGTAATTTGAAGCAGTCTCTATGTGGTGGTCATAAAAAGAGTTTAAATGTGCAAAAACCTAGCAAACATGCCACAGGAAACAATTATGCAGTGCAAACAGGTATTTCCTGCCTCAAAGTTTCATTTGATAGATGTACTCTGAGGGTGGTTATGAATGCAAGTGTGGCACCAGTTGCATGCCAGTTCCTTCACAGACATTTGGCAAGAACTGTGTTTTCATCCAGATAAAGGAGAGCATCACAACATATTGATTTGAAATTAACTCCAGGTGCAACCCAGTTGAGTTTATTGGGCTTATTTTCTTTTTTAAAGTGCTTTGAAATAGCATGATTCTTCTTGGGTATTTGAGGAACTGTAGCAATGGCTTAAAAAGAAAATAACCACTCTTTTGTTCATTTGCCTTTTGACTCATCTCTTAAATTCCTGCTTTGACACACCAAAGAAACCTTTAAAAAAAAACACCCTGTAAATTTTACACTTTAAAATATAATAACTCTTTAGAATTTATGTGACCAATAGTTACAGTGGTGGTATTCAGCTATGTTTTACTCATAGAAGACCCATTGAAATTAATGGACCTAACTTAGTCATGTTTCTTATCTTCGGTGAGCCTGTTCATAGTCAATTTATGTTACTTGTGTAGAGATTTCTATTCCATTCTTCTAGTGCCTATATGCAATACTGGAGATGGCTTACAACAATTTAGAATCATAATATAATATAAAACAATGTATCCCACACAAATCCTACACGTATGCAAATAGAAGTTTGCAGATTTACTCCAAAGTGCTTAGTGGGTACACACATGACTTCAAAGCCTAGAGAGATGTCCCCAAATGATCCAGGAATTCACTGATAAACATTTTGAGAATGCCAGCACAACACAAGCTTCATCTCCAGAACAGGAGATGGAACGGAGAGGGCCAAAAGAAATGTAAAAATGCAAAATGGTGAGATTGTTTAGTTAAAAGGAAATCATTCCTTTGGACAGTAATTGTCTTTTGGTGCAACAAAGAGTATATTCGTACATATTTCAGGAATCGATTTGAAATATTTAGAATGATGCTTTTACCCTCCCTCATTAATAAAGGTAAAGGTAAAGGGACCCCTGACCATTAGGTCCAGTCGTGTCCGACTCTGGGGTTGTGGTGCTCATCTCACTTTATTGGCCGAGAGCCAGCGTACAGCTTCCGGGTCATGTGGCCAGCATGACAAAGCTGCTTCTGGCGAACCAGAGCAGCGCACGGAAATGCTGTTTACCTTCCCGCTGGAGCGGTTCCTATTTATCTACTTGTACTTTGACATGCTTTCGAACTGCTAGGTGGGCAGGAGCTGGGACCGAGCAATGGGAGCTCACCCTGTCGCAGGGATTCGAACTGCCGACCTTCTGATCAGCAAGCCCTAGGCTCTGTGGTTTAACCCACAGCGCCACCTGGGTCCCTTTCCCCTCATTAATACGCTTAATCAAAAAAGATCAAAACCTTGACACATATCTGCATAACCACAGGGCAATAAGCAGTATTTTTATTTGTGCATTTGTTTACTCTATAGCCTGGGGGGGCAAGCCTTTTGCTCTAAGCCTGTCCTACCCTCACAACAATGTTTTGCAGATACTGTAAAGGAGACTTGCCAAAGGGAATATTTTGGGCTTTGAGAAGGAGACAACAAAGTGAAGCCACATCAATGACGATTGTGGTTGCCATGCAAAGTGTAGGCATGCATGAATATTTCTGCATGGAATTTTTAAAGGGCAAAATCACTCTGTCATTTTGTACTGAAGCGCGGAGCACATGGAAAGCAGCCGTACTGATTCTGTTCAATCCAGTGTTGGTAAACAAGCTCTCTAAAGGAGTCCTCCACTGGGGATTTGAACAGAAAGCAGCTGATAAGGCTACCACAACATCAGGTTTCCACTCTCTGAAAACACAGAAGGTTATCCAAGGCCCTATCACTTTACTGAGCTCCACGAACAGCATTTGTCATCATCACATGATTCTTCCCTCCAGGGCAACAAACAAAACTATATAGGATTGACTCCATGGGGGCTATTATTGAGGTCCTGGAGAAATACGTAAGAGGCAAGACTTCCTCCGAGGAAGTGGTCTTGCAGACACCACTGAGAGCAGTTCTGTGCCTCATTCATTTCTCCACGTATATTGATCTTCATTCCAGAAGCAGAACATACTGAATTCTAGGGTGGCAAGAATGTCCAATAACTAGATTGCAAAAGCCACAGGGTATTTTCCTTTCTTTCTAGGTCATTTCCCCAAGCCTGCTAATTAAGAAACGCAAAGGATGGTGGTGAAGAAATATTAAGTTTTCAGGAGCTGAAAGAATCTTGGTGCCTTGGTTAGAAACTCCATCATGGTTGTATTTAACATGATGAGATACGGTTACTTAGGACAAAGAAAAAGGAGTCATTGAATGAAGATTTTCTGATTCTTGACTATTGAAGCTGCCAATTTTGCTTCTGGGGAAAAAAGAACGGAAAGACATTGTAGTAGAGTTGAACCTGCTGGCTGTAGGTAGGTCAATCAATTCATATTCTGTTTGTCCTAGATAAGATATCAGAAGTTACACACACAAACACACACAAGTTGCATGACTTTGGAACATTATTTCTATCAATTTCTCCACTCTGTTTTGTACCCCACCTTTGCCACCTATAGTACAACATGGCTAACAGATTCTATAAAATGACAAAGAACACTAGAACAAGGCAGTATATGTCCTTTAGTCAGACTTAGAACCCAGTCTTGATGCATGTAGTGAAATGTTCAACAGGCTTGAAGGATGGAGAACCCACAATTCCTCCTCCTGGGGCTCCCTGATATTGTTTATCTTGGTCCCAAGATAAGGTCCAGCCTTCATTGTCTGCCATATGCTGACGTTGTACCTCTTTACCCTAGCCTTTTGACACCTGAGATGCATGTTCTTAGGACTCACCCTTTTCTTTTGATTTTAAATTGTTTAACTGTTTCCAAGAGCGTATCTTTTCTATTGTTGTAACCCTTCCCTCTCAACCTTTTGTTGAAGGGCTGGTAAGAAATCTAATAATAATGCAGGTGGAATGCTTTTATCTCGCACCTCAGGCTACCAGTAATGGTTACTTTATACAGGTATCTATGTAGTGTGAGGTAACTCTCACACAGGAACAAGAGCCATACACCTTTAAAGATGTATCGTGTTTTACAAAAGCTCAAGCCATGATAAAGCTGTAGTCATTGGCACCACAAAGCTCTTTCTGTGTTCCCACTGTTCTAAAATGGCCACTTCTCTGGAATGTATACGAGATAATTATCAAAAGCTCAAAAAGGAGGGTAATGGTTGCAATGCTATGTTCTGCTCAACTTCAGCCCAATCCTCAAAAGCTCCTGGCAGAAAACACTATTATGATACTTGGCGGGGATTGTGAGGAACATGGGGCTCACTGCACAAGGCTGGCCAATATATGGTCATGGAGGCCTGAATGTGAGTGATAAACCCTTAAGCTCATCATATAGGTTGCAGCCTGGAAGGAGACATATTGGGAGTTCATTGCTGAGTCAGGAGACTATCCAACCGAGCTCACTTTCAGCTAAATTTATTTGATGTTTTTCTACCCCACCCTTCTTCCAATATGAAGCACAAGGTGGCCCCAGAAAGGAAACATTAAGACAACCGTGTGCAGTAAAGCATAAAGGCATCAATTTACAACACAATGCAACAGAGGCAACAATAGCCTATGGGATTGCTCTCCTAACATGGACCGTGCATGATCCAAATGCCTGGATGAACAACAATGTATTTAAAAGTATCAGTGATGGAGACAGACTGAATATCCTTCAGGAGGGAGTTCCATAAATGGAATGCTGCCTCTGAAAATGCCCTTCCTTGTGTCCCTGTCCTGGCTTCCACCAAGGGCAAGCTGAGAGACGTCTTCTGCCAATAATAGCAGCTTGGAGATGCTCCCTCAGGTACCCGAGTCCCAAGCCATTCTGGGCTTTATATCCCAGTGGCAAGGTCTCGACTCGGACTTGGCAGCTTACTGGCAGTCAGGACAGAGCTTTCTGGATCTGTGTGTCATGATCGCTACAAGGTGCACCTGCTCACAGTCTAATGGATATGCCACAAAAGGAAGAAAGCAATGGGAGGGGGGAGCAAAGAATGTAGTCAGAAAGAGTGCTAGTTGCACCTGTGTGCCCAACTGGGAGCCCCTGTGCACCTATGAGGGTGGAATGCTTAATGGTGACCTTGCAAGGCTTTATAACAGGAGCTTGATAGCTTAATGAAATAAATAATTTGAGCTCTGTTGAGGGATATAGCCTTAACCCAGAAAAGAGGGCGCTTCCTGGGGGATGAGGCAGGGGCGGAGGAAGGGGTGTGTGGTGTGGGCGGTCTGCCCCGGGTGTCACCACTGAGGGGGGTGACAAAAGGCCGGGTGGCACTCACCGCGGGGCCTGCAGTGTGCCCAAGCCACGCATCTCTCCTGGGAGTGACGCAGTGGCTTGGGCACCCGCAGGCTCCGCGCTGCCTAAACTGTCTGTCCACTGCCTCCACCCAGCCATAGGGGGGCTGAGTGGGAGGAGGCAGGCAGACTCCGGAGGCCCCGCGGTGCGCCCCTCCCCTATGGGTGGCTTGCCCTGCCCCTGGGCGTGCCATCCCAGGCGCCCGAAAGGCTTCCCCCGCCACTGGGATGAGGTGCAGGCATTGCCTCACAGCCTCTTTTCTGCAGCTCTTGGTCTCTCATCTTCAGCTGCATTCTGGTCTTGGGACATGAGGTTTTCATATTTACATTAAACCATAAATACAATTAGTTAACAGCAATAAAACAGGAAAAAATCCACTAACTCTTCCAAGGTTCTTGGATGCTTCTTGGGTGTGATTTGAATGAGATCCACCAAGAGCTGTGGTTCTGTGGTTTTGTTATTTGGGACCAGCTCCCATGTTGCTGCTCCTTGTGTTACAAAAAAATGCAAAAAACCCCCAAACAAAGGAGAGTGTATCTCAAGATGCTGATGAATTATGGATTATATTTTCAGTCCAAACCTTTGGCCAATTATTGTTTAAAAACAATCTTCAGGGGCTGTAAAAGCACAGCCAATACCTCTCAGGGCTCATACAGCACCATTAAAAAGCACTGTGAGGTAATGTGAAAATGTATGTGCATGTTGGGATACATGCACTGGCTTCTTAATATGTGGGAGAAAACAAAAACAAAGAAAGCACAGAAAAATGACTAGGTGGTCTGTATTATACCTCAGCTGGGACCCCCAGTAACAAAAAGTAACAGAAATGATATCTGAAAGGTCTCTACGGCTTTGTTGTAGTTTTAATTTTTTTTGGTCTCTATCCTAATCCCTTTTCTGGAGTTATGGCGAAATTCTAAAATGCAACTTGCTTCCTTGTCAGGACAGCATGCAAAATAGCTACTGTATGTAGGATAACTATTACATGACCACACTTATTTATGCTCCCGGTATATCTTTTGCTTCTTGCCCTCCTTCCATATTTAACACACACACAGGGGTTCAGCTAACTCCTGGCGCTAAGCAAATATTCTGGGAAACGTTTCTCGAAAAACAAAGTTCTGTCTGACCACAAGCACACAGAGCTGCAAATTCAAAAAGCAGCCGGCCTCATTATTTTTGTCTTGTGAGCAGAGGGATGTCTGAATGTGGCGAGGCCCTTCGTAGAGATCTGTTTACCAGTAGTTAACATAAGAAAGCGAGGCTTGCTATGCTGTGAGGTATGAAAGAAAGCCGTATTTATTTCCATCTCCATATTTCCAATGCCATTCTCATTCCAATGTGCAGCAAGTGATCTGAGGGTTTAGCAAGGGGGCATAACTTTAGAAATGTGGAGCACAGAGTTTGGATTCCCTCAGAAAAGCTGACAGCTCCTGTTTGTTTTGGAAAGCCGGAATATTGCTCCTGCATTGGATGTATATTCCCTGGGTGTACAGAGGAACCATCTGAGCAATGAGTGGCTAAAAATGAGCTTTTATGAGAGGTCAAATGGACTTCAGAGGTTGCCTGAGGTTGTCTCACAAAAATACGTGCAGGCTAAATTATTTCAGGAGCACATGACTGACTTAGCAGCCGAGGCTTCAGTTCAAGAAGTGCTTTGGGATTCAGCCCTGAAGTACACTCATCTGGGGGAAAGCTGTGTCTCAAATGTCTGAACTTGGTCCCCTTGTCTAAATTTATGTTGCCTTTGGCTCCTCCCCCTTAACCCTCCACCAATGGTCTGGTCCACAACTGAATGTACCAAGATATCTTTGTTAATCAATGAATCAACCAGGGTGCTCACACATTGCATTTTATGATTGGACAATATATGTACTTTTGCACACAAATTGTTGGGCTATGGGACGCGGGTGGCGCTGTGGTCTAAACCACAGAGCCTAGGGCTTGCCGATCAAAAGGTCAGCAGTTTGAATCCCCGCGACGGGGTGAGTTCCCGTTGCTCGGTCCCAGCTCCTGCCAACCTAGCAGTTCGAAAGCACGTCAAAGTGCAAGTAGATAAAATAGGTACCGCTCCGGCGGGAAGGTAAACGGTGTTTCCGTGCACTGCTCTGGTTCGCCAGAAGCGGCTTAGTCATGCTGGCCACATGACTCGGAAGCTGTCTGCAGACAAACGCCGGCTCCCTTGGCCCATAGAGCGAGATGAGTGCTGCAACCCCAGAGTCGTCCACGACTGGACCTAATGGTCAGGGGTACCTTTACCTTTACCTTTTTAGTTGGGCTATACTTGTACAGTTATTTACAGGTAACGAGTGTACAGTCTGTGTACACAATAGCTGAGCTGTGCAAATCTGCAAGTATACACTCTTTTACAAAAATAACAACAACTTGTTTGTGTGTAGAGAGTGTTAAGTGCAACATGTAAACAAAGCTCTATGATCTATCTATCATCTATCTATCATCTATCTATCATCTATCTATCATCTATCTATCATCTATCTATCTATCTATCTATCTATCTATCTATCTATCTATCTATCTATCTATCTATCTATCTATC
Source organism: Darevskia nairensis (assembly GCA_034642065.1). Taxonomy (NCBI): domain Eukaryota; kingdom Metazoa; phylum Chordata; class Lepidosauria; order Squamata; family Lacertidae; genus Darevskia; species Darevskia nairensis. The sequence goes on from JAWWNI010000992.1 coordinate 455,958, forward strand.
TATCTATCTATCTATCTACCATCTCTATGAGTGCTCCTTAGCAAAGGGGAGAGACTCCAATGTGCCTTAATAAAAGATGCTTAGATTCAAGTTTTCAAAGTGCTGCATGACCTATTCCACAAGGAGGAATAAAATATTTGAACTGCGCCTTTAGTGATGTCACTTAATTTAAAACAGAGCCACAGCCAAAAAGTAGCTGGGTACTAATCCTCGCTCGCTTTGTTTGCCTTATCTTCTCCCTGGGTCTCCGGTTCTCAACTGAAATTTATTTGCTGGACTGAGCAAAAAGATGACCTTCAGTTTGCTTCATCTGAGGTCATCATCAGCACCACTCACTACTATGACTTCAAAAAGGCCCTCAAATATCCACTTCCTGGATATTTCTTTTCCCAATCACGATGGATCTAAACGCTTTCTAAACCTTTAAGACACACCCAGTCTCTAGAATAAGAAAGCACAATCTTAAGAAGTCAGCCTGGATGTGTTTTATGCTCTTAGTACTTCAGGGAAGGTTTAGTTTCGTCACATCTCCAAAAATCTACATTCAAGGTCAAAATGTTTTTATTCGCTGTGCACAATGACAGTGTTTTGCCCCCCCCCTCTGTTTTTGGGTGCTTGGAGAGAATGTTGTTCTTCAGACAGTAGGAAGTAAAATATCTTGGCAAAACTTGAGTACAATTCCCATCACTTGTATTTCCAGGGCTGTGTTTACTGACAAATAATCCAGTGTTTTTATGCTTTTGAAAAAGACTGAAACAATGTATTTCTCAAGGTCTCCCAGGGAGACTTTAGTGATAATTCTACATGAAGCTTGTTGGGGGGGGGGGGGCAACCAAGGGCAAAAGAATCAATGAACTGAGAGCAAAGAAGTAGTTTAGGTTGACTAGTTTTGAAAATCATGCTGGGTTATCGCAACCTTTTCTTTGTCATCCTTTCGGTAGGCCTAAAAACTTGGCAGTGGTCCCTCTTTCTCTAGACCAAACTAAAGGCAAAGTTAGGGTGACCTTTTCCATACATGGAGTGCCAGCTGGGTGTTTGTGCCTGCCCCTCTGCCCCTGCCTGTGGAAGTGTCTTGTGGTTTCTTTGAGACAAACTTGTAAAGCAGAGGTGAGGGGCCTGCAGGGCTGGCACGTCCATTTAGGCGAACTAGGCAATTGCCTAGGGCGCCAAAATGGAGGGGGCGCTGGCCAGCCTACCCCCTGCCCCCTGCCTCCCCCCGCCGCTGCCCCAACCAGTGGCAGAGAAAGCAGGTTGGGGCGAAAACCGCGGCAGCGAGGGCACCAAAATGGAGGGGGCGCTGGCCAGGCGGTCCCCCACCGCCCGCCGCCGCCCCAACCAGCGGCAGAGCAAGCAAATGGCGGCGGGGGGCACCCGGCAGGGCAGGGGGCGGGGCACCGCTCCGCAATGTGCGTCATACGCAATGACGTCACGTGGCCCGCCCCCTCGCCTAGGGCGCCAAAATTGCCAGCACCGGTCCTGGGGGCCTGTACCATTCCAGATGTGGTTGGACTCTGACTCTAATCTGCCCCAGCCAGGACCGGATTTAGGTTTGATGAGGCCCTAAGCTACTGAAGGTAATGGGGCCCTTTATATGTCCAGCTGTCCTTTGTCAACAACAAATTGTTGTTCTTTTTTGTGTGTTGAATATATGTTATAGCAGGTTCTCCAAATCATGGAGAGCACGGGTTGCGGAAGGGTTAACCGGACAACTCCCTTGTTGCTGGGCGGGTTAGTTTGGATGGCCACAATTGGGATTGGGCTCATCATGTTGCTGGGGAGATGAGCTTGTTGCAAGTTAATGATTGACAGACATAGCTGTTTAAATTCCTGCACACGGCTTTTAGGTTTCACTTTTGCCACGTGCAACGGATTTCCCGCCCTCCCTCCCTGTTTTCAGGGTTATTTCTTTGCGATTGACATTGCTATGCCTGTCATGGGGTCGTCTGCTTTTGGGGCAGGGGCCTGATAGGAATTTTTCCCATCTGGCTGATTGGCTGTTGCCATTTGGTTTTCGCCTACTGCGCAGCAATTAGTCACAACTTGTAAGGTTGCGGTTAGGCATTGGTTATGAATTTGGTTGGTGGAGGGGATGTGGTTGGCTGTGCCTGCCCCTCCAATGCTGCTGTGCGGGGAATTCAGTTAAATGAATCCAGGGGCTCATCATGCTTTTGTCCGTATCCCCCGGTAGGGGGCCAGGGCCACGCAAGAGCCCCTGGGAACATTTGGGGAGAGGCGAGGGCCTGGTGACCCTGACCCCCATTCTCTCCCCAAAGTGTTTTCCCTTTACTGACTTCCGCTAACCGGGCGGATGTCAGTCTGCCCCCAGGAGGGGGCAGCTAGCTGGAACCATTGCCTAAGCAACCCCTCACATTTTTGTATTTTAATAAAAGTTGTGACCAAAATCATGCCAAAAACCTTAAACTTAAATTACGGTGTGTAGTGTGAGTTATTTAGGGGGGTGGCTTGGGGACCTCGACACGCAAAAGGAAGAAAGCGATGGGAGGGGGGAGGGGGAAGCAAAGAACATAGTCAGAAAGAGTGCTAGTTGCTCCTGTGTGCCCAATTGGGAGCACCTGTGCACCTATCAGGGTAGAATGGTTAATGGTGACCTTGCAAGGCCTTTATAACAGGAGCTTGATAGGGCCAATGAAGTAAATAATTTGAGCTCTGTTGAGGGATATAGCCTCAACCCAGAAAGGAAGGCACATGTGGATTTTGTGTGTGCAGGAAAAGGAGGCTGTGTCCACAAGATTACAATCTCTCCCTCCATGTGTTTATTGACCAAATTCATGTTAGAAGCCTATCCCATTAAGCAGATATGGGGTGCAATCTAGCACAGCGTTTTTCAACCGGTGTGCCGCGGCACACTGGCGTGCCGCGAGACACCGGCTGCTGTGCCGCGGGAAAACTCCCGGCGCATTGGGCTGCGCACACAGGCGGCTCCGGTAGGACGAGGGTGCGGGATCATAGAGCCGGACGAGGGCGCGGGATCATAGAGCCTCGGGTAGAGGCTAGATAGGCGCCCACTTCCGATCCGGCTTCTTTCCCCCTCCGGGCGCGCCGCTTCCGGTGAGCACGGGCGGGGCGACCGGCGGTGCCCTGAGCGCGGGAGGCGGAGAGGGAACGGGCGCCTGACCCGCCGCGATCGCCGATCTCCTGCTCTGTTTTCGCCCACCTGAATCCTTCCCCTCCCTCCCGCTGAGGCACGCAGACACCCCACCCCCCAAAGCAGGGGAATCGAGGTACATATATCCTTCCCCTTTCCCCGTTTTTTGACATTTTCTGGTGGTGGTGTGCCGCGAGATTTTTTTCATGAGACAGGTGTGCCGTTGCCCCGAAAAGGTTGAGAAACACTGATCTAGCAAAAGGTATTTGTGCCTAAGGGCTCATCAACGCTCACCTTTCCTCTGCACTTTCCTGCCACAGTCTAGGTGTTAAAGCTCCGTGTCTGAGCACACTTCATTTGTTTATTTTGCTCTAGAGCTTCCCCCATGAAAACCATCTCTTTACCACTGGATACGGAGCAAATGACAACCTGTGGGAAACCTGAATTGCAGTTGGTTGCGCTTCAGCTCTAAAGAGTGAGTTTTTGTGGGGACAGCTCCAGAAAGGAGTGCTTGGACACAGAGCTTTAAAGTGCAGACGTGTGCCTGGGATGTGCAGGGCAGAATGTAAGTGTGGATAAGCCCTCCCCATGTCCCATTGTAATTAATAGGATCTAAATAAGTTGGGACTAAGGATGGTATTTAAGCAATTATTATTCAGAGTAGGCCCACTGAAATTGACTTAATCATGTTTACTAATTCCAGTGGGTCTACGCTGAGTAAAATGTAGTTGAATACTATCCTAAGTCTCACACCACCCATTTCAATAGGACTTGCAGTGTAATCCTGTGCATATTTATTTAGACGTTTAATTGGACTCACCCTGTCGTTGCGACGGCACATTTCTATGCACGTTTCCTGAAAAGTAAGCCTGACCTTGTTTGATGAGGCTTACTTGCAGGTAAGTGCTAAGAGGAGTTCCTCAAATAATGCCTGGTTTGGGGACATGCAGAATTCAGTTTAGCAAAGCAAGCTCGGGAGAATGATTTACACACTAGACACGTGAGAAATGTCTGAAGAACATAGTATAATGAAAACAAAGAATCTCTTAACTACCTGGAAATGCTATTAAGAAGGGTGTATCTTCTGTGCACAGCTCGATCTGGGTCATGTCCACCTGACCGACTCGGATTAAAATTGTGGGTTTGGTACTGTTTCACTAGGGATTAATTTATTGGGTCTGGTCCAGGGAATTGCTACATACCTACAGTCTTATTGGATGGTTTCAAGAAAGGTGTGTGTGTGTGTGTGTGTGTGTGTGTGTGTGTGCGTGCGTGCGCCAGAGGAGGCAATATTTAATAGGCCTTCAATGAAAAGGAGTTGTTCCATTGTAGGGGATTGCTACTTTTCCGGTGATTGCAGGGGTTTTTAAGCAGAGGTTGGGCACCTTCTGTCATGGATGCTTTAGCTGAGATTCCTGCATTGCAGGGGGTTGGACTAGATGACCCTTGGGCTCCCTTCCAACTCTACAATTCTATGATTCTACAAGAGTAGGCTTCCAAAAAAACAACAACACGTGTGCATCTTCTCTTCAACTCCACTCACAAGCTTCACCATCAAATGGTGAATGATATTTTGTACATGCTGACTCGCGGGTGACCTGGACCATCTCAGAAACATCCCAGCTCATGGAAAGAGCATGTGGTTGTCCTTTTGTTTGGCAAAGGAACCTGCAATAGTCCACTGCCCGGTGCATTCTGTTCTGTGCTTGGTCTAGTTATGTATGTGAAAATCATTGACATGGAGCAGAGAACTGTCAGTTGCTTTGCCTGGGCTCCCCGATGATAAATGACTCAAGTGGAGTCCCTGGAGCCTGACAATCATTTGGCACACTTTTTGACCTTCCAGCCCTGTTTCTTTCCCTGTACTCGTTCAACTATTGTTACCCTTAGTAGATTCAGATTATATAGTTTGTGCAACATGCCATGATTGTGCTTCTGCAGAGAACCAGCTATTCGTAGCCTTTTCCAAAATGCGTCTCACATTTTAAAGTCCAAACTCCGATTGCCGATTGGTTGCAGAGGTATGCCAATTTTTGCCTCCTTTCACGGCTGGGCAACTGGTCCTCTGCATGTGGTTGCAACCAAAATATAAGGAGTTTACAGCCTGCCAACATAGATTCATCTGGTTTCTCTTTAAACGTGTTGTGTTTAGGAATCAAACATTAGTTGTTGGGAATAACTGAAATTGACACTTGTGATTTGTCAATCCTTTTTTCCATTTCTTGCAATCTTAACAGCTCATTTACACTCCAGATTCAAACCTGTTTTCAACTTCCTTTCATGGTGTGCCTCTTAAGAAACCAGAGGGTGACATTGCCAAGTAATCATTTGTTCGAGATCTCCAGCAGTTCTGTTAACTGCTTAAGCAGTTCTGCTTAAGAACTCACAACTTCGCAATGAAGTTGTCCAACACCAGAGACTAAGAATACTTCAAATTCTTTAAAAGGTAGGGTTTCTCCCCAGAAAACCCACGATATACACAGTTCTGTAAGGGGACTGGAGATCTGGAACAAATGATTACTTAGCATTGTCACCCTCGGGTTCCTTAAGAGACACACCATGACAAGGAAGTTGAAAACAGGTTTGAATCTGGAGTGTACCGGTAAATGTGCTGTTAAGATTGCAGTGACATTCCACTAACTAACAGACAGCACAACTCCCCCACTCCACCCCAGAAAGTGGATTTGATGGCACCCTTGCTAGCTAGGTAGCAGAACAAGATGACCTCAGTGTAGGGTTAGGTATTAGCCAAGAGGCAATACCTAAAGGCAAGTTACTGGCAAAGAGACAAGCATGAGTCTTTGCCATGCAAGACTTGCACAATAAATACAGCATATAAGTAGCCAAATGAGGGTGGGGAATGAGCAACTCCTGAATAGTTTTGTCCATGGAATATGTTATTCTCGTTTAGATTGCAATTCCCAGCGGCCCTTAATCGTATGGGAAGACTTATCTGTTGATTGCATTTGAAATCTATACACATCTTCCTGGTGGGCTTTGCAGGGGTTTAAGAGTATGGTCTGAAAACATGTGAGGTGGTCTTCTTGCTGAAGCTAAGGAGGTCTGGGTCCAGTTAGTGACTATATACTATAGTCATATATACTATAGGATGTACTGTAAATGCATTAAAAAAGGTCCTCTCTACCTATTCTGAAGATACAACTTTCCCCCTCATTCCCCCATCAACCAAAACCAACTCAAGTGGGAGAGTTCTGCTTGATCTATACTGGACCAGTACTATTTTACCAATCACAAATTACTAATATATCCCACGGAGGGAGGAAGTCCAATGGCAGGTGGAGCCAACTAATTCCAGACCCTTTCCTTCGCCCTGCTGAGTTTCTTGAGGGCAAAACAGAGTAAAGGAGGAGGAGGACCAGGGCCACACCTGGACATTCACAGGGAAACCAAAATGCTTGTTTACAAAGCTATTGTACTATCAACCTTACTGTATGTTTGTGAAACATGGACCACTTATAAACGCCATCTCCAACTCCTCAAAAGATTCCATTAACGACGTCTCCGAAAATTTTTACACATCACTTGGGAAGACAGGTGAACTAATGCCAGTGTACTGGAAGAAGCAAAGATCACCAGTGTCAAAGCAACGATTCTTCAACATCAACTTCGTTGGACTGGTCATGTGTGGATGCCTGATTATCGTCTTCCAAATCAACTACTCTATTCCGAACTTAAAAATGGAAAGCATAATGCTGGTGGTCAACAAAAGAGGTTGAAAGACTCTTAAAAAATGTAGTATAAACACCGACAACTGGGAAACACTGCCCTGCGAGTGCTCCAACTGGAGAACAGCCTTGACCAAAGGTGTCATGGACTTTGAAGACGTTCAAACTCAGGATGAAAGGGAGAAACGTGCTAAGAGGAAGGCACTTTTGGCAAACCCTCACCATGATCAACTCCTGCCCAGAAACCTATGTCCCCACTGTGGAAGGACATGTGGATCCAGAATTGATCTCCACAGTCACTTACGGACTCACTGTTAAAACCGTGTTCATGGAAGACAATCTTACTCGGCTACGAGTGATAGAGGAAGAAGAAAAAGGTGGTTGTAAGGAAGGAGGTAGACAAGTAGGGGTGGCTGAGGGCAGACTGTGGGTGGCGTGGCAGTGACCCATTTGCCCTAATGGATCAGCCTCCACTGACCGGTTCAGATCCTACCTTTACATGCCAACCTGGGGGCTTTTGAGAAATATCTGACTGGTCATCACTGGAAACAGATGGGTGGAATAGATGGCACCTTGGTCTGTTTTATGTACATATGTGCATGCTGGAATCAAAAGGAAATATGAACTGGATCTGATGCATCAGTCATCATTGGGACTTACTCCCAAGTAAGTGCATACCCCGTGTTTCCCCTATTTTAAGACACCGTCTTATTTATTTTTTTCCTCAAGAAAACGCACTATGGCTTATTTTGAGGGGATGTTTTATTTTTAATACGAAAGCACACATTGGCAAGGCCATGCTTGAGTTCTGGGACTGCGAAAGACGGGACGGGCGCGGAGCTCTTAGTTTGCTTGCTGGCAGCGGGGGAGAATCCAAGCTGAGCTTTGAGGAAATGGGCACCAGAGAGACCCACTTTCGCTGGGCGCTCTCTCCTGCTCCTCCGCCACCGCCTTCCCTTCTCGAAACTCGACAGAAGCCTCGTTTTCCAAGGGGCCTCTTGGGCAACGCGCGGGACGGCTCGGGGGATTTCGTCGTAGCGGTGAGCAGGGAAAGCCCGTGCCGCCTTCCCTCTCCGCCCCGGCAGAGTTGGGTGAGCGCGTGGGCGAAGAGACCTTTGGAGTGCCTTTGTCACGCCCGCTGCCCCTTCCTGTGCGCCCTGCTCTGCAGAGTTCCTGAGCGCTGCTTCTGGGGCTGACTGGTTTTGGTGGCAGGACTGGTTGCCCAGCCCCACCTTTTCCTTAGCGCCCTCCAGAACTGCGCCTATCACTATGCTTATATTTCGCAAATGCGAAAAAATCCTGCTATGGCTTATTTTATGACTACGTCTTAAAATAGGGGAAACAGGTATTATGCTGTCAAACTCCTACACAGTGAAAGTGAGGCTGTCAAGGCTTCACTATTCAGATGTTTGCTACATTTCCCTAAAACGCTTGAAAGGGGCCCTTGTGTTTTGATGGCCATCTGCTGTTTCACACCTGACATCTAATCATTATTTTTGACATTCATTTTAGGCCCTCCTCTTTTAAAAAACAAAACATTATATCCAATCATAGGACCAAGGAAGCTCTCTCCTGGCTTAGATGGCTCATGTCAACAACCATAACAAAAAATAATGAGCAGCTGGAGTGAATGAAGCCCAGCACATCTCTAAGCTCATGTTTTGTTCACATGCGAGGCTATTGAGCAAAATAATGCTGGAAAGGCAAAGACCTTTGTGGAAAGCGAGATCAATTCATGAACGAGATAAAGAGCTAAATTTGCAACATATGTTATTTGCAGCAAGCCAATTGGCCTCTCTAATCAGAGGGTATTTGTGATGCAGAACAAATACATGGGACAATCAGTTTCCCCCTTCATAGTCCATTTTACTATTGACTATTCACAAGGTTCCCCCCCCCAACCTTGTAGTACATGTTGTCATTTAATGCAAAAACAAATGCTATGATTAACTCCATAAAGAGTGCCGGCATGGCTGTTCTCTTTTGCGTGTTCAGACCTTTTAACCTCACCCCCAAATAAATTCAGACAAGACTCAATTTTGGTTTGGTTTTTGGCAGAATTTAGGCCACAACTTTATTGATTACAGAAAGTGAGTGGTTGCATAGGCTCTGGTTCGACTAGCTCCCTGCACCCTTGCAGGTAGCGCTGACCCAGGGTTCCAGCATAGGTCAGCCAAGGGTGAACACCTGGATAAGCGGAAAGCTGGGGACATGCTCTATCCACCACCCAAATGTCCCCCTGGACTCAGGCACGGGCACAACCCCTCTCAAGGGTTGACCAAACCATCAAGTCCCTGGATTCCTTTAATGGAATACCCTTCACATAAGGATGGCGAGAGCGTTCTCCCATCCCTATCACCTGAACCAGAGCCTATCCGCAACCTTACAAGTTGTGATGATTTGCTACGTGGCAGGCGAAACCCAAATGGCAACAGCCAATCAGCCAAGTGGGGAAAATTCCTGCCGTGCCCCTGTCCCAACGACAGACGACACACGACGGCATAGCAAGGTCAAGCGCACAAGCCCTAAAAGTAGGGAGAGGTGAGCGGGTGTTCCGATGCACGTGCCAAAAAGAGATAGCTCTGGGTGCATGGGTATTTATAGGTCCCTCGATCCATTTAGCCTGCGCCCCATTGGCCAGATTGAACCCTGCATTGAGGGACCCACCGATTGGGTGTTGTGGCTGTGAATCAAACCCACCCACAACACAGGGTTTGGTTGCCAGGTCTCACCACAATGCGTGCCCGCTTTAAGGGAGGACCCAATTTATCGCACCCACAGGTAGTGTGACCTATTGTGCAGAATATTGTCCCCCATTTGAAGAGCCATGTGGTCCAAGTCCAGTTTAAAGATTAAAGAGCAGGGGTCTGGAAGTTGCTCGTAAGCAGTTAGCACTTACTGAGAAGGTATGCAGCTCACCTTCTTCTCCACTGTGGTGTATTTCTCTTAAAAAAAATTATGGTGATTTCCTCATATATTTGTATTAATACATATAAATGAGCACATGTGCATTTTTTTTGCAAATTGACACCCACTTTTGGGGTGATGCAACAGTGGACATCTGTTCCACTGTGTTTTTTTTAAAATGATTTTTATTTGATTTTACAAATTCATTCACATGCAAAATCACAAATAATAAAAATTACACAAGATTCTTCCGGATCTCGGGACTCCCCCCCCTCCAAGGGTTCTTTAGCTAACCTTTTCAACTGCATGCTATTAATCCTCCTAATTTTCAGTCCTCCATTGTATCCAAAGTCTATGTAACATTACAAGAGTTATTTAAGACCTGCAAAAGAAGTGGTATGTCAAATATAATGTGAATTTCTCCCATTCTTTGCTGAAGTTTTGATCCTCTTGATTTCATCTGTTCCTCTTTGGTCCTCGAAGGGATCTTCCAATGCACTCTTGTAGGCAGCTTTGAAGTTCTGGCTTACTCTGTCTGTTCTACTGAGAAAGTTTCAGCATTTCGGCACCTCCTAAGAATTAAAGAACATTGGGCAACACAGTGTTGATGAGGCCTTGATCCCAGGGCTAAGATGCATTGGGACTTGGGGAGGGGACATGATTTAGACCATGGGTAGGCAACCTAAGGCCCGTGGGCTGGATGCGGCCCAATCGCCTTCTCAATCTGGCCTGCGGACGGTCCAGGAATCAGCGTGTTTTTACATGAGTAGAATGTGTCCTTTTATTTAAAATGCATCTCTGGGTTATTTATGCGGCCTAGGACCCTCGTACCTACAGGACCGCCTCTCCCAGTATGCCCCGCAAAGGACCTTAAGGTCTACAAATAATAACCTGTTGGAGATCCCGAGCCACAAGGTTGCCAGACTGGTGTCAACCAGGGCCAGGACTTTTTCAGTCCTGGCCCCAATCTGGTGGAACACTCTGTCACAAGAGACTAGGGCCCTGCGGGATTTGACATCTTTCCGCAGGGCCTGCAAGACAGAGTTGTTCCACCTGGCCTTCAGGTTGGACACTTAAGTTTGATGGTTTCCTCCCCTTGGTTTGGTAATGGGCGCCAAATGAATCGGCATTTTAAACTGTTTTCAACTTGTATTTTAACTAATTGATTTTTGTATTCTATTGTGATTTTTGTTGTTGTTGGCCGCCCTGAGCCCGGTCCTGACTGGGGAGGGCGGGGTATAAATAAATAATAATAATAATAATAATAATAATAATAATAATAATTATTATTATTATTATTAGTGGGGCATAGGAATTAGTTCACCCCCCCCAAAAAAAATATAGTCCGGCCCACCACATGGTCTGAGGGACAGTGGACTGGCCCATGGCTGAAAAAGGTTGCTGACCCCTGATTTAGACTTCTGCAGCACTTAGCTCAAAATCCATGCGGCCTTCACTGGTTGTGGGGAAGGCTCGTCGCGCATGCAAAAGGACCCAACATCTCCAGTAGACCCTTGTCTGAAACCCTGGAGAGCTGCTGCTCATCAGTGTAGACAGTACTGAGCTTTGTGGGCCGGTGTTCTGATTCACTACCAAGTAGCTTCCTATGTTCCTGTTCCAGCAGAAAGGTCCACATTTGACCTGACTCCTCACATTGCGTCTTGGGTGTCCTCACCTCTATTCCCACAGCCATGAAGGAGAGTACACACTGTGCACGATGACTTTCCAAATTGCCTACCCTAATGCCAAGAAGAAGCAAGAGTCAGGGCGACGTCCAGAACAACCAATAACAACAAAACAACTTAGCAACTTGGGCTTGCTGTGAAGGTTGTGTGAAGGTTCAGTAACCAACACAACCTAACAAGTTCTGACTGGTTCAGAAAGAAAACTGCCCGCTCCCAGAGGGGAAGGAAAGCTTCTGTTACAATCCAGGCCTAATTCTTATAAAGAGTCAGGCCATACATGCTATATATAGAACTGGGATGTGTTCAGTGCCAGACTTATGAACAAAATAAATAAGCCACAGTTTAAGGCATTGGATGATGCGGAGCTTCTAAATACTCACTCCCACTAAACTTCAAATTTTACATAATTGGTTTAAAAGAATAGAAAAAAAAGTAATGTTAGGATGACTGTTAAACCTGGCATCGTTCAGGACCTCAGCATGTTTTAATCTGGTCCGGAATGTGCTATTACTGTAGCCCCTAATAATTGCTCAACCCATTCCTGTAAGTTCAGACATAACTGATAGTTTTAGACCTTGGCCTGCCAATGTAGTTTTGCCCCTTACCACACTATCTACTATTCCTTCTCCTGCCCATTGTAGCACACAACTGGAGTCCTTCTTGCATTGGCAACCCTCTGCAGAATTATTTCATATTTATTTATATTTCTACAATTATGTTCAGAGGATGCCTTTTTGAGCACAGCCCATGGATTGCAGGTTCACAATGGGCTGTATCCATAACGCTGTCCTAGTCGGTGCAAGGACGTCCGCCTATGCAACAGGATTCCCTCTCTTCCTAGATGTCCCCATGCCCTCCAAATCTGTTTTGGGAGCTCCCCTACCCCTCTGGAAGAGTTTTGGGGGCGTATGAGGAAAGGAGAGGGAGAAGAATCAGGCAGAGAGGTCTTTGCACTAATGGGACAACTTTGTTGGATGTGGCTCAGGATCATAAAAGCTTAATGAATGCAATGATCTAAAATAATCAAAAGCATTATTTTTTTAAAAAAAATGGCCAGTGAAAATGGTTGGAAACACAAATAAAACTAAGACTCATGTTTTGTAGCAAAGCTCTGTAGAAAAGAAAAGCCTTTAGGATGGGTTTTTAAAACCTGGTTGAAAATTTGCAGCATAATGACCATGTATGCCTCTGATGGGAGAGGGTGATGCATTGCTGTGTGTTTTATTAATTTATTTGGTGCACTTATAAAGCCACTCTTCAGTATAAAAGAATTGACTGATAGGGTCAGTCAGCCTGCTTATTCACCCAGACTCATTAGCAAGGAGATTAGACACTGTTGTATCTGGACTGGTTAGACTGGTGACTGGGAGCAGCCGCCGAGACCATATAACATCGGTCCTGAAAGACCCACATTTGCTCCCAGTATGTTTCTGAGCACAATTCAAAGTGTTGGTGCTGACCTTTCAAGCCCTAAACGGCCTTGGCCCAGTTGATCTGAAGGAGCGTCTCCACCCCCATCCAGCCCGGACACTGATGTCCAGCTCTGAGGGCCTTCTGGGGGTTCCCTCACTGCAAGAAGTGAAGTTACAGGGAACCAGGCAGAGGGCCTTCTCGGTAGTGGCACCCACCCTGTGGAACACCCTCCCATCAGATGTCAAGGAAATAAACAACTATCTGACTTTTAGAAGACATCTGAAGGCAGTCCTATTTAGGGAAGTTTTTAACGTTTGATGTTTTATCGTGTTTTTAATGTTCTGTTGGAAGCCGCCCAGAGTAGCTGGGGAAACCCAGCCTGATGGGCGTGGTTTATTATTATTATTATTATTAAAAAATTAAATGAGAATTCGCTCTGATTTGTTTGCGGGGAGCTGGAACAATTTTTCACCAAGCAAGTGCCATCCAAAACTTTCCAGTGCCTCTTCCCATTGCTTTGCTTATTGCAACAAAGTCAGATCACTTGGGGGGAAAGCAGGATTTTCCCACAAGAGTGCCAAATCAACTTTAAGTGAATGAATCGATTTATTTTGGTCACTGACCAGAGTGTAAACATATACAACAGAGAGCATACAGATATAAATAGATTAAAATTAAGCTCTATGAGCTGATACACAATAAATAATGCAGATATAAAACAGCTAAAATACGTAAGTTAAAACCTTAACCACTAATTTAAAACATATTAAGACATTAGCTGTCAGATTCATTCAAAACCCGTCTACTTAATTTTATAGCAGCAGCACAGAATCTAGCCATTTCTAAGGTAATCTCTGGTTCCCTGTCCTCTATTAAGTATTTTAAGTAATAATCATTAGTTCTACTTGGGGTTCCAAATTAAACTTTAAGTGGAGCACCTGGATTTGCCGGGATGAGATGGAATCCTGCCTGAAAACAGCAACAGGTTGAAAGCATCCCATATGCAACTGATGTGCAACTGTCCATCTTATTGCCTGTCTTACTAAGTGAAACTAGATTCTGAAGCTGAGGGAAAATAGATCTTCTCGTGTGTGCATTCCAGAGGGTTGTATACTCCCAACAGAAAGAAGTCAAGATCTTGGGAGGGGACCCAGCCTTGAGGCATTTCTCTAAAAAACAAAAGTCTGAGCTGGAGGCCTCTGCTTGGTGGATTTACCTGAAGAGAGTGATTCATGAATTCGGCCTCTGTCTTCCAATAATAGCAACAAAAGGGAGGGGGAAATGTGTTATGTGCTATTTCTGAGGCAGGACTGGGTTCTTGGCTTTCCCTCCTCCTCCTCCTTGTCTCATTATTAGTGACTGTGGTGTTCTGTGTAAGCAGAGCACATTCTTCACATTCCCATCATCAGCCATCAGGCCGAGTTCTCGGAGCAAGTGCTGAACTGAAACCAACATGGTGGACGGCAGCCAGTTTCTTCTGAGATTTGTTATTTTAGCTCAGGCTGCGTTCCCTTCGCAGGAAGCCTCCTTCCGAGGAAAGCCTGCCATCGGCTCAGCCCACATTTATCCTGCTGTGTATTTTGTTGTGTATTGATTCAAAGTGTTATCATATCTGTATTACTATTGTCTGTAATCACATTAGGGTAAAGTAACTGCCTTCCTGTCCCAGAAGGAACAGTTACTATTGGTGCATTCAAGTTGCTGCATTGGGATCCTCAGTCTTATTGGTTCCCACCAAAAAGCAGCTGTGAGATTGTTCCCTCCAAAATGTATCTTTTCCTAGTCAGTCCTCTGTCCCTATAAATGTAGCTTCCCTACCCTCAGTTCCATCAGTCTTGTTTGCCTGAATAAAGAGTTGTTACATGAAGAAGCTGTCTCCTGCCTGCTATGTCAGAGAGCTGAAATCACTTGCTGAAATCATTAACCCACGCTACAACATATTTAACCACTAAGATACATGTTGCTTCTTAGACGTTGGTGTCCATATGGGGCTTGTTAAAAGTGATACCATGCCAATATTTGCCAAAGTTATCACGAGCCTTTATTAAAACTGTGAGCGTGGAGATGTTCTCATTACGACATTCTCCTCAGAGGAGGGTAACCAACGCAGTGTCTCTGCTCTAGCTTTGTTTTTCTTCTAATCACCTTGGAGATGGCGAGAAACAAAACCTTCTGTAGCTTCAGGTGGACATGCATGTCGATAAAACAGAGTGTGCCTTCCGTAACCCAATTCTGGAGGGGGAACAAAAGCGGTTAAGATAGATTCAAGGGGCCATTTTGCCCGGTGGCATGCATCAATATGACTTCCCAGCAGATCTCAAAATTATCCAAGCCGAGACTTTACCAACATCGCATGCTGTAGGTGTAATAACCTCCTTTGTTTCGGGACAGACTTGGAAGGATTCGCACCGAATTGGCACAAACCCTATGTTGCCGTTCCAGGAGCAATTCTCCAACGACATGGCCAGATGTGTAGAGCTGGTGTGCAGGTTAAGCTTGGGTTTCCATAGGTCTGGAATTTCCCAGACATAGCTGGGATTCGGCCCTTGGAAGCGATGTCCGGGCAGAAATCCCTGAGATGTCCAGGGAAATCTGGACGCATGGCAACCCTGTCGGAAGTGTAGATATTGGCGAATTTCCTTAAAAATAGCTCAAAAAATAGCTCAAAAACTTCAATTCTGTTTTTGAGATTTTGCAAATCTTTTTTATTTTCAGTTTTTTATATTAACATTATTTCCATGCACTCCAAAAAAATAAATAAATTCATATATACAGTACTGGGATTATACAAACCCCTCGGACTCCCTCCCCCATTTCCATATTTTACCCTCTTTTCTTGCATATACTGTAATTATACTTATCCATTCTATTTGATCTCCTTATTTACTACTTTAGTTCATTTTACTTCACAAATGTTATATCAATCCCGATAATGTTTCTAAGTAACTACAGTGGTTTTTAAGGTATTCTACAATTTTTTGCCATTCTTGATTTATTTATTTTTTGCCATCTTGGTGTCCGATCTTCACCGTCATCATTGCCATTTCGGCATAGTCCATCATTTTGGTAATCCACTCTTCTTTTGTTGTTGAACTTCTCTTCCCGCCACATCTGGGCTAAAAAGATTTTGCAAATCTCAACAACTTTGGCCCAAAAAATAAAAATGCTGAACAACTTTTCTTGTTCACTTTTTGAAATATGGCAACTCTAGTATAAACCTCATCCTTCTAAGGGCAGGAATGATTTAAAGGTCTTAGCTAGACTTGCAACCTGTGCCACCCAGTTGACCTTTAACCACGAACAACAGCCCACCAAGGCCTTCATAACCCTACCTCTGCCCCATCTTTGCTGCATGCTTGGGCCATAATATATAGCTAGCGGACTGCATTTGCTCACAACGAATGCAGGCCTGCTCTAATTCTCCAAATTGCTAAGGACTCCCAAAAAACGCTAAAGAAGAAGCTGCTCTGCAGACATGCCTGAACTTGAATCGACATCACACCTTGCGTTTACGTGAAATACCTTCAACAAACACACAAGACGTAACCGGCTGTGTATTCACATAAACAATAAACAAACTCTTCTATATATTTTTATCACAATATCAAAAGTTTATCTTGCACCTAAAACAAAACATAAAGTGCAATAATATAGACAGAAGTCCCAATAGATCAGTTCATTCATGAAAACCAAATAACTGCTAGTTTCTGTGCCACATGCATTCATAAAGTTCAAATTGGAGCCTACTCCTGTTCCACAGAGTTGACGACAAGGATTTCCAGAATAATACCTTGTTACACTCTCATGGGCTTCATCAGTGGTGCATGTTCATATATGAAGTATCATGATGCTAGAACTTATAACATAATGGTTTCTGCAAGGTATTATTCCAGAAATCCTTATTGTCAACTCTATATTATTGCACTTTATGTTTTGTTTTATGTGCAAGATAAACTTTTGATATTGTGATAAAAATATATAGAAGAGTTTGTTTATTGTTTATGTGAATGCACAGCCAGTTATGTCTTGTGTGTTTGTTGAACTTAAATCGAGTCTCCTGAGAAAGAATAGCTTGAGAAATACCCGAGTCTGGTCCAGCAGCAGCTTCTGATAGCTTCAGTAGACATTTTGATCCAGCAGAAGGCTCTCCTCCTGCCTGTGTCTTTTCCATCCATCTGATGATCTTGAGGTTTTTAAGAGATTCTCAATGCTGGTCTGGGCTGCTGAGCAATTGTGCCAAGAGCACCCATTGGCTCATGGTGTTTTGCAATTGGTAGGTTGAGAGCATTAGAAAGTTCCCTGCATTTTGGAATGATAAATATCTTCCCCCCAACCTGTTGATAACAAATCAACAGTGCTATTTACAGGGAACCAGGCAGAGGGCCTTCTCGGTAGTAGCACCCACCCTGTGGAACGCCCTCCCTTCAGATGTCAAAGAGAAAAACAACTACCAGACCTTTAGAAGACATCTGAAGACAGCCCTGTTTAGGGAGGCTTTTAATGTTTAATAGATTATTGTATTTTAAAGTTCTGTTGAAAGCCGCCCAGAGTGGCTGGGGAAACCCAGCCAGATGGGCGGTGTATAAATAATAAATTATTATTATTATATTATTTTTCTAGAAAAAGAGGTGTCAGAACTCACCACAAACACCTCTCTCATTCTTTTAGAATAGCAATGGCGCCCACCTGAGAGGTGCCGGAACTGAGTTCCAATGCGTTCCAGCTGAAAAAAAGCCATGAAAACAAACAATATACAAAACAAGCATATATGTACATTTCTGAACTTATCTTAATGTGCTTTTATTGATGTTTTGTTTCTTGCTGCAGATGGTTGAGAGTCCATCTGTGTTGGGGCAAAGATTTTAGCCAAATGGTTTCTTGGCCTCCTGAGTTGGTAGAGCAATGGTATTGCCCCTTTTGTTATTGAGTTGTGCCAGAATGCCACAAACTTCTCTGGTTTGCTTTGCCCCTGTGATAGATGCAGTTTGTGTTAACATCTCTAAAAGGTAAAGGTAAAGGGACCCCTGACCATTAGGTCCAGTTGTGACCAACTCTGGGGTTGCGGCGCTCATCTCGCATTATTGGCCGAGGGAGCCGGCTTACAGCTTCCAGGTCATGTGGCCAGCATGACAAAGTCGCTTCTGGTGAACCAGAGCAACGCATGAAACCGCCGTTTACCTTCCCGCTGCAGTGGTACCTATTTATCTACTTGCACTTTGATGTGCTTTCGAACTGCTAGGTTGGCAGGAGCTGGGACCGAGCAACGGGAGCTCACCCCGTCGCGGGGATTCGAACCGCCGACCTTCTGATCGGCAAGACCAGGGCTCTGTGGTTTAACCCACAGCGCCACCCGCGTCTCACTGTTAACATCTGTACAAGGGCCAAATTTCCCCATGCCAGTAATCCACAGAAACTCCTTTAAGGTCCCACCAAAACCAGGCTATTGTAAGACGGACTGCTCTATCCAGCCAGCACAGCATTAGATTTAGCTCTCAGGATGCTCATAGGATGTGAGTGGGGAAAATATTCACCAAACTCTTTTCCCCAAGGGAGTGCTGCTTGGAAGGACCAATTTTTTTTGTAGCGAGTCATGAAACTGGCTGTGTTTTACTTGCTGTTCTCAGGGCCCAAGGGCTGATGGAGAGACCTGCATGTGAGATTTACACTTTTCAACTAAATAGTACATGAGTCATACATTTGGCGTCCAAAATGGCTGTTCATTTTGTGGTCAGTGTGAAACCTAACTGCTCATTCTGCTTCTGAGAAATTTGTGTTGTGGGAATTTCAATGAAGTCCCAGTTTTGCTTGGAAATATAAACAATAAGCGAGTCACATGATTTTCAATGTGTGGGAAAGTGACTGCTTAGCACGTCAGAGATGATGTTACCAGTAGCATTCCCTAGTTTGTATTCTGGATGATTCCGATATTGCGAGAGACATTGCTTAAATGACCTAACTCTAGTTGCAAAGGTGAATGGTTGTGCCACAGTTGTGGATGCGGACGCACGTTTCAAAACATACAACTAATTGAAAATAATGCAGTGCAGACAATGGATGTCTATATTTGTATGTACATTGAATCAATGGTTCCTGTTGTAGAAGCAGAAACTTCCCTTTGCATGCAGACCATCCCTATGTGGATTGCGGCAAGTGGATATAAACAGATGCAGGGAAAATAACATTTTATGAATTAGTTGCTTGCAGCAGAACACGGCATTCTAACTCTTGGCATATAGAGTTGTATCTAGCTAACTACTTCGCATAGACTCACTGAAAACAATGGAGTTAAGTTAGTCTATTGATTTTTGGTGGGTCTACTCTGTGTAGGACTTAGTCAGCTACAACCCACAGCTTGTCTGCTAGCAGCATAGATGCCCAAATTTGAGAGTCACTGCCAGTTAGGGTAGTTGGATCAAGCCTGTTTTGTAGCAGAAAAAATCCATCATTGTGAATTCCCACAACTCCTAAGAGTATTGATATACTTTTGGATGCATTCAGTTTCTACTAGCTCTTCGCTGTTCTCGGCAGGCACAAGAGCAATTCCTTCATAAACGTTCCCATGCCTTTTCAAGCCAAAATGTAGTTTCCTTTTCACTTGAAACCCACTTATATTCATTCCGGGTTGTTTTTTTAAAAAAAAAGTTCTTCAGAATTGCAAGTCAACATTTCCACTCCCTGTGCAGTTTTCAAGCCTTTAACATTTTGTTCCTCCACCCTTTTGCATCTCCCAAAGGCAGCTTACGATGCAAGATTAAAAACATACAGCATACCAAACATGTTGTTGTTAAAAAATAATAATTGTAAAATAAAGGTAAAATAAAGCTGTACTGCCAATTAAAAATAAGATCCAGACAACATTGTGAAAAGCCTGGGAGAATATAAAGGTGTAAGAATGACTGTTTCTGAGATTTCATTGCTTAGGTTTGCTGCCCCCCCCCATTTTTCTCTTGCTGCACTTCAGAAAAACTTGGGGTTCCACAAAGCCTGCTCATAACCAGCTCCCTGTGAATGAATGTGCCATTTGGGCAACATAAGGATCAATACTATATATTATTATATATAGTATCATAGAAACTTAGAGTTGGAAGGCACCCAAGGGTCATCTAGTCCAACCCCCTGCAATGCAGGAATCTCAGCTAAAGCATCCATGATAGATAGCCATCCAACCTCTGCTTAAAACTCTGAGGGAGACCGTTCCACTGCCAAACAGCTCCTACTGTCAGAAAATTCTTCCTGATGTTTACTTGGAATCTCCTTTCTTGTAACTTGAAGCCATTGGTTTGAGTCCTACCCTCCAGAGCAGGAGAAAACAAGTTTGTTCTCTCTTCCATGTGACAGCCCTTGAGCTATTTGAAGATGGCTATCATATCTCCTCTCAGTCTCCTCTTTTCTAGGCTAAACGAACCTAGCTCCTTCAACCATTCCTCATAAGGCTTAGTTTCCAGACCCTTGATCATCTTGGTCGCCCTCCGCTGCACATCTTCCAGTTTGTCAACATCCTTCTTAAACTGTGGAACCCAGAACTGGACACAATACTCCAGGTGTGGTCTGACCAAGGCAGAATAGAGCGGCACTATTACCTCCCCTGATCTGGACACTCGACTTCTGTTGAGGCAGCCTAGAATAGGATTAGCTTTTTTTTGCTGCTGCATCACACTGTTGATTCATGTTAAGCTTGTGAACCACTAGATCATGGGTAGGCAAACTAAGGCCCGGGGGCTGGATCCGGCCCAATCGCCTTCTCAATCCGGCCTGCGGATGGTCCGGAAATCAGCATGTTTTTACATGAGTAGAATGTGTGCTTTTATTTAAAATGCATCTCTGGGTTATTTGTGGGGCATAGGAATTCGTTCACTCCCCCCCCCCAAAAGTCCGGCCCCCCACAAGGTCTGAGGGACAGTGGACTGGCCCCCTGCTGAAAAAGTTTGCTGACCCCTGCCCTAGATCCTTTTCACATGTACCGTTAGTAAACCAGGTGCCCCCCATCTTATATTTGTGCACCAGGGTCTTCCTGTTTAAGTGCAGAACCTTATATTTGTCCATCCTAAAAGTCAGACACTGCTGTGATCCTGGCTCCTGGCTCTCCACATATTCAAGCCAGTTTGCATAAGTCGTGTTCACAGCCATGTGGTGAAATGCAGTCATGTGAACTGAACCTAAGTCTTGGGCTGGCTCCACGAATCCCATTGCAGCCATTGGTCTTGTGAACTCTACCCATAGCTGTCAACCCTCCCTTTTTTGGCGGGAAACTCCCTTTTTCCAATGCCGTTTCCCGCTCCTATCCCAGATTGTTGATATCCCTTAAATTCCCCGTATTTCAAAGGAAGCAGCTCCTTTCCCTCCCTGCCGGCCAGGGAGGCTCCTCAGCTGCGTTGCTCGGCTGCCAATAAGGAGTCTGAGACCGACTGGGGGCGGAGCTTGCATGCCTTGTGCAGCCAGACCCTCACGCCCAACCAGACAGCCAGCCTGCCTGCCATCTATGCACTCGCTCTTCTGCTCACCCGTTCATGCGCAGCCTCTGGAGCGCAGGGTGGCGAGGCTACTTGGTGCCATTGCACCGCTCTCGCGGCATCCCATATTTTCAAATCCGAAAGTTTGGGGAAATCCCTTATTTTCAAATCCGAAAGTTGACAGCTATGACTCTACCTGCCACCACCCACAGGGCAGCAAACCCAGAGACTTGTAATCTATAGGAGCCCTTTGCTAGCCCAAAGGACAGGCAGTTCTTTGATCCCTTTTGTTTACTTTCAGCTGGATTGCGCAATCCAAACCAAGATACGGTCAGCTGCATGTTTATACTCTTGTTTCTGCGTCGGTGCCTTGGATTCGCCTTCTAGGTCACATCCCAGCTAGGGAGGCGGATGCCGAAGGAGCCTGGCACATTGAGCCAAACGTTTTGGACTAGCGTAACATCTGACACTGATCCTGCTGTGCAGAAGTTGCATGTTGATCTGAAGCAAAGGAAGGAATACACACTGTACAGTACAGGCTGAAATTCACGAGGGAGCCTGATAAGTAATGGGGCCGTCAACAGCTTGTTCTCCCAAGGCAGGGAAGGCAAATCGCTGCTCAGCGACTATATGTTGCAATGCTTTCCCTGCACTTAGAATGTGGGTGAGTGCTGGTGGCACAGCCACTGTCCTCTTGCAAGGGGGGGAAATGCATCTTTGGTAGGATTGCAATAATTCTGGAATTTCCCAGACATATCCGGAATACTGCCATCGAAAGCAGTGTCCGAGCGGAACTCGGCTAAATCCAGATGTTTGGCAACTGATGTTGTTTTTGCCGATTCCCCCCCAAAATATCTCAAAAATGTACATTTTCTTTGCGTTTTTACAAGAAAAAAAAGCTTAATAACTTTGGGTGAAAGTAAATAAAGCTCAACAACTTTGCCCCCCTCCCAGAGACTTGAGGTGAATGTTCGTTTTTCTTAGAGAGAAAATTTCCAGGCAACTTCTTTGACGGTTTTCGACATCAGCTGGACCTTTAGTATTCCATTTCTTAAGTACTGTTGCAGGGAGTGGAGTAATTTTTAATTATCTACTTCGAACTGTTCTAAGAACCTGTTCCAAGTACAGCTGTTCAACTAGCAGGCAGGTGTCCTCTGGTGACTTCACCTGTGGCATATTTTTCCTTGAAACACGGCTAATCTAAAGCTTGCTTTGCAAACAATGCAAGGAATTTCAGTGGAGATCTTTCTTCCCCAAACCTGCTGTTCTAGCTGGAATGATATAGTACATTTCTGTTTTGTTTGTTTTTTAACACATACACAAAACGCTTGCAAAAAAAAAGGGAACCACACTATTTTACCAATTCGATAACTACAAAGGAAAGGGACGTGGGTGGCGCTGTGGTCTAAACCACAGAGCCTAGGGCTTGCTGATCAGAAGGTCGCCGGTTCAGATCTCTGCGACGGGGTGAGCTCCTGTTGCTCGGTCCCTGCTCCTGCCCACCTAGCAGTTCGAAAGCATGTCAAAGTGCAAGTAGATAAATAGGTACCATTCTGGCAGGAAGGTAAACAGCGTAAGGTAAACGGTGTTTCCGTGTCCTGCTCTGGTTCACCAGAAGCGGCTTAGTCATGCTGGTCACATGACCCGGAAGCTGTACACTGGCTCCCACGGCCAGTAAAGCGAGATGAGCGCCGCAACCCCAGAGTCGTTGAAGACTGGACCTAATGGTCAGGGGTCCCTTTACCTTTTTAACTACAATATTATTGTATTTTAATATTTTATTGGAAGCCGCCCAGAGTGGCTGGGGGAAGCCCAGTCAGATGGGTGGGGTATAAATAATAAATTATTATTATTATTATTATTATTATTATTACAAAGGAAACTTTTGGAACTGAATATTGAAGGAAATGATACCTCATGCTAATCTTTCACGATAGGTCAGAAATAAATGTTTGCATAGCAAACTCACATACCCAACCAAATGAGAGTTATAATTTCCTAGAGGAATGCCTGCCTTTGGAGAACACTAAATACAATACTGCCATCGACGAACTGTTGCTTTGACTGTGTGTAAGACTATCCTTTCAGTCTTGGGCACTTTCATTACAGGCCTAATGCCAGTGAGTGTATGAGATTAGATAACGCATGTCATTGAAAATATAGGTCACAAGTGGATGCAATTAGCGAGGATAAAATTCAGACATGTGAAAAGTCATCAGCTACTCAAAGAGCAAAATCATGCCATCCGCCTTAAAGAGCAACAGGGTCAGGCTGCCTATCCATTTATGATACAAGTACGGTATGCATTTCTGCATCTGTTGAGATTTTTATGTAATGACTCTTTGCAAATCTTTTCTCTGCATACATAAGAGATGTTTTTATTAAATTGCACGGGCTGTTCAAGAGAAGTGCAGGGAATGCATAATCTTTACTACGTCGTTTCGAAAGATCTGAAAGCCGTTCTTGGAAACTGATGTGCTAACAGTGAGAAACTGCCTTTTCCCACTTCTCTAACCACGTTGCGTTGCTTTCCATTGGTGTTTTGTATTTTGTGTGCCAATTTCAATAAGTTGCGGAAGAGACCCCTTGTATAATGGAGGATGGGGAGTGTTTTTTATGTTATTACATATTGTTATAGATTTAAGAGGAGGGGATCCCCCCTGAACCCTAGAAATTAATAAATGCCAGGGTTTTTTTTTATTAACTGGGATAGGAGTCAAAGTGCAAAACTGTGCCAGATAATGAATTCAGGGAATTTCTGGGCTGGCTTATGCAAACCAGCCTGGAGAAGAGAAGTTGCTGAATTGCAACTCATTACCAAACTTAAAACCACCTGGTCTGAATAAAGACATTGGATTCTTATCTCATTATACATGACAAAGCTATTTTTAACCTTCTCACCCCTTGCTTTTTCCTGTAAGACTAATTGCAGTCGTTAACAGTCAACAGATTTACCACAGCTATCACCCATTCCCACCACCCCTCTGAGTAATACCCCTCCCACCCTCTCACTATATACAAGGGTCTGGTGACTTCTGTTTCAGTGTATCTGAAGAAGTGCGCATGCACACGAAAGCTCATACAAAGAACAAACTTAGTTGGTCTCTAAGGTGCTACTGGAAGGATTTTTTTTATTTTTTTATTTTGTTTTGACTATGGCAGACCAACACGGCTACCTACCTGTAGCCTGGCTGGGTGGGTGAAGAGCAAACCAGTTAACATGACAAAAGGTGCTGATGGGCCATTGGGGAATGAGATGTTACCAAGGTGATGGGGTGTGTTTGAGAAGACAGGAAAAGGGAGTTTTTGAGCAAGGGTTGCTGGGAGGAAGAAGGAGGGGGAAGGGCTGAGGTCCATATTTTGGGGAGGCAGACTGAAAACTGCCTGCACTGGTGCCTCTTGAAATGACCATGCCGCGAGACAGAGCTTTCCAAACTTTTCATGTTGGTGACAAACTTTTAAGACATGCATCATTTTGCAACACAGTAATTCAGGGACACGGGTGGTGCTGTGGGTTAAACCACAGAGCCTGGGGCTTGCAGATCAGAAGGTCGGCAGTTCGAATCCCCGCGATGGGGTGAGCTTCCATTGCTCGGTCCCTGCTCCTGCCCACCTAGCAGTTCGAAAGCACGTCAAAGTGCAAGTAGATAAATAGGTACCGCTGCAGTGGGAAGGTAAACGGCGTTTCCGTGCGTTGCTCTGGTTCTCCAGAAGCTGCTTAGTCATGCTGGCCACAAGACCCAGAAGCTGTATGCCGGCTTCCTCGGCCAGTAAAGCGAGATGAGCGCCACAACCCCAGAGTCGTCCGCACTTGGACCGAATGGTCAGGGGTCCCTTTACCTTTACCTTCAATTCAGTTTTACTAGCAGAGCGGAGGTTAAACTAACCCCTTTCCAGCCTGGAAGGAGTATGGGGAGCATTCATGCGACACACCTACACACTGCGGCCGACACACTAACATGTCACGACATACAGTTTGGAAACCTCTGCCATAAGATCTGGACCATCTCCATGCAGACTGAAAGTTTTAATAGGTGAATAAACCATATTTCTTAAAGCCACAACAGTCTCAGTTGTGTCTTCCATTCTCCAAAGGGGCACATATCCTGCAGGTGCGCCTACCGTAGGACCCCATGGGCCATAGGTAGGCAAATTAAGGCCCGTGGGCCGGATCTGGCCCAATCGCCTTCTAAATCCGGCCCGCGAAAGGTCCGGGAATCAGCATGTTTTTACATTAGTAGAATGTGTCCTTTTATTTAAAATGTGTCTCTGGGTTATTTGTGGGGCATAGGAATTTGTTCAATCCCTCCCCCCCAAAAAATATAGTCCGGCCTCCCACAAGGTCTGAGGGACAGTGGACCGGCCCCATGCTGAAAAAGTTTGCTGACCCCTGCCATGGGCTCTTGCCAACGCTTGGCAGAGAAAGGGGCAGGCACCCAACTTTTAAAACAATATGAACTTCAGGGTCTGTTGGTACCACTTTATCACTCCAATAAGACTAGCTATGTAGTGCACAACTTCTGGCAAAGATGGGGCATATATGTACCTTGTTTTCTTTTTGTGTGTTGCAAGCCTGCCAAGATCACTTTAAGTGAACAAAAACATGTTTATTTGCCTGCATGCTGAAAGAGAGAGAGAGAGAGAGAGAGAAATACTCTTCTATATTTACCGGTATGAACAAGAAAATATTTGCCACTTCTTTCTTCTTAACAGTGCACAAAGGAGAAAAACAGCCTCCCAAAATAACTCTGTCATAGGGTACAATAATAAGGCCTTAAGTCTTTGATTAAAACTCGGCTTGGTTTACAAAGTAAGCAGCTAGCAGTGACTGTGAATCAGCTGAGTCATGCAGTAAAATCATGACTCTGCAGATCTGCAG
Organism: Darevskia nairensis; assembly: GCA_034642065.1. NCBI lineage: Eukaryota > Metazoa > Chordata > Lepidosauria > Squamata > Lacertidae > Darevskia > Darevskia nairensis. The sequence goes on from JAWWNI010000992.1 coordinate 482,084, forward strand.
GGCAATTCCCCCTCTGCTCCCATTCTTCTGGCTGTTTAGTGCTGCCGCCAGTGTAGCTGATAAGTACCTCCACTCTCATATCATGGACCTTAAAAAAGAAAAAGAGACTTCTCTTTGTGCATTGGGTCAAATATTTGACTTCTCACAGATTTAGCAGTTGTGCGCGGGCACAGTTCTAAAGCTTTTCTCTGGCTTCTCTGCTTGCCTTTAATTCATGACGTACATCCAAGTAACATCAAACGAAGATTCTCCAATGGTGCCGCTGCTGCAAAGCTCCCCAGCACATGGCAGGCTATCTGAATCTCCAAAAGTGAAAAAAGTAAGACTGTGCTGATTCTGGCCCATGGTCTGTCTGCAGAAAGATCAAAGGACTGGGCTGCATAAAAAGGTGACGATGCAATTCTATACATGTCTGTTTAGAAGCCAGCACCATTGAGCTCGACAGGACAGGGGCGTAGCAAGGGGGCGGGGGGGGGGGCGGGCCGCCCCGGGCAGCGCCCTGCTGGGGGTGACAATTTGGGCCTTAAAATTTCTTTTTTCTTTTTTTTTAAAGGCTATTTTCGGCACTGCCGGGGTGGAGCTGCAGGGGTGGCCAGCGAGGAGCGATGTCACCCCCCCTCGCTGGCCGCCCCTGCGGCTCCGCCCCGGCAGCACCGAAAATAGCCCCCCCTTCCAGCGGCTTTTCCCGCCGCTGGCTGGCTTGCAGAGCTGGGGTATGGAAAGGGGTGGGCCAGCGAGGAGGGGTGACACCTCTCCTCACTGGCCCGCCCCTCTCCCTGCCCCGACTTGTGCGCCAAGGGGGTGCCGGGCAGCGGCTTCGGGAGACTCTGCAGCCTGCAGAGACTCCCGAAGCCGACGCCCGGCATCCCCAGGGGCGGGGCGTGTGTCATGACGTCATGACGCACGCACACGCCGCGATGCCCCCGGGGGTGCATCTTGGCTTCCCGCCCCGGGTAGCCAAGGGGCTAGGAACACCCCTGCGACAGGATATACTGCCAGGTAAGTGAGCGCAGGATTGCAGCCTGAACGACATACAACTCAAACACCAATCTGCCGCCATCAAAATGGAAAACCAGTTCCAGTCAACAAATCCCAAAATTTCCAAGATGTGTTTTAGAAATGCCATTGACTTCTGCAGCAACTCCTCTCCCTCTGCATCCTAAGAATTTATGAACAAATTCTACAAACTATGAGTATGATTTAGTTGGCTGTCATCCATGATCTCCTCTCCCCCTTTTGATCCTTTCATACATCAGGAAAATTCCCGATGCGCCCTGGTTTCTGGGTGTCAAAATGACGCCGGAGGAAGGGGGGAGATTTGGCGAATCGGCAAAATGTTAGGGAAAACCCAGATGTATGGCAACGTGATGGGGAAAAGCTCCAAAAGCTTAAACTCAGTATTTTGGGAGGAGGTTTTGTTCCCCCACAAAAGCTCAATTTTGGTGGTTTCCTAAAAAGAAGCTCAGCAATTTTGGGGTCTTCCTAAAAAAAGATCAACAGCTTTGCAGGTGTCAGGAATTCTACTTCTTGAAATATGGCAGCCCTAACCTTTATGGCTCGGTTGCTGCTTTATACGTCCTTTGCTACGAGCTTTCTCCTCTGTCTGAGTGCACACAAACTGCACTTGCTGCCGCCTCTTGGCAGAACATCCTGTTATGACACCAGATCAAATGCAAACCTTTTGACACCGTCACCAGAGTTATTCAATCGCATTACCTTCGCTGTTTGTTATCCCGGGAAGGGCCCTGGAAATCAGACTTGCCCTTATTAAAGGTCTCCACTAATATAGAGGCGGGGGAAAAAGAAAAGATTGCTGAGCAGAAAAGACCTGTTTGCGTTTAAAACAAGTAATGCCAGTCGGTTTGGCTCGTGTGCAAGATCTTAAATAGGTCCTGTTCCTTAGCCCTTTCTGTGCCCCTTCTGCCGCTGCATGCCACTGCAAAAGAAGCTCTCAGCAAAAGTTTGCAAGCTATGGTGACAGGGTGGGGGAATCTAAGTTAGGAAAGTCCCCCATGAACTGCATGACACCAAAGATTAGTTCAGCTGCTTCTTCCCCAGTCCAAAGTGAGAGTAAACAAGAAAATTATTTCTGCAGAGAGAAAACAATTCCCTACTCTTCACTCCCACCCTCTCTGTTAATTGACAACGAGAATGACAATTAGTGGTGACATTTATCCCTAAAGTTGCTCATCTTGAGCTATGCAAGGCTATCTACATAATATTAGTATGTGTTTGTGTGTGCAGATATCGCCTGTGTCTAATATTTGTGAGTTACAGCAGGACAGATGGAAGGGATACTTTGCAAATGACACAATCTTTGTCCTTGCAGTTGGAATTCCTGGGAAAACAGCGTCTGCTGACGGTCACAAGAGAGGCTGAAAAATAAATGTAGGTTCGTTGAATCTCCACGGGCGGCTGCTGTTGAAACCAGGGCTTGTTTTGTAACTACCTGGCTTCAAAACAGCCCTCTGTAATTACTAACAGGACTGGACTCGGCCAGCGCTCAGCTCTCAGAACTTGGCTCCAGTCTCAACTGCTATCGTGCGAGACTCTCCGCAATCACATGCACACATAATGCCTTGCAAGATCCGAGCAAGACACAGGATCAAAGAACTGCACTCTTGTTTTTTCTCGAGTTGCCATTTGCTGGCCGGCGACCCAATGTTGTTTACCTGGTGTGGACTGTATTATGTAAGGGGGGGGCATGATTACCTCGTGCCTGGAAGTTATTTGTAAAGGGGAACTTTGCAGCTAATCCCCACAAGGCTCACTGCAACTCTCTGCTTGATAAGAGTTATGGGAGAGCATAGCTGTCAACTTTCGGATTTGAAAATAAGGGATCAGCACATAGCTGTCAACCTTTCCCTTTTCTCGTGAGGAATCCTATTCGGAATAAGGAAATTTCCCACAAAAAAAGGGAAAAGTTGACAACTATGGATCAGCAGCCTCACCTGTCCCGGGGACAGTCTGCGGTTCTCGGGGACAGTCCACGCTGCGGTAATCCCCCCAGTGACAAGCTAAGGCTGAACAAATTTACCTCCAAGCAAGCTAAGCCTTCACGTGTTTTGCTCAGAGGGCAAGCAAGCCCCCGAGTCCGGTGGGTGTTGCTCCAAAGTAAGCCTGTCCACGGTGACGTGAGGAGGGGAAGCAGAGCGAGCTCGGGGCCCCTTCTCAAACAGGCAGACAGCTCAGAGATGCCGCGAGGGCGGTGCAATGGCACCAAGTAGCCTCTCCACCCTGCGCACCAGAGGCTGCGCATGAACGGGAGACCGAAAGAGCGAGCGCGTAGACGTCAGGCAGGCTGTCTGTCTGGTTGGGCGTGAGGGTCTGGCTGCACAAGGCATGCAAGCTCCACCCCCAGTCTGTCTCAGACTCCTTATTGGCAGCCGAGCAACGCAGCTGAGGAGCCTCCCTGGCTGGCAGGGAGGGAGAGGAGCTGCTTCCTTTGAAATCTGGGAAATTTAAGGGATATCAACAATCTGGGATAGCAGCGGGAAACAGCATTGGAATAAGGGAGTTTCCCACAAAAAAAGGGAGGGTTGACAGCTATGTGGGAGAGATTAGCAGGAGTGAAATATACAGTGTGAATTTCATGCTCTTTATTCAGCTCATAGTAGCAAGGAATGACTCTTTCCCCAAAACATCTGCTATATATACATTATTTACACAATGGGCCCCACGTGATTGGCTAATTCCAGGCTACTCCTGTAGGCCAATCAGGTTGCGGATTCACTTCATCCAGGAGCCTGATTGGCTGCTCTTGCAGGCCAATCAGGTCGTTGATTCCCTTCCTCCTGGAGCTGGATTGGGTGGCTCTTGTGGACCAATCAGACTGCTGCATTCTGGATCCTATTGTTCTAGGACCAATCAGACTGCTGCATTTTGGATCCTATTGTTCTAGGATTCAGCTCAGTACATAACAAGGAGTTTTGCCACTGGGTCAAATGCAGAAACCCTCCTGGAGCCCAATAGCTCAAATTTCTTCTACAGAAGTCCACAGCACCTGGCGGTACAGGCGCATCACAGCCCTTCTCTGTGGGAGAAAATAAACTGCAGAAATAGCTTTTCCAGAAGTATAACCTGGCAAACTGTATAAAGCCAACATCCTTGAGAGCACTAGGTTTGGTGGGGCTTATTTCCTAATAGGTGTTTGTAGCCTTGGTGGCTTCTGTTAAGTGAGGGGGGGGGAATGTGCCCTAATGTTTCACATGCTAATCTCCTCTGTGGATGCCTAAGTAAGTAGGCATGGCTCCTTGATGTTAATTTATTTGCTGCACCCTCCAGTGTCCATCTGCCACGAAGCATGTTCTTCAAGCTACTCATGCAAATCCGCACATGTGCAATGAGTAAGGAGTGCAAGGATTTGCATTTCTGAGGTTTGGCAAAAGCTGCAACAGGGACCGAAAATCTCCTTTATCACCGCTCTAGCTGCACAGCAGGCCAATGCTCTGCTGTCAATGAGTTAAGCTGGTGTAAATTCAGCATCTATCCTTGGCAAGAATGGGATTCCTTTTCAACAACAGAGATATCTTAGCCAGGGATAGCGACTGTACATATTGTGTGTATTCCTCAGCATACCAGCCTCTTATTGCATATATCATACAAAGCTTTTCTATATATATATATATATATATATATATATATATATATATATATGCATATTTAAAAGAGTGCACATGTGATTCTGCTGCCTATAAATCTACTAGGTATATTCCTGAAACTGTGTCAGATTCAAATAACCTTCCCGGCTACACATGATATTTCTCTCTAGGAAACTGGCTGTTGACTTCTAGGAAAATGAGTTGAGTGTTTATGACCTTTCAAATACTAATCTCCCTCCAGCTTGCCTAAATACAAAATAGGTAAGCACGGCTGTTTAGCATCCATTTATTTATAATATCCACCAATGGGCACCTGCTCATTGCTTTTCTCTCCCAGTCTTGATTAAATATGCCATATTCTTCTCTTTCTCCTTTGGAAATCAGTAGCTTTTTGCTAAGTGTCTTATGGTCAAACCTAGAATGGCGTGTGTGTGTGTGTGTGTGTGTGTGTAAATATATAAATTTTATTTGATTTAAAAGCAGGTATGGGAATGGGCAGAAACAGTCAGATCCACACTATACCAATTTAAATCAGGAAACAGCTGAGTTTAAGCCCTGTGGTCCGTATCCAAATTGGGCCCAGCCCGCAGCTGCTTTAAAATGTAAAAAGTGGCACATGACAGATCTTATCCATGGATCTCCCAATCGCATCTAATTTGGCCTGTAGGTCTGAACTACATGTAAAACAGAAGATCTGTGATCAGCCCTCCTGACTAACTTAAAAACAGCCTGACTTTAACTTAAAAACAGCCTTCCTATCATGCTATGGGGTAGGAAGAATGTATTTCACGTACCATCAAATGGTAGCAAGCTGAATGTAGCCCCTTAAATTTCTGTAATAGTCACATTTTGCATTTTATCCAACCATATAACACTTCTACACCAAAAAAGACCCCCCATAGCATCTTACAACAATGAAACATCAATGAAATAATTACAAAGAACAATTCAAACCATGATAAAACAGATTAACATAACTGTTACTAGATGCACATTAAAAATCTGGTGGCACAGGAAAAGAAATCTGCACTAGCTGCATATTCCAGCACTGCAGGGGGGTTGGACTGGATGACCCTCAGGGACCCTTCCAACTCTACAATTCTGTGATTCTAATTCACAGTAAAGGTAAAGGTACCAGGACCCCTGACCATAAGGTCCAGTCGTGACCGACTCTGGGGTTGCTGCGCTCATCTCGCATTATTGGCCAAGGGAGCCGGCGTACAGCTTCCAGGTCATGTGGCCAGCATGACTAAGCCGCTTCTGGTGAACCAGAGCAGTCAGGACCGGTGCTAGGGCTTTTCGCGCCCTAGGCGAAAATCGCGGGGCGCCCAGCGCGCCGGGGGCGGGGCACCGTACGTCATGCGCAATGATGTCACGTGCCCCGCCCCCTGCGCGCCGGGCGCTGCACGCGCTGGGTACTGCCAGGCGCTGGGCGCGCCGCCGCAATTTTCGCCTCTGGGGCGGCGGTGGGCGGCGGTGGGGGGCAAGGGGCAGACTGGCCAGCGCCCCCTCCATTTTGGCGCCCTAGGCAACCGCCTAGTTTGCCTCAATGGTAGCGCTGGGCCTGAGAGCAGTGCACGGAAACGCCGTTTGCCTTCCCGCTGCAGTGGTACCTATTTATCTACTTGCACTTTGACGTGCTTTCGAACTGTTAGGTTGGCAGGAGCAGGGACCGAACAACGGGAGCTCACCCCGTCGCGGGGATTCAAACCTCCGACCTTCTGATCGGCAAGCCCTAGGCTCTGTGGTTTAACTCACAGCACCACCCGCAGTAAGCCCTCCCAAATGACAACAGAGAATGGCAGGTCTAACCTCCCATTAGAGATAATTCATCGGCTGAAGTTGTCTTAGTGACAGAACAAGATTTCCAAAGATGACCATAGTTGACAGGCAAGTTCATGAAGAGGTGGTCTTTCAAATATCCTGGTCCACAGCCACTGGGGTTTCATAACTAGCAACTAGCACCTTGACTTGAGCCCAGAAATGAATAGGATGCTATTACAGTTTAAACAAGACCAGTATAATATGGGCAAAAGAGTATGCATCAGATATTATTCTGGCCGCAGTATTTTCTACCACCTGTTGTTTCCAAATCCCTTTTAACAGCAGTCCCATGAAGTGTATACAGTGGTACCTTGGTTTACAACCATAATCCATTCCGGAGGGCCGTTTGTAAACCAAAACAGGTTGTAACCCAAGGCGCACTTTCGGCAATGGGGCCTCCAAAATATTTTTGTTCATAATCCCCCCAAAACGGGTTGTATTCCAAAAAAATGGTTGCAAACCGAGACACACAACTTCCAGGTTTGACGTGTTTGTAACCCAAAACGTATGCAAACCAAGACGTATGCAAACCAAGGTAGCACGGTATTGCTGTTATCTAATCTGGATGCCCTGGTGCTCTGGTCCATGGGGTCACGAAGAGTCGGACATGACTAAGCGACTAAACAACAACAATCTGGATGCAACCGAGGCATCGGTAACTTGCTTTTTCCATGAAGGGGTGCAACTGGCAACCCCAATCCAAAGTGGGCCACATCAGACACCTTACCACCCAGAATAAACACTAGGTCCAGGAGCATCTCCAAAACTATAAACTTCATCCTTCAGAGGAACTGCAGTCCTGTTCGCCACAGGTTGTACTTTCAATCCGAGGTCGGAAAGTCAACAAAGGGATTGACTCAGTGAGTCAACAGTCACAGGATTTACCTCAAATTGTTTCTGTACTAGGTTTGAAATGGTTGTTATATACGTACGGGATCCTTTTATGCATGCTTTTACCGCTGATGGTTTCTATTGTTAAACCACTTTGATATATTTCCTATGAAGCAATTCGTACAAAGAATGTAATAAATAAGTAGGATTTTGTTGCCAGTCCACATCCTCTGGCTCTTCAGGTGCAATTGTGGTCTGTCAAGCAGTCATTGTATAAGGGCGGCTGGTTACTACTATAGGGTGCCTGGGAGGGAGAAGAGAAATTCCTTGTTTTATTAGAAACTGTGTTGATAGAGTTACAGGTAGGTAGCCGTGTTGGTCTGCCGTAGTCGAAACACAATAAAAAAATTCCTTCCAGTAGCACCTTAGAGACCAACTAAGTTTGTTCTTGGTATGAGCTTTCGTGTGCATGCACACTTCTTCAGATTCTGTGGTATCTGAAGAACACTTCTTCGGTATCTAAATAAGTGTGCATGCACACGAAAGCTCATACCAAGAACAAACTTAGTTGGTCTCTAAGGTGCTACTGGAATGAATTTTTTTTATTGTGTTGATGGAGGCAGGAATAGGGGTGGGAGGTGTCTCAGTCAACGCCATGCCAGAGAACTGATTCACTGAATTCTGTTGCTCCACTGACCGAAGCTCTGACCCACGTGAACCTTGGAAACTGAGTGAGCACAGGCAGTTCCCAACAAGATGTCCTAAACAAATACCAGAAATGATCACCCAACCTGTCACACTTTAACTTAGGACTACCTTATGTTCCAGAAGGGATGCAGGTGGTGCTGTGGGTTAAACCACAGAGCCTAGGGCTTGCCGATCAGAAGGTCGGCGGTTCAAATCTCCGCGACGGGGTGAGCTCCTGTTGCTCGGTCCCTGCTCCTGCCAACCTAGCAGTTTGAAAGCATGTCAAAATGCAAGTATATAAATAGGTACCGCTCTGGCGGGAAGGTAAATGGCATTTCCGTGCACTGCTCTGGTTCGCCAGAAGCGGCTTTGTCATGCTGGCCACATGACCTGGAAAATCGTCGGCTCCCCCGGCCAGTAAAGTGAGATGAGCGCCAAAACCCCAGAGTCGCCCGCGACTGGACCTAATGGTCAGGGGTCCCTTTACCTTTACCTTACGTTCCACCTCTCCCCCCCCCACCATCGATAAAGCCGACTGATCGAAGAGTGTCAGGAAGGCCTCCACTCGCGTGCTTCGACTTTGTTGCCTTCACCCTCTGTGTTCTTTGGCATATGTAGCAAATTCACACTGGTGGGTCAGAGAGCAACGCATTCATGTCCCTGATGCACAAACTGGACCGGCAGGAAGTTTCCAAGAGCCCAACTCTGAGCATACAAACGCACCACCGTTAGATAGTTTGTCTGGATGATCCAAGTTCAGTAGCAAGCAAAGTCTTTCCAGGAAATCTGTGTTTACGAGATGTGTGTGTGTGTGTGTGTGTGTGTGTCTGTGGAGGGGGAGGGAATGGAAGTTTTGCCAGGTGCTCTGTTTTTTTAATTAAAAACAAAACAAAACAAAACTCTCTTGCTTAGCGTAGGTTGAATCTGGGGATTATCACAACTGGGAGGAAACTTGCTGGATTCTCTAAACAGTCTCTGTCGTGAATGGCATTGGAAACCAGCCAGTTGGCTGGCTGCTACTAAGATGACGCCAGGAAAGAGAGTGGAAAGGGTGCCATTTAAAAAAAAAAGTTAATAACCCAAAGTTATCCCAGCAGGCTTCTTCTTCCTTAAGCAAACTGCAAGTACCGTAGGTGTCCGTTAATCCTGATAGGGACTGTTGTTCTCCAGATGAGAACATATTAAAAGAACAAACAAGCCTTAGGATAATGCAAGCTCCCCCTCAGAGGATCTTGGTGATCGAGGGAGAAGGGAAGGAATTAGATGGTTCTCTTAAGATGCTGGGCTGTGTGCTAAGGAGGTCACTGTGAATTCATTACCACTCTCTATGTGTGGACGGCATGTGGTCATCATTATGGGAACTGTTTTGGGGCATCCGTGGCCTTTCCAGGGATGCCATGAGCACACCTGCCCTTTTTGCGATTTTGGTTTGGGATTTTGTGGTTGCGTGCTTCCCCCTTGCCCTGAGAATCTGAGTATGCAAGGGGCCGGGCATGCAAAGTGTAGTGACCATTTTGCTGGTGCAGCAGTGGATTACCTCTCCTGCTGGCTTTTAATTTTGAGCACAAGCTTGTTTTGTCATAGGACGAATCATTGGCAGAGGTGAGAGTCTTAGCTGGACATTAATGCAACGCATCAACCACATGGGGGCACGGAGCAGGTCTGCACCAGGTTGCCCTGCCTCTGACGTTGCATGTTCTACCTCTGACATCCGCACATCTGTGCAGAGTGTGCACATCTGTAGAGATGTAATAGGCATCTCCAGGCTCTGGAGCCCCAATCATTCAGGGTTACAGATCTGGGGGTGAATGCCTCCCCCACACCCTCCAACATTTCTCCACTGAAAATAGGGACACCCTACGCCAGTGATGGCTAACCTTGACACTCCAGATGTTTTGGGACTACAACTCCCATCATCCCTGACCACTGGTCCTGTTAGCTAGGGATGATGGGACTTGTAGTTCCAAAACATCTGGAGTGTCAAGGTTAGCCATCACTGCCTACGCTGTGGTGTAAACCACTGAGCCTTGGGCTTGCTGATTGGAAGGTCAGCGGTTCGAATCCCCGTGACGGGGTGAGCTCCCGTTGCTCGGTCCCTGCTCCTGCCAACCTAGCAGTTTGAAAGCACGTCAAAGTGCAAGTAGATAAATAGGTACCGCTCTGGCGAGAAGGTAAACGGCGTTTCCGTGCGCTGCTCTGGTTTCGCCAGAAGCGGCTTAGTCATGCTGGCCACATGACCTGGAAGCTGTCTGTGGACAAACGCCGGCTCCCTCGGCTTGTAAAGTGAGATGAGCGCCGCAACCCCAGAGTCGTCTGCGACTGGACTTAACTGTCAGGGGTCCTTTACCTTTTTTTAAAAAAAAGGAAAAGCAGGACATTCCAGGATCAAATAGCTCAGTTGGTTAGAGTGTGGTGCTGATAATGCCATGGTTGCAGGTTTGATTCCCATATGGGACAACTGCATATCCCTGCATTGCAGGGGGTTGGACTAGATGATCGCCAGGGTCCCTTCCAACACTACATTTCTATGATTCTGTGAAATCCGAAACCAGGCTGGCTTCTGTAAATCCTGGACCATTCTTGGAAAATAGGGACCCTTGGAGGGTCTGCTCCTGTGTAGTTCAACACGGAAACTCTTAATTCCCCAACAGAACAAATTCCAGTTCGCTCTCCAAATGGCTTACCAAAATCCATTCAAGCGATGACAGGGTTTTGGAACTCAATTTGTTTCACCTGCACTTTCACTCTCCTTTCTTTCCCTTGAACCTTTCAGTTCAGCTTGATTTCTGTATGTGTGTGCCTGCGCAACATGGTATATGCATACAGCAAATTTTGGGTTGGGGGCAGAAGCATTTCCATTCTCAAGTATTACAGCACACATTAGAAATAAAATCCACAATAAGGAGAGCCGTGGGGAGAGGAAGCAGGATGGGGCAGGCCCGCTGAAGCTCCGGCCACTCCTAGAGTAGAAACCAGGCACTGCCTAGAGGTAGGAGGAGGTGGTCCAGAACCCTTTCGAATGCTTTTAGCTAAGCAAGGACAGCAATGAAAATTACCAAGTTAATTGGTACGATACCCATTACTTGCAAATAATAATAATAATAATAATAATAATAATAATAATAATAATCACCCAGTGGATTGTTTGGTGGGGTCCCTCCCAGTTTTATCCATTCACACTTTGCCAAAGACGTTGCAATTTGCTTTCTTACTCTGTTAGGTTATATATCAATAGCTATGTCATGAACTTCTTGTTGTTGTTTAGTCGTGTCCGACTCTTTGTGACCCCATGGACCGGAGCATGCCAGGCACGTCTTCCACTGCCTCCCGCAGATTGGTCAGACTCATGTTGGTAGCTTCGAGAACACTGTCCAACCATCTTGTCCTCTGTCGTCCCCTTCTCCTTTTGGTGTAGTGGTTAAGAGCGGTAGACTCGTAATCTGGTGAACCGGGTTCGCGTCTCCGCTCCTCCACATGCAGCTGCTGGGTGACCTTGGGCTAGTCACACTTCTTTGAAGTCTCTCAGCCCCACTCACCTCACAGAGTGTTTGTTGTGGGGGAGGAAGGGAAAGGAGAATGTTAGCTGCGTTGAGCCTCCTTCGGGTAGTGATAAAGCGGGATATCAAATCCAAACTCCTCCTCCTCCTCCTCCTCCTCTTCTTCTTCTTCTTCTCCTCCTCCTCCTCCTCTCCTTCTTCTCCTTCTCCTTCTCCTTCTCCTTCTCCTTCTCCTTCTCCTTCTCCTTCTCCTTCTCCTTCTCCTTCTCCTTCTCCTTCTCCTCCTTCTTCTCAATCTTTCCCAACATCAGGGTATTTTCCAGGGAGTCTTCTCTTCTCATGATGTGGCCAAAGTCTTGGAGCCTCAGCTTCAGGATCTGTCCTTCCAGTGAGCACTCAGGGCTGATTTCCTTCAGAATGGAGAGGTTTGATCTTCTTGCAGTCCATGGGACTCTCCTCCAGCACCATAATTCAAAAGCATCAATTCTTCGGCGACCAGCCCTCTTTATGGTCCAGCTCTCACTGCTTAATCTTTTCCTGTTTTATTTTTTTCTCATTTTTTTTCCCTTTTTCACTTTGTTATAGTTATTCGTATGGTTCTGCATTTCAGAATTAAAATATTTTTTTGTAAAAAGAATTAAAAAAAAATAATAAATGCCGGGTCATTTTACTACCAGTGGCTCTTTATCAGGAACACTATGCCCCCGCCCCAGTCTTGCTCCAGGACTCCAGAATTCTGCCCAGCAACCAAGCCACACTCCATCTGCTGCCTCCCATAATGAGCTAAGCCAGGATCTCTGGCACAAGCCAACTTTCATTCTTCTATTCACTCGGATTTACCCTTTCAGCTTCCCATTGTTCTTTGCTAATGGCCTCACAATGGCCCTCCCTGTTGCCTTTGCAAGGCAGAGCCCTGGCTAAATTGGGGGGGGGGGAGAGAGAGAGAGAGCAGAAGAGGCATAATCTTCAAAATTTAAAGGATTGCTCTGAATGAATAATGCAAAGGGAACGGCTGCCAGGAATGTGTATAATAGGGCTGCCTGCAAGCAGAGGATGTATAGCACTTTTCAGCCATCAGCTGCTGTGATGTGTTGGGCCTCTGAGTGTCATGTCCCAATATTTCATTCCAAGCCTCCTCCCCCCCCTCCATCCCTTGCAGGGCCACATGGCCTGCCTTGCGTCATCTTTTCAAGCCTAGCGTCAATCATGCGGCAAAGATGCCCCAGATAGTATGACAGATGGGGCTACCTTAGTTTAAGGCTAGATGGAGGCCTGAGGGCATGCCTTGATAGCTCAATTCCATGCTGAGGAGCAAGAGAAAGAGGGAGGGAGGGAGGGAGGGAGGGAGGCAGGCAAAGCTGCTCTAGTTCTAGGAAGCATCATTTCAACAGCAGAGGAGAAGAACCCACCTGTATCCATAGCTGTCAACTTTTGGATTTGAAAATAAGGGATGCCGCGAGGGCGGTGCAGTGGCACCAAGTAGCCTCACCACCCTGCGCACGAAGGGTGAGCGAAAGAGCGAGCGCATAGATGGCAGGCAGGCTGTCTGTCTGGTTGGGCATGAGGGTCTGGATGCACAAGGCATGCAAGCTCTGCCCCCAGTCAGTCTCAGACTCCTTATTGGCGGCCGAGCAACGCAGCTGAGGAGCCTCCCTGGCTGGCAGGGAGGGAGAGGAGCTGCTTCCTTTGAAATCCGGGAAATTTAAGGGATATCAACAATCCGGGATAGCAGCGGGAAATGGCATTGGAATAAGGGAGTTTCCCGCAAAAAAAAAGGAGGGTTGCCAGCTATGTGCCAGGCGCACTTGAACTGTACCAAAGCAGAGTGTTGTTGCAGCTTCATAATGCAGTGGAGGAGAACACACACACACTTCAACTCCCATCATCCCTGACCACTGGTCCTGTGAGCTAGGGATGATGGGAGTTGCAGTCCAGTAACATCTGGGGACCCAAGGTTGAGAAAGGCTGCATTAGACCCTAGTGGTCCCTTTGAACTCTATGATTCTATGATTGGTGTGTGTGTGTTCTCCTCCACTGCATTATGCAGCTCCAACAACACTCTGCTTTGGTACCCAAGGTTGAGAAAAGCTGGTCTAGTGCATGGGTAGGCAAACTAAGGCCCTGGGGCCGGATCCGGCTCAATTGCCTTCTAAATCTGACCCGCGGATGGTCCAGGAATCAGCGTGTTTTTACATGAGTAGAATGTGTGCTTTTATATAAAATGCATCTCTGGGTTATTTGTGGGGCATAGGAATTCATTCACACACACCCCCAAAATAGTCCGTCCCCCCACAAGGTCTGAGGGACAGTGGACCGGCCCCCTGCTGAAAATGTTTGCTGAGCCCTGGCTTTAGTGCAACCCCCTGCAATACAGCAATCTTTTGCCCAATGTGGGGCTTGAATCCATGACTCTGGGTCATGCCCCATCAACTGAGATATCACAATGTGTCTCATACATATTGCACCACATGGGTATAGCTTGTGGAAAGGAGGAAAGAAAGTCAAGAGAAAATATGCTTCGAAAGAGCAGTCCGATGCGACTCAAGAAACGACATGGAATTTGGAGAAAGGCTTTGAGAGACAGGGTGGTGTAGTGGTTAGAGCATCAGACTAGTACTGGAGAGAGCCAGGATCAAATCCCTACTCAGACACTGAAGATTCTTGTGTGAACTTGGGCCAGTTACTATCTCATGTCATGTGGTGGTTGTTAACATAAAAATGAGGTGGGGTATAAATAATAATATATTATTATTATTATTATTATTATTATTATTATTATTATTTGGGTCACATGTGCATGCCAGTGGCTATGTGCATTTGCATGATGGAGTCGTACACTGACAACATTGCTGTAAAGGCTTATTGAACAACAAATAGTAAACTGTGTGTTAACCTGTTGCATCAGATCACTTTGCAACATCACGTTCCTGCACTGCTTTCCTTGTGCAACCCAAACTTGAATCCTGCAAACACACCCAGCAAATCTATCAACATGAGATCTCCTCTGGGCAGTTTTGTCATGTGGATGTCTGTGCATGAGCATTTGCAAAAAAATAAAGCGCACAATACCTGAAATGCGGGTGGCGCTGTGGGTTAAACCACAGAGCCTAGGGCTTGCCGATCAAAAGGTCAGCAGTTCGAATCCCCGTGAGGGGGTGAGCTCCCTGCTCCTGCTGGCCACATGACCTGGAAGCTGTACGCTTCTTTTACCTAAAGCGCACAATAATTTCTCGATTCCCAGTGAAATATTGACATTTGGGCAAAAATTCTATCTACACTTTAACAAAATGCAAAACATTTAGACCCCGACACACTGGTACAAGTCTTCAATGTATGTAAAAGAATAGCCAGAGTAAGCAGGAGCCCCAGACTTTCTGTATCCTGTTACGCTTGTTCTAACTCATTTAGCTTCCATTAGCTTCCAAAGGGCAAAGCTTGCCTCTATGCAAATGTGAGCAAGAATCAGCACACATTCATAGCAGCTGATTTGGAGCCTCTTCTCATGAGGTGGCCCAAGTATTGGAGCCTCAGCTTCAGGATCTGTCCTATCGATAAGGTGAAGGTAAAGGGACCCCTGACCATTAGGTCCAGTCGTGTCCGACTCTGGGGTTGCGGCGCTCATCTCGCGTTACTGGCCGAGGGAGCCGGCGTACAGCTTCCGGGTCATGTGGCCAGCATGACTAAGACGTTTCTGGCGAACCAGAGCAGCGCACGGAAACGCCGTTTACCTTCCCGCCAGAGCAGTACCTATTTATCTACTTGCACTTTGACGTGCTTTCGAACTGCTAGGTTGGCAAGAGCAGGGACCAAGCAACGGGAGCTCACCCAGTCGCGGGGATTCCAACCGCCGACCTTCTGATCAGCAAGCCCTAGGCTCTGTGGTTTAACCCACAGCGCCACCCGCATCCCTCTCATCCTATCGATAGCCTGGTTTAATTCCTGTTCTGTTTTCCACCTGATTTTTGCAAGGAGAAACCTCCCCGCAGAGCCTCTTTTCCTTCACCACCTGCGCACCACTGATATTTGGAGCCTCCTGAGCTATTAACCTTAATATTCCATGCCCAAAGCAAACTTATTATTTGTGGGCATCTTGGCTTGCAAATGCTGGTTTAATAGAAGAGCTGCTTTCTCTGTGCGTATGCGTGCGGACGTGTGCCCTATCTGTACATGTGTCTATGTGATGGATGGCCTCTCTCTGGTCAGCTGGGTCTCTCTCTCTCTCTCTCTCTCTCTCCCTCTCTCTCTCTCTCTCTCTCTCTCTCTCCCCCTCTCCAGATCTGCTCTTCTTTGACGTCTGCGTTGGAGCTGTTCACAGTCCAGGCGCATGGCTGCAGTCCGGCATGCAAATGAGCTGAAATGCTTTTGCCCTCTGGCCCTTGGAGCTGCCGGCTCCCGCAGAGCCATTCAGCAGGTGCTAAGCAGAGGGCAGGTGTACTGTTCACCATATGTTGCGCTCGGGAGGCGATTTCCTTAAAGTTCTTGAAATTACAAGCCAGGTGAAGAGGAAGCAAGTAAAAACGTGCTCTTTGCAGAGCACAGCAAGACACCTGCTTTATATAGACTGGCAAGGTTTGCTTGTTACAAGTCGTGATTAATATTGCTCCATACTGAAATGATTTCCTAAAGAGAATAGCTGTGGAAAGGAATTCTTTTTTTCATTTGCTCCCTTACCTGGCGTACGCATAAGCTACGGAGTTGCCATGCACCCATATCTTGGGCCTGAGATTATGGAGGGCCTGTGCCTCTACACAAGCACTGAAACATCCCAGACAGTAGCCTGCGGTGGGATACCATGGCCCCATAACACTTTCCACAGTGGCACTTAAATGGTGTGCGGGGTTTTAAGAGAGCCACACATACTATGTCTTGAAGCTGAAAAAGGTTCAGCCATGCTCAAAGTCCCAAAAGGAGACTGGTTGCTGAATGGCGTGCTTACGAGCTTTTAGGAACAGAACAAAACCGAGCCACCGAGGCAAATGTGTCGGGTTTTGCGTACTTTCCACACCCTGCAAGCTGAACTGTCCCGAAAGCTCAGGGGAGTCTCCTTTGATCTTTGCGCAGCTGCTCTCAGAGGCTGCCAACCCAGAGCTTGACAGAGACAGATTGCAGAAAAGCCACATAGAGCTCTCTCTCCTTCTCTCTCTCTCTCTCTCTCTCTCTCTCACACACACACACACACACACACACACACACGAAAAAAAAAAGCATATTAAGGCTGAAATCCTGTATCTACTTACTTGGGAGTAAACCCTATTGAGCTAAGTGGGATTACCTCTACACTGCTAAAAGCATCCTTTGAATCATTAGCCTTTGCTTTCTCGCTTACTGCAGCTTTCAACAAATGAGGTTCCAGCCCTATACAAACTTTTACCAGGGAGTAAATCCCACTGAACTTAGTGGCACTTGTTTGTGAATAGGCATAGCTGTTCTTTCTTTTAGCTATAAGCTGCCTTGAGTCCCTGTCAGGGGAAAAGGTGGGTAATAATAATAATAATAATAATAATAATAATAATAATTGTGAGAATGATCAGGAACATACTATAGATTAAATCCTATTTACGGTAATTAAATCCTATTTAACTCAGTGGGACTTAGTTCATTTTTAAAATATATTTTTTTATTAAAGATGCATTAGTTTACAAAAATACGTGCATTGTCTCTTTTTTCAAGTTGTGCTGTCTACAGATCAGTTTCATTTGTTGTGAGACATTAGCATTGCATGCAGTATTGGGTTAGGAAGAAAAGAGAGGGGAAGAGGGGGGAAGAGGGGGAGGGGGGCAGTGGCGAGTGGGGTGGGGTCAGGTGGCAATGCTATTCTTCTACTTAGTGTATGTTTGGGGTTTTGTGTCAGCGTCACTTGTGTGGGTTCTCTTACGATTCGCTTGTTGTATTTTCTTGGTGGTGAGAGAGGTTGGGGGTGGCCAAGGGTGTGGTTGGTTGTCTTTGGTTGGCTGTAGTGAGATTTGTTTATGTGTGTGAGTGGGGTGTGTGTGTGTGGATTTTTGGATCCACACACACAGATTGATTCGTATGCTGTCGGTGGATCCTTGTTGTTGTCTTGTTGGGCTATGTATGTGATAAAGGGGAACAATACCGGGGTGAAGGCATCTTCTATTTGTCCCCATGTCAGTTTCAGTCCATTGGTTAGTTTTTCTAGTAAGGCTATTTCCCATACTATTTGATACCATTGGTCCATGCTTACTCCTGACAGGTCTCTCCAGTGTCTGGCTATGATGCTTCTGACTGCTGAGAGTAGGTGAGTTATGAGCTCTTTATGAGTTATGAGTGGGCATTATGATCTTGGAAGATGTTCAGTAGGGCCAGTTCTAGGGTGACTTCTAATACTTGTTTAGTTATTTTGCATATTTCTTGTATGACTGATATCCGGAAGAATTGGATTTTGGGACATTCCCACCACATGTGGAGGTATGTGCCTGTGGAGGTGCATCCTCTCCAGTATTTTGGTGAGGCATATCAGTGCTAGTTTCCATGGGTGGGACTTAGTTCTTGAATAAATATGCTTAGGATTGCAGTGCAAGGCTGCACAGTCTTTACCCAGTTATCTGGGAGTAAGCTCTACTGAATACAGTGGGACTTACTTCTCAGTAGACAGTGTAAGGCTCCATTTACAATAAAGGAATAAACACTCCACACATTTCCTTCCTTATAAAAGGGTTGCTTGCTGAAGAATTGCAAGCTGATTGGGGACATTTTCCTTCAAAATTTAGGAAGGGCTTCATACGCCAGATTCACCATTTCCTTCATTTGGCGCAGGAATTTTATTTTCAGTATAAACAGGACTCTGTTTTTGCACCCACCCACCCACCCACCCACCCACCCACACCACTTTTAATTGTTCTCTTAGACATGGAGGGGAGGAAAAAGGAAAACTGGGGCATTCTGGGATCAAATCAAATTCTGTAATTTCAGGACTTTCTCTGGAAAATAGGGACACTGGAAGGGTATGAGGGAGCAAATAGGTTTTTCAAATGGCCCCGACTCTGCGGAATTAAAAATATAAATGACGTTATATCAAACACTGGGACTTGGTTGTTGTTGTCCTAGGCTGGATCTAGACACGTCAAAGAAGCGATTCAGTTAAACGCATTGTAAACTCATACAGGGAAACCCCTTAGGGAAAGATGGGACTCCGCAGCGCCACCTGGTGTCACAGTGTTATATCGCATATACAACGCATATAAAATGCTTTTTCTTTTCCAATCTAGCTGAGTCCCTAGGAGCCTCACCACCCAGACAAGGAGAAAGTGCAACCCTTGAGATGATATTTATGCCCAGCCTCTCTCACAGCACCTAATTCTGCCACTTGTAAATGGAGAGTGTGTTTGGAGGCACAGGAGAAAGGCAGGAGGAAGCACACCCCTCAATCTACTGGCTGCTTGTCTCCATCCTACCCTGTAATCTTTGCAGTTGATCATTTCGGTGGCCAAGGGATAATAGAGCCGAGCCAGGGTGCCCTGCCCTTTGAAGCCCAAAGTGTTATTTCTCCTGCTTCCCTTTCAGGGAAAGTTGAAGCGAACATGCCTGCGTGTGGCAAGGGGTGCAGGGGAACCGAGTGCCGTGGGGGTCGGATT
Organism: Darevskia nairensis; assembly: GCA_034642065.1. Lineage (NCBI taxonomy): Eukaryota > Metazoa > Chordata > Lepidosauria > Squamata > Lacertidae > Darevskia > Darevskia nairensis. The sequence goes on from JAWWNI010000992.1 coordinate 501,116, forward strand.
GCTGGACAATGCGGCGTTGCAGAGCACGTGCTGCCAACTGTTGAAAATATACATAGATGTATATATCACGTCTCCTGCGCTTTGCTCCTTCCTTCCTTCCCTATTGTGCAGACTTGAGTAGGCAGCAGGCCCCAGCTGACAGCTGTGCCCTGTGCGGTTCGCGAACAGCTGCTTTTTCCTGGGGTGAAATTAAAAGATTAGGGGGATGTGGGCACGTGCTGGCTTCTGGAGCCCTAGACAATGCTTGATTTAGGGTGGAACTTGTCTGCAGCGGCTGACAAAAGGGGTAGGCTTGCGCTAGCCGAGCGGTCAAAGGGGGAGCACGCTTTGACAGAGACAAAAGGCGAGGAGGGAGAGGGGGAGAGAAAGAAAGAGAGGGGGGGGGGAGAGAGAAGGGCCTCTGAAAAGGCCGCTTTAGCTCCAGCAACAGCTGCTACTGCACAAGAAATCTGAGACGCCCCTTTCACAAAACACAAGAGGCTGGAGAGAGAGAGAGAAAAGAAGCGGAGGCCACACTTTGCTCAAATGCAATTGTCTGGAGTTGAAAAGCGGGGAGTTGAGAGCTTCTAGCAGCATGAAAAGTTTTGCACCTTAGAGGGCTAAGAGGAGATCAGCAAATATAAGCCACACAACAGCGGGAAAGTGTGCCACAGACTACACGGGGGGTGGGGAGAAGTGATCCTCTTTCCTGCCGTGAAATGTGTTCACAGCAATGATTGTTCATTACCATAAATGTCTAACTATCTAATTTTATTTTGCCCGTATTTATCGATGATGCAGGGCTTGTAAGCTTGAAAACTGGTACCAGCATGCCTAGTAGAAGAAGCTGGCCTGAGGAAATGTGCATTCTTAGTTATCCTGCTTATATTTCCTTATGGCAAATTAGATGTTTCAGGTTTGCAATTGGGTATGTCCCTTATTTGTCATAAACACATATGACGTTATTTAAGCAGAGCATTTAAGGGTCACTTCTGATACAGTGGTACCTCGGGTTAAGAATTTAATTCGTTCTGGAGGTCCGTTCTTAACCTGAAACCGTTCTTAACCTGAGGTACCACTTTAGCTAATGGGGCCTCCCGCTGCCGCCGCGCGATTTCTGTTCTCATCCCGAAGCAAAGTTCTTAACCCGAGGTACTATTTCTGGATTAGCGGAGTCTGTAACCTGAAGATTGTATCGATATGGGGCTATTTGTTTAGTTCCATTCTATTGTGGATTATGTTTCCTTTTCTTCAAAGTTCTCTCAGATGTTTTTAATTCTGTACAAATGTATTTTTCTGACTGACGGTCGAATAAAAGAATGATGACGATGTAACCTGAAGCGTCTGTAACCCGAGGTACCACTATATAAAATTTTGTGCTTGAATACCGTACACAGAGTGCTATGTGCATTATCTAAACAAGATACCTTTTCCACCTGCCTTTTCTTCACTACTTGAATGACTCTGACAACAGGTAGAATGCATGGCAAGGTTAAAGAACTTTAAAAATACACATTATATGCTATGTGTTTTGCAAGTTCATACAATCACATTTGCAGTGCTAAGAACTTGAAATCAGTCAAAATGCAGGGTCTGTTTCTAGTGCAGTTCTAATTAATTTCTTTGCCACTTCGTTTATTGTACAGCAACTAGGATTCCCACACAATGCCCATCTGTCTTTCTTTTGCCGTGACATTTCAGCTTTACTCAGCAGCTATGATAACTGAGCAGCACCTTATGAAAAGCACAGCGTATGTGGATTGTAAAATCTTTCAACTGCATTCTCCTTAATTGTTCCCGTTTCCCATGTCATACCTTAAACATTGTTTTGTCTAAGCCAGAGCAGGGCTGGGGCACTCTTAGGGCAAGCTATGTTTTTTTAAAAAAACCTCTTGGCCAAATTGAGTAAAATTGACCGGTTGTATGACTATCAACATTTTAGTGGTGACGATCATTCTGTGTATTGCCTAATGACACCCCTCTGCCGGCTCTTTATCAGATAAGCATTGCTATGGGCAATATAAAGCCCCCAATGGATGGAAAAACGAAACAACACACCAAACCCATTTACCGACCGCTAACTATACAAAGGAATACTGTAGTGGGCAATTGATGGGGTGTACCCTAGAAGTGGGGACCCAGGTGGCGTTGTGGGTTAAACCACAGAGCCTAGGGCTTGCTGATCGGAAGGTTGGCGGTTCGAATCCTGCGATGGGGTGAGCTGCTGTTGCTTGGTCCCTGCTTCTGCCAACCTAGCAGTTCGAAAGCACGTCAAAGTGCAAGTAGATAAATAGGAACCGCTCTGGCAGGAAGGTAAATGGCGTTTCCGTGCGCTGCTCTGGTTCGCCAGAAGCGGCTTTGTCATGCTGGCCACATGACCCGGAAGCTGTACGCTGACTCTCGGCCAATAAAGTGAGATGAGCGCCGCAATCCCAGAGTCGGACACGACTGGACCTAATGGTCAGGGGTCCCTTTACCTTTACCTTTACCCTAGAAGTGATGAATGAACTAAGAACAAACTTAGTTGGTCTCTAAGGTGCTACTGGAAGGAATTTTTATTATTTTTTTTATTTTGACTATGGCAGACCAACACGGCTACCTACCTGTAAGTGATGAATGGTGTTTGTGAATAATTCTTGAGTAGTATTTTGTTCTTTCTCCAGCTACAGAAAACTCACCTTGTTCAAAGGAACAGAACTGTAGCTGCAAACTTCAAATCATTTCTTTTGTGTCATTTCCATGGCATTTAGTGAGATCACAAATGTGAGATCACAGATTTAGTGAGATCACAAATGGCATCGAGGACAGCAGCCAGATATGAGGAATTTTATGAGGGCAGCTCAAAGGATGGCAACCATTAGGAATGTTTACAAGCTCCCAATGGACACAAATGGGATTCCTAAATGTGGATAAGCAACTTCCTTTCCTTTTGCATGAATTTTACGACTCAAGCTGCTCCACCGTTAAAACTGTTCCTGGCACCAACCGCCATCTTGTTTATTTTCTAAAAGCCCAACCAAAACCAGACCCGTATTTTAAGTTTAGAGCACCCTATGCCATCTTTATTATCCTATATTTGTCACTGAAAGTACTGAAGGAGTCAAGAATTTCTCTTTACTCGAGAGGGATTAAAGCAGAGCTTTCTGATGGCATGCCTTAAATTTGATCTGAGATTTGCAGAAGACCCAATGATGATATTTTCCTGCAAGCCAGAGCTAAGCAAGGTGAACAGAACCGTGCATTTATGTGCCCCTTTCCTTTTTCACTCCTACCATCCTTGAATTATTCCCCCTGATACAGTGGCTTTGGCCCAAGGCTGGGAGACCAAGCCTACCTAAACAACCCTTTGCATGTCAACAGACTGTTAGTGGTCCCGTCTTCCTCCCTACACCCCCTCCCCACTTTCCTTTCTCCTTTCCTACCCCAAGACTTGCGCAACAGAACTGAGCCGAGCCTGGAGGAAGCACAATAGCACCAGCTGCTGCTGTGTCTGCAAATAACAGTGTGTGACCCCCACTCTGCAGAAGTTGCTCAGTGCCTTTGCATGAGGCTTGTAAGGTTGGCTTGCTAGCTTGATCTACCTGGAGCCATTTGCTCTACACCCAGGGGCGTTCCTAGCCCCTTGGCTACCCACCGCGGGAAGCCAAGAGGCACCCCCAGGGGCGGGGCGTCGCGGCGTGTGTGTGCGTCATGACGCACGCGCACAGCGCGATGCCCCGCCCCCGGGGATGCTGGGCGCCGGCTTCGGGAGACTTCCAAAGCCGGCGCCCGGCATCCCTTGGTGCGCACCAGCACGAGCAGCCGCCGCACCAAGGGGTGCCGAACGGGCGGCAGCTTCGGGAGGCTCTGCAGGCTGCAGAGTCTCCCGAAGCCGCTGCCTGGCACCCCCTTTGTGCGCCGGCATGAACAGCCACCGCCTGTCCAGCACCCCTTGGTGCGGTGGCTGTTCGTGCTGGTGCACGAAGGGGGTGCTGGGCAGCGGCTTCGGGAGACTCTGCAGCCTCCTCACTGCACCCCTCCTCGCTGGCCCGCCCCTTTCCATTCCCCGGCTCTGCAAGCCAGCGGCGGGAAAAGCCGCTGGAAGGGGGAAGCTATTTTCGGCGCTGCAGGGGCGGAGCCGCAGGGGAGGCCAGCGAGGGGGGGGTGACACCACTCCTCGCTGTCCGCCCCTGCGGCTCCACCCCGGCATTGCCGAAAATAGCCTTTAAAAAAAAATTATTATTTTTTTAAACGCCCAAATTGTCACCCTCCCCAGGGTGGCACCCGGGGCGGACCGCCCCCCCCGCCTCCCTTGCTACGCCCCTGTCTACACCAACCTTTCTGCAGTCAGTGCAAGGCATAGTATCAGGGCCGGATTTAGGTTTGATGAGGCCCTAAGCTACTGAAGGTAATGGGGCCCTTTATATGTCCAGCTGTCCTTTGTCAACAACAAATTGCCGCTGGTTTTGGTGTTGAATATATGCTATAGGGTAATTGATGGACCTAATGGGTATCTAAAGCCATTTTCACATAACAAAATATGTATTTTATCAAAGTAATTGTTGAACTGAAATACAATTAAGAAGAAGTATATTAATTGTGAAATACAGTTAAGAAGAAGTTTTGGAATGCTTTGGTTTTGGAACAGACTTCTGGAATGGATTAAGTTTGAGAACCAAGCTACCACTGTATATAGAATTGAGCAAACCAGTGATATTTTAGGAAGCAGGCTAGCAGGCCATTACTTACATCATAGGAGCCTACACAACACAAAACACTGTTGCTGTATGTAGGGTTTTTTGTTTTTGTTTTTTATCTTGTATTTTGGAAATGTATACCGAGTTTTTCCCCCTTTATATTTTTTGGGGCCCCCAAGAGAGTGGGGCATGCCAGGGTGCCATAGCACACTGGTTGAAAACCACTGTCCCAAAGGATTCTTTGATTTCCCTCTCCCTCTGATTTGATGGTGCAGCAGTTGATCAGCAGAAGCACATCTGTAGCAGAGGACAACCCTAGAACGGTAGCATTATAGATTTAGGTCTGGTGCTGAATCAGAACTGGCATTTGCCTTTTATGCTGCAATTAACTGGAGGGCTAGGATGTGGGTGTTAAGCAGTAACATCACTTAATGTAGGAGCTGGACTGGCTGTTCCACCATTGTCAGTAATAATAGATGAGAAGCTGCACCCGCGAGCAAGCAGGCTTACGCTATGTACAAGCACCCTTTGATTGTTTCATTACCCCAGCGCACAGACTTTTGGCAATTGCTGGCACTTTTGCATTACTGCTTCAAGAAGCCAACTCCGTGCTGGTAATTAAGAACGGGGAGTTCTTTGCAATGCGGCAGGAGGACGCGAGGAATCCGCCGCTGACAGTTGCAAATTGTGGCTTTCTCCCTTTCCAGCACAAAAGGCAGCTGCCTACATCAGTTCATCCATGTGGGAATCCCATTTGTTTCTGCCTGCCTCCGGAGTGTCTCACTGTGGAGCAGGTGACTACCAGCTGGCTAGAGCTGCTTGACCTTCATGGCTTGCCCCAAAGGGGTCTCTGTTGCCAAACGGCACTCGTACCTCTTTTGCAATCAGGTGTGGGTGAATGAAATCTGGAAGGACTCCCATCTCCTCCTGCAGAGGGACCAGGCTATGTCCTTAAACACCTGGAGAGATAAAATGATTATTGCTTTGGCCATCACAAGCTCACTAGCGCAATAAAGTACCCAATGCAGTTCAGCTTGAACGCGGCGTGGGATTCCCATTTCTCTCTCCATTTGGTTTCAGAAGGAAAGTTGCTGATCTAGTTCTGCGAAGCCTCCCACAGTAGCATACTGTGCTCTCCAAGTTCCCCATAAACAGGAAGCATTATTTTTCAGCATAGCCCTTGTGGGGACGTGTCCCAAAGGCAGTTTATTATGGCTTCAAGTCTCCAGCACCTACTCACAAATAGTATTTTGGAGGCTTTTGTCAGGCAGCTTGCCTCGGGGCCAAGGAAGACAGTGCCTAATTATAAAATGGAGGGCAAACTTTACATCTTTAGCAAAGTACTGGCTTCCTGGACAAGAAAAAATTAAAGCAGAGCCCCTATTGGAACCATCTTCTGGGGTGGGGAACTCAACCAACTGTCTCTAATGTTGACATAACTTGAATGTGGATTTACACTTTCAGTGTTAATTACACACAAATCCCAGGCCAGGTTAACTTGTTATGTCATCTGTATTTTCTCTTTAGCGGTCACTATCTTTTATATATCAGCCTAAACCAAAGGAGGAAAGTACTTCACTTGTTTTTATACCCATCCTTTTTGTTTTGTTTTCATTGCTTTTGTCTCCAGCTGCCAAAATATTCTGTTACCAAATAAGGCTCACAAACTCTTCGATCAGAGAAAGAGAGCCCTAAATCACAAAAACATTCCAGATGGGAGGCATGCCACAAAATCTGCACCCGCTCGTCTCTTCCCCTATTTAGATCAGTGGCATTCTGTGGTTTGACTGCCTGTTTTGTTTCCCACTAGTTGCAATAATCTGCAAGTGCCCTAACCCTTCATAGCGTTTCCTTTTCACTTCTTGCAAAGACATAATCTCTGCAAGCGGACCAGGGGGAAAGAAAAGCCCAAGGCTGCTTTGGAGAAGGATACAGACCCTACTTGTGAGTTACTGCAAGAAAACCCGCCAGTAATGCCTAAACTGTTTATCAAGTGACTAAGCAGCCTTGACAGCAGCAGCGTAGTGAAGGGGGGGGGAGCCATAATTCATCAGCAGTCCTTTAGAGCTGTGATGTTATCTCCTTCTCCCCGCACAAAAGCCACAGCTGTCTGGTGATAACATCAGAGAAAGAGGAGAGCCCCATCTGTTTCCACCTTCCTTGCTCGGGGAGCAGGTGACTGCCAGCTGACAGAATCGCCTCGACCCTCTGTGGCTAGCCCCTGGAGAGGCACAACTCAACAGCACCAAACAATGCATTGCTTGCCACCCAAATATGTCTGAATGGCCAGACGAACCCCAAATGCGGAGGCTGCAAACATTAACAGGGATTGTCTATTCAGCAGAGCGCTTCTGTGCGTCCCCCTCCCCATACACGCCCGGTATGTGCTGGGTGACAGGCAGAAGCTCATCTGGTGATTTCCCTCAAAGTGCAGCAGTGATCACAAAAGCAACACCCAATATCCTCCGAGGAATTAGTATCCCTATGGGACTCTGAACAAGACTGTAATTGCATTTGCTTCTCTATAATCATAAGCCACATTCCCATAGGCCAGTGATGGCTAACCTTGACACTCCAGATGTTTTGGGACTACAACTCCCATCATCCCTGACCACTGGTCCTGTTAGCTAGGGATGATGGGAGTTGTAGTTCCAAAACATCTGGAGTGTCAAGGTTAGCCACCACTGCCATAGGCCATACATTTAAAGCACTATGATGCCACTTTGTACAGTCATGGCTTCCCTCAAGGAATTCTGGGAGCTGTAGTTTGTTAAGGTTGCTGAGAGTTGTCAGGAGTCCCCTAGTCCCCTTCCAGAGCTTCAGTTGGTTTAGCTTGTTTCCGATGCAAAAGCCTCTATTCTATGAAAGATGAAGCAATAATGGCAGAAATGCTTGGGCCTTGCAAAACCACTGGCATTTTTTTTGAGCATTCGGTTCATCAAGTCCATCTCGTGTACAGCAGACTCCAGACACACTGTTTTCTGTCTGTGACAGGAGGCAGAATGACCTCCTTTAGGGGTAAATCATCAGGTGTGAGTCTGGAATACTAAAGTACCCTGGAGATAACTATGGGTAAATTGCTTCAATCAGCCTTGCCCTGATTGAGCAAAAAAGTATTTTCCAGCTGCGTTTTCAGTTGGAATGTTGTTCTTCTCGGCATGCTGATGGAGTGGGGTATAAATCTGGATTTTAAACCCAGTCAACCTGTTACATAAGGCATAGATGGAGACCTTGAGGAAACAACTGTTGCTCTGAAGCTTATTTATAGCCAGGGTAAAAGTTTAATATGAGTACAAGGAGAACAATTCTGAGGCAGGGCTTGAAAGCAGGGAGATGGAGTAAGGATGAAGATGGATGTTTTTTAGCATGGCGGAAGTGACGCATGCACACTTTAAACCCTTTCAGACATTTGAGAGATGTCCTGTCTTAGCGGAATAGAATCCACAGGCAAGTTGAGAGGGTACAAATTGAGCAAGAAGTCTGGAGGCGAGATGAGGCAGGAAAGAAGCAGGCAGGTTGGGGTGCCTAAAGGGAAGGATCTTTCAGAACCTCAGACAGGGCTCAGGGAGCAGACAACTTGTTCAGAGCTGAGGCTTTTTATGATCTTCTAGACCAGTGATGGCTAACCTTGACACTCCAGATGTTTTGGGACTACAACTCCCATCATCCCTGACCACTGGTCCTGTTAGCTAGGGATGATGGGAGTTGTAGTTCCAAAACATCTGGAGTGTCAAGGTTAGCCATCACTGTCTAGACTTCTCTGGCTCCACCCCATGGCTGGTGAGTGGGAAGCCTTGAAGGGGCAGCTGTTTGCCTGGAGCAGCCATAGGCAAACGCCGGCCCTCCAGATGTTTGGGACTACAATTCCCATCACCCCTAGCTAACAGGACCAATGGTCAGGGATGATGGGAATTGTAGTCCCAAACATCTGGAGGGCTGGAGTTTGCGTATGCCTGACCTGGAGCTTATTCCTATGCTTCGTTAACCTGCCTAATAATGGGACTTAATATTCTGTACCAGTCCCTCCCACCACACTTTGTTTATTAACCTACACATGTGAGTCTGTAGAGGATTAAATATAATTAATATATCCTCTTACCAATTCCCATCAGTGTCTACCTGCCCAATAGAGGCAGTGTTGTTCACCACCCAGGAAGATACAATTTGTCACAGCGATAGACAGACAACGAAAAATGGTTCAATAATCAAACATGGACAAGAGGTCTTCCATACTAGCTCTGTCAACTGCTCTTCACCAGAGTAACCTGAAGGCTGGTTTTAGAAGGCTGCATCTCATTTTCCAGAGAATAAAGAGCTGCGTTTACACCTGTTCCTATCTTCTGCTTAATATTTTTGGTATTTGGGCGTAGCGCCGGTTTGATGCCTTTCTAGAACCTTAGCATTGATTTTATGAGGGTGTTGAGCTGTTGCTGAGCACAGAAGCTAATCCACTTTTGAGAACTGAAATGTGTCAGTCTAAAACCACTGATGACTTTCAGCAACTATCTTAATATGGGGAAAGTATGGGCGAGACGAGGTTGCTATCAGCCACGTTAGGCAACAGTGGCCTGTTGTCCTCAGTAATAAATGTCTCCAACCCCAAAGGTTTGTCAAGACGTGCTGAAAATGATTTAAGAGCAGTTTTGCTGGAGAGTCCTGCTTGCGTCAAGGCATTTTTTTTCCTGAGGGAGGTTTACCTGTCATTGTGAAGGGAAAGCCAATAAAAATCTTAATCTAATCCAGCCCAAGGGTGGTGTCTTAAAGAGACTAATAATTTTTTTTCTTTACTGTTAAATGGACCATTTCTGAATCAAAAGCAGGAAGAACCAATGAACATTTTCATTAAAAAGCCTGTAACGACTGTGGCCTTTGAGAACCACAGTAGCTATTGGGTTGTGATCAACTGAATCCTGCTCAGAGTAGATCTGTGCAGCCGTGGTCGCTGCACAGTCTTTTCTGCTCCCTTGGGATTTGAACCCTGGTCTCCCAGGTCATAGTCCACAACTCTAACCATCACGCCACACTAGCTCTGCCCTCTTGGAAGTGAGGGGAGGTGACAGCAGGTGCTGTAGGTCAGGCATAGGCAAACTCGGCCCTTCAGATGTTTTGAGACTACAATTCCCATCATCCCTGACCACTGGTCCTGTTAGCTAGGGATGATGGGAGTTGTAGTCCCAAAACATTTGGAGGGCAGAGTTTGCCCATGCCTGCTGTAGGTGGATTCAGAGACAGGTTTATGGTTAAGAAGCTGGGAACTGCATGGGGGCGAGATTGCTCTTGCTCTCAGGTCCTGTCTGTGCATGACATCTGGTTTATTGGACCCACTAGGGCAGTGTTTCTCAACCCTGTGCCTCCAGATGTTTTTGGCCTACAACTCCCATCATCCCTGACCACTGGTCTTGCTAGCGAGGGATGATGGGAATTGTAGGCCAAAAACATCTGGAGGCACAGGGTTGAGAAACACTGCACTAGGGTATAGGGAATTATGAATTATGGTGCTGGAGGAGACTCTTGAGAGTCCCATGGACTGCAGGAAGATCAAACCTATCCATTCTTAAGGAAATCAGCCCTGAGTGCTCACTGGAAGGACAGATCCTGAAGCTGAGGCTCCAATACTTTGGCTACCTCATGAGAAGAGAAGACTCACTGGAAAAGACCCTGATGTTGGGAAAGATGGAGTGCACAAGGAGAAGGGGACGACAGAGGACGAGAGGCTCCCGTAGGGATTTCCTGAAATTGGACTCTATCCAAACACACTTTCTTAGGGCCATCCTTAAGATCCCCCCCCCTCGGTGGCGGGCACGGTTATGAGACTTGAGGTCAGCTGGCAAGCCTTACGATATGTGGCCTTGAAGACGAAGCTTTGGCTATGGCTCAAGCTTTGTTTTAAACCAGTGGGCATCGCCCCCTTGACATTGAGGGATGATTTCCAGTCATCATGGGAAAGGGAGGTCATAAAAGAGGTGCAGTCCTGTGGATTGTCACACCTCTACCTGGAGTCCATGATGTATAATCAAGCTAGAACTGCAATCTCCCGGAGATTGAGCGATATTGCCAGACAAGAGGACATAGCTCAAGTGAAACCAGGGATGTTCCTAGGGGACCAGATATATCAAATGACACCAGCCCCCTATCTCACGGAAATCCACTATGTGGAATACCGCAGACTTCTTACAGCGGCTAGACTAAACGCCCTTGATTCCGCGGTACAAGGGAGTTCCATACGCCCAGAGAACCTGTCACTGTACTATGGGCATGGTTGAGTCTACCGAACATATCCTTCTGTCTTGTCCTCTCTATGTAGAACTTAGGCAAAATCTTATAACTCCACTTTTACGTCAATCTAGCTTTCTACCCAGAGAAAGACAGGTTTTATATTTACTGAATAATATTACTAGAAATACAGCCTCCCTGGTGGCTAAATTTCTTTTTTTTAGCTTCTAAGCTTCGCAAGATTTTAATTGATTGTATCGATATGGGGCTATTTGTTTAGTTCCATTCTATTGTGGATTATGTTTCCTTTTTTCAAAGTTCTCTCAGATGCTTTTAATTCTGTACAAATGTATTCTTCTGACTGATGGTCAAATAAAAGAATGATGATGATGATGACCCTGATGTTGGGCAAGTTGGAGGGCACAAGGAGAAGGGGACGACAGAGGACGAGATGGTTGGACAGTGTTCTCTAAGCGAACAACATGAGTCTGACCAAACTGTGGGAGGCAGTGGAAGACAGGAGTGCCTGGCGTGCTCTGGTCCATGGGGTCATGAAGAGTTGGACACGACTAAACAACAAAATAGGGAACAGGATAGTGGGCTAGATGAGCGTTTCACCTGATCCAGCAGCTGGTGCAGATTCTACTACTGCAGAGCTATAGTCTGTTTGAAAGTAGGAACTGCTACAGAAAAATGAAAGCAATGCTCTATCTGCACGCATATCTCTCTTTCTTTCCTCCATGTGCATGTTGTTCATTCATTTGGATCCCAGCCTTTGCTTGGCTGTTTTAATCAAGCCAAACCATGTTGTATTTTCAAGTTAGCTTCTATCCATCTAAGGATACCTGGGATAACATTATGTAACAATCTAATCACATCATGGCTTAAAGTCCTTTCCAGATTGTTGACTCAATTGATAGATTTCCCCAGATGGCTATTATATAATTAACTCTCACTGGTATTATAATTAGCATTGTGAAAATGACAACCTGACTTTTCAGCAGATTTTCTATGGCTTTTTAAAAAGAGTATTCAAACACACAAACACAAAACCTCTTAGTGGCCTCAGTGGAAGTGCATTTAGAGTCCCCACATCCTCTGTGATTTTTTTATTTTTATTTTTGCTTTGGCTGAATACACACTATATTTTTGAAGCACATTCAAAGTCCATTTCCCCCCTCAAAGAATTCTGGGCGCTGCAGTTGTTTTAAGATTTTATGTGACAGGTAAACTACAAGAGCAATGGGTCTTGCACCTGAGTTCTGTTCAAGGCAACATTAGGAAATATCAGTCAAAATGAAAATTGTACCACATTGAATAGGAATATTAATGGGCAAAATGAATTAAAGCTATTGGACATTGTTCTTCAGCTCACATAGGCCAAGTCAAGTCTGAATTATCATTTTGTTTGCGTGCAGAAAGAGAAAAGTAGTGTTTCTATTACCGTATATACTCAAGTATAAGCCGACCCGAATATAAGCCGAGGCACCCAATTTTACCACAAAAAACCTGGGAAAGCTTCATAGGAGCCACTGCCTGCCTCACTCGAGTATAAGCCGAGGGCGGCTTTTTCAGCACAAAAAATGTGCTGAAAAACTAGGCTTATACTCGAGTATATAGGGTAAATTAAAAAAAAAAGAAATGTCAACCTGCCCCCAAACTGGCACAATTTTGCATGCATAAGTGTCCTGAGAGATGTCAAAGCAGCTTGCATACAAATCATTGTGTTTCCTAGCTCTACAGTCTGAACGAACAGAATCATTTAATACTGAGAGAGAATATCTTTATTACGGCCATAGGCCCATATTTAAATAACAACACACAATACACAATAATATACCTCATACAGCAAAATAAAATGAGGCATGAGAGAATAAAATAGATTAGATTAGTTCAGTCCATATAAATCCTATCCATATAAAATTATAAAATTATAAATTCCATTTACAAAATAGGAACGACAAAACACTTAGCTCATCAGATCACCACTGTAAATCAACCATTTGGACGGAATATCAATAATCATATAGTAACCCATTTTTCCTCTTATAGGATAGAACTACAATCAAATATATTTAATAGGGAGTGGGGAGAAGCTACTTCCCAAATAGCTGAGAAAGACACAAATAAAATTGTCACAATCCTATCTATATGGCAGCATTGGAGAACACCCAGAACTTTGAAATAATAGTTGAACTGGCTGTCCGGCTGTGAAAGAGCTGTACATTTCTAATAATGAAATGAAAAGAGCACCGAGTGATCATTTCACCATGGGTGGCTTTAAATTTGGATGCCACAACCACGGAAGGAAATTCATAGCAGTTCATGTCAGGTCAGCAGCCTGCTAGAAAGTGAGTTCTTGCAGAGAGCTGCCGTTGCGAGGTGGGCAAGAAGTCACTCCCTCTGGTTTGGGGAAGGGCTTGTGGCCACAGCTTCCAGGACCTGCTTGTTGTTAGGCAGTTTTGCATGTTGCAATTTGGTAGGACGGCCCAGCGTCCTTATATAGATCCCCACGTGGATCTCAGGTCACTCTTTTGGAGCTTCGGATCTCCCACCCCCCCTTCCCTGGTATAGGTTGGCGTTGACCTTGCTGTGCCTGTCATGGGGTCGCCTCTACTTTGGAGGGGCCTGGTAGGAATTTTGTCCATTTGGCGAATTGGCCGTGCCACTTGGTTTTTGCCTACTATACAGCAAATAGTCACCACTTGTAAGGTTGGCGGTTAGGCATTGGTTCTGTGGTATGGGTGGGCGGTGCCCCCCAAGAAGTGATGTTGGTAATGGGAATTCCGCAAAGGAATCCAGGGACTCAACATTGCTGTCCAAACCCGGTGGGTGTAGGGCCATGCAGAAGTCCCTGTGGACCCCTGGGGAGGGGGAGGCTCTGTGTGATCCGGCCCTGTTAACTCTCCCCAGCTAATGGTTTCCCTTCGCTGACAAGTGGTCAGCTCTGTCCCGCCGGACAGCTAGTCTTGCTGACTAGGTCAGCTCTGTTCCGTCGGACAGCGTGAACCAATGCCTACGCAACCACTCACGTGATTTGTATTCAATAAAGTTGTGGCCAAAATATGCCCAAAAACCCAAACCAAAATTATGTCTCCAGTGTGAATTATTGGTGGGAGTGACTGGGTGCCCTACACTTGCAAATATATTGTTACAAAAGTTGGGTGCTTTTTCCGCTCTCTGCCGATAGGCAACAAAAGCCCATTGGGTTCCAGGCACTCACCAAGCGTTTGTGTTCCTTTGGAGAATTGAGACATGGTGGAGACTGTCGTAGCTTTCAGAAATACGGTTTATTCACCTATTCACACCTTCAGTCTGCCTGAAGGGAGTCCCGATCTTACAGAATGATCCTTTCAAGTGTGGCTTGCCCCCCCACAGAAATGCAGCCCTGGAATCCAAGGCAACTCTCCCATGCATGGACGCGGGAGGCGCTGTGGGTTAAATCACAGAGCCTAGGGCTTGCAGATCAGAAGGTTGGCGGTTCGAATCCCCGCGACGGGGTGAGCGCCCGTTGTTCGGTCCCTGCTCCTGCCAACCTAGCAGTTCGAAAGCACAAAGTGCAGGTAGATAAATAGGTACCACTCTGCTGGGAAGGTAAACGGCATTTCCGTGCGCTGCTCTGGTTCGACAGAAGCGGCTTAGTCATGCTGGCCACATGACCTGGAAGCTGTACGCCGGCTCCCTCGGTCAGTAAAGCAAGATGAGCGCCGCAACCCCAGAGTCATCCGCGACTGGACCTAACGGTCAGGGGTCCCTTTACCTATCATGCATGTTATACCGTATGGGAGCATCATATGATTTTTATGCACATACGTGGTTGTTTTCTTTTAAAAAATCTCCCCCTTCTATATTTAGTGAAAGCTGTAAATAAACTGTTTCACATGTGTTATCACTGATTCTTAACTATGAACCTGTTAGACAGGTTGTGCCTCTGTTACACACGAGATCCGAAGACTAAGAGACAGAAGCTTATTCAAAGTCATTCCACCAGGTTGTGTCATTACTGAGATTTGAATGGCGCCCTGGGATGTTTTGTACCATTAGGCCATGCTGGGGCATGGGTTGCTGTGTTGTACATCAAGAGCAATTCGCACTAAATCGCTGAATTGTTTTCATGAGGGTTCTTTAAAAAAGGAAAGAAAAACCTGCAAATCTCAGCAGCAATGTGGAGAACTGAATTGAAGAAACTGAGAGAAGCAAAATGGACAGATCCTTCCATCCCTTATAATAAAATGTAATATATCAAAGAGGAGAAAAAGAAAAGAAAAGAAAAGAATGCTCATGATCCTTACAAAACACAATTGTATAAAAAAGAGAAAGAAAGAACGAACAGAAAATAACAGAAAAGAATAGGAAAATAGATAAAAAGAATAACCTATCTGACAATTATCTGTAATAACAGTTATTCAAAGTTTAACATATGCACTCCAGAATAATCCCCCCCTCTGCAGGATGTAACTTTCCTCCAAATTTCCCTCCTAAATCCAGCCTTTAACTTTTAGTCACACAGACAGCACAATATGACTATTCTAGTAATCCAAATCGATATCCCTTATCTTGGCAGAATGAGTGATTTTGCTTAGTATCAGCCTACGGCATCCATAAAATGGGATTATTATTATTTTATTTTATTTGGTCTCCTTCAGTCAGCAGTGGCCAAGTGTATAACTGAATAGGGCAATGCCAGGGATTTGGCTCATGGGAGCTGGATGGAAAAGGCACCTGGAAGGAGTGGGAAGGACAGGAAATGCAGAAATTACAGGGTTCAGGAGGAAGCATCTGTCCAAGTCCCTGTTGATTAAAAGCAGTCTTCCTCTTGTTTTTATTTTGTGCAGGGATTCTCTTTTTCTCATTCTCTCTCTCTCTCTCTCTCTCTCTCTCTCTCTCTCTCTCTCTCTCTCTCTCTCTCACACACACACACACACACACACACACACACACACACACACACACAGACACAAACCCATTAACTAGTCATTAGGGAAATTGAATTTCCTAGTGCATTTGGAAACAAACTGTGGGCCAGCAATTAGCAGTTCTGAGTGAATCAGCGCAGGGTTTTTCTGCTCTGTCATTGCTCACTTGCATGTTACATATCCACTCATTGTCACAGTAACCTACTATCTGACAGAAGGCAGATGACGTTGCACAGGAAACGGAGATATGGAGAGGAAACGCTTTTGCTGATAGGCCACCCAGGCATGCAGCCCCTACATGGACTGGCATGCTGGAAAGCTGCTGCCCAGAATGGAATGTTCCAACCGAGAGATTTTTCAGTATTGTGAGATTCTCCTGTGCAGAGGGGAAAGGTGCATTCTTCTTTTTTAAAAAAATTACTGAAAACATTTCTAGGCTACTTTCCCGTACTTGCTCAGCAAGGGGTTACACTGAATAACTGCACAGCTAAAATAACAATAAAAAACACACAATCCAGTTTAAGGCGTTTCAATTACCCCAGGCATTCTAATTTGTGTTATGCTTTAGCATGTTCTCCTTCATGGAGAACACGTGTTGCGGTGGGGGCCAGCAAGTCACCCCTCTGGTGCTGGGCGGGATCGTTTAGATGGCCATGACTTCGATTGGGTCCTGGGTTGTTGTTGGGGAGATTTAATTGTTGCAATGTGTGATGGACAGCCCTGCGGGTATATAACCCTTGGCACGCCCTGTGATGTTCCTCTTTGCTGCGTGCAACGGATCTCCCGCCCTTCCTCTCCCTTTTATTAGGCCTCTGTGTTGACCTTGCTATGCCTGTCATGGGGTCGTCTGCTTTTGGGGCAGGGGCCTGGTAGGAATTTTTCCAGTTGGCTGATTGGCTGGTGCCTTCTGGTTTTCGCCTACTGCGTAGCAATTCGTCACAACTTGTAAGGTTGGCGGTTAGGCATTGGTTATTGTGTTCGTTGGTGGAGGGGTAAAGATTGGCTGTGTCTGCCCCTCCAATGCTGCTGCTGCGCGGGGAATTCCGTTAAAGGAATCCAGGGGCTCGCCATGCTTTTGTCCATATCCCCTGGTCAGGGGCCAGGGCCACGCAAGAGCCTCTGGGAACATTTGGGGAGAGACGTTGGGTCTGACCCCCCACCTCTCTTTTTTCTCTCCCCTAAGTGTTTTCCCTTTACTGACAGTCATCAGTTCTGTCCCCAGTGGGACAGATAGTCTAAACCAATGCCTATGCAACCACTCACATATCATGTATATCAATAAAGTTGTGGCCAAAATTATGCCAAAAACCAAAACCCAAATTACTGTCTGAGGTGTGAGTTATTTGAGGGGTGGTTTGGGTACCTCAACACACAATTGCTGCTGCTTCACATATTATTGTTAATGCAATTCTTCCGTTGCATATTTCAGTGCAAGGGTTAGGAACCTGCAGCCTTCTGAACATCGTTGGGACTCCCATCAGTTGCAATCAGTGTGGTCAACGGTTAGGAATTATGGGAGCCTGGACTCCAACAACATCTTGAGGGCCACAGGTTCATCATTCCTAGTCATGGACTGGCTGGACACAGAAGAATGGTGGGGGGCACCAGATGGGGGAACCCCCAAGGGAAGAAGGCTCGGAGCCAGGAGATTGGGGGTGGGATGATGACAACTCAGTGTGGGATGTAAAACTGCAGTCAAGCACAACATTCCTACAGTGGACCTGTTAGGGGATGTTTTGCACCATTCAGGAGAAGACTTCCTGTATCCTCCTGAGCTGGGACAGACTTCCACTACATTTGACTTGAAGAGGGTGTGGTCTGTTGTACTTTAACGGAGGAGCACATGGCCTCCATCTTCTGATCAGTGTGTGTTCTCCATTTTGTACCATCTTTCCCCCTTTTTAAGACACCGTCTTATAATTTTTTTCCCTCAAAAAAACACAGGGTGGCTTATTTTCGGGGGATGTCTTATTTTTATTACGTCAGTGTGGTACGGTACAGCCTCCCCATGAACGCTGAGCAGGCGGGGCAGAACTCCGCAAGAGGCGAGTCCCCCCCCCGTGCCTCTTGTTGGTTCGCTGGCTCCCTGCGCACGGGGAACAGGTGGGGCAGGAAGAGGCGTCTCCCCCCCCCGCGCGCGCCTCTCCCTGCGTGCTAAGCAGGCGGGGCAGAACTCCGCAAGAGGCGCGTTTCCCCCCCGTGCCTCTCACTGGTTCACTGGCTCCCCTGCGCACGCAGGAGGGGCTGAGGAGGCGATGGGAACAATGGCGGCACCATGGCTTACTTTTGGGGTACGTCTTACTTCTCACAAAGGTAAAAAAAACCTGCCATGGCTTACTTTATGACTACGTATTAAAAAAGGGGAAACAGGGTACATTGCTGTGTGTTTGGAGAAGTGACTGCTTAGTCGCAGTCACTTGGGACTAACTTCTTCATGGAATAGTTCTAGTTGTTACGTAACCTAAGCCTGCCTTCAGAGATATTGTCTGTGAACCTGAATGAATCTGTGAGTAAACTACTTTTATATTAACGTTAATGAGATTCTTGTGTTTATTCTTTTTAAGAGGGATTAGAAGGGATTTTACCAGGAAGGAATCTTTAATGGTAAGACTCAGATGAGTCAGCAACAAGCTGATCGCTGCGTAATTTGAAAAGGGGGATGTTTGGAACTGTGCTAGAATATGGAACGGGAGCGGGCGGCGCCCTTCCCTCGGCGGGCCCTGCGAAGAGAGCCCTCGCTGCTTCTGCTCCTTCTTCCTCCCCTCCTCCATTGTTCCCGCCCCTTCTGGTCTCCGCCGGCTGCCGCCGTTGCAGCTTCTACCTCCGGCCCCTTCCCCTTCCGCCGCCTCCATCTCAGGCTCTCCGGCGGCTGAGCGCAGAGAGCGCCTCGCCCTGCCCAGCCCCCGTCCCCGTCTCTGTGGGGAGGAGAGTCCCCGGGCCCCCCGGCGCCATGTCCCGCTACACGCGGCCTCCCAACACCTCGCTCTTCGTCAGGAACGTGGCCGACGCCACCAGGCCTGAGGATTTGCGTCGTGAATTTGGTCGGTATGGCCCTGTAGTAGAATATGGAACTTGCTAGCGCAAGTTAGGAAGGATATCACTAAATAATATATCCTCTCCTGCCTCCTTTATCATCCCCACAGTCAGAGGGAGAAGAGGGAGATGACTGTGGGGGGGGGGAGGTGGCAGAAGCTGAAGGAGTAATAGGGCTTAGTGAGCTAGGAGAGTCTGTGGCAGAATCAGAGGCAGACGCTGAAGCAAGAGAAGAGGGAGACTAAGAGGCAAAGAGAGGCTGCTGAAGAAGCCAGGGTGGCTCCTGCTGCAACAAGCTCCCCTTTCCCCAGCCTCCCAGGACTCAAAGAGGGATGAAGAGGGAGGAGCAGAGACAGAGGCATTGGCATAGCCTCAGATTGCTTGGAAAGGACCCAGGGGAGGAGGAGATTTAGGCATCTGTGAGAAGGCTTCAGAGCAGAAAGAATGGTGATGGTTCTTTTCATAACATCATAAAGACAGTTGGAGAGTTTTAAGGTCACAATACATGGCTCCTTCCTGGCTCCTTTCTTGTCTTTCTGCTAGCAGGTGAAGGCTTTCTTGATCCAATAGGCTTTTGGGAATGGACTGCTTTTAATTAATGGACTGGTGCTATGCTGTTTTTATTGCGATTACTGGTGTGGTTCTAATAGATTTTTTTATATGTACCGTATATCATTTCAATGTTTAATTTTTTAAAAATGATTTTTCCTATTTTTTTGGCATTTTTTATTTTTATCTATAAGCTACCTTCAGTCCCATCAGGGGAAAATGCAGAGTATAAATACATTTATCCTCCTTCTCATAATCACCAGGTTTTCTCTTGAACTTCCATATGCAATGGGAGAATAAACTGGCCCATCTGTAAAGAGTCTATAATGATGCTATAACAAATGTGATATTTAAACAAAATTATGCTGTAGTGCACGTGATGTTTTGCTCACTCAGGCTCTGCCTTTGCTGCTCACTAGTTAATCTGATCTCTCCTCTTCTCATACTAAATACATTTCATTAGATACGTACCACACACAAGGGTGTCATTTGTAATATTTAGCAAACATCTTCACTGCATTCTTTGCTCATAGGCACCCCACAGTGCCAAACTGCAATTAAAAAGCCATAACACTCCATCACAGCATATTCCAAACCAATGGAAAAACAAACAAACAAACAAACAAACAAACCAACCATGCTTTAACAGTGGTAGTAACAGTGCTTTTTTCTTAAACAATGTTTAGGGGTACTCTCATTTTGACTCAAGAAAAATCACCATTTTACAGTTCTAATCGGGAAAAATAAATACAGTAAATGGACAAAAGTACAAAGATTCACGACTAGGGACCCAGGTGGTGCTGTGGGTTAAACCACAGAGCCTAGGGCTTGCTGATCAGAAGGTCGGCGGTTCAAATCCCTGCGACGGGGTGAGCTCCCGTTGCTCGGTCCCAGCTCCTGCCCACCTAGCAGTTCGAAAGCACGTCAAAGTGCAAGTAGATAAATAGGTACCGCTCTGGTGGGAAGGTAAACGGCGTTTTCGTGCGCTGCTCTGGTTCGCCAGAAGTGGCTTTGTCATGCTGGCCACATGACCTGGAAGTTGTACGCCGGCTCCCTCAGCCAGTAAAGCGAGATGAGCGCCGCAACCTCAGAGTCGGACACGACTGGACCTAATGGTCAGGGGTCCCTTTACCATTACCTTTACAAAGATTCACAAAATGTTTAGGGGTATGTGCGTCCCCTGCGTCCCCCCAGAAAAAAAGCATTGGGTAGTAATAATAAAACAACAACACAAAGTTCCACCAGTTGACATAAAAAAGCCTGACCTTTAGACAGAACTGTCCACTCAACTACAAGCACAAACATTAACAACGAAAAAGGGAATACGATTTCGCTTGCCATACTTTAGGTTTATAAGGTCAACCTGATTTTGTTAAAAGGTACAATTATGCACATTCCTGGAATTCAGCTATAATCATATTGCCTGCAATAAAGAGGATTCTACAGCAAACACATTAAAAAAATGACCAGTGGACCCCCCCCCTATTAATTGGTGAGGAATCCCAGGATGTCCTGAAAACAAGCAAGCAAAAGGCAACCCCCAAACCCTTCGATTAGAAGGGGGTGGGTGGAAATCCATCTCTTTTCTAAAGACTTTTAAAAGCTTTTGAAAAAGGGGGATTGCTTTATTATGATATATCCAGGGTTTGTTTGCAGCCCAGATAAAAGCTTCTGAGCCTCTGAGTTTCCGCATCGTATTTTTACTTAGCATTTCTAAACCTCTTTGTCCCTTTCCGCATCGCCAGCTACTCAAAACAGCAGCATCTGTCCTGAGCCACCTGGTGAGAGGGGCGGCCTATCAGGCAGTTGCTGGCATGCACCTTTCCTTGCTTACGCTGCCAGGATCATGCCCTGCTCCTTTCCTCTGTGCTAGTTTCAGCAAGCTTTTGATGTGGGGTACTTTTAATGAGAGGAAAGAAAAGGGATCCCCAAACCAGAATGTCTGAACGCAGGCAAAGGAAACGAAAGGAAATAGTAGCACGGGTGGGTGAAAAAGTAGAAAGAGATGGTTCTCTAACTTCCTGTAATAGCAAGCTTCTGTGTACACAAGCCCACTTAAAGAAGAGATTTTATAGACTGGAAAAGACTTTGAAGAAAGCATTCTTTATTTTTTTTAATGTGTGCTTTCTCTTCCTCCGAGTAGTAACCACATCCTCCCTCCCTTCGTCTCTCTCCAGCTGCTCTCCTTCATTTTGGCTACGCCAAGTGGGTCACATGGGTTTCACGAGCATTCAGAGCGGCAATGTGTCATTTGGGAGTTAAAGAGGAAGTGTCTTCCGATGACCTCGCTATCGGTAAATGTGGAGTAATTCATCATTTTTTAAAAAGTTTGCTCAGCTGTTAACTTTTAGTGCGCATGCTCCTTTTCAGCCTAAATCTGTTGAAAGCAAAGAGAACACATAAATATATCTACATCCACCCACCCATCTATCCATCAATCGATTCTTACATTTAGGTAGATAGATAGATATAGATACACAAGGACACAGCTAGCGCTGTGGTCCATACCACTGAGCCTCTTGGGCTTGCCGATCAGAAGGTTGGCGATGTGAATCCCCATCACAGGGTGAGCTCCCGTTGCTCTGTCTCAGCTCCTGCCAACCTAGCAGTTTGAAAGCACGCCAGTGCAAATAGATAAATAGGTACCACTGCAGCGGGAAGGGAAACTGTGTTTCCGTGCGCTCTGGTTTCTGTCCCAGTGTCCCATTGTGCCAGAAGCTACTGTTAGGTCCATCATGAGACGTCTAATCACAGATACCAGCAGCCTTCAAGCAAGCAAACTTGCCTTATTATCGCTCCATAGCACCCCACTGTCAGAGGATTGCCTCCTTCCATTCACCAGTTTGCCTTCTTCAAGTGGAAGAAACCTGGGCAGTGCTGAATGTCACCTCCATTGCCAGGTGTGTCCTGTTGGAAATAAAAAAGGGCTTTCCCCTTGGCCTGTCATTATAGCCACTCAGTTGCCAAGTGCTTTTGTGACATCACAAGAAAGCCACAGCCAATGGCAACAGCTGGGGAGGCATCATCTTCATTGCTTTGAGCCTCACAATGGCAGGTGGACCTATCAGTGATTGTGTGATTGTTTATTTGGGACACGGCTGGAGCTGTGGTCTAAACCACTGAGCCTCTTGGGCTTCCTGATCAGAAGGTCAGCGGTTTGAATCCCCATGACAAGGTGAGCTCCCGTTGCTCTGTCCCTGCTCCTGCCAACCTAGCAGTTCAAAAGCACTCCAGTGCAAGTAGATAAATAGGTACCGCTGCGGTGGGCAGGTAAATGGCGTTTCCGTGCCCTTTGGTTTCCGTCATGGTGTCCCATTGAGCCAGAAGTGGTTTAGTGCTGGCCACATGACCCAGAAAGCTGTCTGCAGACAAATGCCGGCTCCTTCGGCCTGAAAGCAAGATGAGCGCCGAAACCCCATAGTCGCCTTTGACTGGACTTTACCGTCCAGGGGTCCTTTACCTTTTAACTTAGATACATAGCACTCTCTTTGTGTAGATATAAATATAAAATCTCAGATCAGGACCTTTCTTCTAGTAGTATCCTGACCCTTCTTTAAGGATTTCCCCCATTTGATGCTTAGAACAGATTTACAAAGCCCTGAACCGCTTAGGTCCAGGTTCCCTCAGGGATCACCTGAAATCCCAGCTTGATCACTGAGATCATTGCCAGGAGGATTTCTCATCAATCCTCTCACTGGTGAGACTCATTTGACAACAACGAGAAACTGAACATTTCGTGTGTGCCCTACCACTGAGTTGCGGCCCTTTCCAAGTGATTAGTTTAAAGATACCCAGTGAATTTTGTGGCTGAGCAGAGACTGTAATTCAAAATCTCTCTGGCCCAAGTACAAAGCATTATCCAAATGGCTCTCAGAAAAGTATTTCAAAATGACTTGCAGCAATTCTACATGCTAACTCTTCCATGGCTACCAAAACCTATTATGTTGTAACAGCTATGTGGGTGTTTTTCTTTCCATACAACATTTTTCCAGCACTTTGCAGCCTCCCCAGCTGTCTGCGCTGCCTGATTTGAAAAGCCCCATCGGAGAAGTTACCGCCTGTTGTCTTGCCCTGAGCTTCACTTGAAATGTGGGAAGCCAGGGAGACTGGCTAAAACACACTTGAGATTGGTGGAGCCACTGATTTTGTTTTTAATGAAAGTCATTCCTCTTATTTTTTTTTTTAGAAAGTGTTTCTCATTTTTTAAAAGCAAAAAGGCTTTACTTAAAAGAGCAACAACAAAAACTGCTAGACAAACAGCAAGCTGCCTTCCTGTCATCTCAAGTTTACTAGAAAGCTCAGTTGAGACTGTCATGGGGTTTTCAGGAGAGATGATAATCCATCACAGCACTGCAGAAGAAAGTCGCACCAGTAAACCTGGCTTAAAACTTTGCTTTGCAAGTTTGTATCAATCTCAGTGTCCTACCTCAAGGATGATTAATGCAGAAGCTCTGGGCTGCATGCAAGAGCATGTTTAAGAACACCGGGGCAATTCATATGATGGGTAGGAAGAATCCTAGGAAGGTCAGAGGCCACTGGTTTTTAGTATTCGCAAATCCACCCCCATCGTTCAGCCCAGACACTGAGGTCCAGCTCCAAGGGCCTACTAGCAGTTCCCTCCCTGCGAGAAGTGAGATTACAGGGAATCAGGCAGAGGGCCTTCTCGGTAGTGGCACCCGCCCTTTGGAAAGCCTCTCATCTGATGTCAAGGAAATAAACAACTATCTGACTTTTAGAAGACATCTGAAGGCAGCCCTGTTTAAGGAAGTTTTTAATGTTTGACGTTTTATGTTATGGCGCCAACAGGATAGTGTGCCGAAGTCAGGTGTCAGTACTGGGGGTCAAGAGAAGCCGAAGTCAAGAGCAGTCCGAGTCAGGAACCAGCCAAAGTCAGGTACACAGGATCAGGAGCAGGATGAGCAGGCACAACCACGTGCTTCAGCACAGCAGTTGCAGGTGCTGGTGAGGGAAGCAGCCGGCCTTCCTTAAGTTGCCAGCTCATCACCACACCTTTTACGAGCTGCAACTGCCTCCAATTGCTCCCTCCGTTTCTCAGCTCTTTGCTCTACAGCTGGGATGGGAGGAGGGGAGGGGGCCCTCCGGCTCCTCTCCTCACAAGGGCCTGATTCTGGCTCAACTTCTTCCTCCTCCTGTTCTGGCCTTCCCTCTTCCCCATCTGCTTCTTCCTCTTCTGAGGAGTGTCACCACCAGTCTTCTTCAGGTAAGAATCCCTCCATTCCTCTGGACTCTTCCGTGGTTGCCGCTTCGCCTAGGGGGGCTTGCCACCAATCCTGCTCATCTGGTGCAACCCTGACATCTTATCGTGTTCTTAATATTCTGTTTGGAGCTGCCCAGAGTGGCTAGGGAAACCCAGCCAGATGGGCGGGGTATGTATGTATGTATGTATGTGTGTGTGTGTGTGTGTGTGTGTATATATATATATATATGTGTGTGTGTATATATGTGTGTGTGTGTATATATATGTGTGTGTGTATGTATGTGTGTGTATGTATATGTATATATATATATATATATATATATATATATATATATATATATATATATTACTACTACTATTAAAGCTCTAGCCTGGCCTGACATTATGTAAATGAACATGATATCTAAATATATGAAAATGGCATGCAACTAAAATATGCAACTATAAGGGCAGCCCTTCAAATTCTGATATGTTTACAGAAGGTAGTCCTTAGTGTGGAACAGGTTCCCTGACTCTGTCCTGCTGGGAGTAGGAAATGGGACTAAATACAAATCTTGAATATGCCCTTGGTCTTGGCATGCAAAATGTAGCCTTGAACATAGAAAATCTGAAGTAAGCTTTGTAAATAAGCAACATCCTGCAATTTTCTGCTTTTGAGTCATGTTGGACTCTTTCTCTCTTTCTTCCTGAAAGCAAGCTCCTTCTTTGAAATCTGTTGTGGAAGGGGGGGGAAAAACCCCAAACGCTGTGAAGGTTATTTGCATAGCTGCCAGTTCTTGTGAGTAATCTCCCCACATTAGAAGGGAAATTATTTTTGTGGTGATTCAAGGGATATTCTGTCTGTTTTGGTTAAGCACCTCCGCTCCGTGTGTTTTTCCTTTCAAGTCTCAGGCTTTTTCATGAGCTCACAGGTGGTTTTAAAAAACGTAGCACTTCCTTTTAACTCCCCCCTCCATCACCCATCTAGGAAGAAAGGGAACCTAGAATCTTTTCTAAACAGCAGTTAAAAAAAGAAGAAAAGCTTGATTTATTATTTTGATTTTTTTTGGCCTGAAAAAACATAATCAAAGACCGTCCTGGGTACATACTGTATTTGGCAGGTTGCCTTCTGTTTGGAAATTCCAAGTACTGTTAATGGCTGAATGCAACCTTTTACCTGATAATGTTTACAGGCAAAATTTAATAGTGCTCCTGAGGTCAGGGGCAACTTCAGGTCCCAGGACTAAACCCTTACCTTTCTGTTGGTTGATTTTCACTTCTCCTTCCAGTAAAGCACTGTTTCCCAAACTTGGATCCCCAGCTGTTTTTTGGACTACAACTCCCATCATTCCCAGCTAGCAAGACCTAGGGCATATTAAAGATTTGTATTTAGTCCCATTTCCTACTCCCAGCAGGACAGAGTCAGGGAACCTGTTCCACACCAAGGACTACCTCCTGCCAACCTAGCAGTTCGAAAGCACGACAATGTGCAAGTAGATCAATAGGTACCGCTGCAGCGGGAAGGTAAACGGCGTTTCCGTGCGCTGCGCTGCTTCGCCAGAAGCGGGTTAGTCATGCTGGCCACATGACCTGGAAGCTGTACTCTGGCTCCCTCGGCCAATAATGAGAGATGAGCGCCGCAACCCCAGAGTCGGACACGACTGGACCTAATGGTCAGGGGTCCCTTTACCTTTACCCTGCCCATCGGGCTGGGTTTCCCTAGCCACTCTGGGTGGCTCTCAACAGAATATTAAAAACACGATAAAACATCAAACATTAAAAACTTCCCTAAACAGGGCTGCCTTCAGATGCCTTCTAAAAGTCAGATGGTTGTTTATTTCTTTGACACCAGATGAGAGGGCGTTCCAAAGGGCAGGTGCCACTACCGAGAAGGCCCTCTGCCTGGTTCCCTGTAACCTCACTTCTAGCAGAGAGGGAAACATGAGAAGGCGCTCGGAGCTGGACCTCAGTGTCTGGGCTGAACAATGGGGGGTGGATTTGCGAATACTAAAAACCAGTGGCCTCTGACCTTCCTAGGATTCTTCCTACCCATCAGCTGAATTGCCCTGGTGTTCTTAAACATACTCTTGCATGCAAACCCAGTCTCCAAGCAGTGCAAGATTTCACAGGTTCCAGGCAAGGGTTTCAGGTCAGGGATGATGGAAGCTGTAGTCCAAAAACAGCTGGAGACCCAAGTTTGGAAGACACTGCAGTAGAGGTATGCACCATTACTGCTTCTTAGACTTTGGGACTGATCCCAGAGGAATTAAGCCAATGGTCTGTGTTCCAGTACAGTGGTACCTCGGGTTAAGTACGCTTCAGGTTAAGAACTCCGCTAAGAACAGAAATCGTGCTCTGGCGGCGCAGCGGCAGCAGGAGGTCCCATTAGCTAAAGTGGTGCTTCAGGTTAAGTACGCTTCAGGTTAAGAACGGACCTCCGGAACGAATTAAGTACTTAACCCGAGGTACCACTGTAATTTCTATAAAGCTTCCTAGGCATTGGGGTAAACACTGTTCATATGAGAAATATAGAATCATAGAGTTGGAAGGGACTGCTAGGATCTTTTTTTTCTTTCCAAATTTTTTTTATTGGTTTTTACAATTTTTTAAGCACAAAACATAACAGTTACATTTTCCACACTCCCCCCTCTCACTGTGGGAAGCAACATTCACCCCCCTCTCTCACAGGGGTGGGCGTAGTCATTGTACATTTAACCTTAATAACAATTATTTAATATCATTGCTTGGGCCTGGCCCAATTCTGTGAGCCACGCATTCCTTCATCCTCAATTTCATATTTCGGTTGACTTCCTCAAGTCCCCCTCTGTTGAATTCAATATCATCCCTCTCTAACAGTTTTCATACTTCTAAATTTTTAAAACATCATGAAATACAAAATCATTTTGCTTAAAACAATTCTTTTCCCCCACCTCAGCATCTTGGTGCTTCTGCTCTTTTCCTCTAGTCTTATCCCCTTCCCTTAGGTAAAGGTAAAGGGACCCCTGACCATCAGGTCCAGTCGTGTCCGACTCTGGGGTTGCGCACTCATCTCGCTCTATAGGCCGAGGGAGCCGGCGTTTGTCCGCAGACACCTTCCGGGTCATGTGGCCAGCATGACTAAGCCACTTCTGGCGAACCAGAGCAGCGCACGGAAACGCTGTTTACCTTCCCTCCGGAGCAGTACCTATTTATCTACTTGCACTTTGACGTGCTTTCGAACTGCTAGGTGGGCAGGAGCAGGGACCGAGCAACAGGAGCTCACCCCGTTGCAGGGATTCAAACCGCAAACCTTCTGATCAGCAAGCCCTAGACTCTGTGGATTAACCCACAGCGCCACCCTTCCCTTACTTCAACCTAATTTCAAACTCATACTTTATACTTTTTACACCCTTACCTCCCTCTGGTCTCGGAATTTTTAGCTAAATTTCCCCCTTCTTAACTCCTAATTTAAACCTAAAATCATTTATACCAGTATCCATAGCCGTACATCATAGTCCTTAGGCCAGGAAAGAAGGGACTGCTAGGACCATCTAGTTCAATCCCCTGCAATGCAGGAATCTTTTGCCCATTGTGGGGCTTGAACCCACGGCCCTGAGATTAAGAGCCTCATGCTCTACTGACTGAGCTATCTCACAGCTTCCAGCACCGCCTATCAGTTACCTGGCACTAAGGCATTGCCTGGCAACTGGCCACAGGTATAGGTCAGGAGAAATCAGTGTTCCCCAGTCCTGTCCTTGAATTGTAACCTTGCAGGATGTGCTTTTTGAATGAACATCAAGTGGATAAGTCTCTTGCTTTAAGTCTTACGTAAAAGCAACACTACGAAAAGGGCAATCAGCATCTGCTAAGTTCAGGACAGTGGAGGAAGAAACTGGATGTTACTGACTTGTGTGCTAAATAAAGGACAAGGAAATGCTAATGAACAGATCATATTGTGCCACAGGTAAGGAAGTGGAGGTCCAAAGAACACAGTATCTGAAGGAAAGAGAACATGCAGTGCAATGCTGTGCTATACATATTTACTCCAGAGTAAGTCCCTTTGGCTTACTTTTTGGTAAATGGTATAGGATTGCAGCCATCACAAGCTGTTAATATGCTATAGCTGGAGTCGTGCACATTACAGTCAGGCAAATCCCATTTTGGAATGTTGTTACCTGGTCCTTCAACATGAAGCTTGCATCATTACCTGCTGATTTTTATTTTTATTTTTGGATCAACTATGCATTAGGTGGGACTCGGGTGGCGCTGTGGTCTAAACCACAGAGCCTAGGGCTTGCCGATCGGAAGGTCGGCGGTTTGAATCCCCGCGACGGGGTGAGCTCCCGTTATTCAGTTCCAGCTCCTGCCAGCCTAGCAGTTCAAAAGCACGTCAAGTGCAAGTAGATAAATAGGTACCGCTCCGGCGGGAAGGTAAACGGCATTTCCGTGTGCTGCTCTGGTTTGCTTAGTCATGCTGACCACATGACCCGGAAGATGTCTGTGGACAAATGCTGGCTTCCTTTGGCCTATAGAGCGAGATGAGCGCCGCAACCCCAGAATCATTCGCGACTGGACCTAATTATTATTGTTATTATTGTTATTATTATTATTAATACCCCGCCCATCTGTCTGGGTTTCCCCAGCCACTCTGGGCGGCTTCCAACAGAACATTAAAATACAATACCGTATATACTCGAGTATAAGTCGACCCGAATATAAGCCGAGGCACCCAATTTCACCACAAAAAACCTGGGAAAGCTTCATAGGAGCCACTGCCTGCCTCACTCGAGTATAAGCCGAGGGCAGCTTTTTCAGCACAAAAAATGTGCTGAAAAACTAGGCTTATACTCGAGTATATAGGGTAATCTATGGTCAGGGGTACCTTTATCTTTACCTTTTTATACATTAGGTACTCACTTTTTAGCATTGGTTCTTTATTTAGCCACTGAACATCAGATTATGAATCCTGCTGCTGTTTGTAGAAAGATATCCCTGGCAGGTGGGATGGTTTTCAGTTGGATTGAGCCAGGAAGTTGCCAGGAGATCTGCAAATGATGCCTAAAGTGGAAAGCAGCTGCAAGAGTCAGGAGATGCTGCTGGAGACTCTTCAAATATTAGAAGAATGTTGGTGAGGTCTAAGCTACTTGCTCTTTTCCAGCTAATTTGCAGAAAGGGCATTTTCCGGCAGCCTCTCCCAGAGGCCCTTTGCTGCTTCATTTGGCAGCCTTAAATGGCTTTCTGGCAACTATCCAGGGCCAGGGCAATTCAACTTGGCCACCTGGATTCTGTGTTCAAGGGTAAGTGGGATGGAATTCTTCCTGAGCAGGGTTCAGTCTGTAATGAAAAAAGAGAGAAAAGTTTCTTTGCACTGGGAAATGAGAGGAAGTACAGTTGAGATGCAGC
Organism: Darevskia nairensis; assembly: GCA_034642065.1. NCBI lineage: Eukaryota > Metazoa > Chordata > Lepidosauria > Squamata > Lacertidae > Darevskia > Darevskia nairensis. Next base: position 531,061 of record JAWWNI010000992.1, read on the forward strand.
TGCCGAAGGGCGATGCGTGTCCATGAACTCATTTCTAATGATATACGTAAACGCTACCCACCCCTGATCTCATATCTGAATGCTTGCAAAAAAACCCCATGTGGCTTGACTCCGTAAAACAGAGCTGACAACGTTGCCATTATCTCTTAAGCCAAGGCAACGAAGAGGCATGAATGGCCATCAGACGTGCATTGTCCTTACCGAAAGGGACTGCTTCGATCACCCTTACTCACAGTGAATCACACTTCACTTCAAGTACAGTAGCTGGGGCAGGGGGGGGGGAGAACCCCCTTTGTTTTAAATGCCTGACTGCCCAGATTGCATCATAATGAAGCATGCCGGTGTGTCCTTGGTGAAAAACCCTGTGGGTGACGCCAGTGTTAAGTTGTTGAAGGGCACCTTAGCTGCGTGTCTGTTGGTCTTCAAGGGGATCTTGCTGCTCATCCTTGCCTTTTGCTGCAGTATCCTTTGTAAACAGCTGCTGTGACACTAGTGAAGCTCTACTGACTCAGCATAAGTGGGAGCAGCGTCTGACTCAGGCAGATATTACAACCGTAACTTTAACAAATGAGAGCTAGGGGCACTCTGAATGCATTCCCCTCCCTACACCGGTAATGTTTCCTATTATTATTATTATTACTAGTGAACGTTCAGCCCGTTAAATTAACGGGCCCTAGAAGATATGTGGTGAAACATTTGTAAAAGCAGGCTGAGGTCCCTCTACCCCTTTCCTACCTCTGTGGCCCATGTACCCCTTTCCTACCTCTGTGGCACCTCTACCCCTTTCCTACCTCTGAGGTCCCTCTACTCCTTTTCTACCTCTGTCCCCTCTACCCTTTTCCTACCTCTATCCTCCCTTATAGCCCTTTCCCTACCCAGAACCCATCACTATTTACCTCTGAGTGTTCGTGCATGTTGTCACTCTTCCCTTTTCCTATCTCCCTCACCCCGGAAAGGCACAGCCCCGCCCTCGTCTGCTCCCGGCCAATCCGAGGCCCGAAGTCTCTGCGTCGTCCAATCCCTGCGTCCCTGTGGGACATGCGCAGTGGAAAATTTCCACTGACACACGGAACGCACGCAGGGACACAGGGACTTTATTATATAGGATTATATTATTATTATTATTATTATTATTATTATTATTATTATTCAGTTTATAAAGGTAAAGGGACCCCTGACCATTAGGTCCAGTCGTGACTGACACTGGGGTTGCGGCGCTCATCTCACATTATTGGCCAAGGGAGCCGGCGTACAGCTTCCTGGTCATGTGGCCAGCATGACTAAGCCACTTCTGGCGAATCAGAGCAGTGCACGGAAATGCCGTTTACCTTCCCGCTGCAGCGGCACCTATTTATCTACTTGCATTTTGACTTGCTTTTGAACTGCTAGGTTGGCAGGAGCAGGACCGAGCAACGGGAGCCAGTGTGGTGTAGTGGTTAAGAGCAGTAGACTTGTAATCTGGTGAACCGGGTTCGTGTCTCCGCTCCTCCACCTGCAGCTGTTGGGTGACCTTGGGCTAGTCACACTTCTCTGAAGTCTCTCAGCCCCACTCACCTCACAGAGTGTTTGTTGTGGGGGAGGAAGGGAAAGGAGAATGTGAGCCGCTTTGAGACTCCTTCGGGTAGTGATAAAGCGGGATATCAAATCCAAACTCTTCTTCTTCCCATCGTGGGGATTGGAGCTGCCGACCTTCTGATCGGCAAGCCCTAGGCTCTGTGGTTTAACCCACAGTGCCACCCACGTCCCTTCTTCAGTTTATATACCACCCTTTAACAGAAGATCCCAGGGTGGTGTACAAAATTAAAAACATTACAGAGCATCGACGATAAAAAACATAATAAAAAGCACGCTGACAGACAGCCTAATAATAAAGTAGTCATCATAATAACAGTCCTCTCCCCCACGCTTTCACAAGCCATAAATTACTTAATAGACATAGGCCTGGGTAAAGCGGAATGCTTTTGCCCGGCACCTAAAGATATGTAGCGATGGCGCCAGGCAAGCCTCTCTGGGGAGAGCATTTCGCAATCGGGGAGTCACCACAGAAAACATAGGCCTGTTCTCTTATTATTAACATTTATTAATTTAGCACCATCAATGTACAATACATGGTTCTGTACAAAATTATAATAATAAATTTGCAGCCTTTTAAAATATGTATATTTTATTGAAATAATTTCAATTATAAAAAAATAAACAGATACAGAAAAAAGGAGGAAAAGTGAGGGGGAGTAAACACAAAGACTTGTATAAGAAATACTCTCTCTCTCTCTCTCTCTCTCTCTCTCTCTCTCTTCTCTCTCTCTCTCTCAGATACTCCCATACATCCTATATTATAATCTTCAAGTGTCCCTGCATCCACCTGCAATTTTCTGTGTGTCACGGAAGTGAGGTACTGTGCATGGCACAGACGGACGCAGGGATTGGAGGGGGCGGAGAGGGGGGCGGGACGACGCAGAGACACTTCCGGCCGGGCGAAACTGCGCCGCTTCCATTGCCGGGGGGCTGTGGTGCAAAGCGCCGCTCCCGCTGCCGCCGCTGCCGCCCGCCGCCGCCCGCCTATGGAGGCTCCCGCCGCCGCCTTTGCTGCGCTCAGCCGCCGAGGGAGAGGCCGCGGCGGGGGAAGCGGCGTGAAGCGCCGTTTCCCGCCGCCGCCTTCACACCCTCGCCGAAGCGCCTCCCGTTCCTGGAGGCTCCCGCCGCCGCCTACACACCCTCACCGAAGCGCGGGGGAAGCGGCGCGAAGCTGGCCGGGCCCCTGCAAAGCCGCTGGACGTCCATGGCGGGCGCCGGAAGCCTTTGAGGGCGGCTTCCTCCTCCTCCTCTCCCCGCAACATGGCCCCTCCCCCCGCTTCTCCGGTGCCGGCCTCCGAGGGGGCGTCCAGGGTTGGGGGGCTCCGCAGTTTCCCCGCACTCAGCCTCCGCGGCGGCAGGAGCGCAGCCGCGGCTGTGCCCCCCACCCCGCAAGGCGCGCGCGTGTGCTGCCGGGCTAGCGCCCGTTATCTCAACGGGCTTCAATTCACTAGTTCTTATATAAATTGACATAGTGTTATTATCCTAATACTTATGTAGATGTTAACAGCCTACTGCATTCTGTATTAACTCATTCCAAATGTTATCATATTTATCCAAACAAAGTCTGTGCCTGTAAGCAGTCTGTTCATAAGCTGAGAGTGTTGTCATATTGCCAATCTATTGATTAACCGGTATCATATCTTTAGTCTTTCAATCCATCACACCTGTGATCAGTGATACTGGGATTCTGAAACTGCTATCAAAATGACCTCTTTAAGCAGGACTTTTGTCTTTGAGACAATAAGCAGCTATTATGTATGATAGCTAGCAAGTGTGATAGATGTGTTTCTTCAATTATAAAATCATAGTTTCCAGATTAACAAAGCAGGAGGTCATTACATTATGAGTCAAAATGCCATTAGGATTGCAAAGTGTTGTCAGTAGGATGCGGACATCACGGAGCAAGAATCAGAGGTTAAGAAGCATTGCTCTTATTCCGAACAGGATTTTTGGAAAGGCTTCCTGAAGATGGCATGAAGCCAGTTTGATCTGGCTATGTGCTAATATCACAGAATCAAATCAGAGTGAAGTGCTTCCTTTCTGTATTCAATCATAGCTGTCAACCCTCCCTTTTTTTGCAGGAAACTCCCTTATTCCAATGCCATTTCCCGCTGCTATCCCGGATTGTTGATATCCCTTAAATTCCCCGGATTTCAAAGGAAGCAGCTCCTCTCCCTCCCTGCCGGCCAGGGAGGCTCCTCAGCTGCGTTGCTCGGCTGCCAATAAGGAGTCTGAGACCGACTGGGGGCGGAGCTTGCATGCCTTGTGCAGCCAGACCCTCACGCCCAACCAGACAGGCAGCCTGCCTGCCGTCTACGCACTCGCTATTTCGCTCACCCGTTCGCGCGCAGCCTCTGGAGCGCAGGGTGGCAAGGCTACTTGGTGCCATTGCACCACCCTCGCGGCATCCCTTCTTTTCAAATCCGAAAGTTGACAGCTATGCTGTATTCTAAATCCCCCTGTGAAAAATTGTCAATTGTACATTCCACAGAGCATGATTTTTTTAATCGAATGTCTCAAACACACACGCGATTTGTCTCAGCCCCAATCGCCACTACTGAGCTATAAACAGGAATCAAATCACAGAATGGACCAGAAAACACCAGATTGCTTGTATGCCAGACACAACTGGCAAAAGCGTACTTGATGTCCAGGTTTGTCCAAGCAGTGTGATGTTTCAAATGACAACTCTGTATGCTTCCACAGATCATCGGTAAAAAGAACTTGTGTGTCATGGCACAGCACTGTTAACACAGTTTAATCAATGAAAGTGCTCAGAAAAGGCTGCTGGTTAATTAATCCATTTGCTACTCCTGCGCTCTGACTCAAAAGCAGAGGATAGGAGAAATGTAGTCCATATTGATCATAGATCAATGTCGGCAAATGTTAATGATTATCAAGCCCTTATTCAGCCCACAAAGGTGGCTCTCAGTAATTCTTCTTGATGAGTAAAAGCAGGAATCATTGATGAAATACATGAAGGAGCAGAGGGTTCTTCAACAAGGAACAACATTTCATTAGAGACCCCAATAAGTCATTTTCTTATAATGACTTTTATTAAGAAACTCCACCTATTCCTTCTCGTTTGCTGCTGGAATAAGTACAAGCATAAGCATTCACTGCTCGGCTAACTCATTCCGGTTTGAATGTTGCTCTAAATGACACTTTAAAAGACATTGCAAGTTTGAAATGAGCCCAAGCTGCTACTAGGAAAGAGACAATGCTGTGACTGGTTCCAGCATGAGATGATACCTGGTTCTAAACAGATCTGTATTCTTGGCTACAGCTTTTTTGTACATGCACAGGCAGTGAAACAGATGCATTGGGCATGAGAATATGTGGTCTTCTGTGTGCGCTGGGGAACCTTTATAAGCCGGTGGGCCACATTTGCTCATAGGCAACTTGCCAAGGGCCACATGCTAGCAGTGAGTGGAATTGAGCTCAGGCAATGGATGTGAGTCTTGCTTTTGCAGACCCTCCAAGTGTCCCTAGCTGCCAGGGATGTCCCTGATTTAGAGAAGCATAGAATCATAGAGTTGGAAGAGACCACAAGGGCCATCCAGTCCAACCCCCTGCCAAGCAGGAAACACCATCAAAGCATTCCTGACAGGTGGCTGTCAAGCCTCTGCTTAAAGACCTCCAAAGAAGGAGACTCCACCACACTCCTTGGCAGCAAATTCCACTGTCGAACAGCTCTTACTGTCAGGATGTTCTTCCTAATGTTTAGGTGGAATCTTCTTTCTTGTAGTTTGAATCCATTGCTCCGTGTCCGCTTCTCTGGAGCAGCAGAAAACAACCTTTCTCCCTCCTCTATATGACATCCTTTTATATATTTGAACATGGCTATCATATCACCCCTTAACCTTCTCTTCTCCAGGCTAAACATACCCAGCTCCCTAAGCCATTCCTCATAAGGCATCGTTTCCAGGCCTTTGACCATTTTGGTTGCCCTCCTCTGGACACGTTCCAGCTTGTCAGTATCCTTCTTGAACTGTGGTGCCCAGAACTGGACACAGTATTCCAGGTGAGGTCTGACCAGAGCGGAATACAGTGGTACTATTACTTCCCTTGATCTAGATGCTATACTCCTATTGATGCAGCCCAGAATTGCATTGGCTTTTTTAGCTGCTGCATCACACTGTTGACTCAGAGAAGCTGCCCTGGTTTCTGATTTGATCCCAGAATATCCTGCTTTTCCTTAGGATGTCTCTGTTTTCATTGGAGAAATGCTGGAAGGTAAGGAGATATTTGACCCTTGAGCTGCCCGAAGGCAAACCTGTATAGGGAAGGGTTTTTAAAAAAATATTTAATGTTTTATTTTGTTTTTTATATATATGGTGGTAGCTGCCCACAGTGGCTGGGGCAACCCAGTAAGATGTGTGGGGTATAAATAGTAAAATTATCATGATGGAATGGGACCGCCCCTATTTTCATTGGAGAAATGTTGGAAGGGTATAGGCTACCTTTCAGCCATGCAAAAGTGGGAGGCTCACATGCGCCTCTTCCTTCAGGCAAGGAAGAGGAAATGTCACATTCTGAATGGGTTTGGTGATGACACATTCCTGCTGGCCACAGTACCCAAGGAGAGGACTCACTGGTGAGGGGAGTGGCCTGGGAAAGTTTTTAGGGTCAGGTGGAGAGGCCTGGGGTCTACACAGAGTCGTCTTTCCCATTGGGCTTACTGGCGCATTGCGCCAGGGCGCCGGCCTCTCAGGGGCGCCCCAGCGAGTGCGGCAGCTGCGCGGCTTTGCCGGCGGCCTCCCCTTTCCCTCCTGCACGCCTGCCAGCTGCGTCCCGTCAACGATATGGCTGGCGGGGGTGCAGCTTCCTCCCCGAGCCCCCACGGGAGGAGAGCGATCTCCGCAGAGACTTGGGAAAAAGTCGAGAACTCTGGGAAAGGGCGGGGGAGTGGGGCGCCGGAGGGATCTTTGCACCATGGCGCCGGATATGCTTAAGACGGTCCTGGGTCTACATTCAGCTCCCAGGCCTGAGGTTCCCTACCCCTCGTTTGCTTTTGCGTTTTAAGTCTGCTCATTTTACTTACACCTGTTTAACTATGTTTTGACCTAGTTTACTATTTAGAAGCTCTGTCGCCTGTCAAAGTCTCCTCCTGGCTGCAGCCTCATTATTACTGAGTTTCTTTTGTGGGTATGAAGTGTGGGGGATAATTAAAGATGGTGTGCATGGAATTATGTGAGTGGACTCTTTAGGCTTTCCTTCCTGCCTGGTTCATAAATAAAAAGCTTGGGTTGTCCATGTGAAAGCTGGTTAAGCACCCTGCTTCCCTTAAGTCTTAACAGCCACCCCAGTTTGGTTCCTCAAGCAATAAAGAAATACGCAGGCATTTGGGTCACGACAATGAACCATTCATACAATCTTTACATGCAGCACGTCAATGTTTTCTGCGCACTATGGAATCGCATTGCATGACTAGGCTGGGAGAGCAGAATTGGCAAGTCTCCCCCAGATTGTCTCGGATTGCCTTTCCATCCACTGGGAAGTTCTTCTGTGCATTAAAGTGAACAGGAGCTGTATGAGAGATAGTGGATTGCATTTCGGTTATTATTTCCTCTGTGTTGCCCTTATCTCATTCACGATGCCAAATCCATTCGGTCTGAGTGTAATTCTTGAACGCAGCTTTAACCATCAATCCCATTCAGTGTGGAATAGAATTCTAAGAACATTAAAAAAACCAACCCCATTTAATTGACACTCTTGACAAACAACACAACAGGCTAATTGGGAGTAAATGCTGTGAAATAAATTTAGTGCAGGAGATTTCACGATTCTCAGCCACGGATTGTCAGTTAATTTATTCGGTAAAATAGAAAATGGCATGAATTAATTGGCACTTGCCTTCAATACTTACTCTGTGGCTGCTTCTTTTCTGCTGCCGTATTCACTGGAAAATTGGAGCTGTGCACACCCGTATTGTTACTGGATTCCCCAAATGATCACCTATAACTGCTCAGCTCCTGACTGCTGTCTTAGGCTCCATTATCGATTAAAGCACTATTGTAACCAGTGCCGGATTTAGGTATAAGCTAAACAAGCTATCACTTAGGGCCCCACTCTCTTGGGGCCCCTCAAAAAAAAAAAAATCACTATTAATATACTTCTTAATTGTATTTCAGTTCAACAATTACTTTGATAAAATGCATATTTTGTTATGTGCAAATGGCTTTAGATACCTGTTAGGTCCATAAATTTCCATATAGCATATATTCAACACAAAAAACAGCGACAATTTGTTGTTGACAAAGGACAGATGGGCATATAAAGGGCCCCATTACCTTCAGTAGCTTAGGGCCTCATCAAACCTAAATCCGGCCCAGATTGTACAGTGGTACCTCGCCTAACGACGGTAATGCGTTCCGACGCGATCGTCGTTAGGTGAAAAAATGCGTTCCGCGAAGCCCCATAGGAACGCATTGAAAAAAAATTCGTAAGTCGAAAAAATCGCGTCAAAAATTCGTAAGTCGAAAAAATCCTATTTAAAGCGCCCGCGACGTCTTTTCGCTAGGCGGAGAAATTCGTTTCCGGCAGCCATTTTGTTTTACCGGAAGTCCTTCGTTAGGCGAAAACGACGTTGGGTGAGTTACTCGTTAGGCGAGGTACCACTGTACTCGAACTTACTTCCAAGTAGACATGCATAGGATAAAGATGCCCCCCCCCCTTCGGTCAACATAGAACAACCTTGAGCCGCACAAAATCTATTTTGTTAGGATAGGTCTGGCCAAGCTGATAGTCTCATAAGCTGAAACTTTTTAATATCGAGAGTGCTTTTCTTTCTCTGGTGACAACATCATTGGACCTGAAAAGGTTGATGTACAAAAGTAGCAGTTAGAAATTTAGTCCACTGGTCAATTAAGATGTTCTTTCTCCTAAAGACCTCTTGTGACCATAGAAACTATCCCTGTGACATCAGCATGGGTGAAAGGGGCCAGGAACATCTTAGCATCGCGAAAGTACATCCTTTCTTTCCTCTTGCACTCTTAATTTTGATTAGCGAGGCAGGACCAGATAATGACAAAATAGTGAGACATTTTATTTTGCACATGTATCAGGATTAAAAAAGCATGAACAGCAATTTATAAAATCCAGAAGCTCACACTATATTTTTGCAACTCTGCCAGTACTGTATGTAAAGGCATAGCCATGCGCAAAAAACCCACTCACTTCTTTTAATACTATTATTATGATGCTTCTTATGTACTTTTGCCTCTCTGGCAGAATTAAGTAGGATAATGGGCTATCTGCTAGATTTTCTGGCAGAAAAGCTCAGGGTTTAAGTAAAAAAGAGGAGATTTGGCTATGGCATTCCAACAAAGAATATCCTTCAATATTCCTAAAAGCCATTTCATTTCTGGTTCCGCTACTGTGTAGAAGAAGGGTGATATTTTCTTCATTTAAAAGCAACAAAGTACTTTTCTAATAAGTATTAATGCTCATCCTAGGCTTTACGACTGCTTCATTTAGAATGAAAAGCAAATACAAGATTAGTTGGCCAAGTCTCAGATCTTCCAGGATTCTATGCTTTTACTTTCTTGATGGCATGAACAGCAAAATGTCTAAATCCGAGACGTTAAAATTAAATAGTACAGAGACAGTTGCCTTAAGTGTGGGGTGTGTTTATGGTATGTGGATGGTGATCTTAGATCCCGTATTGGCCTGAATATAAGCCTCAGTTTTACCCTCCCAAATTCCGACCGTGAAAAGTTAGCATGGCTTAAATTCGCGACCTTACAAAAATGGGCTTTTACGATATCGCTGCCGAAGCAGACATACGGTAAAATGGAATGGGTGTGAGTGCCTGTGGAATTTTAAGGGAGCAGCTTATATCCAGGTATTGTCTTTCTCCCCCCCCCCCCCCGAATTTTAAAGGTGCTGCTTATATTCATGTGCGGCTTATATTCGGGCCAATACGGTATGTCCAATAACTTTGGTGCACCAAGTGGGATTTTTGACTTTTTTTTTTTTAGCAGTATCCAATGTCCTTTCAGGAGTTGCTTTTTTGAAGGCCTCCTCAGCTTCAACAACAGCTTCAACAAATTGAATGCCCCCTTGAATGCATGAAACTAGCTACCCTATATACTCAAATATAAGCCTAGTTTTTCAGCACATTTTTTGTGCTGAAAAAGCCGCCCTCGGCTTATACTCGAGTGAGGCAGGCAGTGGCTCCTATGAAGCTTTCCCAGGTTTTTTGTGGTAAAATTGGGTGCCTTGGCTTATATTCGGGTCGGCTTATACTCGAGTATATACGGTATGTATTTCTTGCTTCCCGGTACAGTGGTACCTTGGGTTAAGTACGCTTCAGGTTAAGTACGCTTCAGGTTAAGAACTCCGCTAAGAACAGAAATCGTGCTCGGGTGGCGCAGCAGCAGCAGGAGGTCCCATTAGCTAAAGTGGTGCTTCAGGTTAAGTACACTTGAGGTTAAGAATGGACCTCCGGAACGAATTAAGTACTTAACCCGAGGTACCACTGTATTCTAAGACCCAAGCCAAGAGTGATTAAATGAATTAACCTCAACTAATGAATTATCAAAAGGGTGGACTTAACAAAATATATCCACCTCATTGAATGTGCATCTCCTGCTGTTCCCAAATGAAATACAGACAAAAGCCTTTCTCTGCCATTCAATAGGTGCTCAGGGTTCCAGCACATGGGGGACAACCTACACACTTTTGATAGGCTGCTCCTCCTTTTTCTAGTATGGCCACTGGCAGCAACACCCGTCAGTTTCTAGTATTATTATTAGTATTATCATTTTAAAGAAGAGGAAGAAAGTGGATGAGAGAGAGCAGGATAAAAAGAATCAAGGAGAGGAAGTAGGAAAAAAGAAATGGGGGGGCAGTGTAAAAATACTAAAAGTGATCCCAACATTGGAGGATGAGACTGAACGTAGGTGGAGGGTGGACCGGTTGGAGGAGAGGTGGAAAGAAGAGCTAATTTGTCAGTGGCTAGGGGTGCAACCTGGACGGATCTGTCAGGGGCGCAAGATCACCTAGCTACAGTACGGCTCTGCTGACATGAGAGGCAAGTGGTCTAAGCACCCAGCAAAGGTAAAGGTAAAGGACCCCTGGGTGGTTAAGTACAGTCAAAGGTGCTCATCTCGCTTTCATGCCGAGGGAGCCGGCGTTTGTCCACAGACAGCATTCCAGGTCATGTGGCCAGCAGGACTAAACCGCTTCTGGAGCAACGGGACACCGTGACGTAAACCAGAGCGCATGGAAACACCGTTTACTTTCTTGCCGCAGCGATACCTATTTATCTACTTGCACTGGTGTGCTTTCAAATTGCTAGGTTGGCAGGAGCTGGGACAGAGCAATGGGAGCTCACCCTGTTGCGGGGGTTCGAACTGCCGATCTTCTGATTGGGAAGCCCAAGAGCCTCAGTGGTTTAGACCACAGCACTACCCATCTCCTGAATAAATAAGCACACAATCACTGATAGGTCCACCCGCCATTGTGAGGCTGAAGTAATGAAGATGATGCCTCCCCAGCTGTTGCCATTGGCTGTGGGTTTCTTGTGATGTCACAAAAGCCCTTGGCAACTGAGTGGATATAAAGGCAGGCCAAGGGGAAATACCTTTTTTTTATTTCCTGCAGGACACGCCCGGCAATGGATGTGACATTCAGCACTGCCTAGGTTTCTTCCACTTGGAGGAGGCAAACTGGAGAATGGAAGGAGGCAATCCTCTGGCAGTGGGATGCTATGGAGCGATGATAAGGCAAGTTTGCTTGCTTGAAGGCTGCTGGTATCCTTGGTTGGAAGCTGGTGGACATCTCATGATGGACCTTAGAGAAGCTGGCAGATGTTGGTGAAAACATCTGGAGAGCTCACCTCAGACTGCAGCAAGCAGATGAAGGGTAAAGGTGAAGGTGAAGGACCCATGGACGGTTAAGTCCAGTCAAAGGCGACTATGGGGTTGCGGCGCTCATCTCGCTTTCAGGTCTATTTGTCCACAGACAGCTTTCCAGGTCATGTGACCGGCATTACTAAACAGCTTCTGGCACAACAGAACACTGTGATGTAAGCCAGAGCGCACAGAAATGTCATTTACTTTCCCGCCACAGCAGTACCTATTTATCTACTTGCACCGGTATGATTTTGAACTGCTAGGTTGGCAGAAACTGCAGCAGAGCAACGGGAGCTCACCCCGTCGCACTGATTCGAATCTGCAACCTTCTGATCAACATGTGCCACCCGCGTCTCCCAAACACCCAGCATGTTAGCTCCTCACTTTCTATTGCTGGATACCAGACTGTTAGTTTTATTTGTTTTAAAGCCATCGTACTGTACGTATATATATATATTTATATTTAATAAAGTGTATAAAGAGGCAACCAGTCTATGACATACCTACTGGGCATGTGACAGGATTTAAAGTGTTACACAATATCTGAGTCTATTCCTGCTGTGCTGTGTTGAACAGAATGATCCTGCCTTGTTATCGCAAAGGCTTATCAGAAGCTTCCTCTGTTCTGTTAGCTAATTAGCAACCTGGCCAGCAGCACATAACTTATTGGGATGTTCTGTAATGAATTCATTGTGCAGAATGCTCCGTTCAAGCTACAGCGGTACCTCTGGTTACGTACTTAATTCGTCCTGGAGGTCCGTTCTTAACCTGAAAACGTTCTTAACCTGAAGCACCACTTTAGCTAATGGTGCCTCCCCCTGCTGCTGCGCCGCCGCTGCTGCCCGATTTCTGTTCTCACCCTGAAGCAAAGTTCTTAACCCGAGGTACTATTTCTGGGTTAGCGGAGTCTGTAACCTGAAGCGTCTGTAACCTGAAGCGTCTGTAACCTGAGGTACCACTGTACCTTGCTGAGACGTGTCACATCCCCTCTTTTAAAGAAATACCGCTAGTCTAGTTGAAACTGGGAATTTCACCACAGCAGGAACCCCCAAAGTTTGTCGTAATGTTTCGCTGGAGGCTAAGTTGGGTGGCAGCTTAAGGAGGCAACAAGTGCTTGGGATATTATCGCTTGCCTTATCAAAACTTTTTTTTTTCTTCCTTAAGGTGCATGATTCATGCTCTTGGATTTGCACCACCACCAAGCAGTTATAAAGTGAAGGTCCGAGGTGATTTCCTGCAGGGAAATGGTGGACAGACAGGGGCCTTCTTCCACCCACACTGCCAACCATTTTTCTTTGCCCAAGCAGGTGCATGATGTGACCCATGAGGGCAGAAGAATAAGAATAAGAATAAGAATAAAAGAATAAGAATAAGAATAAGAATAAGAATAAAAGAATAAGAATAAGAATAAAAGAATAAGAATAAGAATAATGTAGAGGTACCTTGGTTTATGAACTTAATCCGTTCCGGAAGTCCGTTCTTAAACCAAAAAAATTTAAAGCAAAAAAAACACCTGGATATTTTGTTATGTGCAAATGGCTTTTGATAACTATTAGTTCCATAAATTACCATAGAGCATATTTGTTGTTGTTGTTGTTGTTTAGTCATTTAGTTGTGTCCGACTCTTCGTGACCCCATGGACCAGAGCATGCCAGGCACTCCTGTCTTCCACTGCCTCCCGCAGTTTGGTCAGACTCATGTTGGTAGCTTTGAGAACACTGTCCAACCATCTCATCCTCTGTCGTCCCCTTCTCCTTCGGCCCTCCATCTTTCCCAACATCAGGGTCTTTTCCAGGGAGTCTTCTCTTCTCATGAGGTGGCCAAAGTATTGGAGCCTCAGCTTCAGGATCTGTCCTTCCAGTGAGCACTCAGGGCTGATTTCCTTAAGAATGGATAGGTTTGATCTTCTTGCAGTCCATGGGACTCTCAAGAGTCTCCTCCAGCACCATAATTCAAAAGCATCAATTCTTTGGCAATCAGCCTTCTTTATGGTCCAGCTCTCACTTCCATACATCACTACTGGGAAAACCATAGCTTTAACTACACGGACCTTTGTCGGCAAGGTGATGTCTCTGCTTTTTAAGATGCTGTCTAGGTTTGTCATTCCTTTCCTCCCAAGAAGCAGCCGTCTTTTAATTTTGTGTCTGCTGTCACTATCTGCAGTGATCATGGAGCCCAAGAAAGTAAAATCTCTCACTGCCTCCATCCCCCCCCTTCTATTTGCCAGGTGATGGGACCAGTGGCCATGATCTTAGTTTTTTTGATGTTGAGCTTCAAACCATATTTTGTGCTCTCCTCTTTCACCCTCATTAAAAGGTTCTTTAATTCCTCCTCACTGTCTGCCATCAAGGTTGTGTCATCAGCATATCTGAGGTTGTTGATATTTCTTCTGGCAATCTTAATTCCGGCTTGGGCTTCATCCAGTCCAGCCTTTCGCATGATGAATTCTGCATACAAGTTAAATAAGCAGGGAGACAATATACAGCCTTGTCGTACTCCTTTCCCAATTTTGAACCAATCAGTTATTCCATATCCAGTTCTAACTGTAGCTTCTTGTCCCACATAGAGATATATTCAACACAAAAAAGAACGACAATTTGTTGTTGACAAAGGACAGCTGGACATATAAAGGGCCCCATTACCTTCAGTAGCTTAGGGCCTCATCCAACCTAAATCCGGCCCTGGCTACAGGTGAGGGCTGTGGGGGATAGCCCAATGCAACAGAAGAAAGGAGGAATTTTCAGCCGATGTCGCTTGTCATGCAAACCACGCCTGCTGAAATTTCCTGTTCTCTTTTGAATCTGGTCACTCAGTGCATATGTCCTAATGTCTTTCTAACCTCCAAGAAACTCCCCTGGACTAGCCAGTTCAGAGAAATGTCTGAAAATAAATTCTCTGTATCGCATCTAACAGAACGCACTCGGAGTTCTGTGAAACTCAATGTGCGAAGAAGGCAAATGTGAAATGACTGAAGATGAGATGCAATTAAAACTAGATAAGACACACCGCCTAATTAGTGCTTGTTTCCAGGTACTCAATTTGTTGGAAGTGAATGCAAAACATCAGCCTGGCTGGTACGGGAGGTCTTTTTAGGGCTTCTCAAGTTCTGTAATTGCTGTAGTCCTTGTCTAATGCTAGCAGGGCAATATTTTGTTCTCCTGTAAAAGGATGTGAGGGGGTGGTTATATATATATGCAGGAGAGATTTGTGCTTCAGCCCCAAAGATGTAGCATGCCTTAGCCTACAAGAACTCAATATGAAAGCAATATGAAGGGACTCAAGATGTTTAGGGATAAATGCACCAAGGGAACAGATAAGCTGGCTGGTGTTTAGAGGGTTATATGAGAGTTTGTGCCATTGTGTGGTCAGTTTTCAGAGAAGTAAAGCGACAGCAAAACTAACAATTAATAATGCAGTTTAAAAAGGCAGTGGCAAAATATGTCAAGTTTTCTACAACAGAAGTTCTACCTGAAGAGAAGATATTGGGACAATCAGTGCCGGATTTACGTATAAGCTAAACAAGCTTAGGGCCCCACTCTCTTGGGGGCCCCCAAAAAAATTGAAGAAGAAAAAACCTGGATGTACATTTCCAAAATATAAGATAAAAAACAAATAAAACAAAACCTACATACAGCAACAGTGTTTTGTGTTGTGTAGGCTCCTATGATGTAAGTCATGGGCCCCGCCTGCTAGCCTGCTCCCTAAAATATCACTGGTTTGCTCATTTCTATATATAGGGTGCCTACATTCTGCATGTGTAAATGGCTTTAGATACCTATTAGGTCCATAAATTACCATATAGCATATAGTCAACACCAAAAACAGTGACAATTTGTTGTTGACGAAGGACAGCTGGACATATAAAGGGCCCCATTACCTTCAGCAGCTTAGGGCCTCATCAAACCTAAATCTGACCCTGGGTACAATGCTTGAGAAACAACTGAACTAAAGCTGTAATCCTTGCCAGTACCCTCTGGATGCCTTAAACTACAACTCCCATCAGCCCCAGCAAGCACATCCACACTGCCTGGTGCTGATAGGAGTTGTAGTCCAATACCTCTGGAGGGCACCAGGTTGGCAAAGTCTGTAGAAGGGAGTAAGATCCATTGAACATAATAGGACTTACTTCTGAACAAACCTACATAGGGTTGAGCTGCAGCCCCCCCCCAAAAAGTGGAACATGTTTCTTTAACAGGACGCTACAGAACAGGATAGAGTAAAATGATATGAATTGGACATGACACATCTTATTATTTATCTTTTAAAACAATGGCTTGTTTAATATAGTTACACCTCACCCCCCTGCCTTAATAAGGTGTCCACGGTGGCTCAGAAGCCAACTAATAAAAAATACAAAAACACATTCAACTAAATCCGATTCAACCTAAAACCAACAAAATAAAAGCACCCAGCAAGATTAAAACACAACAGAACGTTATGTTCCCTAAAGTTAAATTAGCTACCTTGAATATCAGTCTTCCCGACAGACATGCCGAACATTCAAACATACATATTAACTACAGAGATATGTTCAACAGGTAGAATAGCAATGGCTAAATATTTGTGATCTTGTAAAGCTTTGTTTATCCGAGTGGCTTACTGGTTAGGTTCAGTGAAGTGCAGCCCAGGAGGTGCCATCTAGTAGCTGTTGTAGCATCCATCACCCCTAGGTAAAGGTAAAGGTAAAGGACCCCTGGATGGTTAAGTCCAGTCAAAGGTGACAATGGGGTTGTGGCGCTCATCTCACTTTCAGGCCAAGGGAGCTGGCGTTTGTCCTCAGACAGCTTTCCCGGTCATGTGGCCAGCATGACTGAACCACCTCTGGAGCAACGGGACACCGTGATGGAAACCGTAGCGCACGGAAATGTCATTTACCTTCCTGCCACAATGGTACCTATTTATCTACTTGTACTGGTGTGCTTTCAAACTGCTAGGTTGGCAGGAGCTGGGACAGAGCAACGGGAGCTCACTCCACCACAGGGATTCAAACCACCCACCTTCTGATCAGCAAGCCCTAGGGGCTCTGCGGTTTAGACCACAGCACCACCCTTGTCCCCTGACAGTTGGCCAAGCAGCCTGGGGCTGATGGGATTTGGGTGTCCAGATCATCTGGAGGCAGTGGAGAAGAAAGCCATGGGAACCCATCCCGGATAAATGTTGCAAAATGGAATCTGAAGAGGAAGATGCAGGAGATATGTCAGTCCTGGAAGACCTGCTCCCTGATTTACAGGCCTTTTCCCACCTGGCCTGGAAGGGTGGGGCCCTGACTGACTCCAGCTACAAAACTGAGGCTGCTGAACAGACTCTGGGGTTGGGGTATTGCTTATGGGGTTATGTTGGGGACAGGGTTGTTGTTTTTGATGTTACTTTTTGTATCTTTATTTTAGATCTTATTGTGATTTATTTGGAAATGTTCTAATTTGGTTGTGTACTTTTTGATGGTTTATTTATTGTTTATGACTGCTTTTGTGTGTGTGTGTGTGTGTGCGTGCGTGCGCACACACACACACACACACACACACACACACACACACACAATGTTGTAAGCTGCCTAGAGTTTGGTTTGGACTTTGGAAAGGTGGCATACAAAAAATATATACCGTATATACTTGAGTATAAGCCGACCTGAATATAAGCCGAGGCACCCAATTTTACCACAAAAAACCTGGGAAAGCTTCATAGGAGCCACTGCCTGCCTCACTCGAGTATAAGCCGAGGGCGGCTTTTTCAGCACAAAAAATGTGCTGAAAAACTAGGCTTATACTCGAGTATATAGGGTATGTATGCATGTATGCACATAGGTTGGCATAACAACAACAACAACAACAACAATAACAACAACATGCCATCCCATTAAATGAAAAACTCACAGAGGCCAGCCAGATGCCTGTGGGAAACCTGCAAGCAGGATCTGACCCCAAGAGCACTCTCCCCTCTTATGGTTTCCAGAAACTGGTATTCAGAAGCATATTGCCTCCTACAGTGAAGGTAGAGCCTAGCCATTGTAGCTGGTAGCCATTGTCCACTACTTTCCATTATTTTGGAGTGAAGATCTCGCCCAGAATCACATCCAGCACCTGTCAGGCGCCAGAGGATCCAACCCCCCCCCCCCCGGTAGGTTGCCAGGAACAGATAAGACAAGGAAAGTTCTTATCAATGCTTTTTATTCAATATTCACAGAGAGAGGCTTAGAAATGCAGTCGCTTGGAGTAATGGTGTTTCTCCAAGTGAGTCTCCACCCCCCTTCTTCTCTTCCTTCATGCGTCATCACTATGGGTTCTGTCTCTGAGCTCTCTGCTCTCCTACTTTCAAGGCCCGCCATGTTCTGGGAGGGTGGGCCTGCAATGCTCTCTAAAGACAGTGAGTCCATCAGCTGTCACTCCCCTGGTGCTTCTTCTTCCTCCTCCTCCTCTCCCATTATTTCCAAGCTTTCCCCCTCATCTGCCTCTGAGCTGTGACCTCCCGCAAACCACTGTTGTAATTCTGAACTGTCTTCCTCTTCTCTAGAAGGGTCACATCAGGAACGTGGCCCCCAGAGCGCAGTGGAAGAGTCGGCCTCTGAAATTGAGCTAAGCAAGCAAGGAGCCAACTCTGCAGCTGAGAACTGTCTGTCTGAGTTTAGAGAAAGCCCCCCCCTCCTTCCCAGGCAAGACACTGTTAGCTCCCAAGGAGAGGAAGAGTTGGAAGTCGGCCAAAGCGTTGCCAGGCAACCAGCAGATAAGCCAGAATCGGAGGGTGTGTCTTCTGGGGAAGAGACAGGCCAGCTGTGCTGTCCCAGGACGAGGAGGTTAGAGAAGCTCAGAGAGCAATGGAAGGGAAGGAAAAGGCAGGATTTTAGCGTCCTTCCTGTTGTGGGAGGGATGATGAGTCAGACTGAGCAAATAAGCTTAATGAGGCTCTAGATGGGTTTTTCTTGTAAATAAATTTACATAAAATTGACAGAGAGTCCTTGCTACTTATTAGGCAGCTTGCCTGCCAGAGATCAATATAGGTCAGGCTGGGGAGGTGGACTCCATCATTCCTCCTCTGCCCAGGCCCTGACAGCATCATTCATCATATAAGTGAAAAACATTTGTCCTGGCTCATGGTCTGTATCTGTTATCACAATCACAGCTGAAGTCTAGGAAAGGCAGTGTGTCCCTTATCCTACCA
This sequence comes from Darevskia nairensis, assembly GCA_034642065.1. Taxonomy (NCBI): domain Eukaryota; kingdom Metazoa; phylum Chordata; class Lepidosauria; order Squamata; family Lacertidae; genus Darevskia; species Darevskia nairensis. The sequence goes on from JAWWNI010000992.1 coordinate 549,648, forward strand.
ATGAAAGCAATCAAACGCCTTCCTCCAGCACTACACCTTAGTCACATTTTACACTGTGTAATATTCCACTAACCTTCACCTAATTACCTCCTGATGAGGCAATGTCTTGAGAGAGCTTCGGTCATGTTTAATAAATACCTGGCAGCTTCCCTTAGTCTGATCAGCTGATTGTCACAGAGTTGTTAGTTCAACCTCCTCTTCTTATTGCAGCTGATTCCATTTTGTTCATTTAGCCCATTAAACTGAGAAAACACCTCCTTCTGAATCCTTTTGTCCAGTAAGGGCATCACTAATATAATTTTCAAGTATCAAAATAGGTTTGGACAAATCATTGTGGGTGGATGTGACAGAAAGAGAGAGAGAGAGAGAGAGAGTCACTTTTATGCACAAGCTGTCTACTTCTACTGTAAAAGGTAAAGGTAAAGGGACCCCTGACCATTAGGTCCAGTCGTGACTGACTCTGGGGTTGCGGCGCTCATCTTACATTATTGGCCGAGGGAGCTTCCAGGTCATGTGGCCAGCATGACTAAGCCGCTTCTGGCGAACCAGAGCAGCGCATGGAAACGCCGTTTACCTTCCCGCTGCAGCGGTACCTATTTACCGTATCTACTTGCACTTTGACTTGCTTTTGAACTGCTAGGTTGGCAGGAGCAGGGACCAAGCAACGGGATCTCACCCCATCGCGGGGATTCGAACCGCCGACCTTCTGATCGGCAAGTACTGTACTGGTTTACAAATCCTGCAGATCTGTCTCTGACGTAGGGATGCTTCTGAGCTAGCTTAATTTTTTTTTAAAAAAGCAAAGAATACACATGGATGAATATGTTATGATTTTGCTATAATGATTAGAATGCAGAACTGATGTAGCTTCTATATAAGGTCCATGACAAGAAATTGAAAGGACAGTATTCTGCTGCCAGGGCATGTTTCTGCAGAATATGCATTTGTCATTCCAACCCTACGTCATGTGTGCATGCAAGCATGTTAATCTATGCATATTCTTCTGTGAAGAAACAATATTTTACGAGAATGGCCTTTAAATATTAACGAAGTTTACCAGGACCTGAAATTTAAGCCATTCTGGTTAATTTTCCTTACCATCCAGGTATTTTATTTTGTTTAGATGGAATAAAGCCAACACTATTTCCCCTCCTCCTCTGGGGAAAAAGTTAACTTCAAACCAGCAATGTTCCAAATATTTTATGCAGTGCTTGTCACTTTATAGACTTCTCTTTTTTGATTATACATATTGTGGTTTATCTGTTGATTTTTTTCTGTCAACCGCCCTGAGACCTCCGGGTATAGGGCAGTATATAAATTCAAATAATAATAATAATAATAATAATAATAATAATAATAATAATAGGTAAATGTAAAGGGACCCCTGACCATTAGGTCCAGTCGTGACCGACTCTGGGGTTGTGGCGCTCATTTTGCATTATTGGCCAAGGGAGCCGGCGTACAGCTTCCAGGTCATGTGGCCAGCATGACTAAGCCACTTCTGGCGAACCAGAGCAGCACACGGAAACGCCGTTTACCTTCCCGCTGCAGCGGTACCTATTTATCTACTTGCACTTTGACGTGCTTTCGAACTGCTAGGTTGGCAGGAGCTGAGACCGAGCAACGGGAGCTCACCCCGTCACGGGGATTCGAACCGCCGACCTTCTGATCAGCAAGCCCTAGGCTCTGTGGTTTAACCCACAGCGCCACCTGGGTCCCTTACTACTACTACTACTACTACTACTACTACTACTAATCTCTCTCCACATGGGCTGCAGATTACGACAACTCTCGAAATTGTAAGTTTTGTGATGAAGGCGGCAGACCGGGGGCGGGGGGGCGGGGAGAAGAGAGGGCAGATGAGGTGTTCATCCTGACCCAAACCACTTCAGTCAAACTGTTCTGCTAGCAGCTTTGCAGTTTTCAGTGAACGCAGAAAGTTTTCCTGTCGTGGCTGTTGCTCACTCAGCCTTTGTGCTATCCAGCTGTCGAAACAGCAGCCTCGGCCCCTGTCAGCGCTGACACCAGGCCTGGCAGCAGCAGCAGCAGCAGCAGCAGCAGCAGTTTATCTCCTAGTCATTTGTCTCATGTCAAACATGTGTTTGTGTCTGCTAAGCTGAAGCCAGGCGCTGCTGGCGGGCGGCGAGAGGCTTAATTGCGAGAGATCTTGTTCGGCAGCCTTTGCCGTTACAGAAAGCCTTGTGCCCTTTTGCCAGCCCACGCATGATAGGAAGGGTGTTTGTGTGTAGTGGGGGGTGGGGGGGGGGAGAGGGCCAGGAAGACTCCCTCTAACAACAGGACCGCTGGCTGCTTGCTGCACACTTTGCTGTGCCTCAACGCAACCCTCTCTGCAGCCAGCACCTCCAGCTGCTGCACACTTTACAGAGACACATGGCCTTCCGCAAGGGCTGAGGTTGGTATGGCAACAAAATTCTGCATCGCTGCCTGATGCCAGTTCAAACAGGATGAAAACTTTTGCTAGCCCATTCATTTTTTGTTGTTGCTTCTTAAATCTTCAGCTCCATTCTTTTCTAATGCCATCTCCTCTTACACAGATGCAGGGCAGGATATTGACTGTTAATAGGGATGTGTGTGTGTGTGTACACCATATTTTTCTGTATATAAGACGCCCCCATGTATAAGACCCCTATTTTTTTTGAGTCCAAAATTAAGAAATAAATAATTGCAACATTCCGTGCATAAGACGACCCCCCAATTTTAAACTTAAAAAAAAAATTGGGGAAAAATATAGTTTTGTACACGGAAAAATACAGTATTTTTTCCAAAAGATGCCATGATAACTTGTCGATTTGTACCTCAGTCTGATAGAAATATTTGGGTTTGGGGAACATCTTCTCCTTAATGAGATTGACCTTATGGTAGGCTGGGATTGCCTCTGCATAGCAGTTTCTTGGAAGCTTTGTGCCTAGGAACTGGGCTACACAGCTTTCCCAAAGCTGTTGATCATTAATTCTGCAATTGCTATACGTAGATAAAAGGAGTAAAAGGTAAAGGGACCCCTGACCATCAGGTCCAGTCGTGTCCGACTCTGGGGTTGCGCGCTCATCTCGCTCTATAGGCCGAGGGAGCCGGCGTTTGTCCGCAGACACCTTCCGGGTCATGTGGCCAGCATGACAAAGCTGCTTCTGGCGAACCATAGCAGCGCACGGAAACGCCGTTTACCTTCCCGCTGGAGCGGTACCTATTTATCTACTTGCACTTTGACATGCTTTCGAACTGCTAGGTGGACAGGAGCAGGGATCGAGCAACGGGAGCTCATCCCGTCGCGGGGATTCGAACCGCCGACCTTCCAATCGGCAAGCCCAAGGCTCAGTATACATACTATACATCCCTGCATATTTTATGTGAACTAAACCATTCAGTATTCCATGGTTACATCCATCAACACTTATTTACACTATTGAATTTATCTTAATGCTACCAGCATTTTTAAATGTGCACAATTTTCACCCATATATTCAGTAAACATTTTCCAGTCTTTAAACATATGTTCTTCTTGTTCTCTTATTCCGTATGTTAAATCTGCAAGTTGCATGTATTCCATCAATTTAAGTTGCCATTCTTCTATGGTTGAGACCTTGCTCGTTTTCCATTTGGGGGCTTGCAGAACATGGGCCGCAGTAGTGGCATACAATAATTTTTTAAATTATTATTAATTTTACAATTAATAATCTAATTGTACTGTTCTGAACCGGAACGGGAGCTCCTGTCGTTGTTTAGGCAAAGCCAGTAGTTAAGCAGTGCGTGACACTGTTTTTGCTCAGATTGACTTTTGGTGGCATAAGCCAGAAAGTGAAACGGTTGATTTAGAAAAGCACCGCTCCACAAAACGTTGGAGGCGGTAAGTAAGCCGGGAAGCCATCAATAGGATTTAGAACCAGAGAACAAAGCCAGAGAAGTGAAACCTATCAAAAGGACAGCCTGAGGGAGATTCACCTGCTCTGTCAGATGGGACTTGTCAAACGTAAAATGGCTCCCTTTGAGGTGGAAGGAAGAAAGGAGGAGGGGAGGAGGGGAGGCTGGAACCAGCAGGCAATATGACACCTGCAACATGCACAGGTATAGGCCTCAACAGCTGGCTTCTCAGCCCCATTTTGGCTTCCCATCTGGCCAAAAAACTTGACATGAAAGGTAGGTTGGGGACACACACACACACACACACACACACACACAGAGAGAGAGAGAGAGAGAGAGAGAGAGTTTTATTTCTGATTCATAACCCCAGAGGACTGAAAAACAATCTTAAGCAGAACAGGACATAGATTAATCGTCACAGAATGACTTCAGAGTTGGTGCACATGATCCCTGAAAACCATTAATGAGTGAGAGAGACAAATAGCAGGTCACACTGGCATGATTTAAGGGGCATAGGAGCCAACTTCTAGGGACCATGGTCCCTTCGGCCTCCCAAATAAAATATTTGAGGGGGCAGGGCCTCAAATATTGTTGAACATTGCCACCACTTCATGTGATCGATTTTGCAGAGCACAGCTTAACTGCCCCCCCCCCCAAATATTGTATTCAAGTTGGCATCCCTGCTAAGGAGCAAAGGCTGCCACAAAATTGCCAAGTGTCTCATGGTCTAAGGCAGCGATGTCCAACCGGTCGATCGTGATCTACAGGTAGATCGCCTGTGTGATCCTGACAGATCGCTTGGGATCCTGGTCAGCCGTGGGGACATTACTGCCGGCGCTAGGTCTGTCCTTTGGCGCTGCAGTGATTGTTGTGTAATGTGGAAAGCGGAAGTAGTATTTGGTGTAGCGCTGCGTGCGATCGTCATTGCTGCACTTAATGGTGAGCGGTTTTTCTCATTCCCTCTAAAAAAGCTCCACAACTGGCCAACCCCCCCCCCAAAAAAAACCACCCAGTGACAATGGGTAGATCACTGCCAGATATTTTATACTGGGAGTAGATCGCAGCCTCTTGGGAGTTGGATGTGCCTGCTCTAAGGCAATGCTTGTGGCAGGATAAGGGAAAGTGTCTACTGACATAACAGCCCCAGCAGTCTAATAATGCATGTAGGTAAAGGTAAAGGGACCCCTGACCATTAGGTCCAGTCATGTCCGACTCTGGGGTTGCGGCGCTCATCTCGCATTATTGGCCGAGAGAACCGGAGTACAGCTTCCGGGTCATGTGGCCAGCATGACTAAGCCGCTTCTGGCGAACCAGAGCAGTGCACGGAAACGCCGTTTACCTTCCCGCCGGAGCGGTACCTATTTATCTACTTGCACTTTGCCGTGCTTTTGAACTGCTAGTGGGCAGGAGCAGGGACCGAGCAACGGGAGCTCACCACATCACGGGGATTCGAACCGCCGACCTTCTGATCAGCAAGCCCTAGGCTCTGTGGTTTAACCCACAGCGCCACCCGCGTCCCTTTAATAATGTATGTAATCGACATAAATCCTAAACTTCCACAAGCTCTTCCTTCCTCCCCCCCTCTCTAAGTTAGCCTCTCTCTGAGGTTAAGAGAACACTCAGATGCTGTGTCTTGTGATGATACTGATACAATTCTGGTTACATCATAAATGACATCATACGGCTATCTAGATTCCTGGGAGCACCTGACACCTAGTTAAAGCAGCAATAGAGACAGACAAAGTAATCGCGAAGAGCAAATGAATGTCATTCTCAGCCGTAACTTCGGTGAACGGCAGTCATAAGATTTCACGGAGACTAATGTTTGACTTGACCAGCAATGTAAATGTTTGCTTTAAGAAGATATGTGGCTATCAATATATTTTATACTCTTATTTGAAGACACCCCCCCCCCCCCCGTTTTTGTTTCTTTGTGCATATTTAGATTTCACTTGTGCTCATCGCATGAGTAAAGCAAATAAATTTTGTTCACCGGAGAATGTATGGAGAAACATTGAGACTTGCGTCTCAGAGAAAGGTCTAATAAAATGCTGTCTTAAAATGGTTATCACTGTACAGCAATGAATGAAGTATGGCATTTAGACACTACTGGTTACTGTGCATAGATCTAATGACATGCGACATTGTACAACTACAGGTGTGTTACTGTTCAACCAAAACAGTCTTTTATTGAATTTCTTTTTTGCTGACTCACGTTTGCTTGCAGTTTGACTCAGGCAGCCCACTTGTAGTCTAGCCTTCCCCGGTTCCAGTATCTGAAGCTTATTAGCTGCACGGTGGACTGGAAGTACTAATTCCTCTGCAGATCGTGTAATTAAATCCACAGCTGCTTGAAAGAAAAAATAATTAGCACTAGAGAGTTCATCTGCGAATCTATCAAACCATGACCTTCTCCACGAACTCGGCTGAACTCAACTGAACATCCAACTGATGTCGCAAGTTGGGAGAGCAACCAACACTGAACACTGGGCTCTACCTGCTCTGTGCAGGGCAAAGGTCAAGAGAAATGTGGTTATTCAGTAATAAAAGCCTTTGGAAATCCCAAGGGTATGTGATTCTGAGCCTCTTCTTCCAGGGTTGTACCTTTGAAAAATACAGATTTCTCCTGAGGAAGGTCCAACTTTGACTTGAAATGCATGGGGTTTTCCTTGGGAACCCTGAAACTAGTGACTCCCCCCCTTCCCAAATCTCAGTGCCCCTTCATATCCTTCCCATATCATAATTAGACTTGAAAACAGCTTCCTATTGTAGCCAATAAAGGTAAAGAGCCAGTGTGGTGTAGTGGTTAAGAGCAGGAGACTCTGAGGAACCGGGTTCGCGTCTCCGCTCCTCCACCTGCAGCTGCTGGGTGACCTTGAGCTGGTCACACTTCTTTGAAGTCTCTCAGCCCCACTCACCTCACAGAGTGTTTGTTGTGGGCGAGGAAGGGAAAGGAGATTGTTAGCCACTTTGAGACTCCTTCGGGTAGTCATAAAGCGGGATATCAAATCCAAACTCTTCTTCTTCTTCTTCTAAAGGTAAAGGGACCCCTGACCGTTAGGTCCAGTCACGGACGACTCTGGGGTTGCAGCGCTCATCTCGCTTTACTGGCCGAGGGAGCCAGCGTTTGTCCGCAGACAGCTTCCGGGTCATGTGGCCAGCATGACTAAGCCACTTCTGGCGAACCAGAGCAGTGCACGGAAACACCGTTTCCTTCCCGCCTCAGTGGTACCTATTTATCTACTTTCACTGGCGTGCTTTCGAACTACTAGGTTGGCAGGAATTGTAGCCAATACTATAGTACTAATTGCCGGATTTAAATATTTTGGGGGAGGGAGGGTTAATATTATCCCTCGCCCTGCCAAATGACCCCTCGATGCAGCATTTAGCTTTGAAAACAGTCTTCCATTGGTTCAATAGCGGGAAGCAACATGGGCTGCATCTGCCTTACAGCCTGGTGTTTTCCCATCGTTGTGTTAGCAATTGGAGTTACTCTGCAACAAGGCATGGCAGACTTCACATGTTGCCTCTGGTACCTGTTGCTGTAGTAATGTATCCTAGCTTTGTTCATCTAGTATCACCTGCTTCTCTCCATTGTTCCTGTTGCCTTTTCAGGGAATGGATTGTTTACCCTGGCCTCTCGAAACCAAAATGTCAAGTGCAATGAAGAGAGAGGAAGAAGGGTGAGCGTCCAACTGAAATTTTGACTGTAGAATTCTCAAAGCCTACTCTAGCAGAGACTACTTGCCCTGTGTATTGATGCCAGCCAACCTCAAATTCTGGGCTGAGCTACAGTACTGCTGCATACTAGGATGGAGGAAACAGTACTGAGGCCAGTGTGGCGATAGAAATATAAAATTCAATAGAGAAACAAAAATGCAAACCAATTGGCACCAGTATAAATATTTTTGCACTGTAAAAGCTGGAGATTGGAGACATATATTAGGGCTGCCATATGTCTGGGAATTCCCAGACATGTCCTCTTTTTGGGGTACTACATGCACATCCGGGGGGAATTTTACATTTTAAAGTAAATGTTCTGGATTCTGGGTTTTATTTTTCATGTTTTTGGTGCATGGATGGCACTGGTTCAGGCTGACTGTAGCATGGGTAGCTCAGGCTTTTGGGCGATTGCCCTAAGAAAGCTCGGCAACTTTTTGTGTCCAGATTTTTACCTCTGAAATATGGCAACCCTAATATATATTTAAAGGTAAAGGTAAAGGGACCCCTGGCCATTAGGTCCAGTCGTGTCCGACTCTGGGGTTGCGGCGCTCATCTCGCTTTATTGGCTGAGAGCCGGCGTACAGCTTCCAGGTCATGTGGCCAGCATGACAAAGCCGCTTCTGGCGAACCAGAGCAGCGCACGGAAACACCGTTTACCTTCCCGCCGGAGCGGTACCTATTTATCTACTTGCACTTTGACGTGCTTTCGAACCGCTAGGTGGGCAGGAGCTGGGGCTGAGGAAAGGGAGCTCACCCCGTCGTGGGGATTCGAACCGCCAACCTTCTGATCAGCAAGCCCTAGGCTCTGTGGTTTAACCCACAGTGCCACCCGCGTCCCATATATTTACTTTCATTCTAATGTGGATACAGGCCTTGATGCTGTGCTCTCTGACTAATGGTCAGAGTATTGTTGATTTGCAGACAGACCTGGCAAGACTTCATGCTAAGCCATAGTTTAGTGGTGTGAAAATGAGCAAGAGCGAACCCCAGGTTTGTGCTGTGCCACCTATAACAACAGCAATTTTATAGTGAGATTTGTTGTAAAATTGTTGTTGTCTAGGCCACCCCCACCTTCTCTCACCACCAAGGAAACACAACGAGCGAATAATAAGAGAACCCATACAAGTAACGCTGACACATAACCCCACACATACACTAAGTAGAAGAATAGAAGCATAACCACCCCACCCCACACACCACCACCCTTCTCTCCCCCCTTTCCCCCTTACCTAATATTGTATGTAATACTAATGTCTCACAACAAATGAAACTATATTGTAGAAATCACAATTTGAAAAAAGAGACAACGCAAGTGTTTTTCCACTAATAAGAAATCTTTAATAAAAAATATATTAAAACAACAACAACAATTGTATGATTTATATGCCACCCGCCTGACTGGGTTGCCCCAGAAACTCTGGGCAGCTTCCAGCAAAATATAAAAACACAATAAAACACCAAACATTAAAAAACTTCCCTATGCAAGGCTATATAATGCAGCTGTCAGGTGTTCAGAAGCTTTTGCTTCTAATTTAGATTAACCACATCACCCCATTACTGTTGTTGTAACAAGTCAGATTCAAACCATATGAAGGTGACTTGTTTAAACAACTATAACTATAGTTAAGATTGGCCGCAGTTCATGGTTTGGACAATATACTAAACTGTGGGTAATCTAAAGCAGAACTGGAAGCTTCTAATTTCCTTGTGGCCACATTGTGGAAAGAGACAGGGGAGGTGAGGCACTGTGCATGCCTGAGACTTTCACATGCTTGTTCTTGTGACCCTCAATATCAGTCAGGGGCGTCTTACCCATAGAGGCTAGTGGCGCAGGGTGCCAGGGCGCCAAGTTCTGGAGGGCGCCAGGAAAGAGGCAGAAGCTGGATGTGGCGCCTCCCGGCATCAGCTCGCCACCCTTGCCTGCCTTCGCCATGCCACGCCAAAGCAGCACCATGCCCAGAGCCTCTGCCTGCCGTGGCCGCCACAGCACAAAGCAGCCAGCTGAGCTGGGAGTCGCCACGTCCAGCCTCCACCTCTTCCCCACCGGAGGAGCTGCCCTCCAACCGCTGCCCACCTCCTCCAGCCCCACAAAGCTAGGCGCGTCGCCGGCAGCGCCAGAGGGATCTTTGCACCATGGCGCCAGATATGCTTAAGACGGCCCTGATAACAGTCCTGCAGTCACAGATGCCATCTTCTTGTGTAGCTGCACGATAGTGTAGCCTTTAGCATTGCATGCAAAAGTAGCCACTGCAAACTGTGTTTTCAACTGGAAGCCCAACTGGATTTGGCTTGCTTGAGACGTTGCTGAACAGACATCAAACGGAGCTATAAGCAGCTTCTTCAACAGCCTTCAAAAAGAAAGGCACACCAGGAGTTCATGCCTTACAGCAAATTATGAAATAAAAGTGGTAACTCAAATTATGAATTACAAATGCTGTGGTGAGACTTCAAGGGGGAAAACAGGAGGGCAATTTCACTATGTTTAAAAGGTGGTTTGCCTTTGGCAAAAGATCAGAAAAATGTTGGTTTTCTGCAGTGTTTGAAAGGGTTTTCTTCCAACTACTTAAAGCTCATTGATGGTTTATGACCTCTTGCTTACAGCCATCCTAAAACTAACAATCTTCAGCGATGGGAAATGTACTTCCCACAATCAACAGAAGGCTTGAGAATAGGATCGCAACCTATTTCCCGCGAGGTAGAGAGGAAACTGCTAGATTCCAAAGGGTTGATAGGTATTAGAAAATTGTTAGCAGTGGAACCTCTTTGTGGCCCCACTGAAATTTTCTGGGTTAGGATTGAGAGTTACAGACAGGATTGAGAAGACAGACTCAGGATCCAAGATGAATTTAACAGACTGGAGAACTGGACCAAAACTAATAAAATGAATCTCAATAGGGACAAATCTAAGGTTCTGCACTAAGGCAGTAATAATCAGATGCACAAATATAGGTTGAAGAACACCTGGCTTGACAGCAGTTCTGGCCACCACATTTTAAGAAGGAGATTGACAAAATGGAATGTATGCAGCTACCAAGATGATAAAGTGTCTGTTAACTATCGTATTGACCCGAATATAAGCTGCACCGAAATATAAGCTGCACCTTTAATATTTAAGGGGGGGGGGGGAAAGACAATACCCAAGGAGGAGTAGGGGCCGAGGGGAGCCTTCGCTCCAGCGGTGGTGGTGGTGGGCAGCAGTGCTTCCAGGGGGTCAGCACCACCATGGCCCCTCAACAGGGCAGGCGGAGAGAGGGGGCGGCTGGCGGGACTCGCACGCCCCATGGCTGGCTAAAGCCAGGCATCACCTTGGGCTAGCGCCAGTTCCAGCACACTGACTGCATCTCCTGTTCATCATCCTAGCAGACCTTCTCACTCTCTCGTCCGCGCTCCTCCCTCCCTCCCTCCTTCCCTCTCCTCGCCACCTTCTGGCTCCCTCTCAGGGACCCTCTCACCACACTGCCATCTTGGGAGCCAGCCCAGCCAAAACCAGGCACCATCCAGGGACAAGGCCGCTCCAAGCCAATTTTTGTAAGGTCGTGAATATAAGCCGCACTTTAACTTTTCACAGTCAGAATTTGGAAAAAAAATAGTGCGGCTTATATTCGGGCCAATACGGTACATCGGAAGATGGTGGACTCTCCTTCCTTGGAGGTTTTCAAACAGAGTTTGAGCGGCCATCTGTCAGGAATTCTTTAGCTGTGATTCCTGCATTGCAAGGAGTTGACCCATTGGGTTTGCCTGCAATTCTGCCATGCTGTGATTGTATGATTCATATACAGGTTTTGGACTTTGGAACACATCTTTACTCAAGAAAAGGTTGTAAGGCTCATTCTCCCTACTTGCCAGAGTCACAGCAACATTGAAACAGGTGGAGTAACATGATAACCCAGCCCAGGAGATTTGGCATTCCAGAGTGTGTGAGTCCTTTGGCTGTTTGCTCAAAGGCTGTATATCCTCCCCTCCAAAAAATAAAAATAAAAAATTGATTCATTTTAAAACAAAAGACATGATTAATTACACTAATATCATCCTTTGGGAGGAGGGCCGTTTCACTATGACTTGAAGGAGAAGCATTGAAAATGGTTCATATTTCAACTATGATCTTTGGTGCCAAGAGTCTCTGGGCTCTGAATGATATCAAACAACGAGGATTTTCCTTGGAGTGTGTCTTGGAAACCTGATCTGTTCTCTAAGGCATTGATATCCCACTTGCCCCGACATCCTTTATAGTGTTTTATGACATCTTTTGAGTCCGTACCTTCGTATAGTCATAAGCTTTGGGTTTTAAGGCCTTTGAAAGAGATTAAACTATCTTCCAACCAGCTGCTGTCAACTGATGTCTGGCATATGGACCGTGGATAGAGTTGCCAGTTTGCAAGTGACTCAGAAAGCCCACAAATGCCCTCCAGCCATGATAATACAAGGAGAGAGATTGAGGGGGGGGGGAGATGAATTTAGCTCAAGTTTCTTCTGTTTTGGAATTACCCAGTGCTCTAGCTGATCCCCCCCCCCAAAAAAAAAAGCCCTTTGGGAAATATCAGGTTAATTCTTACAGTGCTACTGTTAAATTACATATGTAAAGTAGAATCCTCTACATATGGTTAATTCAGATTATGAAGAATTTACAATGATGGGAAATAATATTAGATATGGGATTATGTAGCCTAGTAGGATGCAAGCTGGGTGGCGCTGTGGGTTAAACCACAGAGCCTAGGGCTTGCCGATCAGAAGGTTGGTGGTTCGAATCCCCGTGACGGGGTGAGCTCCCGTTGCTCGGTCCCTGCTCCTGCCCACCTAGCAGTTTGAAAGCATGTCACGTGCAAGTAGATAAATAGGAACCGCTCTGGCAGGAAGGTAAACGGCGTTTCCGTGCGCTGCTCTGGTTCGCCAGAAGTGGCTTAGTCATGCTGGCCACATGACCCGGAAGCTGTACGCCGGCTCCCTCGGCCAGTAAAGCGAGATGAGCGGTGCAACCCCAGAGTCGTCCACGACTGGACCTAACGGTCAGGGGTCCCTTTACCTTTTAGGATGCAAGCTGGATGAATGGGTTGGAAGTAGTTACGATGGGAAGGACTATAAATACATCATATGGCAACAAGTATGTTTACTGATTACATATTGATCTGCTTATTGGTACTTGCCTTGCCTACTAATTTTAGAAGGGCCCAAGCTGTTTTATTTAAGCTACCAAGTTTCTCCAATAAGTGACATAAATGGATAACTGCTTCCAGAGTAATATGTTGCATTGTGAGATTGTGTATAAAAATATGCATATTGTAGGCTGAATAAGTGACGTTTGCTTTGTGCAAAATAGAGAGAGGGAGGATGCTGAAGTGACAGAGTGTTTTGCTTTTTAAAAAATTTAAATATACTTTGTCAAGTGGGATCCAGAATTGTTTTAAAAGGTACTTCATGTTTTTCCGATGCTTTCAAAGCTAAAATAACCCAAGCTGTTCAGAGCTTTCTTTTTATGGTGGGCGTGTAGAATCTTTCTATTAATATGATTTATAATTTTTCTTCAAAAATGTCCTAGCAGGATTGTTTCGGGCCCTTTCCTGCTCCAAATCAGAACAAGTGCAGGCCCTAAATAAAGATGTGATGTCAGACAAGAGTTTAATAACTATTTTAAGTGCCTTTAGAAATGTCATTTGTTTTAAAATGCCTGCTGATCTCACCTTGTAGATTGGTTTGCTTTCATAGCAGCACATCTGACCCGATTCTGTCTTTATGCTTCCCTTTAGCAGGATTTATCTTCAGGTAAAAAGACTCCAGGCATTCCTCTTTACATTTATGAGCACATTCTCCCAGGTTCAACATCACTTGAATTAGCCCTGAAATAGATGTCAGAAACAGTGTGAAAATATGGAGATTGAATTTCATCGTCGCTTTGAAACAACCAGCTGAGTCTCTGACTTTTAGTTTCAAGTTTCTTTTGATGGGAAGGAGAGGCACGTGCTTCAGTTTCTTGTATTTAATCATTCTGCCTTAAATATGCTTATCTTGATGTGTTAATTGATTTACTGTGATTAATTCATTAATGTGCCCTGTTGTGCTATCCAGCTACCACTAGCAACACACTCTTTCTCTGTTTGATCCAGAAAGTAGATCAGCAAACTGAGCTCAACAACTTTAGGCACAACTAAAAAAAAGCCAGATTTTCACTTTTTGAAATATGGCAGCCATATCATATGTTTGTGCGTTGATAACATACATATGCAGGCAACTCCCAATTTATGTGGAAGTTACGTTCCAGGTTAAAGGTAAAGGGACCCCTGACCGTTAGGTCCAGTCGTGGACAATTCTGGGTTTGTGGCGTTCATCTCGCTTTACTGGCTTCAGGGTCATGTGGCCAGCATGACTAAGCTGCTTCTGGCGAACCAGAGCAGCGCACGGAAACGCCGTTCCTGCCGGAGTGGTACCTATTTATCTACTTGCACTTTGACATGCTTTCGAACTGCTAGGTTGGCAGGAGCAGGGACCAAGCAATGGGAGCTCACCCCGTCTTGGGGATTCGAACCGCTGACCTGATTGGCAAGTCCTAGGCTCTGTGGTTTAACCCACAGCACCACCTGCGTCCCAGGTTACTGCGTGTTTAAATGAAATCGCGTATATTTGAAACACCATTAAAAAGGTTGCAAAGACCAATGTTTTTGGGTCGCTTCTGAGTTCAGTGTGATGTGCATATACACAGTCGCACACATATTGGATGTGTGTAAATGGGGGGTTGCCTGTGTGTGTGTCTCTCGGTGTACACACACAGGCTGACATGTCTTCAGTGGCAGAGGTGATGGTGTGTGTTGTCTGTTATGAAACTCCAGTTCACAGACAGTGTGGCAGGATGAACTTGCATTACTGCCCCAGCAAAGAATATGATTCTGGTGAAAACTATTCCCTTCAGCTTTAAAGCTAAGCATAATTGCAGGATAGAGATGTTGGAGAGGTTTTTAAAAGGAACATATTGAAAAAGAAACATGGATACGGAGCCGAGTCAGAGGATTCACTCTTTGATGGGCTTTGAGTAACCATTTTATTCTGAAAATGGATAGGCAATGCCATTCGTCACGCATCAACACAAATGTGAAAAGGCTTTGAAGACTGGATATCTGGTGCAGGGTACGCTCATCAACAACGAAGTCAGTAAGCTGTGAAAAAGTCTGGAAGCAGAACAAGTTCAAGTATGAGGATGCACAATTTTTAATATGCTCCAGATGAGCCCCTTTCCCGGAATTTGGCTTTACGCTTTCTGAGATTTCTCACCCAGGATGGCTGCCGTTGCTGGAGTTTTCTGGCCGCTTTACAATTCTCAGCTTTGAAGCTGTGCAAGACTCTGTGACTTTCTTCCAAGTTTGGGAGCATGACTATAAAAGACTCAGTAGGTCCCAAGCTCCTTATATAAATACCGGAAGCAAAAATGATTAAAACATGAATGAGTGAAGTTGTATTGCCTTGAAAACTCGAAAACTATAACTAATCCAGAATGCAGCAGCTAGACTGGTGACTGGGAGTGGCCACCAAGACCATATAACACCGGTCTTGAAAGACCTACATTGGCTCCCAGTACGTTTCCAAGCACAATTCAAAGTGTTGGTGCTGACTTTTAAAGCCCTAAACAGCCTCGGTCCTGTATACCTGAAGGAGCGTCTCCACCCCCATTGTTCTGCCCAGACACTGAGGTCCAGTGCCGAGAGTCTTCTGTCAGTTCCCTCACTGCGAGAAGTGAGGTTACAGGGAACCAGGCAGAGGGCTTTCTCGGTAGTGGAGCCTGCGCTGTGGAACGCCCTCCTGTCAGATGTCAAGGAAATAAACAACTATCCGACTTTTAGAAGACACCTGAAGGGAAGTTTTTAATGTTTGAAGTTTTAGTCTGTTTTTAATGTTCTGTTGAAAGCCACCCAGAGTGGCTGGGGAAACCCAGCCAGATGGGTGGGGTAGAAATAATAAATTATTATTATTATTATTATTAGTAGTAGTAGTAGTAGTAGTAGAACAGAAAACTCAGAGGCAGAAAGCAGAGATCAGCCGGTGCAGGGATGACGTACAATAGGAGACACGGCGGGGGTGGGACTTTACTTGGAGCTATGCCATTACTGGATGGAGATGCACTTTTCAAGCCTCTTGCTGTGAATATTGAATAAAGGACTTGGTAGTAACTTGAATTATTACCTGTTGAATTATAGTGGTACCTTGGTAGTCAAACGCCTTTGTTGTCAAACAAATCGGCTCCCGAACGCCGCAAACCCGAAAGTGAGTGTTCCGGTTTGCGAATGTTTTTTGGAAGCCGAACGTCTGATGTGGCTGATGCGGTTGATGCGGCTTCTGATTGAGTGCAGGAAGCTCCTGCAGCCAATTGGAAGCGGTGCCTTGGTTTTCAAACCGTTCCAGGAGCCGAATGGACTCCCAGAAAGGATTAAATTTGACAACCAAGGTACCACTGTATCTACTTCTTGGCTGCCCACTGGGGGAGGGATCGGTTTCCTTGAAGCCTGACATTTGGTGAAGAAAACCATAAGCTTTCATTTTAGGACTTGGACAGTAACACTTGGGTTGCTGGGAGCTGGTCGATGCTACATTATTGCTGCTTAAGGCAACACAGGACCACGACAACGCACAACATCTCTGTTGGTCCCAAGCACTCTACCCTCCCCATCTTTGATGGCTGACAGTAATTTGAAAAGAATGGGCTAAGCATGAAAAATACTCCTTTCTCTTTTCCAGATAAGTTAAAAACAAACAAACATTGCCAAAGCTACAGTTGGGTCCATTATCCTATCTGTGTTTCTTATGCTCGACTATCTCTAGGCTCAGGTGGTTCTGGGGAAGGAGCAATGTTTGACCTTCAGATGGAGGTTTAATGCAGGATACGTTAGTTTTGTAACTGTTCACGTGAGACACAAATGTAATTGCTGCTCTCATTCTTCATCCAATCTCTGACATATTTTATAACTGATTGGGGCATGACTAGAAGATTACGGCTTTGTAAATACGTCCACCTCTTTTAACTATTCTGTATTTATTTTAAGTTATACATTAATTTTTTTTAAATGCAAACACATAATGGAAAGAGAGGGAAGTTAATAGAGGGGAGAAAGAGTTGATTATTCCAATGAATGCTTTTAAAAAATATATAATTTAAGAGTAAAGAGAATTTTTAAAATTTATGTGAGAGAGAAGCCAGACTTCAATCGAGTTTAGAGATCTTGGATTTTATTCTTCTTGTCCAGCATCCTGGATGTTCCGACTGCTAGTGGTCATTCAGCTGATCTTACTCTTTAACTATTGTTATAGATTTTGGGAGGACCCCCTTAAACCATAGAAATTAACAAATGGTAGGGTTTTGATTAATTGGAATAGATGCAGAGCTTTGCCATGCAAGGAATTCCTACGCTGGCTTATGCAAACCAGCCTGGCTGGCCTAGCAAAGGGCAAATCTGTTAACATGACAAAAGGGGTTGGTGGGTCCCCTGACAGCAATCCTTTGGCCTGGGGAGACAGATGTTCCCAAGGGTGTTTTTTTTGGGGGGGGGTTGAGGTCACAGGAAAAGAGAGTGTTTCAGTAGGATGTTCTGGGAAGAAGAAGAAAGACTGGGATCCATCTTGGGCAGGCTGACCACACTCTATCATATAGTTAAGGATCCTGTGAAAGTGTATTCTCAGAATACATGTGATAGACAATAATGCCATTACTTTTCAGCGCATAACATTTTTGCCTGGCCTCTAGAACCCATCATATTGTTGCAGGTACCTCAATCTCCAAGTGGCAAGAGACTCCTGTGGCGCCTATACTTTCCCAGAGTTCAGCTTCCTTGGATTGAAGGTCAACGGAGCCTGTGGTGTCTTTAATATATATGGTTTTATTTACACATACATACAACCTGAACACAGAATGGAGGAGCTCAACACCCCAACAAATCTTGCTTCCCCATTAGGTTTCCATAGAAATCCCAAGTCCCAGCTTTGGGTCCAGCACAGAGCAGTCATGTCCAGCATCAACCAAAACTCGCAGACACCCAGCCCCTGCCTCGGCCTATTCCCCCCCCCATCCTTGGATGATGTGGCATCCAGCCAGGTGAGATCAGAAGAGGCACACCCATTTGTCTCTATGACAACCACTTAGGACATGTAAATGGTGGTACTTAACTGGCCAGCCAAGGCCATTACCTTAACAAAGGAAACTGGTTTGCCTGGTTCAGCAGGTTTCCTATTATCCATTCCTACCCTCACAGATTCAGGACCATAGGTTTGAAAGGGATCTATGGACATCATCCAAGACTGACCTCCCCAACCCATAACAATCCCTGAAGGGAATCTAGTTCACAGAGAACTCCCAGCACAGTGACGGCAAGAACGTGAATAACTCATTTGTCTAGTTGGTATTCCTTCTGTGAAGATGTTTTCCTCACCAGTTTGGAAAATGCTGCTCAAGCACATCAAGCTATTGCAAGCATTGCTATGCTAGGGTGATGGATGAGTACTCAGTGATGCAAAATCCCAGTTATTAAATGCAAACATCTGTACCAGCAGGCAGGCAGTGGTTGCTACAAGGTTCACTTAACAGCCCGGTTTTGTAACAGTAATGCTGTCGAGCACTTAGTGTAGCAGCTTGGCTCAATATAGCAAGCCATTTCTGGTTATGTATGCAGAGTAAACCTATTATGCCTCTAAGTTACTCATGTTCATTAATTTCAATGGATCTACCCCAGCATAGCTGTCGACTTTCGGATTTGAAAATAAGGGATTTTTTTCAAACTTTTGGATTTGAAAATAAGGGATGTCGTGAGGGCGGTGCAATGGCACCAAGTAGCCTCGCCACCCTGCGCTCCAGAGGCTGCGCTTGAACGGGTGAGCGAAAGATCGAGCGCGTAGACGGCAGGCAGGCAGGCTGTCTGGTTGGGCATGAGGGTCTGGATACACAAGGCATGCAAGATCCGCCCCCAGTCAATCTCAGACTCCTTATTGGCAGCCGAGCAACACAGCTGAGGAGCCTCCCTGGCCGGCAGGGAGGGAGAGGAGCTGCTTCCTTTGAAATCCGGGAAATTTAAGGGATATCAACAATCCGGGATTACAGCGGGAAACAGCATTGGAATAAGGGAGTTTCCCACCAAAAAAGGGAGGGTTGACAGCTATGCCGATTGGGTCTGCCTCTGCACTTGCACCACATCAACCTCCCTGTTACCTCACCCCTCTCCGTCGCTGTAACTGGCAGCGACCTCAAGGTTGGGGAGTCAGGTAAAGCACCCCACCAACCACTACTGGCTTTCTGCACGCCTTGCCCTGAACATCCTATCACATTTTGGTGCAAAACTGTGTTAAGGGAAGTCATCTGTTTTCTATACTAACGGGGGTTGAAGAAAGAGATCTACACTAAAAATTATGAAACCACTATCATGATATGCACTTGAAACTGGTTTTGGATGGTATATTGCTCAGCCCTAACACACACATCATGATTCGCGCTGTATCGCCAGGTAAAAAAACTATGAAACCGATATGACAGTATGGGCTTCAAACTGGTTTCGGATGATTTATTGATATATTGTCCAGCCCTAGAATACTGTGATGGCCTGGGATTCAGACTCAGATGCTGAACCTGAGGGATCCCAGCCTGCACAGGATTCCCCACCTCCAGAACCAGCAGAGCCGGGGCTAGGGCCTGAGTCTGAAGGGTCCTCAACTGTGCTGGATCCTCAGGTGCAGGCATCTGCTGAGTCTGCTCTGGCTCCTGATGGGATGGAGGACCCATTGCCTGCAGGTGCTCCACTCTCAGCCCCGTCAGGGGAAGCTGAGGCTGCCCCTGAATCCGGTAGCCCACCAGCCTCTCCTGAGCTTCGGAGGCTCAGGGCAGAGAGGCGAAGGGAACTAAGGGATGAGTAACACTGGATACAAGCTATGATATCTTGATTTATTCTTAGATTATGGTGGGGCAGGGGGAGACAGTGACCCCTGTAAGGTCCCCTGGTATGAGGAGGAAATGGAAAAGTCACAATTTAAAACCATCTGTGTAAGAGGTGTTCACGACCTGTTAAGAGTCATTTGATTTCCACTTCCTTGTCTGTAAATGCACAGTGAACACAAATAAATGCTGGAGAAATATGCAGAAGATGCAAATAAATTATAGAAGCTGCTTGTTTACCCATGATTCAAGATGAAGCTATTTCTCTTTTAATAAACCAAAGAACATATCTAGTCGTAAACTGAATCAGAAAGCAGCAGTTCTTTTTTGCATAATTAAATACATTTCTGTGCATTGGTACTTGACTGTAATTGACTGTTGAAAAACACACTGCTAGCTACTTTATATCCTCTCCTGCTTTATAAGAATCAAGGTCCCACTGCTAAAACAGTCCTGTTCTGAGAAGCAACCCATCGTACCCTCAGGTGGTTGGGGAAGATGGATCAAAGTCTCTGAGGAGGATCTGAATGTACTGAGAAGTGTATATGGAGGGATATAACATGGTTTGTACATTGGAAAGGAAAAGGAAAAGAGAACAAAACACGCTGTTTCTAATTAGAGCTAGAGGCCAATGCAGGAAAACAGTTGTAAAACTACCATTTTATTCTCTTGCAACTTTCAAAATGCGAGTCAGTTTTCATGCATCCAGTCACTTCAGCATTGATGTCTGCAGTAGCACCTATGTGGGGACATCCTTGTGGCCTTTATCTAAATCTAAAGGTAAAGGTAAAGGGACCCCTGATCATTAGGTCAAGTTGTGACCGACTCTGGGGTTGTGACGCACATCTCGCATTATTGGCCGAGGGAGCCAGCATACAGCTTCCGGGTCATGTGGCCAGCATGACTAACACGCTTCTGGCGAACCAGAGCAGTGCATGGAAACACCATTTACCTTCCCGCTACAGCGGTACCTATTTATCTACTTGCACTGTGACGTGTCTTCGAACTGCTAGGTTGGCAGGAGCAGGGACCGAGCAACGGGAGCTCACCCCGTCGCGGGGATTCGAACCGCTGACCTTCTGATCGGCAAGCCCTAGGCTCTGTGGTTTAACCCACAGCACCACCCGCGTCCCAATATTATCTAAATCTAGCGCCTTTCAAAATGGGTGTTGTCAGTCTCTTTCGGACTTGGAGAAATCAGGAGAAGCTGCAGGACAGTAACACTGGGTGTAACCCAATGTTGGGTTGGAGGCTTAAGACAGCAACCGCCCTACATGGTTTTGGAATTGATACATTAAGGTTTCAAATGGCTGTCATAAAGGATTCCTAGGCAGTTAAGTCCAGTCAAAGGCGACTATGGGGTTGCGGTGCTCATCTCGCTTTCAGGCCGAGGGAGCCGGCGTTTGTCCACAGACTGCTTTTCCGGGTCAATTGTCCAGCAGGACTAAACCGCTTCTGGCGCAAAGGGACACCATGACAGAAGCCAGAGTGCATGGAAACGTTGTTTACCTTCCTGCTGCAGTGGTACCTATTTATCTACTTGCACTGGCGTGCTTTCATAATTGCTAGGTTGGCAGGAGCTGGGACAGAGCAACGGGAGCTCACCCCGTCACATGGATTCGAACCGCCAACCATCTGATCGGCAAGCCCAAGAGGCTGAGTGGTTTAGACCACAGCACCACCCGGATCCCATATGTGTGTCATATGATCACAGGAAACTGCCTCATCTGGAGTTAGACTTTTGCTCCCTCTAGCACTATACCATGAGCTGTGGCCCTTCCCCTTGAGTTCCTCCATGGATATTTCAACAAAGTGTCAAATGACATTGAAGAACAAAATTAACTTTTGAGTCTACACATTGCCACACACAGAGGACTCTTTGGGGGGAAGTGGGTCGATGCTTCTTTTGTAATTCACGTCTAATCTAGTAAAAGTGATCGTACGAATGCTATTTGGATGGGCAGGGGAAACACCATTAGAAACTAAATCAGGTACAGTGGTACCTCGCCTAACGAATAACTGCCTAACGTCTTTTTCGCCTAACGAATGACTTCCGGCAAAACAAAATGGCCGCCGGAAACGAATTTCTTCGACTTAAGAAAAGACGTCGCGGCCTCTTTGAATAGGATTTCTTCGACTAACGAATTTTTGAAAAGGATTTCTTTGACTAACGAATTTTTCCCCAATGCGTTCCTATGGGGATTCGCCGAACGCATTTTTTCGCCTAACGACGATCGCGTCGGAACGCATTATCTTCGTTAGGCGAGGTACCACTGTACCTTGGTTGTTCTTAAAAAAATGCATGGTGCATGAACCCTTCTGAGATGTTAAAAATAGGAAACTGTTTAAGGAAACTGTGACCACAAAATGACTCAGATAAAAGCTAAGCTACAACCACAATAAAATAAAAACCTGGAAAGAAATTAGGTTGCTCACACAAACTGCAAAACAAGTAGGATTTTAAAGTGTTTTAAACCTTCTGTTGCAGCACAGTGGTTCTGGGAAGCCTCGGATAAACTTATGCAAAGGTGACTTTGATGGCCTGTAGGCTATCAAAATGATAGGTTGTTACTGCCACACTAGTCTCTTAAGGCTTGAGTTATTACAATCCTTGTAATTTCCAGTAATTGGGCTTAATGTAGTAAGAGGGATTATATACATTTTATTTGGTCTGAAAAAGGACAGCCACTGACTTTATGTGCTAATGGCATCTTGGGGCGCAAGAAAGTGGTTATATACCTGCAAGATGTGTGATAAGAGTATTAATTTAAACACTTTTGGACTGAATTCTGACTACGGTAAGTTAATTGAACACATGTCCCATTGAAATAAACGGTACAAGCTAGTCATGGCTTTCCCCATTAATTTCAATGGGATCTAAGACTGGAGTCCTATACACACATTTAACTGGAAATAAGTCCCACCGAACTCAATGGGCCTAACTTCTGAGCAGGCATAAATAGGAGAACACTGTAAGCTCAGCTAATTTACAGTGCCAGCCTAGCCCTTTCTACTCAAAAGTAAGACTCATTTAATTCAATGGGGCTTACTCCAAGCTAAGCAGAGTCAGGTGAAGGGGCTTGCTGGGTGGAGCAGAACTGCTATGCCAGCTTCCCAGCAGATGGGTTGCTGTTGCCTACTGGGAGCGGAAGCGGCAAGGCAGTGGGAAGGTTAGTTTGGTGCAACCATACCGGCAGAGCCACTCTGATGCTCTTTCCAGTGCATTTAGTAATCATAGAATTGTATCTTCATGGACTGCAAGAAGATCAAACCTATCCATTCTGAAGGAAATCAGCCCTGAGTGCTCACTGGAAGGACAGATCCTGAAGCTGAGGCTCCAATACTTTGGTCCCTGGAAAAGACCCTGATGTTGGGAAAGATGGAGGGCACAAGGAGAAGGGGACGACAGAGGACGAGATGGTTGGACAGTGTTCTCGAAGCGACCAACATGAGTCTGACCAAACTGCAGGAGGCAGTAGAAGACAGGAGTGCCTGGCGTGCTCTGGTCCATGGGGTCACGAAGAGTCGGACATGACTAAATGACTAAACAACAACAGGAATTGTAGAGTTGGAAGGGACCACAAGGGTCATTGAGTCCAGTCACCTGCAATGCAGGAATCTTTTACCCAACATGGGGCTCGAACCCATGATGCTGAGATTAAGAGACTCATGGTCTACCAACTGACTTATGCCAGGAGCCACTCCATGTAATTCTCTCCCTGCTGCTTTGTCTCTCCTCTTCTCCCTCCTGTTAAGCAACAGCAACCCACCTGCCTAGAATTTCAATTCAGGATAGACCCAGGGCATTTTTCCCCAGCCGGAACTTACTAGAACTCAGTTCTGGATCCTCTCAAGTGGGTGCCATTGCCATTCTAGGAGAACGAGGGAGTTGTTCATGGTGAGTTCCAGCACCTCTTTTTCTAGAAAAATAAAAGAATGGGTAGACCCATTAACATTTATGCCCCTAAATTACTCATGTTCATTACATTCAATGGGTCTACTCTGAGTATGACTAATCCTAGATATAAACCACAATTTCTTGATTTAATTAAATCTTAGACAAGGGTGTGGAGGAGGGAGATAGTGGCTCTTGCAAATGCCCCTGCTATGATGAGGGCAAGGAAGAGGCAAGATTTGAATCAGATGGTGTAAGGGGTGTTCAGCTTACCGTTAGAGATGATATTTTGGTTCATTGAAAGAGAAATAGTTTCATCTTGAATCAGAGAAGCTTCCACAATTTCTTTTCACCTTTTGCCCATCTCTCTAATACTTCTTGTGTTTCTGGTCACTGCAGATTCACTGACAGGTAAGTAAAGAAACCAAAAACCTCTTAACAGGTGGTAGGGTCGTTTGATTTCAGTTTCCTTGTCAGTAAATCTACAGTAACTACAATTACAAGATATATAAGGGAAATAGGCAGAAGGTGCAATGAAATTATAGAAGCTTATTCTCTGTCTATGATTCAAGATGAAACTATTTCTCTTTCAATATATCATATCTCATGTGAATTGAGTCAGAAGATTATAGCCCTGGTTGCATAATTAAACACAGTTCTGTGCATTGTTACTTGACTGCTGAAAACCACATTCCTTATATCCTCTTCTGCTTCATAAGATTCAGGGTTCCACGGCTGAAAGAGTCCTGAGAAACAACCCACCATACCTCAGTTAGTTGGGGTGTGATGGATCAGGGGCACTGAGGATGCTCTGAATGTACAAGGGAGTTTATTTAGAAGAACCTAATGTGGTATGTATGGGATGTGGGTGGCGCTGTGGGTTAAACCACAGAGCCTAGGGCTTGCTGATCAGAAGGTCAGCGGTTTGAATCCCCGCGACAGAGTGAGCTCCCGTTGTTCAGTCCCAGCTCCTGCCCACCTAGCAGTTCAAAAGCACGCAGTGCAAGTAGATAAATAGGTACTGCTCCGGCGGGAAGGTAAACGGCGTTTCCGTGTGCTGCTCTGGTTTGCCAGAAGCGGCTTAGTCACGCTGGCCACATGGCCTGGAAGCTGTACGCCGGCTCACTCGGCCAGTAAAGCGAGATGAGTGCGCAACCCCAGAGTAGTCCGTGACTGGACCTAACGGTCAGGGGTCTCTTTACCTTTACCTAATGTGGTATGTATATGGCACTCTTATCATTTAGAATTTTAAAAGTAAAACAAACCATTTTGAACAAACCGAACCACACTTTTCTCAATGGAGGCTAGAAACCAGCTAGAGACCAATGTAGAAAAACAGTTGTAAAGATGACATGTTATTCTCCTTGCAGTTTGCTCTGTTAATAATCTGGAGACCACATTCTGTCCTCTTCCACTCAGTAAGCAACAACAACCCACCTGCCCAGGAGATGGTTTGGTGGTTCTGTCTCTGTCAGGGACTGGGCAGAGGAGGAATGGTGGAAACTGCCTCCCCATCCTGACTCTTCCAGGGAGGAGGAAGACGAAGACAGTATAGATTTACAATAGTGGTTTGTGGGAGGTCACAACTCAGAGGCAGATGAGGGGAAAATTTGAGAAATAATGGGAGAGGAGGCAGAACCCGAGTGGCAGCTGGCTGACACAGTGTCTTTAGAAAGCATTCCAGAACCTGGCGAGCCTTAAAAGTAGGAGAGCAAAGAGCTTGAAGACAGAGGGCATGAGGAAATGGGACAGGTGTGTGGGGGGGGAGGTGGAGATTCACTTGGGTTCTATAGCCTCTCTCTGTAATATTGAAATAAAAAAGGACGGTAAGAAACTTTTCCTTGTCTTTATACTTTCCTGGGCAACCAGCCGGGAGCAGCTGACAGCATCCTGACAGTCCCACCCATTGAACCACATCTAGGGGTAGCAACCTGGACCCCAAACATTGATTTCATTGGTCTTAATCAGGGGTAGGCAACCTAAGGCCCATGGGCCGGATGTGGCCTAATCGCCTTCTCAATCCGGCCAGCGGAAGGTCCAGGAATTGGCGTGTTTTTACATGAGTAGAATGTGTCCTTTTATTTAAAATCATCTCTGGGTTATTTGTGGGGCCTGCCTGGTATTTTTACATGAGTAGAATGTGTGCTTTTATTTAAAATATTATCTGGGTTATTTGTGGGGCATAGGAATTTGTTCATTCCCCCCCCCCAAAAAAAATAGTCCGGCCCACCACATGGTCTGAGGGACGGTGGACCGGCCCATGGCTGAAAAAGGTTGCTGAACCCTGGTCTTAATTGAGCTCAGCTCAATATAGCAAGGACCTAGGGGTTGAATGTGGACCTCCAGGCTTGTCTATCCAACTCTCAGGACTCTCTGCAGGATTTGCATCTTCCCAGTCCTTCTCTGTGTATTCCCTTGAGTGCTTTTGCTTAGCTAGAGTGCAAATCCTCCATCATGTTGAGTCCAAAAACCGGGACGCACATCTTTCTGGACATGCTCCTCATGAGACCTGCATGAGAACACTGAGCCCCAAAATGCATGATCCTGTGCATTTATTTTTTTTAGCTCTGTGATCTCGTGCAAGAGCATGGCCCCCCTAACCAGGATGTCCCAGTTTAATTGGGGCAGTTGAGGGATATGGGAGTGTTTCATTGAATTCTGATGATGCCTCTTGCGTGCCTAGATGGAGACGTGTTTGTGCACAGAGACATCTGACTTTTGTGTGGCTGGAACGCAGTTTGTTGTGCAAACGTAAGAGTCACATGCATCGTTCCACCCACTTTTGCCTCTGACCCTGGCAGGTACTGGATTTGGGGGGAAACATCTGTTTGGGGCTAATGGATGGGTGGTTGTGTTTGAGTTGTGCTAACACATCTAGAGAAGGAGGGTGTGTTAACATGTTCTTTTCTTCTTGCAGAATCTCCTAATTTCTTTTGCTGAGTATCTTAGTGTTTACTTAGAATTACTTTACCTCACCTGTGTGTTAAACCACAGAGCCTAGGGCTTGCCGATCAGAAGGTCGGCGGTTCGAATCCCCGTGATGGGGTGAGCTCCCGTTGCTCGGTCCCTGCTCCTGCCAACCTAGCAGTTCAAAAGCATGTCAAAGTGCAAGTAGATAAATAGGTACCGCTGCACCGGGAAGGTAAACAGCATTTCCGTGCGCTGCTCTGGTTCGCCGGAAGCGGCTTTGTCATGCTGGCCACATGACCTGGAAGCTGTACGCCGGCTCTCTTGGCCAGTAACGCGAAATGAGCACCGCAACCCCAGAGTTGGTCACAACTGGACCTTTACCTTTACCTGTAGCGTTTATAGTCTTCCAGGTACCCAGTTTTCAGGCAACATTTGGGCCCTTCCATTGTTCACCTGGTGGCAAAATGACAGGCACTTCCTTTTGTTTGTTCGGCCTCCCTTTGCTTTGGGACTAGTTGCCAAGCAACCATAAACAAGTGGAAATGCTTGCCTTTTCTTTGTTGTGGACTGTGCTGATTGCAAGTGCGTAAGAAGGAGAGCATGTCCCTGACAGATGGTAATCCTGTGATTTCAAAGGACCTATGGATACGTTTCTCCAGAGAAGCTCTGCAAAAGCCATGTTTATTTACAGTGAAGCCTATTTATTATTAAAAAAAAAACTGGGTTACATAACAAAAGCCATTTGCTTTAAATAGGACTTTTCATGGAGATGTCTGAACACTATAAAATTTATGCCGGAAATAATTCACCACCTTAACTACTACAAATACTTGCTTGGTTTTAAACATGTGAGCAGTCCTGGTGATCTAAATTAATATGGAACCATAAAGATGTTTGCAAACTTGGTACATGCTTCCATGCCATGTAAACAAACACCACATTGCTATATTTCAGCACCAAAATGTTTTGACATCCATGAAGCTCTTCCCAGCCTGTTTGTGCATTCTCTTGCCATTCATATTTAACAACAACTGAAGGATCTGACTGTGGGTTTTCTACATCACTTATGAAACAGCACAGAAAATGAAACACAAAGCGGAAAGCCGTGCTAAAACCACAGCGCTTAGTGCAGTTAAAACCAACCTTTCCCGTCAATGGTAGTAGTTTCTGTTACAGGGCTTCTGCTTTGTGAACCAAATCTTTGCTGTCATCTCCTGAAGTTTTGCCACCTTTCAGTAGCTGAGAATGCACTGAATCAAATTTCACATTCTTATAGCATTATCAGTCACTATGCACTGAAGATCTGTTAGTCATGCAGGTTGATATTTTGAAGGACTTTCCCTGTGGGTTCTAGAAACATCCGTGCATTTATTGACATCCTTACCAGAAAATATTGCAATGGGTAAAACAATACACATTTCGCTATTGTATGGGGGAGGTATTTCCCTGACTTGAATTCTTTCCTTATCAGCAGAATTGAATCTATCATGGCAGTAAAACTAATTAACTATCTCTCTCTAGTTCTGTGTGGCTCTGGAATCCTGGAATGCAAAAGGACTTATTTGAAATAAAGTTACATTCTGAATTGACGGATCTGCATTTCTTTCTTTGTTTTGTTTTACTTGAACCTTTGGATCAGTGTTTCCCAAACTTGGGTCTCCAGCTCCTTTTGAACTACAATTCCCATCATTCCTGACCACTGGTCCTGCTCGCTACAGATGATGTAGTCCAAAAGCAGCTGGAGACCCAACGCAGTTAGGAGCTGATACAAAAGACACATGTCCAATTAAATAATTCTGAGCCTGGGAATTTGTTGAAGTACTAGAACTGAACTCAGTTCTCCTTCCACACACACAAATCCACTCCTGGTTATTCCCCCCCCCCAAAAAAAATCATTTCGGCCATATGATGTAAGACAGGGGTGGCCAACTTCCAAGAGACTGCAATCTACTCTACTCACAGAGTTAAAAACTGGCAATGATCTACCCCCTTTTGGGGTGTTCAAGTCGAGGTTGTTGAGCTTTTTTTAGGAAGGAAAGCCATCCATGTTTTGGGGGGTTCGGGTCAAAGTTGAGATTTTTTTAGGAAGGAAAGTCCTGTTTTGGAGCCTTCAGGGAAAAGATGTTGAGCTTTTTTTTAAGGGGAGCCAAAGTTGCTGAGCTTCTTTGTGGGAATCCAGTGATCTACCACAGATGACCAGTGATCTACCAGTAGATCACGATCTACCTGTTGGACATGCCTGATGTAAGAGATGCACATTTTATTGCTGCCATTGTTAATAACTAGGATTCAGAAGTCCTTGCCAATCTACTCGAAGCATACAGAGATCTATCAGTACATCTTGATCTGCCTTCTCCTAGTATACACATTTTTGTATGGAATTCCCCCTAATATACCCATTTTTTTTATTTTTTTTTTGCAAGGCAGCCTTCTGAAATATAATTCATTTTTGTATTTTGTTTTCACTAATTTATGCATTGATATGAAAACTTTAGTAACTTCATTTTTGTACATGTTACTTGGCTGAAGAATTGCACTGCAAAATTTTGAGAGGGGAGTGCCAAATTTTGAAGAGTGATATAACGTAAGCAACATATAAGCGGCGTACTCAAAATTACCAAACCATTTCACATTCTTGAATCTTATATGGATAGTCAAAGATTGAGAGAAATATATGCAAAATCTTATACAGAAGCCACAAATAGAAAACTCCTTAAAGTTTTTTTCTTTTCAAAGACTTCTCAGTTTTTACGGTTTTCGTTGGCCAGGCTCCTGGAGATATCGTCGAAAGTAAGTTGGATCGGTCTACCACGAGTATTGGCAGCATAGGTTCATTTTTTCAAATTTTGAAGAATGGCTGTGATTTGTTTTGTTTTGTGTGTTGCTTCGGAAAATGTGAATTAAATAGGTTCACCTGTACATTGAAACAGAATCAAATTTCTCCAGTGCCCCCAGTTTGGATCCAGACGGGGATTATTAAATTTAATTCCCATTGAAATGAATGGGACTTCTCTTTCTCACAACTAATGTTTCACACTGATTGCAATGGAATATAAGCAGAACTAATTTACTCTGGCTCCAACCCATAACTAACTGGTTATTTATTTTATTGAAAAATGAATTCCAGTCGTGCTTTTTCCCACGATAACTGAGGTGAACTTCTTTTTGTGTATGTCTGCAATGGTATATGTTTATATACGAAATAAAATATATTTTAAAATCAAATCAAACCAAAATATGACCAATAAACCCCCCTATGGCCCTAAAGCTATCCTAACCAATGGTTTATTTTAGCAAAACAAAGAACTCAAAAATGCCTGCTAGAATAAAAAGATTTCAGCATCTGGGTGGGGTGCAGAGGGAGTATGAATGCTGTGTGTAAGATTTAATGACTGTTAGAGTGTATAATGGATTGAAGCAAAAATTTTGTACATTGAACGTGTATGTGGATTTTAAAGAATAAAGATTATTTTTTAAAAAAATAAAAAAATAAAAATAATAAAAATAAAAAGATTTCAGCATCTGTCTGCTGTCATATCCCACCCCCCAGAGCAAGAGTTCCTTACTTGTGGGCCACCACCTGGAAGACCTTCTGCCTTGCACCCCATCAATTCAATATCCAGTAAAAAGGGTAGACCTTCCAATCAGTCTTAAGGCTCAGACATGTTCACAGGGGTAAAAGTAGTAATTAACACAGCATAACATTTAGATTAATACCAGCCCTGAAGTATGCAGTTCCTCTTAGTTGCCAGATGCCTATACCAAGGATGTCAGGCACCATGGGGAAATTATAATTATTTACCAGGGTCCCTGGTGCCTTGTTTTACAGCATTCATCCCAGACACCCAGGAGAGTGTTTGTGTATGAGGCTGTATATGCATTTAAAGCACACACACCTACATTCTGGGAACGGTAATTTGCTAAGGGTGCTGGGAACTGTAGTTCTGTGAGTTGCAAACTACAGTTCCCAGTATTCTTGCAGGGGGTGTAGATGTGCTTTTAATTTGTCAAATATTTGGCATATTCACAGCTCTCTCTGTGTGTGTGTGAGAGAGAGAGAGGGGGGGAGGGAGAGAGAAAGAAAAAGAAAGAAAGAAAGAAAGAAAGAAAGAAAGAAAGAAAGAAAGAAAGAAAGAAAGAAAGAAAGAGTGAGATTCTTTGCAGCCACAGCAATGAGTAAGTGGCTGAAGTGGAAATTATGTGCAAATTTAGAATATTCAGAGAAAAACCATTAGCCAGGGTTGATCATAAATGCCATCCCCATTCTAAACCAACCATGCAGCATTTCCCCATGAAATTTCACTATAATATGCTAAGTAGGGCAAAGTGTGCCTGGGTAGCAACTTCCTTCTTTCATTTCATTTATTATTTTTCTATGCTGCTTTTCGCTCACATGAGTCCCCAAGCAGCTCACAAACAATAAATAACACAATAGAATATCACAATGGCAACATAAACCATGTAGACTAATTAACATATCAGTAAAAAAATTACAAATCTTAAATAAAACAGCTACCTTCTATAAAACACTATTAACAAAACAACTAAAAAATTAAACTAAACAGTGAGAGTTCCATGAAAAATAAAATATAGTTCAAGGAAGAAGCAGCTGGCTAGAATAGGACTGAAAATAGTCCCTGACTTTTTTTCTGGTGGGAACTAATAGCAATCAGGGAAAGGATCAATACGCTTTAAGAGCGGCTTGCAGTTTTACAGTGACTAAGGGTTCTTTTTAAATCTTCATGCATGTCGCCTGGTTGTCACTAGAAGCAGAAATCATGTGGGAAGCCTATGTGGAGGGGCAAAATTAATCCATTTAACAAAATCTCCCACAAAGATCTCCATCAGGAGAAATGCCTGAAATCGTCCCCTGTACTGATTCTGGGGCTACCAGTAACCACCTATGAATCAGGGGCGTGTGGAAGCTGAGGCTCATGGGATGCATGCACAAACTTCAGCCTAATTTTACGCAGGGGAGGACCTGGAAGCAGTGGAACAGGGCTGGGGCAGCGATCCAAAAATATATGGATCAATGGAAGGACAATGGAGACAAGCCTTCCGCAATGATCAGCTCAAACTTCTGGCAAGTTGGCGACAATTATTCACACAGTTGTTCAAAAATAATTTTACACCATTTATCAAAGATGTGAGAAAGAGACAATTACTTACAAAGTGCCATGAAAACCAACAAACTACCTCAAATAAAGTGAACTTGCAGCGTCAACGGCAGAGGTTGCATTTTTTTTAAAGCAAACTTCTGGCAAGAGCAATCTGTCCCCATCCTGGCATCCCTCTGAATGGGTAGGAAGGGAGAGCAGAAATGGAATGAGAGAGAGAGAGAGAGAGAGAGAGAGAGAGAGAGGGGAAAAGGTGGCCTTGTTCACTTTTGTCTCAGTCTTTCCTAGGACAGGGGAGAAATTCTATTCAGTTCACATTTAAAGGTGAACCTCCATAATTTGCAGTTTCCAAAGCAATATGAGAAGTAGAACACAGTCGTCCTTTGAAATATGCACTTTTCTGAATTTTGCAATGTGCTTCTCCAGCCAAGCAAATGCTAACAAAAAGTGTGCATAACAATAACAACAACAACAATTTATTGAATTTATATACTGCCGTGTGTGTGTGTGTGTGTGTGTGTGTGTGTGTGTATACTGCCCTGTCTGTTTGTGTGTGTGTGTGTGTGTGTGTCTCAGGGCAGTTCACGGAATAAAATCAAGATATAAAACCACAAAATACCTAATAGAAATAAAACAACAACCCAGCAGTGTCCCCCAAGAATGCAGATCTTACTGAAAGCAACATACAAAAATGCATTATATTAGGGGAAACTGTTTTGCAAAAATCTGTATATTAGGGGGAAATTGCATATAAAATGTGTATATTAGAGGGGAAATCGCTCTAAAATGCTGCTGAATTTTCATGAGAACTTTTTTTTTCGGGGGGGGGGAATTGCAAACTGATTTGGAAGATGTCAAGAACGGAATTTAAGATGGAAAATTAAGAAATTGAGAGGTACACCCACCACTATCTTAATCTAAGTCCTGTCCATCACTAGCTCAAGCCCACCCACCAACCATCAGTCTCTGACACATTATCCCCAAGGCAATGTAGCCATGGGCATCCACAGGAATTTTTGAGAGAGAAGGGGAACAAAGTAAAACACTGAGAGGAGATGAGCAATCTCATTTCTCACATAAATAGAGACTAATAGTACCTGTACATTTTGTTACATATCTACAAGTGCTAGAAAAGTACTCTTCTTCTTCTTCTTCTTCTTCTTCTTCTTCTTCTTTTAAGAATGCTGGGAATCTGGAGAGTATGGTTCATTACAGGGGAAACGACTGTCCCATTCTCTCCTCATGGGTGCAAAAAGATTCCCCTTTCCTGCTATAAACCAGATTTCCAGAGGGAGAGGGACTATTAGACCAGAGGGACATGGAGAATGACCCGTGAGTGGTATTATTATTATTATTATTATTATTATTATTATTATTATTATTAGAATATATATACTGCCCTATATCCAGAGGTCTGAGGGCGGTTCACAGAACAAAATCAAAATATAAAACCACAATATATATAATCAAAATAAAAACAACAACCCAATAAACCCCCCCCCCAAAAAAAAGAACCACATTTTAAAATGATGTCAACCAAGTCAACCAAAGGCCTGGTTAAAAGGGAACGTTTTTGCCTGGCATCTAAAGGTGTATAATGAAGGTGCCATGAATGGTAGAACAGCTTTATTTTTTATTTTTTTTAAAAAAATCTACAATATTTGCATGCACCGTTCTGCGTCTACCACAGATGCTCCAAGGATTGTGAGATTGTGGGAAGTAGACTCATTCTGTGATAAAAACCCTGTTGCCTAGTGGCAGTATGCTGTTGCAATTATGGCAGGCGCCAAAGTGCTCTACTCAGGGCCGGCCCACCCATGAGGCAAGGTTAGGTGAGCGCCTCAAGCGGCAGGATTCACAGGGGCAGAATGTACATCTTTATCCACCTGTGAATACAGAGAAGGAAGCCGTTCTTCTGGGGAGCACCCGGGAAACATTGAAACCTAGGGCACAGCATAATGTAGACTTTGTTTGCTCTACACTTCAGATCCTAGCGGCGTCATCTCACAAACTTCGTAGCCTCAGCCAACGTTGCTTGGTGGCTGAAGAGAATCTAAAAATAAAACAGGGAAGCAATAAATAAACAATGGACCAGCTAAGGCCTCCAGGAAGCTTGGTGTCTGAGGGAAATGATGTGGGGAACTGGGTGAAGTGGAAACAAGGAGCTGAGTGTGCTTGTACCGCTTTGCTAATGGAGCCGACTACAAAGATGAGAGAGGAATTAACTGTTCCTGTCATAATGGGCTCCGTTTTTAAACTGGTGTTGCGGCACACTTTGCATGAGACTGCCTTTGTTTGAAGACAGTTTGGAAACTGATGTTAGTTGAGAACAATAGGGCCAGGTTAGGTTGCTAACGGGAACTGGGTGAGGAAATCCTACCTTGCACGTACTGAAACGATCCCACACACTTCCAAGTAAGTTTCCAAGCTCCAGTCACAGTGTTGGTCTTAACTGTCAAAACCCCAAGTGCCTCAGGCAATGGTTGGAACAGACATACCGTACTTAGAATGGTGCTATTGTCTGTTAGTTACTCTGGAAGCAACAAAACTATGTGCAAGGTGTGCGATATAAATGATGTAATGAAAGGATTATGTAATGAAGAAATTGAGAAAAGGGATGCCAAACAGCATAAATAAGAGCCATCTGTAAACTGAGGTATGAAGGGCCCTTGAAGTTATTTATCAGCCAGGCATGTTTGCTCAAACTGCAAATTCAACGCGGTCATGTCCCAGAGGCCAGCCCTTCAGAAATTAAAGCCGAGGAAAAACAGTTGCCATCTGGTCTCCCAAATGCCACCATGGGGACCTGCAAAACTGTCTTAGCACGCACACACACGCACACACACACACTCATATTTGGTTCAGACAGATGATGCAGCTGTCTATATTCCACTGTTTGACAGTGGAATGGACTCCCTCAGGAGGCTGTGGACTCGTCTTGCTTGGAGGTTTTTAAGCAGAGGTTGGATGGCCATCGTCTTGGGTGCTTTAGTTGAGATTCCTGCATTGCAGGGGGATTGCACTAGATGACTCTTGGGATCTCTACCATTCTATGATTCTATAGTAGGAACACAAAGATTGAGAGAGCATGGCTAGAATACTAATAGCAAAATACCGGAAAAGTAATACCAACAAAAGATGAGTGGCAATTGAGGTTGTGCGAGTACCTCGAACTAGCCAAAATGACAGAACTAATAAGAAATCACTCAGGCGACAAGGTAAAAAGAAAAAGAATGGGTTTGCTTCCATAACTACCTGACTAAATATGGTTCCAAAAATAATACTTGGTTGTGCTTAGATTAATTTCACAGATATAATGGGAAAAATTGATTTGAATGAAGGAATACAGATGGTTGGTAACAAATGAGAAGTGTCGAAGCCGCAAAGAGATAGAGGGAAGTCAACTAACATAACAGGGATTCAAGCAAGTTTACTGGAACAGAAAGCAAGTGATTGTAAGGGAAGAAAGAAAAGTAGAAATATAGTTGTAATTTCTTTCTGGGAGTCTTTTGTATAGAATATTCAAATTACAGTTTGTATCCTTTGAACAATTTTGTGTATCTCATTAATTCTCTTCCCCCCTCTTTATTATTGTATTTTTTCTTTTATTCTTTTCTTTTCCTTTTCTTTTTGTGTATTCAGGTGTAATTTTTAATTTAATTTAAATTTATTCTTTCTCTGTAATTTTAAAAAATGCAATAATAATAATAATAATTAATAAATAAAACAAAGTCTTGAGTCCGTGTCGTATGAAGCAACTGAGAATGCAAATGCACCTTTACCAGATACAGAGAAGTTATTTCATTTAATATGACATTAGCATCTTGGACGGCACAAATGGAACTGTTGTGATATTAAGTGTCAGTAGGTTTTAAAGATGTGAGTGGAAGCTGAGATTCCTGAAGCTTATATCAATCGGCGGAGTGGAAAAAAAATCCAATTGTAAACAGAGAGTGAGGCCTGATCTATACAATGGGTGCTATTCAACTAACACATCCCATCAGAACAAGGAATTCCACTTGCATCTTGGGATTTTCTCCCCCTCATCCCATGTGATACCCCAACGTCCTCCCCAAATCTTCTCCAGAGGGTTGGGGAAACCTCTACAACAGATTTAGGAGGGAAGGGGGAGGACGTTCTCTTGCGAAAGCAGAAATCCTTGCACTCATGGAACGTTCATGTACTGCTACTTTGAATACAAGCCAATGTATATGCAATATAAGGGTTCTGTATGTGCCCTGTTAGATTTAAACACACTTATCTTGTATGCTGACCCATTCGCGCATAGCATTTTGGTGACATCCTAAAGTTATATGTAAATAAGCCAGTGAATAGTACAGTACTCATGTAAGGTAAAGGTAAAGGACCCCTGGATGGTTTAGTCCAATCAAAGGCGACTATGGGGTTGTGGCGCTCATCTCGCTTTCAGGCCGAGGGAGCCAGTGTTTGTCCACAGACAGCTTTCCGGGTCATGTGGCCAGTAGGACTAAACCGCTTCTGGTGCACGGAGGACTGTGACGGGTGCCAGAGCGCATGGAAACGGCGTTGACTTTTCCACCACAGTGGTACCTATTTATCTACCATTACTTGCACTGGCGTGCTTTCAAACTGCTAGGTTGGCAGGAGCTGGGACAGAGCAACGGGAGCTCACTCCGTTGTGGGGATTCGAACCACCAACCTTCTTATTGGGAAGCCTGAAAGCCTTGGTGGTTTAGATCATAGCGCCACCCGTGTCCCGAATAAACAAGCACACAATCACTGATAGGTGCACCTGCCATTGTGAGGCTCAAAGCAATGAAGATGATGCCTCCCCAACTGTTGCCATTGGCTGTGGGTTTCTTGTGATGTCACAAAAGCACTTGGCAACTGAGTGGATATAAAGGCAGGCCAAGGGGAAAGTCCCTTTCTCTTTCCAGCAGGACACACCTGGCAATGGATGTGACATTCAGCACTGCCCAGGTTTCTTCCACTTGGAGGAGGCAAAGTGGTGAATGGAAGGAGGCAATCCTCTAGCAGTGGGATGCTAGGGAGCGATAATAAGGCAAGTTTGCTTGCTTGATGGCTGCTGGTATCTGTGGGAGGAAGCTGGTGGACGTCTCATGATGGACCTAAGAGAAGCTGGCAGATGTTGGTGGATGGAAGTCAGTGGCTTTTGGATTCGGAAGTTGGTGGAGGCTACAAGGCTAAAGCAGACTGATGTTTGTGGATGTCTGCTGATGGAATTTCACCTTTGAAAGCCAGTCAACAGAAGCCAGTGGATATTTGTGGATTGAAGCCAGGACATGAACATGAATGGATGTCATCTTTTTGGATGTCGGCTGGTATATGTTTGTGTGAGTACATTGGAGGTTTCAAATGTGGTTGAGGCAGAATGGTGTTTGCATGTTCACAAATGTGATGTGTGAAAGGTAGATATTCATGAATATATGGAACCATTGGGAGGGGGGATATTGGTTTCATGGAATCAGCGAATTGAGTTTGGGAGGGACCATGAGGGAATCTTTTGCCAAATGTGGGGCTCAAACCCACTGGCATGCTTTTGAACTGCTAGGTTGGCAGGAGCTGGGACAGAGCAACGGGAGCTTACCCCGTTGCGGGGATTCAAACTGCCGACCTTCCGATTGGCAAGCCCAAGAGGCTCAGTGGTTTAGACCACAGCATCACCTGCATCCCTTGTGTAATGCTTCAAAGGTTAGGAAAAGGCTTTACTTTGTAGCCTGCATTCTGTATAAACCCTGTCTAATACTTTAAAAACAACAACTGGGTGATGTAGGAATAGTTTTTTGGTTTGTACATGTCTGGCAAAAACCAAATAAGAATAAATTATTCAAATGTTCCAAAAGTAGATGCATGAAAGGAAGTAATTCTGGGCGGAAAGCAGCAGAGACCTGAAGCAAGGGTGACTTTAGAAAAAAGTAGACCGGGAGAGCCAAGTGGTGGTGGAAAACTATTATTACAGGAGCAAGAATTCCGCTGTTTATGGATACTTTATCAAATTCAGGAGGATGCTGTTAGTAAGGTAGATGATGTTGAAACTAAGCTGGCCTGGGTGAGGTCAGTACCTGGTTGGGAGACCACCTGGGAAGCTCAGGTATGCCTCTTTGAGTTCCAGGCTGGAAGACAGGTGAGATATAATGTAGTAAATAAACTAATATATATATACTAGTTCAGTGTTTCCCAACCAGTGTGCCTCCAGATGTTTTGGGACTACAATTCCCATCATCCCTGACCACTGGTATTGCTAGCGAGGGATGATGGGAGTTGTAGTCCCAAAACATCTGGAGGCACACTGGTTGGGAAACACCGTAGGCCCGTTAAATTAAGGGCGCTAGAAGTTTGGGGCGCTGGGGGCGGGAAGGGGTTCCCCCCTCCTCTCCTTACTCCCCGGGGGCGGCTGCAGCGGCGGCGGCGGGTGTGCAGCGACCCTCTTCGGCCTCCAGAGCACCGGCGCTCTGTGAGGCGGGTCGATTCAGGCCGCTGGGGGGTGGAGAGGGGCTCCCTCCCCCTTCTTCTTCTTCTTCTTCTTCTTCTTCTTTTTTCCGGGGGCGGCTGCAGCGGCGGCGGGGATGGGCTGGCCCTCCTTGGCCTCCGGAGCACCGGCACTCTGCTGGATGGGCCGTCCCAGGCCGCTAGGCCTCGGAGCCCCCCGTTCTGCCCGGCCCCGGATGGCTCTCTGCAACGGCCTCCGATCGCCCGCGCGCCCTCCGGCCAATCAGCACCCCGCACCTGCTGCCGCCCGAAGTCCCTGTGTCCAATCCCTGTGTCCGTGGGGCACACGCGCAGTAGCCCAAACCCAGGGACACAGGGACACTGGACGCAGAGACACAGGGACTTTATTATATAGGATATATTACCTTCTCAGTAAAGCTGGATATGGCTGCTGTGGGGAGACCTAACAAATCTGCCTACAATTCTCTTTGGATCAAGAAACTTTGACAACTCCTCTCCCACCGTCCAATAGCCATGACAGCTGAGCCCCTTTATGTCATCTTTAACCCGACAAGGGCAAGAAAATGTTCTTTGGCATGCAGCACACCATATAGGAAAACTCACACATATCTTTTTATTTTCAGGCACCACATTGACAGCCTTGGATTTCTGTTCTTCATAGTGTTTAATTGCTTTTGTTCCTGTCGGTCTCCATTCTGTCTATATCACGCCTGTAGTGTTCTGCAAGTGGTTTCAATTTTAAAAAGTAAAGGAAGTTCTCGCACTTTGCTTACGCTAATTGACACCAACTAGAACAGCATTATTTCCCGAAGATCTTCCTTAAAACTCTCCAGTTAGTTTGCAAAGCACTGGCGAAAAAGAGCATGTTTTCAGAATTCTACTTTATCTAAAAGACAGTGTTCTTCCCTTGATACTCCTTCAGTCAAAATGTGCTTGAGCTTTAAATGAATTTTGGGGCATACATGGAGATCTCTTTTGCCATTTAGAGGCAAAGGCATAGAACCACACGAAAAGCAAACGGTTTTTAAGCCCTCCCACAAATCACTATAATTGGAGGGCTGATCCAATCACACACACTTCACATTGGGAGCACACCCCAAACAATCCTGGAAACTGATATTTCCCTTCACAGAGCACTAGTTCCAAACACCTTCAACCAACGGCAGTTTTCAGGATTCTTTGGGCGAAGTCATGTGATCTGTGATGTGGTCAAATTGATACTTCAAAGCAACTGATGGTTTCAGTTTATGACCCAAATCGTATTTGGCCACAAGTGTCTGTATTCCCCTATAGCCAAGGTTTAATCTGCATTTCATCATTTTCTCACAAAAGTTATTGTGTGGGTCTTTGACTTGGCAGAGTTGGCAGCTTGCACTGAACGCCATGTTTGTCTGCTCTGAACAAACGCCATGTTTGTCTGCTCTGCTTTTCTGGCTTTGAGGTCTTGTGAGAGTGTGCAGGCTGCCAACAGAGTTTGCAAATTGAGTAATTCTGTAGTTTCATAAAGAATATCACTGCATAGTGCAATCCGCCAGCAATCCACCAGCTTACAAATGAACTTTGTACTACATTTGTGCAGAAACAGAATGTGAGCATGACCCGAGAAGGCAAAATGCCATGCTTTTATTGCTCCTGTGATGCTGGGAATGTTTGTGTTTGCTTTAGAGCCTGTTGAGTTTAGTTCTTTGAAGGCTGACAGATGTGTCTCCATTCTCAGGATAGAACCATAATGTTGGAAGCTCAGGAGGGCCTGCGAGGACGTAAGACCACGAGGGCATGCCATGAGCGCATGCCGTGGAAGAGTCATGCTGAAGCTGCTCAGTTTGCTTCTGATAAGCGGTGGGATAGGAGACTCTCTGAGAATATTATAATAATAATAATAATAATAATAATAATAATAATATTTGTACCCCGCCCATCTGGCCGGGTCTCCCCAGCCACTCTGGGCGGCTTCCAACAAATATTAAAATACATCAAAAAACTCAAGTTAAAAACTTCCCTAAACAGGGCTGCCTTCAGGTATTTTCTGAATGTAGGATAGTTGTTTATCACTTTAACCTCTGCTGGGAGGGCGTTCCACAGGGCGGGCACCACTACCGGGAAGGCCCTCTTCTACTGTCCTGAGAGTGTCCTTTGATAGGAGGAGAAGCCACAGTGGCAGTATATCTCCAGCTTTGTCTGCAGATTGATGAAAGGGACAAGTAGAATATCTCGATTTCAATTATAGTTATTATAGTTCGGAGATGGACAGATATGCCAATTTTGGTTTCTCTTCATTTTTCATTTCCCTCCAATCTTAAGTCCAGGTTGCCACATTTCTACATCAGTTTAAAACACTTTAGTGCCTATTTCTCTGCAGCTATCCATTTTTGTATGCAATGCTACCTTGCTATAACATTTTTGTGAGCGAATTCAGTAATATATGCATTTCTACAATACAGTACATGTCTCTTAATGTCAATCATTTTGTGCATCAGTTGGAATAGATGGTCTTTGAGGTAGGTCCCTACCCATCTCCATGATTCCTTTTTGGAAGCATTGGGCTTGTTCTTCCACGTGGAAAGGAAATATAAAAACAGTAGCAACGAGGTTGTCCAAAATGTGAATAATCATTTCAAGGGCCGTTTTTGAACAGGAAAAGGAAAACAACATTCCAAAGTCTTATACATTTCAGTCCACATGGAAGGGGGAATTCCTGTGCCCCCCCACTCTTGAGAGTTTCTGAAATGCAGTATTCAATTGCATCAGAGCTGTTGCCTTATGCAACACCATGTAAAGCAAAGTAATTCACTCAGACTGATGTAACCAGAATGACTACACAAGCAAGCAATACAGCTCACGGAGGCTGATGTAATAAGGAGTGCTCCAGAAATGTGGATGAAAGGAAGCACATGCCTGTCATAAAACAAAGAATCCTGTCCCACATCCTCCCGCCTCCAATATCTGCTGCTAGAAAAAGTAAAATATGCAAATACGGCAATAGCTGAGTTTTAGCTCAGCCAGCTGAAACTGGTGCAGAGAAAGTGAGCAACTGAAGGACTCCCAGAAGGATGGTGCTGCAAAGTTGCTGCTGGGCTATCAGTCTAATCATGGGACTGGTGATCAGGAGGCTATAAAACTGAACTTTAAAAAACCCTACAGAGTTACGTGAACTCTGGCCACAGACAACTAGCACTAGCTGTTTTGATCCTGCATGTCCACCAGTATCACTTGTATGTACTGAACAGTGTTCACCTTTCTATATTATTGGGCATATATGGTGGCGCTGTGGTCTAAACCACAGGGCCTAGGGCTTGCTGATCAGAAGGTCGGCGGTTCGAATCCCCGCGATGGGGTGAGCTCCCGTTGCTCGGTCCCAGCTCCTGCCTACCTAGCAGTTCGAAAGCACGCCAAAGTGCAAGTAGATAAATAGGTACCACTCTGGCGGGAAGGTAAACGGCGTTTCCGTGCGCTGCTCTGGTTCGCCAGAAGCGGCTTAGTCATGCTGGCCACATGACCCGAAAGCTGTATGCTGGCTCCCTCAGTCAATAAAGCGAGATGAGCTCTGCAACCCCAGAGTCGTCCGCGACTGGACCTAATGGTCAGGGGTCCCTCTACATTTACTGGATACAAAAATATTTCAAGGTGCAGACCACCATTTCTGCCATGTCTATTGGCTGGCTATTTCAGACTCTCCAAGTGTCCCTATTTTCCAGGGACATTCCCAGATTTACAGAAGCCATCCCTGTTTCCGATTTGATCCCGGAATGTCCTGCTTTTTCTTAGGACGTCCCTATTTTCATTGGAGAAATGTTGGAGTTATGTGACCCGAGCCAAGGAACTAAGTAACTATACAACCTTTAGAAAATGGGGAAGATTTTTAAAGAAATGTTTAATTATGATTTTATATATGTTGGAGGCCGCCCAGAGTGGCTGGGGCAACCCAGTCAGATGGGCAGGATATAAATATAGTCACCATCATAATCAAATAGGACATCCCTATTTTCACCAGAGAAATGTTGGAAGGTTTTCTATTTAGCAACATGCACCATTTATTCTGTGGTTTGGGTGAGGCTTTGATGATAATAATACAGTGAATTATTCCAGCATTCAGTTGCTTGTTTCTTTAAAGAGTATGCAGGGTCAAAGTAGGCAGGAAGCATGCCTGGCAGTGGGAGGTAGAAGATGAAGACCCCTCTCCTCACTCATGTTATACTGTTTGGCTTTGACTTTGTGCCAAATAATTCCTCTCTATGCCTCTCTTAACTTACAACCCTAATACTGTGCCTATGGAGATCTTAAAATATTATTGTGGTTACTATTGCCAATCATTGAATCACACAGGCTTTTCTCAAGGCTAGCCAAAGTTCAAACTATATATTTAGCCTCCTTTCTATGGGAATTGCCACCATTTCCAGGACTGCATAAAATATAAAATGCAGATTAACCATTCCTGCATAATGCATTAAGAACTCTACTGACTGAGTATGGTTGCCAAAACATACCCGCTGACTCAGGTATTCTGTCAGATAGCATGTTCTACAGCATGCAAGTTATATCTATATATCTATATATCTATATATCTATATATCTATATATCTATATATCTATATATCGATATATCGATATATCGATATATCCATATATAGATATATCTATATATCTATATATCTATGGCAGAATTGCACCCCAAATAAAATAGAATTATAATTGTTGAACTGTATGGTGGGTTTGCCCTACTTATCTTGTCTGTAAAATCTACTCATTTGGAGAAAACTGTTGTGGGACACCATAAGCAACTTCACAGAAGAAAAAATGGTGATGCTCAGAAACCCAACCTTCAAAATCCGTTCAAAACAGAGGGGGGAAATCAGACCGCACCCCACAAAAACTGGCAAACCTACAAAATCAAAAGCCCCCCCCCCCATTCATTTAAAATTGGGAGATATGTGGGAAACCATGTTGGGGACCCCAGGGCTAAGGGAAGAGTTAGTGAGCCAATAGGATGCAGACAAATAATAAATAACATTCTGTTTTTACCTTTATCTGTCTATCTGAAGCTTCAATTGAGATTCCAGCATTGCGGGGGGGTGGGGGGTGGGACTAGATGACCCTTGGCGTCCCTTCCAGCCCCGTGATTCTATGATTCTATGGACACATGTGTACATAACACAAGAAGATGGGTCTCTGCTTCCGGAAACTAACAAATGAAAAGTAGACACAAGGTAAACAACAGAGGAAGAGGAGAGAGTCAGTGGTAAACAGGGAAGCAATAGTGAATTGTTTCAGCTACATCAGCTTATTGTAGAAGACAGGGGATTCGTTCTCCAGCTAGTGACCCTAGACTTGGGATCCATTACGTCCAACTCCCAAGAGACTGCAATCTACTCCCAGTATTTAAAAAGAACTGGCAGTGATCTACCCATTGTCAGAGTTGTTGAGCATTTTGGGGGGAGGATTGCAAAAAATCGCTCATCAGAATAACGTATATAATGTATGCCCAATTGCCAGCAGCATGTATGCCCAAAATAACATATGCCCAAATGACCAGAATCAAGTCATTTCATTAGGATAACTTGTCTCTTCTCTTCATGGGGAATCCATGTAATGGATGGACTCTCTCCACCATCTCTCCACCCAGGACCAGTGCTAGGGTTTTTGGCGCCCTAGGCGAGGGGGTGGGCCATGTGACGTCATTGCGCATGACGTACAATGGCCAGCCCCCTGCCCACCGGGTGCCCCACACCACCGCGATTTTCGCCGCTGGTTGGGGCGGCACCGGGCAGCTGCGGGGGGTGAGGGGCAGGCTGGCCAACACCCCCTCCATTTTGGCGCCCCCGCCGCCGCGGTTTTCGCCCCAACCTGCTCGCTCCACCGCTGGTCGGGGGCGGCGGCGGGGGGGCGGGGGGCAGGCTGGCCAGCACCCCTTCCATTTTGGCGCTCTAGGCAACTGCCTAGTTCGCCTAAATGGACGTGCCGGCCCTGTCTCCACCCTTCCCCCTTCAAATAAGAATACCTGTGCAGGTGAGTAAAGGTAAAAGTAAAGGGACCCCTGACCATTAGGTCCAGTCGTGTCCAACTCTGGGGTTGCGGCGCTCATCTCGCATTATTGGCTGAGGGAGCCGGCGTACAGCTTCCAGGTCATGTGGCCAGCATGACAAAGCCGCTTCTGGCGAACAAGAAGTGGACCTAATGGTCAGGGGTCCCTTTACCTTTACCTTGCCCAGAATATTTCCTTTGATTTGTATGGAGTTGAATTTTGTATGGAGTAGCTACTTTATCATGATTTGTATTGAGTCAAATTTTAAAATGAAGGAAAAAAAGAATCACCCGGGCATAATTTTCTCCTACAGGATATCAGTTGCCAACCTTGGGACAGATGACTTCATGGTCAGTCATGTGCCTTGTGTCAAGAGGCAGAGTGATGCATTTGTTCCTGTGTGCTCCTGTCCAAAGATCATATACCTTTTCCAAGGCAGCATGAAAGAGTAAAGTGCAACTCACAATTTCGAACTGTGTAATGAGAATCTCTTCTGTTTGCCACCCAATGACAAGGAAGGTCTAATCTCTTTGACATGTGGGCAGAAGCTAGCTTGGAATGACACCTGGCTGCTAACACCTGTGTTTCCACCCTTCGACACCTTTCAGGTTACCCTGACATGGGGAAAGACATCTGCATATATTTACCTCTTCTCATTTTGGGGGATCCATTTCCACTTTGTGTTTACGTGGCAGTAGAGTGTATTCATGCCTGAGGCAGAAAATCCCAGTGCAGCTCCAAGCAAATAATAATAATAATAATAATAATAATAATAATTAATAATTGGAAAGTGCCACCTTTTGAAGCAGAAGTCCCAGCAAAGGAAGAATGGATACAAAAACTTACAGAATATGCAGAAATGGCAAAACTTAACCGGAAGAATAAGAAATCAAAATAACCTTTTTTTAAAATAAAAGAATGGAAATGGTTTATTGAATATTTACAGATAAGTTGCAAACAGATAAAAACATTGGCAGAATTATTGCAATAACCTGCAGTTTCATAAGAGTATGTATTTAAAGAAGATGAATAAATGAGCAAGTTAATTTGGAAATGCAGAAGATACTAAAAAATAAATT
Source organism: Darevskia nairensis (assembly GCA_034642065.1). Classification (NCBI taxonomy): domain Eukaryota; kingdom Metazoa; phylum Chordata; class Lepidosauria; order Squamata; family Lacertidae; genus Darevskia; species Darevskia nairensis. The sequence goes on from JAWWNI010000992.1 coordinate 594,607, forward strand.
TAAGGAACTGCAGAAAGAGGGGGAAGGAAGTCGAATTTTCAAATGTCAAAATGAGTGTAAAATTAGTGAAATGTATAAACTTGAAAAGTATAAATATTTTATTTTATTTTGAAAAAGGAAAGTGTCACCTTTCGCTGCCTGAAGCAGCAGCCTTATAAGGAAGAAGGAAGGAATAGGAAGAAGGAATAATTTATTGGCCAAGTACATTTTCCAACATACTTGGAATTTTGCTTCGGCTACATTGCAAACATACCTTATACACACACTGTTCCACTCACAATACAATGACACAGCAAAGAAACCCCACCCATAACTGGCCTCCCCTTCCACTACGAATTTAACAATTCAATGGCACAAGGGAAAAAACTGTTCCTGTGCCTGGCCGATTTTGTGTATAAAGTCCTGTAGCGATGTCCAGATGATGCAAAGGATCTGCGAATATTCCCTCTGCTCTCTTCCTAACTCGGGTAGCACAGAGTATTATTTTGCATCCATCTCAGGCTGTGGATAGTCTTTGCATTTTTGTATGCACACAACATACAACTAACAGCGTTTTGGTATGCAGTTTTGGGTTGGGGAACCGCAATACAAAATTGAAGGAAATGTGAATTTTAGAGGGCAGCTGCATTGTTTAGAACAGTGTTGTTCAGGAAGTCTGTTTGCCCGTTCATGGGCGGGTGCGTTGGAGTGCGGGCCCCGGGCCTCCAGTGTGAACCGACGTATTGCAAGCCGAATCGTCCTTCTGCTGCCCAATCGGCCAATGGCAGCAGGAATTTGGGGGCGTTGCCCTGGTCGTGGGAACAACCGACCAATAGCGATGCTTAGACCTCTCCTCTTTCCAGAGGGGAGGAGTTGTGAGCGGGAGCGGGCTCCCACGTAAGCAGGGGGGCGTATTCGGCCCCCTGCGTCAGCTTCTCCCAGCTGCCGCGCCAAGCCCTTCAGCTAGCCAATAGGGCTGGCTTGGGGGCGGGGTTTAGCCGCGTTTAAGTGGCCGCTGTGGTGCTGAGGCCTCATTCGGCTTCCTGCTGCCCTACTGGTGGCTAGGGCCATGGCCCGACCCCCAGTGACATCTGGGGAAGCTTCCAGTTGTATTTGCATCAACAAGCTCCTCCCACTGACTGTTAACCCTCGAATGACCCCTGCTGAGTGGGGTGGGGTCATGTATAGATTGTTTGATCCAATGCCTAAGCCAATAATAATAATAATAATAATAATAATAATAATAATAATAATTTATTATTTGTACCCTGCCCATCTGGCTGGGTCTCCCCAGCCACTCTGGGCGGCTTCCAGCAAATATTAAAATACATTAACATGTTACAGATTAAAAACTTCCCTAAACAGGGCTGCCTTCAGGTATTTCCTAAATGTTATATATTTGTTGATCCCTTTGACCTCTGATGGGAGGGCGTTCCACAGGGCAGGCGCCACTACTGAGAAGGCCCTCTGCCTGGTTCCCTGTAGCTTTGCATCTCGCAGTGAGGGAACCGCCAGAAGGCCCTCGGCGCTGGATCTCAGTGTCCGGGCTGAACGGTGGGGGTGGAGACGCTCCTTCAGGTATACAGGACTGAGGCCGTTTAGGGCTTTAAAGGTCAGCACCAACACTTTGAATTGTGCTCGGAAACGTACTGAGAGCCAATGTAGATCTCTCAGGACCGGTGTTATGTGGTTCCGGCGGCCACTCCCAGTCACCAGTCTAGCTGCTGCATTCTGGATTAATTGCAGTTTCCGGGTCACCTTCAAAGGTAGCCCCACGTACAGCGCATTGCAGTAGTCCAAGCGGGAGATAACCAGAGCATGCACCACTCTGGCGAGACAGTCCGCGGGCAGGTAGGGTCTCAGCCTGCGTACCAGATGGAGCTGGTAGACAGCCGCCCTGGACACAGAATTAACCTGCACCTCCATGGACAGCTGTGAGTCCAAAATGACTCGCAGGCTGCGCACCTGGTCCTTCAGGGGCACAATTACCCCGTTCAGGACCAGGGAGTCCCCCACACCCGCCCGCCCCCTCTCCCCCCAAAACAGTACTTCTGTCTTGTCAGGATTCAACCTCAATACCACTCCCATGATGTAACCAATAAAGCTGTGGCCTTATTTAGCCCATTAACCTAAAATAAACGTGTCCTTGTGTCTTATTTATCTCTACGCAGGTGGCAGGTCCTCGACTCACAAGCTTCATGCCCAGGAAAAGGATAAATCCCAGGCCTGTGGGACCTTTCACCCTCTCTCTCGCTGAGCCAGTTCTTGGACTTTTAGATTATGGTGGATCGCCTGGGAGCGTCTCCTACCGTAACCAATGGCCGTGCCAGTGAGAGCCAGCCGCAATGTCCGCAATGTCAATTGTTGAGAGCCAGTGTGGTGTAGTGGTTAAGAGCGGTGGAATCGTAATCTGGGGAACCGGGTTCGCGTTTCTGCTCCTCCACATGCAGCTGCTGGGTGACCTTGGGCTAGTCACACTTTTGCCTAGGAAAATAGGCAAAAACGACTCTAATGACATGGGCGTCTGCATTTTCCTGGACATTTCGGCAATTTCTGCCCAGACACTGCTTGTGGCTGCAATATTCCGGACATATGGTAACCGTACTTTTATGCTTCTCCCATTTCAGAAGTGACAAAGGTGCAAGAAGACTCCTTTCAAAATGACTGCAACTAGTCCTGCTCAGAATAGACTCAGTGAAATTAATGAATATGACTAACTTAGGTGCATTATTTTCATTAGGTCTACTCTGAGTAAAAACTTAGTGGGAGAAAACTGCTAGGCCACCCTGCAGTGGTGGCAAAATAATGTGAGAAATGACGCAGCATTTTTATTGGTGGAAAAATAATTGATATAAACCTCACTTGAGAACGCCACACAAAAATTAGTAAAACCCCAACAGGTGTGCAAGGAACTTAGATACCGTTTCTGAGTTGACAAAGCCAAATTTGACTCATCTATCTCTTCACCGGGATAACTCCAATATTGCTATATTGGATAAAGTCACAGAACATGATGTCTATTTTTTTTGGAGAGTTTTGAGACGAAATCATATACCTTGATGACTGGTCCAAAATTGAGCTCCAAACATTCAGAGGCAAGTTGGGGTGTGTGAAAAGAGAGAAGCAACACCCTCTGCAGTATATTTAGCAGGGATGTGGGGTTGTAGCTTCAAGCTGTTGCCACAACAAAGTCCTCTTGATAAACAGCAGATCTCCGCTTGAAACGGAGCCAAGGCAGCACTCTGGTGCTTGCCTGAATTTGGAACGCCTTCATTACACAGATATGATTCTTAAACGGAGTGCAAAGTGAAATATTTTCAAAGCACGTAACGAGGGCTGCCTAAGAGGGTTCTCATTGATTTCCAGCCGTTATTCATCGCAGCTGGCTGATGGGTGTCCTCACGCAACCCTCCAACATTGTCAGGGTAATTCATCTCCCGTCCCCTACAGTATGATTTCTTTCAGATGTCATGCCAGAGGTTCATGTACAGATCCATCTTGCACATTGCAAGAAGCTTCAAACGTTTGAGGCAGATTGGAAATGCATGTGCGCCCATTCGCCACCAATGGAGGGAACAGATGTCTTTTGGTCGCAGGGAGACTGCGACACACACAATGTGTGGCTCAGTGGTACCAACGTCGAGCTGGTTGCGTTCAGTGTGTGTCAGAGGGACTGAATACAATGGCGTCCAAACACATGTCTTTGGGCAAAATAGAGAACCCTGCCGTTTCAACACATGGTGTACGTGGACACGGGTGGCGCTGTGGTCTAAAGCACTGAGCATCTTGGGCTTGCCGATCAAAAGGTCAGCAGTTCGAATCCCCACGACAGGGTGAGCTCTTGTTGCTCTGTCTCAGCTCCTGCCAACCTAACAGTTCGAATAATAATAATAATAATTTATTATTTATACCCCGCCCATCTGGCTGGGTTTCCCCAGCCACTCTGGGCGGCTTTCAACAGAACATTAAAATACAATACTCTATAAAACATTAAAAGCCTCCCTAAACAGGGCTGCCTTCAGATGTCTTTTAAAGGTCTGATAGTTGTTGTTCTCTTTGACATCTGAAGGGAGGGTGTTCCACAGGGCGGGTGCCACTACCGAGAAGGCCCTCTGCCTGGTTCCCTGTAACTTGGCTTCTCGTAGTGAGGGAATTGCCAGAAGGCCCTCGGCACTGGACCTCAGTGTCCGGGCTGAACGATAGGGTTGGAGACGCTCCTTCAGGTATACTGGAAAGCACGTCAGTGCAAGTAGATAAATAGGTAGGCCTACTGCTAAAGTGGGAAGGTAAATGGCATTACCATGCGCTCTGGTTTCCGTCACAGTGTTCTGTTGAGCCAGAAGTGGTTTAGTCATGCCGGCCACATGACCCGGAAAGCTGTCTGTGGACAAACACTGGCTCCCTCGGCCTGAAAGTGAGATGAGCACCGCAACCCCATAGTCACCTTTGACTGGACTTAACCGCCCAGGGGTCCTTTGCCTTTACCTTTTTGTACGCAAGTGTACATGGAACACATAGGGTGAATCAATACCAGGCCCAGGTTTTGGGAGATCATTGGGCAAAATGGCCACAATGTTCACTGAATGGACCCACCTGCTTTTTACCACTCAGCCCTGTCCATTACTTGTCCTCTCTCTCTGGACCCAAATGACTCCATGCTGCGTTCTGTAGGCATAACCAACATGGTGCCCTCCAGATTGCGTTGGACTCCAACTCCCATCAGCCCCGATGTTAGGGACTGGCTGGATGAGGAGAGTGGTGGGAGCTGCCTGCCCAAGGGTCCCCCCCCCCCGAGAGGGTACAGAAAATGACCACTTAAATGTCGGATCCTGGTGGTGGGACACTGAAGAGCAGTCTGCAGAAGGGATGAGCTGGGAGGTGCTAGAAGCAGGGGGATTGAGCGATGAGGAGGGGTCAGGAAAAGGAATCAGTATTCCAGGACAGGGTTAGAGGTCGAGAGTCACAGTGCGGCAGCAGGGATTGGCCCTGCCACACAGCAGCAGGATAGTCCCAGTCCCGTTGGATTGCTTCCCCCTCTGACATCTTAGTCGAGGAAAGTTCTGCACGCTCCTGGAGCTCGCTTCCTTGACACAGGCTTCGTCTGCTTGGGAGGGATCCAGAGTGAAAGGCTAGAGGGGGGGAAGGGTGGAGCTAGTGGTCAGTTTCAGCAACGTCTTAGCTGGATTAATACGAACCAGAGGACTCTGTTGCGTTATTTTCTGTTAATAAAGAGCTAATTGCATTCCATGGCTCATGTGTGTGTGTGTGTGTGTGCCTGCTGCCCTGTGGTTGACCTGTCTCCTTGACAGCTTCTCAGCCAATGGGCATTGTAGCCCAGCAACATCCAGAGAGCATCGCATGTGCAACTGACCATTGCCCTGGCACAGAGGAGGAAGGCAGGATAAGCAGAGGCTG